>CAWUFW010009892.1:0-744150 GCA_963921515.1 Calotriton arnoldi | reverse complement strand
AAGCGACGAGGACGACGCGAAGCAACGAGAAGGACGAACGACACGAACCAACCATGAATCCCTTCGTCCCGATCATACCAATATTCTACATCTACTACCGGAACAGGCACGGACGCGTACGGCGCAGAAGGTAAGTCAGACACCAACCACAAAACACATACAACACGTACACGACACATCACACACATACACTGGGAATCTGAATATACTTACACCAGCAACAGCAGCACCATAGGGGCGGGATGCCCATCACCAATGCCACATATGCACACAGGGGCCTGAATGCGCGCCACCACCCCAACCCAGGGGGGCTGGATGCCTACCACTACTACCACCCTTAGCCAGGGGGCAGGATGCCTACCACTACTACCACCCTTAGCCAGGGGGCAGGATGCCTACCACTACTACCACCCTTAGCCAGGGGGCAGGATGCCCACCACTACTACCACCCTCACCCAGGGGGGCAGGATGCCTACCACTACTACCACCCTTAGCCAGGGGGGCAGGATGCCTACCACTACTACCACCCTTAGCCAGGGGGCAGGATGCCCACCACTACTACCACCCTCACCCAGGGGGGCAGGATGCCTACCACTACTACCACCCTTAGCCAGGGGGGCAGGATGCCTACCACTACTACCACCCTTAGCCAGGGGGCAGGATGCCTACCACTACTACCACCCTTAGCCAGGGGGCAGGATGCCCACCACTACTACCACCCTCACCCAGGGGGGCAGGATGCCTACCACTACTACCACCCTTAGCCAGGGGGCAGGATGCCTACCACTACTACCACCCTTAGCCAGGGGGCAGGATGCCCACCACTACTACCACCCTTAGCCAGGGGGCAGGATGCCCACCACTACTACCACCCTCACCCACGGGGGGCAGGATGCCTACCACTACTACCACCCTTAGCCAGGGGGCAGGATGCCCACCACTACTACCACCCTTAGCCAGGGGGCAGGATGCCTACCACTACTACCACCCTTAGCCAGGGGGCAGGATGCCTACCACTACTACCACCCTTAGCCAGGGGGCAGGATGCCCACCACTACTACCACCCTCACCCAGGGGGCAGGATGCCCACCACTACTACCACCCTCACCCAGGGGGGCAGGATGCCTACCACTACTACCACCCTTAGCCAGGGGGCAGGATGCCTACCACTACTACCACCCTTAGCCAGGGGGCAGGATGCCCACCACTACTACCACCCTTAGCCAGGGGGCAGGATGCCCACCACTACTACCACCCTCACCCACGGGGGGCAGGATGCCTACCACTACTACCACCCTTAGCCAGGGGGCAGGATGCCCACCACTACTACCACCCTTAGCCAGGGGGCAGGATGCCTACCACTACTACCACCCTTAGCCAGGGGGCAGGATGCCCACCACTACTACCACCCTTAGCCAGGGGGCAGGATGCCTACCACTACTACCACCCTTAGCCAGGGGGGCAGGATGACTACCACTACTACCACCCTTAGCCAGGGGGGCAGGATGCCTACCACTACTACCACCCTTAGCCAGGGGGCAGGATGCCCACCACTACTACCACCCTCACCCAGGGGGGCAGGATGCCTACCACTACTACCACCCTTAGCCAGGGGGCAGGATGCCTACCACTACTACCACCCTCACCCAGGGGGGCTGGATGCCTACCACTACTACCACCCCCACTCATAGGATGGACAATGCATGACACAACAAGCACACCACAACCTAGGGAATGCAAGATTAAGACATCCCCCCACCACCATGACAAGCGTGTGAGCAGGCTGTGTCAAATGCCTACAACACCGAACATGACTTTGAACATACAATGTGACCCCCTAGCACATGTGCCACACATATATGTGTGTGGCACCCACAATGCAAGCAGCCCATGACCATTGTGGCAATGGGGCCTAAACCCCCATCATCACAGTGACCAAAAGGTAAGTGTGGGGTCCATAGCTGAAGCACATTTTGACCATTGTGGCAATGGGGTCTAAACCCCCATCATCACAGTGACCAAAAGGCAAGTGTGGGGTCCATAGCTGAAGCACATTTTGACCATTGTGGCAATGGGGTCTACACCCTCATCATCACAGTGACCAAAAGGTAATTGTTGACAAAGAAAGAGCTGCAACTGCCAAACTGCATGGATCATTCCTGGTCACAGAACCAAAAACTCATCTGTGGCAAAGTAGTGTATGTGTCCCATTGCAACATAAATTGGGGGAGCCAAATACTGCAGTGCAAATGAAACATTCCTTTGGCCATGTGCAGACAAACAACACCCATGGGGGCTGAGACCGTCAACAGTCATCAATGACACAATGACAGAAGTGACCATCAGAATGCAGAACCACATATTTGCACCAATGGGCACACAAATGCAGATACCCTGTGGAGACAGCAGATGTGAGGTGAACAGATACCATACCATGGCAGCAATGGGACACACAAACCATGATCACTGTGCTGACCGATGACCTAGGAGTCCCAGGGACAGCAGGGGAAACACACCAAACAACATACAGCCAATGGCACACCCAAGATATGCCAATGCAGTGGTGCAGATGCACAAACACAAACAGGCAGACCAACACTGTCATCATACACAGCAGGTGAGGGGTGGGGGTGCCAGTGTCCCCAGGCAACAACACAACACATGAGGAGAGCTGAATACCAATCATACAGATGTGCATACACTGCCACACTAAGGTAACTCATGGATCCAAATCCCCTATGTGGGCAAGCAGGCATTGACAGGTGAGAGGGAGCACAAAACACACATGTCACACAGGCACGTAGGAACAACAACTGACACAGCAAGTCACAGACACACCACAGCACCACCCCCAGGGCCCCCACAATGTGGTGACCCTGGGCTGAATAAAAATACCACTGTGATGACAAAGCTAAATGTCGTTCACACTGTGAACCACAGTCAGGTGTCCTGAGCAACAAACTACCATCACACCTACACAAGCACAAATCAATCAGCATGGCCAGTAAGCCAAGGCCAACATGGAGGCAGGGGACTAGCCGGGCAACAACTCTCATCTGCACACACTCAAGACCACACCCCTCGACCTCCAACAATGTGCAGCAGTGAAGTACACATGCACTGGTGACATTGCACATGCACCCATGACTATTCCAGGGTGGTGGGTGGGAACCAAGGTGTAGAAACACATCACACATGGACACTCAACAAGACTCCTGAATGTCTGACACACTGCACACTACGCTGTACATGGACATGACGGCAATACCACACCGACCAATGGGATCCCAGCCACAGTCACACACCAATGAAGAAGCCAAGGTCACCCACAAAGAACACACATAGACAACAACCAACATTGCAGCCCGGACCCTAAGGAGTGCCAGCAGTCACACACACAACGTGTCACAATCACTGAAAGATAACACAAACTGGAAATCACATGACAGGGGCAAACAACAAGTGCCAAAGGGAAACCTGACTGTGACCCATCTGCGTCTGCACACAAACTCTGCCCTGACAGCAAACACACCTATGGGTGACACCCTGATGACCAGTAATGTGCCATGCACCCACATCACAGAGAACACAGGGAGAAGACTTTGGGGGAACATAGCTCAAGTCAGCAAGCATCACAAACAGGTACAACACTAGGGATCACAGCATGCGCAGATGAATGGAAGTGAACACACAGACATGCACATACAACACACACCTTGGGCGCAGGCAATGTCACACGTGTACACACTGCCATGAGGGGACTCCACTCCTGTGTGAGGAAAGCTGTGCCATATGTTGCCTCAGTAGGGCCCCATCATGTCAGCTGAGCACTTGGTCACACAATCAACAATTAGCACCAAATGAGGGCTCCCATCACATCAGCCTGGTCATGGATGTGCCAACGGAATCATCAGCACAGATCCAACACACTTGTATAGCAATGTTGCACTGACTACACGGATGAGTCCCTCCCCATTGATGCCCAAACCTGCATGTCCACTGGAGATGGCAACACGGTCAGGGAAGTAGACAAATGCAACGATGGCAGGCACAACAGATGTGCAGGGGTGGAAGCCACAGATATGAAATTGCCAATGTAAGTAGGAAACCCATTGCCAAATACTGAACACATGACACCCTCAGATGCTGCTATTGATGACATGGATACACCACATGATAGGACACATTCCCCCTGGACCACATGGGTTCCTGCACAGTAACACTTCATAATCATGAGACCAGATATCACCATCACTGCAGCAAGGGCATGGTTAGCTGCACCAACAACATGTACATCTGAAGCATGAGCACTAGAGAAAAGAAAGTTGCTTTATTCAGCATATGTGTTGTTTGATAACGACGTCCAGAAGAAATTAGAGCAAAGGCCAATGGCCAGTCCATTGTCAAAGTTCAAACAGGGTGACACTGGCAGATGTCACCCTACGCATGCCTGCACAATACCAGGGACAATCCACTAGGAGGGGCAACCGGGGGGCAGGCCAGGCACTGCAGGGACAGGATCAGGGCTCACCAGGGGAGTCAGGGAAGGGGTGGTGGGTGCTGGAGAGCCACTGACAACTGCAGTGGAGGTGTCTGACATGGTGTGTGCCGGCACAACTGGGGGGCATGACTCAGATGTCGTGGGTGCCGGCACAACTGCAGTGGACCCTGCAGATGGGGTGGACAGGTCCGCCACTGCAGTGCCCAAGTCAGACAGGGCGGTAGTGGACTCCACTGCAGTGCCTACCTCCAGGGGAGGAGAATGGGGAACAGGCAAGGTGGGTTGGACAGAGGGGGAGGACACCCTCACCACATCAGTGGCACAGACAAGCGCAGCGGGGGTGTGGTGCTGGGAGAGCAAGTGGCAGGGGGAGAAGGCCGGAGCATCTTGGGGATGGTATATCTGTGGGTGGGGGAACCTGGGGCAGGGTGTGGTGGGGGCACCTGTGCAGTGGGGGCCTGAGGGATGGAGGACGGAGACCTTGTGCCTGAGCTGCAGGGCGGTGGCGGGGTCTTGCTCTTACCACTCCGGGGGGACTTGCGGGTGGGGGCCTCAGTCCGTCTGCGCCTGGGGGAGGGTGTCCGGGGGCGAGGGGCACTCTGCTCCGTGTTGGTGGGCTTCCTCTTCCCCCGGGATGCTGGGGCAGCTTCATCGGTGGGAAAGAGGCCGAGGTCACAGAGGAAGAGCTGCTGTGACTTTGGGGTTGCAGGTGAGGCAAGGGAGGGTGCTTTGGAGGGAGAGGGAACTGAGGACTGCGCAGTGCATGTGGATGCGTGTGTGTGTTCCAGGGCCCCATCCCCTGTGAGTCTGGCTTCAGTCCCCTGAATGTGCGTGCGTGTGCGTTTTGTCATTGGCGTGTGTGTCAGTGTGCTGGATGTGTGTGTGCTGGTGTGTGCCTGTGCCGGTGTGTGTGTGCCTGGGATGGGTAAGGTGCTGGGGAGTGTGGATGGAGCAGAGGCAGGAGGGGTGAGGGACCGTTTGAGGAGGGACACTGATGCCGTCAGGGAGGAGTCCATGGACCTATTGCCCCTCTGTAGGTCAGACATGCCCGATGAGATGCCCTCCATGAACGACACCAGCTGAGTCAACAGCGCGGTGTGCGCATGGAGGACACTCAGCATGGCTGTCTGCCCTACATGGAGCTGGCGAAGGAGGTACACAGACTCCTCACTCAGGGCAGCAGGGGACACAGGGGCAGGGGTGCGGTGCCTGGCCCAAAGGAGACACGCTCCCGGACATGGGAGCCTCCACGGACCTGGGGAATGGGAGCCGATGGGAGGGCGGTGTTGGTGCTGGTGGTGGCGGGGACAGCAACACTAGCTGGGGTGTGGTGGCTGCTGACACCCGCCTCCACAAGGGAGTCATCCTCCAAGTTGCTCTGGTCCTCAGCTGAGGTGGATGCTGCTGAGGACTCCTCGGTGTGGCTCCCCTCGCCCTCCGTGCCACTGGGTCCCTCCGACCACTCCTCGGCTGCTGACCCAGTCTGGCTCTCCGGCTCCTCCTGGTCCGTGGAGCTGTCCCCTTCCGTGGCCGTGGATGTATCTGCAAACAATGGGGAAACAGACAGACATCAGTCACCTGCACATAACGCACACACCACTGTGAGCACAGCACATCACAGAGCAAGCCCTGGCATCATTAGTTGTACATTGCTAAAAGTGCACTAATTGAACAGGAGAAGTCAATTGTCAGTCTGATGCCAAGCATGGCACTCACATCCCACATGGCCTTGCACCCATCTGTCTGGTGTCTGTTGGATTGCAACACCCCAGTGTTGACACATGCACCAAGTACACAGTAGTTGGACAGTGCAGAGGACACGGTGTGGACACATCACAGCTCTTGCCACTGAGTCAGTACAGGTTTCCGGATGTAAGGGATGCCCAGAGTCAAATAGGAAATGCATGTGATGCATACCAGCGACAGACACCATGATGCACCCATGTCCTGATAGCCAGCGCCACTATGGTGTGCATGTAGCACATGTCACTCCCCTGCAGGCTCACCAATCAGTAGACACATGCCATGGCGGAGGCATGACTGCAAAGTCATACATCACTGGCTCAGTGATGTATGACTTTGCAGCCAGACAACAACACTCTGCACTGTGTCACAATAGTAGGTCATGGGGAATGCAAGTCCTGGAGCTGCACAAGTGCACATGTACATCCCCCCACAACACATCCTCTTAACCCTCATCTGTCCAGGTCATACCTATTGGACATATGGGAGACCTGTGACACTACCCTCTGAACCTGAGCCCCTCACACTCTGCTGTGCATGGGGAACAGCTGCCTGAACTTCACATTTACATGCCCCAGTCTGCATGGGCAGCTAATCAGACACCTATGTGTCACACAAGTATCGTCTCCTATGGTCACATCTCCAGTGGCATGCTGAGCCCCTACCAAGAAACTCCACAGCAGTCCTGGCGACTAATCCACAGCACACTGACACAGAGGCAGACACCTGAGGGGTCAAATCACTGTGCACAATGTGTCCGCTGATACACGGGAGTGGGAGTACAGAGTGTATTGTATGGCCTGGAGTAGGCATGACTGTCCAGCCCCACATGAATGAGGGATGAGCCCTGGACTGTAGGCAGCTGGCTAAGTATGTGTGACACACGTCATATACATACTCCTGGGGCCCAAACATTGTTCCCACCCGCAGCATGGGTGTGTGCCAGGTACCCCAGCCACATGTGGTGGATCAGCTCAGCAATTGGACCACAGATCAAAGTAACACGCTGAATACATGTCAGAATACAGGCATTGTGTAAGCAATGGACCCACCCATGATGCCCACCACAGAGTCAGGGAAACAGATGCTGTCTCCCACCTTGAGTCAAGCAAACTGCAAGGACACAGTCCTAAGTGACAGAATTCCCTGCATGTAAGGGCCACACCTGGGTATCAGATGAGGAGTGGGCAGTGCACAATAGAGGGACATGGCTCCTGGACAACATGACTGCTGTACTGTGGCAGTTTAACCAGGCCCGAGGAGGGCACATAGCATGTTAGACAGAGTACACAGTGCAGTCTTTGACTCACCCCCTCCTTGCTGCTCTCTGGCCTTCAGCTGCCCATCCAGGTCTGGAAAGACCACCGCCAGGATCCTGAGCATGTGGGGGGTCAGGGTCCGTGTTCCGCCCCTCCTGCAAGGAGGCGACAGCTTCAGCTGGACCCGTGCAATCCTCCGGGTCCAGCCCCGAAGGTCCTGCCACCTCTTTTGGCAGTTGCGGATCCGGCGCTTGTAGACCCCCACGGACCGGACAGCCCGGACGATGTCCTTCCATATCTCATGCTTCCGATGGGCAGAAGCCTGTCAGGATGACAAAGTGATAAGGCCATTACTACACATGCAACATATCCGTGCATGACACAGTTGCATATACATGTCGCAATCACAGGGGCACATGGTGTACCCAGGCAGTGCACGGCTGCCCATGGACAGTTTTCTAGAAGTCACTACATGGTATCATTGCATGGGGAGTAAAACCCAGTTCAGAAGCACTGTCACTGCACCATACCTGTCCAGTGCAAGTCACTACACACTATGGGGGGTGACAACTACTCAGTGAGCCTGCTAGCCAGTGGTGTGCTGACTCTCAGCCTTGCTAGTCAGACAAAATGCACATTCAGAAAGGCAGTGCACAGAACACTCACCTGCTCCCCTGGTGTCCCATACAGCTTGCTGTACTGTGGAAGTAGGCTGTCCAGCAGGGCCTGGTTCTCCTCAAGGCTGAAGGCTGGGGCTCTCTCCACAGTACGTGCCATTGCAGGGTCCAGAGGGGCAGAGACAGCAGCAGTGCAGTGGCAGATGTCGTCCTGGAGCATGTAGTGCAGGCAAGTGGGCTCTCAGGGGAACAGGCAGCAATATATATGTGCTGGAGAGGCAGATACTGTCCCTTGTGTCCAAAGTGATAGGTCCAAGTCGTTTGCATCTTCTGAATCTGGCCAATCCATGGAATAGCAGCACCAAAACACGCCCACAGCATCCTTCAAAACTTCAACTTCATGACATACATGATTTTGCAACATTGTTGTGGGTGACCAACTGATTTTCCAGCAACCGACTCGTTCGAAATTCGAAAACGCGTCCGTTGCCAGGCAAGCCCATTGTCAATGGGTGCGCACCGATCGGTCCATTGAGGTACAACGCGCACAGGAGTACAACGCGTACCCGCACACATTGAAAGCAATGGGCCGGCCGGAGGCACCGATCGGTCCATTGCAGTTCAACGCGCACAGGGGTACAACGCGTACCCGCACACATTGAAAGCAATGGGCCGGCCGGAGGCACCGATCGGTCCATTGCAGTTCAACGCGCACAGGGGTACAACGCGTACCCGCACACATTGAAAGCAATTGGCCGGCCGGAGGCACCGATCGGTCCATTGCAGTTCAACGCGCACAGGGGTACAACGCGTACCCGCACACATTGAAAGCAATGGGCCGGCCGGAGGCACCGATCGGTCCATTGCAGTTCAACGCGCACAGGGGTACAACGCGTACCCGCACACATTGAAAGCAATGGGCCGGCCGGAGGCACCGATCGGTCCATTGCAGTTCAACGCGCACAGGGGTACAACGCGTACCCCCACACATTGAAAGCAATGGGCCGGCCGGAGGCACCGATCGGTCCATTGCTGTTCAACGCATCACTGTATATGTGACTGGCATAGGTCAGCATGCCTGTCTCAGATGGACATATGCCAGCCACAGATAGCTCCCAGGGAGTGAGGGGCACACCTACATCACGACAGCCTGTCCAAACCTTATCATAAGGTATGTAAGGCTGCATTTCCTATTGTGTGTATGTTGGTGTACATGTTGTCCTGTGGGTGTCACCTGTGGGCAGCCACCCCCAGGCTGTGCACGTGTTCATGGGGACAGGATCCTGGGTGTTACGTGTACGTGACCACTGTGATGTGCAACTGTTCATATCTGTGCATGTGTCATGGTCACATTTCACAGTGGTGTTTGTGTATGTCATGTCACATACCCCGTGAGTCCCATGTGGGACGGTATGTTTGAGCCAGGGTGTCCCAGTGGCACAATAGTGATGGCCCTCCACAGTCTTTGTGCATGTAGTGTTTACAATGTCTCTGATTTCATGTGCACAATGGGAGACAGTCTCCACATCCACGTTGTGTGTGCATGGACTCTGATGTTGTGCGTGTGTGTCACAGACGTCCATGGCTCTCCTGCCATGGCAAGTGTGGCCACTACCTGTGGGGGTCATGTTTGTTTTGCTGTGGTGTACACATGATACTCCAGGTGATGCCAGTGTCCATGTGGCATTACATGGTCCCTGGGAATGTGCCTGTCGTTGAGCTGTGGTGCCTGGGGCACATCTGTCCTCACATGTCACTGGGGGGTGACTGTGACACAGCATCATGATATCCAATGGGCCAACCTGGGACAAATTGATGCCACCTGTAGGACCGTGTTGACAGATGTTGGCCATGTATGTACCATACATGTCGTTCCGGTACTGCACACTTCATGTAGTTGTGCCTCATGATGATGTATGTTGGGATCTTGAGTGTGTTCAATGCCGCATATGTGGGGTGACTGACGATCTTGCTTACTTCTCCTCTGCACTGCAGGGCTCCTGCTGTCCATCGGCCATTCCCAGACCTGGCAACGATGGTGGAACGGGACAGCATCCGACGGTACCGCTTCACCAGGCAGCTGATTGAGGATTTGGCAGTGCAGTTGTCCCCACATTTGCAGCCTGGCCGGCCGTATCCTACAGCGCTGACCCCCAAGGTGAAGGTGATGGCAGCCCTACACTTCTTTGCCACCGGTACCTTCCAACATACTGTGGCGTCTGCTGGTGGGATGTCACAGACCATGTTCAGCCGTGTGCTCCGCGATGTTTTGGCGGCAATGTTGCTCTTCCTGAACCGGTACATCTATTTCCCTAGACTGCGACGACTCACTGACGTGAAGAGTGACTTTTATGCCCTGGGGAGGATGCCGCATGTCATTGGCTCCATTGATGGGACACATGTGGCTTTGGTACCACCACAGGCCCAGGAGCAGGCCTTCAGGAACCGCAAGCACTACCACTCGGTCAATGCACTGGTGGTGTGTCTTGCAGACATGACCATCACACACGTGTGTGCCCGTTTCCCTGGTTCAGCACACAATGCCTTTGTGATGAGGAGTAGTCGCATCCCCATGTTGATGGCACAGATGCAGAACCAGCGTGCCTGGCTTGTCGGTGTGTACTGACTTTGTGCCATTGTGTGTGATCTGATCTGTAGTATTCCGCCCACTTTTCCAAGTCAGCTGATGTGCACTTGTCTGTCCGTAGGTGACTCGGGATACCCCAACATGCCGTGGTTGCTGACACCCCTCAGGAACCCTGTGACACCTGCCCAGATGCGCTACAATGAGGCACATGGTCGGACCAGGAGAGTGATTGAGCGGACCTTTGGTCTCCTGAAGAGCCGCTTCCGCTGCCTGGACAAGACCAAAGGGTCCCTCCCATATGCCCCTGCGAAAGTGTGCAAGATTATCATCGTCTGCTGCATGCTCCACAACCTGGCAGTGCGGAAGGAGTTGCCTCTCATCCAGGATGACGATGACCAACATCCGCCACCTGTGGAGGATCCTGGCCTGGACCACGATGCCAGTGACGATGATGATGATGATGATGGTGATGGTGATGGTGATGTCCGCACACAGCTCATCACCAACTTCTTTAGCTGAATGTGAGTATCCTGAGGTGTCATGTGAATGATGTGAGTTGGCATGATGTGTGGGTGGTGCTCTGGTGCTGTTGGAGTGTGTCCATGGGCTACTTGACAGGATGTGTGTTGCGATGTGTGGTGACAGGTGGGCTGTACTCCCCAACAGTGTTGACATGCTAACTTGGTTCTGGGTGGGTATCTTGTAACATGTATTGTGCATGAGTTTTGCTGATCTGTCCTGTACTGCATTGCTTTTGACTGTGTGTCATTTCTGTCCTTCACAGGGTACTTTCAGATTCGTTTGGTCAACTGTGTCCACCGACGACGTGATTGCACATCCAGGCTGGTAGCTGTTGTGTCCCTACAGGTGATGTGCGCCACACCCATGGACTTCCTTCCGTCTACAGTTGTTGACTGTGTGCCCGCTACCAGGTGGGGTTACCTTGCATCTGTAGTGGTTACGGCATGTTGCTACTGTGTAATAAACCTGTGCTTCACTTAGTGATGTGCGTTGTCTGTGGTCACACATTTGACTGCCATTTGCTAACTGCACCTGTGGGCTACTTGACTACAACTGGGAATGGGTGTGGTGTCTTCCCTGGCAACATCAGTGTAGGCAATGAGTCAGATGGCCTAGGTGTGTATGTGTTGTGTAGCCCTGGTGGTGTGTCTCCCTCATGTGTGTCACGTTGCCTGTACTCACATGCCTGTGTTGTCCTTGCTGTTGCAGTTCGCATACACAGTGTAATTTTGCAGTTCATCATCCCCATAACAGCACCCACGTTGGAATCACGACAGAGGCAAGTATGGTGTATTAGTGTGTTTATTGTGATACATCTGTGTTAATAGTGCATAGGATGGATTGTGCTGTACATGAATCTTGCAATCCCAAGTTCCTAGGTGAATTGAAAGTCCAGGTAGACAGGATCCCCAGTATCGGGGCCACAGTTGTCTGACACATTGTTCCAACTTGTACTCCCCATGCAATGTGTGGGAGTAGTGTTGCCATCAACAGGGTGAACAGTCTGTGCACAAAGGCGAAAATCCAGAACAGGTTCAGGCTTCCTGGGAGTTGCGCTTGGCCATCAGCCTCTCACTTTCCCCTCCTCGGACGACCCCTCTTCTTGGGGGGGGCCCTCAAGTGCAGGCTGCTGCGGTGCAGGGGACTCTCCGCCAGAGTCCTCCTCCCTCCCTGTGGCAGTTGCAGTTTGTAAGGTACCAGATGTTGTTGGCACACAGGGAGGTGTGGACTGGTTGCTGTTCATCTGGCGGAGGCATTGTAAAATGTCCCTGTGCACCGCCGTCATCTCATGTAGTACATCCCACTTGGACTCCACGCGGGACATGTGGGAGTCCACACGTGACATGTGTGACTCCACGTGGGACATGTGGGAGTCCAAGCGGGCATGATGGGCAGCCTGCTGCTGTTTGATGTCTCTGAGGAGCCCCACTACCTGGCTGAGCTCTCCGGTGCTGGACTGGTACGCATCAGCTATGCGTACCAGTTGTGGGTCTTCATGCACACCAGCAACGTCTGCAAGCAGCGACCTCTGTCTCCCACCCCTCCCACCACCCCTGCTGACATGTGCAGTGTGTGCAGTTGCACGCACAGATAACCCTGGTCCACCTTGGGGGGGTGGTGGTGGTGGTGTCCATGGCCCCAGGTTGGTCCAGGGTCACTGCGCTGGTGTTGTTCCTTATTCTGTCCATGTCGGCAGGGATGGTATTCGTGGTGACAGTCGTTGGAGGGGTGGGTGCAGAGGGTGCAGCTGGTGGACCTGCTGGTGCTGCAGCTGGTGGTCCTGCTGGTGCAGCAAGTTGACTTGCACCGGATGTGCCAGGTTGTTCATCGTCCGAGGAGGACAGAGGCTGTACGACGCCAGTGAGCTCGGCATCCTCTTGAGCCTGGGACTGGGACTCCTCAGCGTCTGCTGCTGTGTCCCTATCATCACCTGTTTTTGGGAGACACAAACAATGTATTTCATGTTTCTGCAGGCATCAGTGGTTGACACACCTGACAGTTGTGACTGTGCCTCGGGGTGCGGGCCTGTACATTGTATTGTCCTAAGTCGTCAAAGTCAGGGGTTGATATTGGTGTGGCACATAGTCCTGCATTATTTGGGCATTTCTATGTATTCTCTGGGGTGTGAACATGGTCTGCATTGATTGTGTTTGGTTGACAGCCAGACCTCCTTCACACCCACCCACCCACCCAGTCAGTTATCCCACCATGGAACGTGCTTGCATTGCAGGGAGTGGAAGTTGTCTCTCAGGATGTCAGTCAGTGGTGTCCTGCTGTTTGTTGGTGCACAGTTGCCAGCAGGGCCTTGTGCTCCCCACAGCAGTAGCCAGTGTCAGCCATCTTGTGAGTCCTTCTCCACTCCCTGTGATGTGAGCATGGTTCAGGGTGGTGTTGATGGGACAGTTGTGGGGGTGAGCTATGTCTGTGACTACGACTCCCATCATGCTATTGCCTCCACCCCCTTCCCAGCATGCCCATGCTTCCTTCCTTTTGACTCTGCTTCCCTGTGGGGTGGGCTGGCTGTGCTGACAGGATGGCTGGGAGTGTTGTCCTGGCAGTTGTTTGGCTAAGAGTCCCAAGAGTGTCCCTGTGCTTCACACAACATAACCCAGGGTGGTGGTGCTTTGTGGGATCTTGTGTTAGGATGGAGGGCATTGCATTCTACCAGGTGGGTACTGTGGAGTTTGTGTTGGGGGGGGGTGAGGGGAGGTGCTGGTGACTATAGTCAGTGCTGCAAGTCCCCCTTCCCACCCAGCCAGCCAGCCAGATATCCCACCATGGAACGTGCTTGCATTGCAGGGAGTGTAAGTTGTCTCTCAGGATGTCAGTCAGTGGTGTCCTGCTGTTTGTTGGTGCACAGTTGCCAGCAGGGCCTTGTGCTCCCCACAGCAGTAGCCAGTGTCAGCCATCTTGTGAGTCCTTCTCCACTCCCTGTGATGTGGGCATGGTTCAGGGTGGTGTTGATGGGACAGTTGTGGGGGGGCAATATGTGTGACTGCGACTCCCATGATGCTATTGGCTACACTGACTTGGCCAGCATACACAGAATTCCTTCCTTTGAGTGGTCTTCACTGTGTGTTGGTGTTGTTGTGGTGGCTACATGTGTGGATGTGTTTGTTAGTTCTATTTGTGCCACTGCCTAGCTGTAGTTGTGGTTGTGTTTGTACATGTGTTGGCACGGTTGGATGTGACTTTTTTGATGGCATGTGTTGTGTTTCTCTGACTGACATACACATTTTGGGATGATTCTGTTCTGGTTGCTGTGTGATTGCTATGAGTGCATGGTTTGACTCTCCCCTTGACAGTGATGTGTGTGTGTTTTGTGGCAGTATATTGTGTACATTTGTTGTGTACTCACCAGGCTCTGGGATGTCCTCTAGTCCATATATGCTCACTGGCGGTAGGATGGCCCGCACCTTCTCCTCCCAGGGCCTGAGGTATATTGGCTTGGCAGGAGGGCCACTGCCGGTGTGTTGGCTGTTGATGTAGTCTTGCTTCAGCAGTTTCCGTACCCTCCTGCGCACGTCATACCACCTGTTCTGGATGTCGGTCTTTGTGCGCCGACATGGTGATTGGGCGTTCACCCTGTTGATGATCCTCTCCCACATCTTGGTTTTCTGCGACATGGGGGTCTGTTGGACCAATGTGCCAAACAGCTGTGGCTCTACCCTGAGGATCTCGTCTACCAGGACTTCCAATTCACAATCTAGGAACTTGTGATTCTTCTTGGGGGGCATGGTGATGGGTGGTGATGGTGGGTGATGTGTGTGTTGGTGTGCAGGTGAGGGTGTGTGGGTGTGTGTTGTGCTGGGTGTATGTGAGGTAGGTATTTGTTGGTGTGCTGATGGTGTGTGGCTTGTGTGAGGGATGAGCTGTGGGTGTGTGGTTGCTTTCTCTTGGGTGCTGGCAGTGGAATGGCATTTGCAAAGGCTCATGGTAGTGATTTGTGTCCTTTATATGGGTGGAGTTGTGGGTGTGTCTTTGTTCTCTGTCCCCACCCCCCAGTATTTATTGGCTTGGTAATTGCTTGTTTGGCCTTTTTTTGGTTGATTTTTCCTTTGTGCTGTTTGTGTATGTTGGAAACGTTCTTGTGACCGAGTCGGACCCTGTATTGGTCTCGTACGGTGTTTTCCGTTTCGTTCACGCTGTGTTTGTGCAGTTTTGTATGCTGCGTACGTGTCGGTCGCGGTGTATTGTGTTGCTTCGGCTCGGTTTTGTATGCGTGTCGGTCGTACGGCTTGTCCTCCGTCCGACTCGGTCGTGTTTTCGCGCCTTGCATCGTACTTTGCGGTTTGGAGTTGGCGGGTACGATTCGGTCGGATTTGTTCCGGGTGCGTGTCGGTCGGTTGGATTCGCGTGTTTTTCCGGCCGGATTGCTATTTTCCGAGCGGCTCGGTCGGTCGGCTTGGTTTCCTAACGTGTCGGTCGGATTTATCGCGGCTTGCATCGTACTTGGCGTGTCGGGCGCCACTGGTACGTGTCGGTCGGTAATTTTTCCGGCTCCGAGTCGGTCGGTGCTTTTTCCGGCCCGAATCGGAATCGACCCCTTAGTGTTTAGTGAACTAACTATATCTTGTGCCCCCATCATGCATTGCTTATGACCTCAAATAATACACATCTCATGACATTTTAAATGACATCATGATGACATAGCTCCAGCCATTGCTTCACTGTGATTGACATACTTTTGCTTGTGCACATGTACCCATCTGTCTAAAATCTAGTCCACTACAGTGACAGTACTGTTTATATATATATATATATTTTTTTTTATTTGGCCGTGTTGGGAGAGCCCAGAAGCACACTACACTCTGCTACCAGACTACATACTTGCCTTGCTGTCACTTGCCATGTATCGCATCCCACTCTGCTTCTACTGGTGGCCATCCTTAAATGTTATTCCAATGTGTTAACATTGTTTTACTGTTCGAAGAAGGGTGCAATAGGTTAGAATCACACAACCATTCGTTATGGACAGTACAATTTCAAAATGGCTGCCTAGTGTTATGTTTGTTGGGTCACCATTTTGGATCGATATAGTGCATATTGTATCATTGTTGTATTGTTCCATGCTAGTTAATTGGTTCCTTCTAAAAATGGTGATCAATTGGAATGCTTTAAGAATCTTAAACTGTTAACCTGTTTCAGTAGTAGTCAAAGATAGCTGCAGAGAGTTTTTACACTTTGATTCCACTACCCTTGGCCTCTAACTCCCATTCTCTTTATTTCCTTGCTATGCCAGTAATCAAAAGCAACAATCATGAATTGGCAAAGCTCATTTCAATCCAGATTTCTGGCTTTGCCTGTTTTTTTGGTCAGATTATGTAATATTGCAAATTGACAGGCCTGTAGAGTATGCACACTGTGTAGCAATAAAGCAAGGAATGTGAAAAGAAGTGGTGTGGCAAGATTTCTGACTCTTAATTTCAAATATGATTTAAAACTGTACTGGGTAAGCAAACTCAGCCCGGGAGGTTTTTCAAATTCAATGCCGGTATGTGAATCATTTGCCTTTTTTCTGAGATTATCAACAATAATAAAAATAATTACCTATTTTTGTATATCGTTTTATAACTCGTTTTGCTGTTTCTAAGTGCTATAAATGATAGATTTTACTATTACTCAGTTTTAAGTTCTCAGCGCCTCAATTCGCAGAGTTGGAAGGAGGAGTCAACTTTGCCAAGTTTCAGACTCATGACCTCCAGTCCGCTGTCAGAAGCATCATGCTTGGTAAATAAGTCATAAATGCTAATAATAGTGATTTGCTTTTATTAAATACTTCTGCCATTTCTAAGTGCTATAAATAACAACACATGTGACGATTATCCAATTAAGTGAAATTTGTGATAGTTCTATAAGTGGTTTTAATACAGGAAAGATATGGGCATCATTTAGGGGTCGCCAGAGGTCGCAACTGAAACCCATGGCTTGCCCCTTGCTACCACTAGCACTGCATTTGCGACCCCTGGCCTCATAGGTGGCAAAACCAGTGCCAAGAACTCAGGGGCAGCTTCACATTCCTTAATTGCTCCCTGTTTTTCATTATTCTCATAATGAATAGTATTCTATTATTTACTATTAGTGTAATAAAAATGGAGCACATGCAGGTGAAACTGGACCTTTGGTGGAAGCTTTGGTAAGTAAAATGTTTTAAATGTATGTTTTGTGCATGCAGAGTCCCTGACCTCCCGGTCAGGGACTCTGCTCTCCGCCCCAGCAGCTCAGCTGTTGTGCTGCTGCCGCTGCCCCCTACACCTCTTTGAATAGGAAGGTGTTCGAGGCCCTCCTCAACCCACAGGCTCCTGCCTGCGCCTCATCCCTGGTGGTCCAGTGGGAGAGCCTTGCTCTTCTGCTATTCCGCTGTTGTCTGTCTCTGTGTTTGTGCCTGTTTTCTGACTTTTGTCTGTCTTTTTTGTTATTGTGCCTTGTAATGGATTTTTTCTGTATTTCTGTTTTTTTGCCTTTTTTTAATTCCTTGATTGTACCTGTGCTGTTGTTGTGTCCTCTGTGCCCGTTTTGCTGCCCTTTCTCGCTGCTGCTGCCCCCGCGCCCCTCCCCCCTACTGGTACCAGCCCCGCCTCCCAGCTGTGCTTCCCTCCCCCTTCCCTATTTAATGGCGGCCGCTGCTCGGACGTGTGTGCAAGACCTCTGACCTCCCGGTCATGGACTCTGCTCTCTGCCCCAGCAGCTCCTCTGTTGTGCTGCTACCCCCACACCTCTCTGAATAGGTAGGTGTTCGAGGGCCTCCTCCACCCGCAGGCTCCTGCCTGTGCCTCATCCCTGGTGGTCCAGTGGGAGAGCCTTGCTCTTCTGCTGGTCCACTGTTGTCTGTCTCTGTGTTTGTGCCCGTTTTCTGTCTTTTGTCTGTCTTTTGTTTTATTGTGCCTTGTAATTGTCATTTTCTGTATTTCTGTTTTTGCCTGTTTTTAATTCCCTGATTGTACCTGTGCTGTTGTTGTGTCCTCCGTGCCCATTATGCTGCCCTTACCTGCCGCTGCTGCCCCACAACCCCTCCCCCCTGCCGGTTCCCCACCCGCCTCCCAGCTGCGCTTCCCTCCCCCTTCCCTATTTAATGGCGGCCGCTGCGCAGCCACGCCAAAGGTGCGCCTAGGGCAAGCCCATCTGCGCCCGTCAGTGAGCATACCATGACCAGAGCCAGGGACCCTGGTTCTCCAACCACCCACCGCTACAACTCAGCCCACCTCCACGCACTCAAGCCTGGAAGGAACAACAACTGCCAGCTGTCTACGCCGAACACCACCCACGGCCAGTTCTCCTGCCAACACTGCCGACAATCCTTCACCATCCTCTGCACCCCCACGACCACCGCACTCACACCGGACGCCAGCACCCCCGATGCCCTGAGGTGAATCCTCCTCAACATGCGCTCCCTGCACAGACATGCTGTAGAGATCTGGGACCTCCTCGGCTCCATCTTGCCAGACGTCACCTTCTTCACGGAAACCTGCACCAACACCACCTCCACCTCTGCCCCCGACATCATCACCGCCATCCCCGATGGATACAAGATCCAGAGGAAGGACCGCCACAACCGCCCAGTAGAAGGACTCGCCATCGCACACAAGAGCTCCCTCCGACTCACCACCTCCAGCATGAGCGACTCCCCATCCACCACCGAACACCTCCATTTCCAGATCCATACCAGACCCAGAATGACCCTACGTGGCACCCTCGCCTACAGAACCCCCGGACCTCCAACCGCGTTCACCACTACCATCACTGACCTCATCGCACCTCACGCCATCGCCTCCATGGACTACATACTCATCGGAGACCTCAACTTCCACCTCGACAACCTCAGGGACCCCAACTCCACCACCCTCCTGGACAACCTCGCCAACCTCGGACTGAAACAGCTCGTCCCCACCCCCATCCACAAGGCAGGACACACACTCAACCCCATCTTCGCAGGAGGTAACAACATCTACTTCAGCCACACCACGCAACCACCCTTGATGGACCACCACTGCATACACTTCTCTTTCGACAAAGCCACGACCCCAAACCTACACCACGCCCTCTGCGACGGAACTGGAGAAAGGTCACTGAGAAGCACCTCAACTCCACCCTCTTCCACGATCCCCCTCCCACCTAAACCGACACCAACTCCGCAGCCAAAGAACTCCACAGATGGATCACCAACTGCGCAGATAAGCTTGCCCCCTCTGCAGCCCCAACAAACAGTGCCCCAGGAAGGCCACTTGGTTCACTGCCGACCTCCAAGAATCCAGACACACCTGCTGACGTCTCGAGATGCTATGGCGAAACAGCAAAACCTCGGAAGACCGTACCACCTACAAGAACGCCATAACAGAATACCACCAACTCATCAGATCCACCAAAAGGACCTTCATCCGAAACAAAATCCACCCAATCGCCAGCAACTCCAAGGAACTCTTCAGCATCATTCAGGAATTCACCAAGCCCCCCAGCGAAGCCACGGACCAGGACCTCTGCAACAAACTCGGCTCCTACTTCCACCTGAAGATAAGATCCCTCTACGACAACTTCAACGAACAGACTCCGGACACCGAAACCCTTCCTACCCTCAACAACGACAGCCAGCCCACCATCTACTCCTGGACCCCAGGCACTACCGAAGACACCGCCTCAACCATGAAAGGCATTCACTCAGGAGCCCCATGGACCCCTGCCCTCCGCACATCTTCCACAGAACCGCCGCCGCCACAGCACCTGAGCTACGACGCACCATCAATGCCACCTCCAAAGCAGGCACTTTCCCCGATGACTGGAAACACGCAGAAGTCAAGTCCCTCCTCAAGAAGCCCTCTGCAGCCCCAATGGACCTCAAGAACTACCGACCCATCTCTCTCCTTCCTTTCACAGCCAAAGTCACAGAGAAGATCGTCAACGCCCAACTAACAAACTTCATCGAAGAGAACTCCATCCTCGACCCCTCCCAATCCGGATTCCGAAGCAACCACAGCACCGAGACCGCCCTACTCACCGCCTCAGACGACATCCGCACCCTCCTCGACCAAGGCCACACCGCGGCCCTGATCCTGCTAGACCTCTCTGCAGCCTTCGACACCGTCTCCCACCACACACTCACCGCCAGACTCCACGATGCTGGCATACAGGGAGCCGCCCTCGACTGGCTCCACTCTTTTCTCACCGGCAGGACCCAAAGAATCAGACTAACGCTCTTCCTCTCCAAACCTACAGAGATCAACTGCGGAGTGCCCCAGGGATTGTCGCTCAGCCCCACGCTCTTCAACATCTACATGGCCCCCCTCGCCACCATCGTCAGACAGCATGGACTCAGCATAGTTTCCTATGCCAAAGACACCCAGCTCATCCTCTCCCTCACCAAGGACCCCCACACCACCAGAATCAGCTTCCAGGAAGGAATGAAGGACATCGCATCCTGGATGAGCAGCAGCTGCCTGAAGCTCAACTCAGAGAAGACAGAAGTCCTCGTCCTCGGACCCTCCCCCTCTGCATGGGACAACATCTGGTGGCCCACCGCCCTCGGCAGCCCCACCACCCCCACGGACCACGCCCGGAACCTCAGCATCATACTCAACTCCTCCCTCACTATGAACTGGCAGATCAACGCCGTCGCCTCCACCTGTTTCAACACCCTCCGCATCCTTCGCAAGACCTTTAAATGGATCCCCCCGAATCCAGAAAGACCATCACCCATGCACTCATAACCAGCAGACTGGACTATGGAAATGCCCTCTACACCGGAATCAACAAATCCCTGCTCTGTAAGCTCCAGACCATACAGAATACAGCAGCCAGACTCGTCCTCGGCATCTCTCGACATGAACACATCACCCAACACTTGCGAATCCTCCACTGGCTCCCCGTCAAGAAGAGAGTAACCTTCAAGATACTCACCCACGCCTACAAATGCCTCCACAACAAAGGACGCCAATATCTCAACGAAATAATCTCCTTCCACGTACGCAAGAGAAACCTCCGATCCGCCGACCTCGTTCTGGCATCTGCAGAGCCAGAACAGGTGGAAGAGTCTTCTCCTACATCACGGCAAAGACCTGGAACAAGCTCCCTTTCAACATCAGACGTGCACCCACTCTGTAAACCTTCAGGAAGAGCCTCAAGACCTGGCTCTTTGACTGACCGGGAGCTGCACCCTCCCCCCGCAGCACCTTGAGAGCCTTACGGGAAAGTAGCGCGGTTTACAATTCCCTGATTGATTGATTGTGCTTGCCGGTGTGATAGTGTGATTATCTGAGAAGCAGCATGTCTATGTCTGAGCATATGTCTGTAGGTGTTAGCATATGCGTGTGAGTGAAAGTGAGTGAGCGTCAGTGACATGTACGGAGTGAGACTGAGGCCCAGATTTACTATTCTTTGATGCAAGGCAACGCTGCACCAAAGTTGCTGCACCGCCTTGCCTCAAATAAAGGGAGAAGAAATGCACTATGGTGAATATTTGCTCTTCTTATGCTCTGATGCCCTTTTGGCATACAACACACACACTCTTGTGCCATAGTGCAAGGGTGGGTGCTTTCTCTGAAGCATAGGTTTTGCTCTAAAAGGGGCCACTTCCAGTACAAAATTTACGCTTTAAGGTTTTTCCCACTTTGTATATGTGCTGTACAATGCAGCACACATGCAAAGTTGGAAAACCGAGGAGAAATAAAAACATCTCTCCTCATTATGCCAGCCTTGAGGAGTCGTAAGATTTTGGTCCAAATTGGGGTCGACCAATGTTTGTATATAGGGATTTGCATCAAAACACATGGTTGGTTGCATGGGAATGTCAATGCACCACCCATGGAATGCCCCCCTTGATGCAAAATAATGCAAAGCAGTATATAGCTCAATTTGTGTTACTTTGGGATACTATCCAACGCAAATCAGGATTTACGCTGTATAGTAAATCCCACACTAAAACTTTGCACCAGGTTTGCATCACAAAAGTGGCTCAAACAGGGTGCAGAGCATTAGTAAACCTGGGCCTGCAGGTCTGTAAGTATGAGTGAGTATGAGTGAGATTTAGAGTGAATGCAGATGAGTAACTGATAATGGAAAAAAATGATGTAAGAGAATGTGAGTGCGATATTAGGGTCATGTGACATGCTTTCCGGGATAAAAACAGGGTTGAGTCATATGATGTCACTTTCTGTGATGTCATTATGGTCAAAGGGTATATGATGTCACTTCCAATACCCCTTTCATTTTGATGAATTGACGCCTATGAGGAAATACCTAAATTCCGGAGCCTAAATTAATATAACCAATACAATTCACAAGGGCCATCATACAGTTACCACAAGGTTAATGACTATATATAGCTATTTTATATAGTAACACTGAAATGTTAGCATAGCTAAAAAGTGATTTTCAATAATTGATTTTCAATTTTTATTCTGATGATTTTAGCCGCTTGTATGATGCTTGATCCCTAATAGCTATCGAACAACTTCCGGTAGCTCTTGTGAAGATTCTCTTCTCACTTTCTCTATTGCATAAGGGAAAATAACATTTCAACCCTTTTCTCTGTTCTGTGTTCAAATACCAGGGAATTCTATAGTCTGAAACATAATGTAAAATACTTCCACTAGCATCGCATTCATTTTATTCTGGCAAAGAGACACCATTTTGCATGGGTGAATGTTTGCATTTACCTGGGAGTTTTGTGCAAACGTCTGGGTGACAATATGGTATTTTTATTGGCAAGTGATATAATCCTGGATCCATGGAGCATCGACCCACCAGTCAGAAGCATTTTTATCTAGCTTAATCAGGTCAAGCAATAGGTGCACTTCACAGAGCAGTAAGGTGGGTGAGGTGCACATGAGGCTGCATTAAACAAGCATTGGCATAGCCAATAGGTCTCGCCTTTGGGACCTTATAAGTGTTTAGCCATGCAACAGTTGATGTTGTTGCACCAAGGATATTGTGCTGCATAACTAAACACTTATAAGGTCCCAAAGGCAAGACCTATTGGCTATGCCACTCCCACCCTGTAAGGTACTAGCCCCTCCTTTAAGCGCATTCAGCTCTTGCATTTTCAACCTGCGTCGTTTCAACATTTATTTACAGGGCTCCCGAGACTTGTTAATAACATTGTTGTGGGTCCAAAGGGTTGTCATATTATGTCAAACACGGTCTCGATTGTCACAATTTGCAATCACCACGGGACTTCGAGGAGCACATAAAACTGTGGGCCGTGAGTGAGCGTGTAAGCAGGTTACATGAGCTTTACCATCGAGCACAGGTACAGCACAATAACAAGAACAACGGACACAACCCAGTTGTGAATTAAAGGATGGGGTTTATAACACATGCTTGAAATTATTTAACTGTATGCTGGATTTGCACAGCTAAACTGAAAAACGTTAATGTAAAATGAAATGGTGGCGCTAGGATGTCAGGGAGGCTCGAGGTAATACTGAAAAGGGTGATGACGAAAGAAGAGCACGAGAGAGCCAGAGGAGTGTGAGAGACGCCAGGACCACGTGGGAACCAGGGGAAAGCGAAGGGAGAGCCGGGGAAGTGAGGGAGAGAGGAGTGCAAGCTTACAACGAAACAGCGAGGTAACGAGAAAGTAGCGATGCTGGACTGCTAGAAGAGAGTGAGCGGTTGACAAATGTCGCCGGGTGAGTGAGAACCAGATGGGAGTAAGTGAGAGCTAAATGGAAAGCAGTCGCACGCGCAGCAGTGATTAACTGAAAAACGTTAATGTAAAATGAAATGGTGGCGCTAGGATGTCAGGGAGGCTCGAGGTAATACTGAAAAGGGTGATGACGAAAGAAGAGCGCGAGAGAGCCAGAGGAGTGTGAGAGACGCCAGGACCACGTGGGAACCAGGGGAAAGCGAAGGGAGTGCTGGGGAAGTGAGGGAGAGAGGAGTGCAAGCTTACAACGAAACAGCGACGTAACGAGAAAGTAGCGATGCTGGACTGCTAGAAGAGAGTGAGCGGTTGACAAATGTCGCCGGGTGAGTGAGAACCAGATGGGAGAAAGTGAGAGCTAAATGGAAAGCAGTCGCGCGCGCAGCAGTGATTAGAGAGGCGGAGCGAGGCGCGCGCGCTTGTGCGCGTAACCGCACGCTGGTGGCCGCTTTCGGAGCACTTTCAAAAGCCCCTTACTAAATGTCTCGCAGGGCAGCGCATGCGCGCTGGCTCAGCGAGACCTAAAAACTAGGATGGGATGAGGAGAGCTGGTTAGAATAACTAATTGAAAAACTTACTAGACAGCACATATTTAAATTATCTTATGCATATTTACAATTTTAGGCAAATCGAATTCAAGTGATTTTGTAAAGAATCCCAAAGTGTTCTTTATTTAAGTGCTACGTCGGAGTAGAGCACGTATCTTCTGTGTCCAGAGTAGTCAAAATAGTCAACAGACCGCATGGCCACAAAATCTTTCGTCATTTTTTATTTTAATGTTGAGACGTTCATTCCTCCATACCACCGTAAAAATGGTAAATTACATGCACTGTACCACTACTTACACACACATTTTTTTAAGAGTGAGATTCAAAAGATTGCTAGGGTGGAAAAATGATCGCAAAAGATCAAAAATGTGCGCCTAGTTTCAATTGTAGTAGGAGTATGGTGAAAATTCCACTATAGTGTGTCCAATACTGGCACTAAACAGACCACGTGCCCTGAATCTGCATACAAGGATTTGTGGTTGGTGGACGCATCTCACACTTTTTGTATACCTAAGTTTTACATACAGTAGCTACACACACAATTTAAAAATTAATCCCAAATTCAACTTTCATTTAGGTTATGCCTGTCTCTTCACAACTTGTCATTTGACAACAATTCAGTAATTTTTTTGTAATATATTTTGCTTTGAAAAAAGAAAGTTGATAACGTTGGTGAGCCATCGCTATCAGAAGTCTACTTTTGAATGAGGGTGCATCTCTTTAAAATATTCCACTAATTCAGGCCAAAGTCAGCAAAATGTGCTGTCAAAAAATTCAATTTTCAATCAAATGCTTCTGAAAGAGATTGACATATAAAGATTGTGCCTTTTTCACATAAGAGTTAACCCAATTCAATGAAGGATAGTAACACTTCAAGAACAAACGCTTGTTCCATACTCAGGCAAAGGAAATTTGTTATTCGCTCAACTAAACTGTTAATTGCTCAAGTAATTGCCTGCACAGGAGGCACAGCACAGAGCTCTGCTTTTGACAGTAAGATGGAGATGTTTTTGGTTTTTGCAGCCTAGTCGCCTCTTGAAGACAGGAAGGAGATGATGAGCAGGAAGAAGGAAGCCGAGAGGGGTACAGGCTTGTAGCTGGCGATCCCTCTTTGTTATCATGTGAAATGACTCCTCAAATATGACGATCAATCACTGCACGAATCAATCGGAGCTGAGGCAACTGCTCCACGCTGATAATGCATCAATCAATATTTAATGTTTACACTTTAATTAATCCGCACATAGGAAGCTTTCTTTCAGTGACAAAAAAAGTGATGAGAAATAAAACACCTTTTATATCAAGCGGCGCCGAATAGCTGCCTATCTGTTACGCTTTGATTGGGCCGTCCATTGATCATCGAGCCTTTTTTTTCGGTTGCACCGGTGTACAATGTGACATTTAGACATAGGGCAAGCACGGCTTTCTGTGATGGGGGGCGAGTAGAGAGAAGGGAGGGGGAGACTGGAGCACTCAAAATCTGGTTTTGGATGATTACAACTTAATCAAAGGAGGGAGACAAGGCAGAAGTATGGATTCCCTGAAAGGCGAGCATGAGGCAAATAAAATATAGGATTTGTTTCACCCACTCCATGTCATGAGCCTTTCTTAACTGATTTCTGTCTTCTATGGCCAGTGGCAAAATGTAGCATTTTAGAAGAAGAAAACACGTCTATTGACAAACAGAATTGTTGTCTGTAGAACAAAATTGTATATCAAGCCTAACAAATGAAAGGCTTGAGCTATTGCTCTGCGTCTCAATGAGCCTTTCTTTCCTAACAATGCACCTGCCTCTTTTTTGTGTTTGGGATTTGTTGCAGACCAACAATAAATGGATTAATATCTGTGAGAAACAACAAACATCTTGTGGAATACTTTTCAGAGCTCAGCAATAAATTCAAAACATGATATTGCAGGGCCTTCTGTTTGAAACTAGCTTTTTTAGTACCCCGTTCCCATGAATGCTTCAGTGGGGCACTGAGATAAGCTTTTACTGCAGAGCAAATGTGAGACTACTACAATGTTTGTTGAAACAACTGCAAGACTCATTCTCAAAATGTAGAATAAATATAGTTGAGTACACTTAGGTCTATGTTTGTCCAAGAGTTACTCTTTTTAGATATTCACAAAATTCCACAGTATTACGCTTTACAACATTTGTAAAATTCCAGACATATGGCCCTATTTCTATTTTGGCAGATGGAGTAAGCCCTGTCACGGTGATGGAGTAAATTACTCCGTCACCCTGACGGAGATGCAGCCTGCCATATTTTGAAATGTCCGCTAGCCCAGCAAACTTTTCAAGCATAGACAGGAATCGCCATCAATGAGGTACCTGCCAATGCATTGTAACTTTGCCAGACCGCTCCATCAAAGTTACAATTTTTTTATATTTTCAAAACGAAACTCTCAAAGCGGAATATTCTTTTTGAAAAAAAGGAAAACAATGCCCCCCAAACCATGGGAGTTTGGGGGCATTGAACACTTTGCAGTGCTCCTTACCACCAGGTTTTTCCAGGCTGTTCTGGACATATGTCCTCCCATCTAAATTAGGCAGGGAGACATATTGCTAAAGTTCTGATAGCCCTCGCCATTGTCAAACTATGGTCTGCCCCCATTTGAATACGGCGTGTGGACTATAGTCTTGGCAGGCAGGGAACTATGTTGCCGCAGCGATGGAGTTCCCTTGCTGCCAAGATATAAATCTGACCTCTGATCCCCAACCGTCCTAACTGCAATTGGTTTTTGAACAGGTTTACAAATACATTTTACATTTTACTGTAAAATCTGTTTTCTCCACCACAAAGAAGATATTTTTTCTCTTGAAGAATACCCCTCCCCACACTCCCTTTCAAATGCAGGCGTGTTTCCTTTCCTTGCCCACTCTTTAAATAATGTTTTGCCTTTAGAGGCAGAGATTTTACATGTGCTTCCAAGATGGGAAACTTCCTTGAAGGCCTGTGCCACTACACAAAAAGTTACTGCTTTGTAGGTGTTCTCAACAAATGGCATTGCCTCCTCACTGCACCTGTATGACCCCTTTCTTTACCCTTCTCTCTCCTCATAGAGGCTTAACTAAGAAGAAAAATATACAGGCAGACTCTTCCTCCTTTGTACAATTACACAAATACAAATTCTGTGAATTTTGACTTGGAACTTCTGATTGTAATTTAACCTTTTTGCACATCCAACTGAAAGATATGTGCAAACCCTGCTTCGCTAATTAATTTAATCGATTTTTAATCTCTATATATGTAATTTATAATAGCATTATTTTTCATTGGGTTTCCCTTGGATTAAAAGCTAAACCTATTATATTTGCCTATATTTTTGCCAGTTGTTGCTGGCCAATATGATGTTAGATTATCATTGTGGTAACTATCACAGTAAAGGGGCAAAGAGAGAGGGGGTTCCATAAAAATAGTGTACATGGGTGTGATATGATTTATTTTTAGAAGTAACTTATTTAAAAAAAAACTTAAATAATGGTCTTCTACAAAATTTCCAGGCAACAATACTCATCAGTGAAGAATTACTTTTGGTGGTTAAATGAAAATGGGTTTGTTTTGTATCATGAAATACACAAAAGGTGATGGGAGGAATGCTTGCACCATGTCTAACCATTGGCGACCGCTTGGGGTACCATTCCAACCCCTCATTCTTTTGCCCATCATGCCACCCCAGATTTGTCCAGCCATATGGGTAAAATATATGGCAACCTTCACCACAAAGGTAAAAGCGCTTGAGGGCCTGAGCCGACATCATGATATATAACCAATGTTCAAAGCCTATGCAGTAACTGTATTGATTCTCTTGATACTACCTGACCTGGAACCTTACCCTCATTGCAAGAGGCAACAAGAGGCCATTGCAGGTGGTTCATCTGGCCAAGAGATAATTTAGTATGCACTCTTATTTTGGTATTTATATACTTAGATTGTAAAAAGCACACCATATTGCCCATTTCCAACCATATTCAAGCCAGAAACTTGCTCATAAATGAAGAAACTATTGCAGGCAGCACATCGACACGAGCCAACCTTGCTTTGCACGGTCCCTTTGGTATCTACATGCTCAGATTGTAATATGTGTATCATCCCGTGCAGCTTTATATGTAATGATTGTAAAGGGTGTTTTTGCTTTTATGGCTTGCTTTTAACCCTAATAAGTGTGTTATATTTTTGTGACAAATTAATGGTATGTGCAATGGTTTTAAATAACTAAGCACTTTTATAAATAAATTTGAAATTTGACCCAGCCATATACAATCAATCTTGGTTCTGCTGCAATAGGAACAGTCCAGCTCAAACTTCCAAGCCAGGTCCTCTCTAGTACTAGGGGGCTTAGCAGATACTCATGGATTAATTCTGTAGCTACATGTATGAGTTTGCAGTCACACAGCCAGATTTTACTAAGGGGTTAGTTCTCTGTGACCCATGTGTTTGGACGGTTTACTTGCACACGTTATGTTTACCTTCAGCGCCGCCTCATATCACCTAGTTGAGTGTTTTTGAACTGTAGGTTGATGTTGTGACACTTTGCAGAGCTACCTTTCCGAATTTCTTGATCATTATTCACCTTGGATTGATTCCTTATTCAGCTCCATGATCTACGTTGTCTATAACTGTTGATTGGAATCTGCCATTTTTACAAAAAGCTTCACCGTCCTTAAGTTGGCATTATGTGCACATGGCAACACAAGACCAAAATGTTGAAGTGTTTTTCCATAGCTTATTGGAATATTAATTAGAAAAACGTGAAGCTTACCAATCAGTCTAAGGCAGCATTTGCAATATTTTGTTAGTGTGTTGACTTTGTCAAGGTAAAGTGGGAGTTGATTAGGAAATCTATTATTTTTACTATCCTAGCCAATAGTAACATTTCTATTGTTATATGATCGTGGAGCCAAGTTTCTCAATAGCTTGATAAGAACACTCAACATCAGCCCTGTTTTGAGAGTTATTGACATCGCCCTGCTTAATTAACTGCCTGGTATTATTGACAATATCACCTGTAACAGTGAAGAGCAACTAAGTATCATCAGCATAGATATTGAAATAGCCACACTCATTCACATTCATAAACAACCCATGTCAAGGGTGCATGTGGAAGTTTAACATACCTGAGGATATGGTGGAGTCCTGCGGAAAACAACAAGTTCCCAAAGAGCAAGGTGTGATTGTTCAACACACTGCACCTGTCTGACTCTTGTTCAACACACTGCACCTGTCTGACTCTGTTGATAAAAAGTGACTTAAGCAAGTCAGCCATTCTGACCACTTTGGCCAACCTACCTAGGGCCCGATTCCGATCTCATTCGGAAAGCCCTCCGAACGACTCGGTTCCGGAGAGCTTTCCGAACGAATCGCGCTCTGTGAGTCCGTACGATTCTGATGTGTCCGTATAGTGTCGGACTTGGTTCGGTCGTACTCCCCTTGAACTCAATGGGAGCCTGTGTACCGAACGCGTACACAGCCTCCCATTGCAAAAAGGGGTGGGTGGGAAAAAGCGTGCACCCTGTGGCGGGTACCACATGGTGCCCGCCACACTCTGCATGCATGGAAATTCGGGACCCATGGGTACCCCACTGCGACCGATTCAGAGGGCCCTGGCCCCCCGGGGTCCGATTTCCACAGCTGTTTCGTCTAGTTAAAACCGAGTCGGTATGGCTGTCAGAATCGTGCATCGTACTCGCTCGTTCGGAAAGCCGGCCCCATTGAGCTGAACGAACTGGCTCCGAACGAGTCGGACTGACTGACTCGGGTTCGGAACCGATTCGGTCGGTGCGGACGGCTTCTTTGCATCGTACTTGGTCATTCGGAACGGGGGACGATTCGGTCGGAAACATACGCTCTGAATCGGATTTGCTTCTTCCGAATCCAGTTTGGAGCCCTTCCAAACGACATCGGAATCGACCCCCTAATAGTATATTGTAATTGATCGTATCAAATGCAGTGAAAGGATTCAATAAAACAAAGTGAGCTATTGGACGCCTAACCACCACTTAAAGCAGTTGTTCCCTAACATGAGTAAGTGCAGACGATGTAACGCCACCTCAGTGGAAATTGAGGTGCCTACCCCAAGCAAAATGTGCTCCTCGAGAAATTGAATAGAAAGTAGATGTGCGCAAGCCAGAGCTGGGCCCAGGGTCTAGGGCAAAAATATGAGATGAGCCATCCAAATATTTTCCACATAAATCATGCACCAAAAGTTATGTAGACATATGATAAAGACATTCAAAAGTCAAAAAACTTTATTCTTTTAACATTTGGAAATGTTTCATTTTAGTACATTGGAATATATCACTTTATGGAGTGACATTCATTAGAAGTGACATTTTACAAATATTAACTTAGAAACATTCATAAACCGCTGCCCACAACCTTCTGCTCTGAGGACAATGTCAGTAGTGACCTAAGAGTCAATTCAATTTTCTTGTGCCCCCTGTAGACGGCCAATGTTATTATTAGAGAGGCAAAATGATAGTGTATTAAAATATATACAGTAGTGATTTGTGTAGAAAGTGCATCCTGAACCAAATTATTTCAAGACACTCTCAAATGTGATGATCATCAAAAAGGAAACAGGGTGAAGTAACATAGTTGCCTAGGGTCACAGACTTTGGTCAAGCAAGGTAGGTGGGATTAAACCCAGGATTTCAGATTACGTACTGTCCAATGAAGCCAAGGGATGGATATCTCCTTTTTCTGAAATGTGTTGTATTATTTGCAAAGATAAATGAATAAATATACATAGTATCACATGTTAATTAAGCTAACATACTTGTTCCTGATGGGCGTAGTTAATATGAAAACTCATTTGTTCCAACAAAAATAAATCAATTCAGAAAATCTGTCAGTTTGAAGGAAGCATTTAGTACGTTGTGATTGGAGGTGTGCTCGTGAAACTCGGTGGATAAAATTTAAATCAGATACCTCTTAGATTCGGAGAAACCAGCAAAAACTGATAGTGTTTTTTTTTTAGACCATTCTAGGCTGTGATTGAATAAAGCCCTGCACTTGTGTATCACCAAGTGAGAGTGGGAGTTCGCACATAATCATAATATATGAATTCTTGTGAGGAGAAACTAGAGAGATCGTTTTTTAGTTTTCTTCAGTCCTGAAGAAGTAGGAGTACCCTGAAAATGTTGGCGGGCTGCAAACATCAAACTTTAAAGGCTGTACCTTATGATTATCAAACCATGATTTTTCAACTGCATTATATGAAAATAGATTTATATTGTTGGATTTGAGACATATGAAATATACGAAGAAATTAACCAGAAATTTTACACTGTTAGCACCCTTCATACCTGGTGCATGATGGCATTTACGTAACACCCAATATTCCAATTCAGTTGCACCCAAGCAAATAGGCACTGCCAAGTCAAAGGGAATGTCATGCTAATTATTTATTGTAGGCAACAAGGTAACATAGATGGATGAGCCATTTCAGAAAATACCTCCCTCACACCCAGAGTAAGATAAAGCAGCAGTGTAACGTCCTTCATTTTATAGACCATACATCAAAATAGAAGTAAGACACAATGTGACAATTTATAAATGAAATAAAAAGAAAGTATTTTACTCAGATAGATTTAATCTCTGGACCAATTGCATGAAAAACATCAGAATTGACACTATTTTATCAGAATCATACCAATATCAAGCCAAAAATAATTATTGTGGAACTGTTAATCAGAAATGACAAAGGATTTTTTTACTTTTCTAGCTCAGGTTGGACGGCACTATGACAACGTATGGTAATTTAATATTACTTTAGGTTAAAAAAAAGCAGAAATTTATTGAAAAAAACAAAGGTTACACGGACGTTTTAATTAGGAAATAAAATTTAAAAACCGTTGAAATTCACACAAAAACAAAGGTTACAGGGACATTATAGTTAGGTTCAGATTTTGCACACACAAAACCACAGAAGATCAGCAGTCATAGTTATACTTATCTCAAGAAACTATAACTCTTGCCCTTAGGTAACTATAACTTGAGCCCTCACAAACCACTGCTAATTATCCCACATCAGTCATAACATCTTATATGAAATCATTGATAACATCACTGTAACATTCCCAATAAAATTATTGATGAGAAAACTGTGCCTGGCAGGGGTGCCAGTTATAGTTACCTTAGAGAACGAGTTATAGTTTGTTGAGATAAGTATAACTATAACTGCTGAATTTCTATGGTATATATATATATATATATATGTATGTATGTATATATATATATATATATATATATATATTTATATATTTATACATATCATGAAGCATGAAGAAGATATCAGAATGCGCATAGCACAGAAATTCAACAGGGATAAGTTGGAATATGAATATGGAAGAATTTATACTTTGGCGAGAAAATTTGGCTCATTAAGAGCCAAAGAGAGAATGAACGCCATGGAGCCGCCAGACAATGCACCTAATGACATTGATGTCAGCTCGGATCTGACATCTTCAGCTGATGAAGCTCCCAGAGAGAAACTGGATTTTCAAGGGGAGATGAGGTTACTCAGAATGACAATGCCACAGCGAGGCAGAGGAAGAGGCAGGGGACGCGGTGACACAAAACATGGAGGGGCAAAAGGAAAAGCAAAATCGATAAAGGATTAATCAATCTGAAGGCAACTGATGAACATTTCCAAGACAACACTCACTGAAAACCAAGAAAGAATTATAAACTATGGTCTCAGTTTTCGTCCCACAGCCAGCTGAGAATTCTTCAACCTTCGAATTGAAACTTAGAAATCGTTAGAAAATTGAAACTTTGTAAACATCATGCCATGAGGGTTCCTCGACATAAGAGGGTACATTACGAACTTGCCAACAGCAGTGAAAATAATATACCATCTGAGATTGACTCTAACGATACTACAGTAGTTTAATTACAACAGATGAGTTTTACCACTGACTCACACAGTGCTAGTTATTTTAAAACTTAGAGTAAGTTTTGCCCTCAGCTACCTAGTGGCAATCTCATTGACACATTCCATGAACTGGTAGTGGATGACATCAATAAATCATGTACATCCACCAGAAATAGAAGAAGTAATAACTTCTCACATAGAGACTGGCAAGAAATCAACCAATTGAGAGATAACAAATTAATTGGCATCAAGCCCTCAGATAAGGGTGGAAATTTTGTTATTATGGATGCACTATGAATGTCTGAAAGTCAATCCCACTGAAATGTATCAATCTGAATACCATGACATGCTCAAGGAATGGCTCAATCAAGGGATATTGGAATTTGAAGAATTTGCATACTTAAAAACAGATCATCTCGGGAATCCAGTTATATACTTTTTGCCTAAGGTGCTCATAGACAAACAAAATCCACTTGGCAGGCCCATAGTGAGCATGGTGAATTTTCTTTTGGAAAAAACATTTAGGTTTCTCGGCCTATTCCTGTGCAAATATGTTATGGAGTTGTCTTCTTATATACGAGACACAAATTATTTCCTGGGCAAAGTTTATAACATTCCCTAATGCAGGACTTATATTATGATAACTATGGGCGTTACTCCACTTTATGCATCCATAAAGCATGAACATGGTCCACATGTGTGTCAATACTTCTTGAAAGCACATCCAATGAAATATGTCCAGCATACAGAGATGCTCATGAGAATGCTCAAGTTTTGCCTCACACACAATGCTTTTCTATCTAACAGCAAGAACTACCTCCAGAAGCAGGGGACCGCAATGGGGGCTTCCTTTGTGCTGACATATGCTGACCTATATATGGGTTGGTGGGAAAAAGAGGTTGCATGGTCTGACAGGTACACACAAGATATGGATAAAGTGGTGCTCTGGGTGCGCTTCATCAACGACTTATTTCTCATCTGGGACAGGGAAGAGAGCCTGTTACAGGAATATATGGAAAAATTGAATGAGAACATGTACAACATCCACTTGACAGTGACCTGGAGCCATTATTACATCAAATTCTTAGATGTATCACTCAAAGCAAATGGTGACAAATTGGATACTCATGTCTTTCGTAAACCAACAGCTTGCAATTCAATCCTGCATGGCAATAGTGAACATCCAAAAGCTCTTAAATGGAACATTCCAAACAGCCAACTTTTAAGGTCACTAAGGATAAGTTCCACGGATACACTATTGAAAGAGGAAGCCACTGCCATGATTGTCAGATTTCTTGAACAAGGATACCCCCATAAGATCCTCAATGAGGAATACTGCAGGGTTAAATCGAGGAAGAGAGAAGATCTGCTTTATGGTAATACACATCCTATGAAAACCATGGGCGTGACATAATGCAACAGGAAGCATTGGACACTGCTCCTATCAGGTTCTTTGTAGAGGTTAATCAAGAACATCAATCCATTAGATCTATCCTCACAAGCAACTGGCATGTCTTGCAACATGATGAACACATCAAAAAACAATATTTTGACGCAAAGCATGTTCATCGATAATGAAAAATCAAACTGTCTCTCCAAAAAGAGTTTTGGTTTTTGGAGATGTGAACATTACAAGGCATGCTCATATGGCACCAATACACAAACATATGAGAACTTTGAAGGAAAATTATGTGCAATTTAAGAGAAGATAACATGCGAGACAGATTTTTGTGGATGATCTGCAATGTGGATGTCAAATGAAATATATTGGAAGCACTTTCCACAAACTAAATATTCGCTTCCTACAGTACCTCAGAGCCATAAAGAATCAAGATAGAAGCGACCCTATGGCTAAGCATTTTTGGGACGTCCACAATGGTGACTCTAGCAGTCTTATCTTTTATGGTATCAAGCACATAAAAGCCCACCCCCATAAAGGTGATCGGGAACTTGAACTGCGAAGAGCTGAGTCCAGAATGATCTTACTACTGGGTACAGAAAAGTCATGGGGACACAATCTTGATGCAGAACTCTATATCCATATAAAGGTTGCTTAATAATACAGATCTATGACAACATGATACAACACTGTGTACTATATGAAAGCTCCCTCAGCACCTTTTAAACAGTGATCTCCTTGAGGTTCATTTCATTGCCTGCTCCATGCATAAATCGTTGTTATTGATTAGTGTTATGCAATTGTTAGAACAAACTGAAACAGAATCTAACTGAGGATGTATAAGAATTGTTGTTTGGAGTTTTAGCACTTCACATAAAATAATTTTGAATGTTATAATTCCCTCTGCACTGCACAAGACTCTTTACCTTGTTAATAACATCTAACCCCCACCTATGATGGAATTATCCTGTACATTTAAAATCCATATTTCCCAGGAATGGACAGTAATCTGTCAGCACTTTTACGTGATTGCACTTTATGAGGTTGTACCATTGAGCTTATTGATTTATTAGGTAGTAGGTATTAGATGCCAACGATTATCTACAGAATATGTAATTATATGCCTATATGCTTTTGAATTTCAGTTGGATATCTGCACTTTCAACACAAAGTCACTTTAGATCATCTTCAATCAATGTCATCTATGCTTCCATTCACTTTTCTAAACTCATTCTTTAAGCAGTATGATGTGAACTAGGATACCCAATATGAGTGCTTCTTAAGGTTCACACCTAATAACATGAAGATTTATGACTACTTTGCACGTATCCTGTAGTTTGAGCTATGATTTGAACATAGGCATGGAGTTACTTTAGAGTCTATTTAGCCCTATAGGACTGTCTAAAATTATAATTCTTGACATGTATTGTATAATAGGATCATGAGGACTTATCAGTAGTGACTGTATCTATATACACGGCATGGACTTAAGTGTATTTGAACACTAAGTGTTGTTTGCAGATACGCACGAGGTCACTTTAGAATGTCTGTATTTAACATCAACATGAGCTATATTTTAACTAACTCTGGGCAGAGAACTCCGCTCCGCTGGTGGAGCTTGCGGATTTTTGCATACTCCGCGTTCTGCGGAGAACGCAAAGTTTATGCAAAACGTCCGACTCCGCAGCAGAGCGGAGTTCAGCCCCGGACCCTCCCGCCTCCACCCCCCCTCAAAAAATATTTTTAAAATAAATTTGCGTGCAGTCCTACGACGACGTACGTCTGACGTAGGGGATTCTGCATGACCACGGCAAGGAGGAGGAGGGCAGCCCGGAGACGCCGCAATAAAGGTAAGTGTGTTTAATTTACCTTAATTTTCATTTTTATTTAAAAAATATTTATTGGGGGGGGTGGAGGCGTGGAGCAGAGCGGCTCTCCACAGACTTTTTGCCCAACTCCGTGGAGCTCCGCGTATATCAACTACGCCTGCTCCGCCCGGGCTTAATTTTAACTCAACATGGAATTTGCACACAAAAACGGAGTCACTTTAGAAGCCCATTAGTAAATTATGATATTTCGCACTAGCCAAGACATGTACCCTAAATAGGATCAATAGGACATATTGCTAGATTCCATATCTCACTCCATCATTGTGATATAGATATTCCATGATAGCACTTACGTTAGGAGCACTAAAATGCACACTCAGGAAGGTGAGCTGTGCATAATTCTTTTCTCACAAGCTTCTCCCAGCATAGCGATGCATTTCGGCCTTACAGCCTTCATCACGCTCACCGGCCGTAGTGCAAAACTTCTTTTAAATTGCACTTATATTCTATCTTCAATTATAGGTGAGAGGACTGAATGTGAGACATGCCAACTTGGCCTTTATATGATAATGCTGGCATATTTAATGTAAATTGGGGTAAAATTTTCGACTCCGTTTGGAATTAGGAGGTATTGACAATGTATAAGACGCAATTGGAGTCTGGTCTCACTGTAAAACTTGCGTACTGTAATAGAATCATCATTGATGACTATTATATGATTTTTTGATTTCAGTTTCTTTGCCTATTTTGAAAATGAGCTATTAATACAGCATGAACACGATGAGAAAGCAAATCATATAATTATGAAATAGGCATGATCAGTATACCAAGTTAGTATGATTTACAAAATTATGTTTTTGTATGATTTCAGCCGATTCAATGACTAATCTAAGATGGCGCCATTCTTGGTTGCAACTTAAGCTCCCTTCTTTATGTTTGTAATGGTCACATGCATTTTAAAAGTTATCTTGCGCTATGGCCAGTTAGCTTGATCGAGGCTGTAACGCATTGCTGTGCTTGGAGAATCTTGTGAATAAAGGATTATACACAGCTCTCCTTCCTGAGTGTTATAGCACTTCTAACTCTGCTGTCTTGGAATTTGTTGACCTGGAATGCACCCGGCAGTTAGAGACACCCCCGCTGTGGAGGAAAGCATGAATGAACTATCATAAGATGTATGTATATATTCACTGAAAAAAGCAAAGTTTACAGGGACGCTATAGTTAGGCTCAGATTTTACTCGTACAAAACCAGTGAAATTCAGCAGTTATAGTTACCTGAGTTAACTATAACTTATGCCCCCACAATGCGCTGCTTATGACCTCACATATTACATCACTCATGACATGGCCAGTGACATTATTTATGATATCACTGCTGACATTTAGAATGACATAATTGATGACATCACTGATGACATCATCTAGCAAGTGTATTTTGTAAATGTTTCTGAGACAAAGATTTATACTAAGCTACTGCATGAGTTAAATTACTATTTTTTCTGTACTAAGTGATACTATTTCTAACTTATGTGTTTTGAGTGGTTGTGTGGCTGTCTGTATCCATGTGTGAGTAGGTGTGTGAGTGGCTGTATGGGTGTTTGAGTGGGTGTGTGAGTGGCTTTATGGGTGAATAAGTGAGTGTGTAAGTAGCTGTATGGATGAATAAGTGGGTGTGTGACTGGACGTATGGGTGAGTGAGTGGCTGTGTGTGTGGCTGTATTGGTGAGTGAGTGGGTGTGTGAGTGGCAGTTTGGGTGAGTAGGTGGCTTTGTGAGTGGCTGTATGGATGGGTGAGTGGGTGTGTGAGTGGCTGTATGGGTCACTGAGTGGCTGTGTGAGTGGCTGTATTGGTGATTGACTGGGTGTGTAAGTGGCTGTATGGATGAGTAAGTGACTGAGTGGGTGTTTGGTTAACTGACTGGGTACGTGAGTGGATGTATTGGAGAGTGAGTATCTGGGTGAGAATCTGTATGGGTGAGTGAGTCAATGTGTGAGTGCTTGTATGGATGTGTGAATGAGTATATAAGTGGTTGTGTGGGTGTCTGAGTGGGTGTGTGAGTGAGTGACTGTCTCCGTTGAGAGGCTGTATGGGTAAGTAAATGGGGGTATGAGTGGATGTATGGGTGAATAAGTGGGTGTGTGCGTAGCTTTATAGGTGAGTAGTTGGCTGTGTGAGTGGCTATATGGGTGAGTGAATGGGTGTGTGATGATGAGTGAGTGGTTTTGTGATCAGTTTTATGGGTAGGTGAGTAGGTGTATGAGTGGTTGTATGGGTATTTGAATGGATGTGTGACTGGTTCTGTAGATGATGTCATCAGAGATGTCATTTGCAATTACGTTCCTGTAACCTTTGTTTTTTTCAGAGAATTTCTAAGGTTTTTTATAATTCTATTTCCTAACTATAACTTCCCTGTAACCTTTGGTTTTTTGAGTGAATTTTGAAGGTTTTTTACCTTTTATTTCCTAACTGCAACCTTTGAGTGTGTGTGTGTGTGTGAGTGGCTGTATGGGTCTGTGAGTTGGTGTGTGAGTGGCTGTATGGGTCAGGGAATAGGTGTCTGAGTGGCTGTATGGGTCTGTGAGTGGGTGGGTGTGTGAGTGGTTGTGTGGGTGTGTGACTGGGTGTGTTGGCAGCTGTATGGGTCAGTGAGTGAGTGTGTGAGTGGCTGTATGGGTCTGTGAGTGGGTGTGTGAGTGACTTATGAGTCTATGAGTGGGTGTGTGGGTGGTTTTGTGAGTGTGCAAGTGGGTGTGTGAGTGGCTGTATCAATCATTGAGCGTGTGTGTAAGTGGCTGTATGGGTCTATGAGTGGGTGTGTGAGTGGTTTTGTGATTGCCTATGTGGGAGTGGGAGTTGATTTGTGAGTGGCTGTATGGGTCTGTGAGTGGGTGTATGAGTGGTTGTATGGGTCTGTGAGTGGGTGTGTGAGTAGTTATGTGGGTGTGTGACTTGGTGTGTAAGTGACTATATGAGTATGGGAGTGGGTGTATGAGTGATTTAGTGGATATATGAGTGGGCGTGTGAGTGACTGAGTGAGTGTGTGAGTGGCTTTGTTGATCTGTGAGTGGATGTGAGAGTGGCAGAATGGGTGTGTGAGTGAGTGGCTGTATGGATGTGTGAGTGGCGGTATGGGTCTGTGAGTGAGTGTTTGAGTAGCTGTGTGGGTGTGTGAGTGGTTTTATGAGTGCCTGTGTGGGTGGTTGAGATGGGTTGTGAGTGGCTGAATGAGTCTGTGAGTGGGTGTGTGAGTGTCTGTGTGGGAGTGTGAGTGGGTGTTTGAGTTGTTCACTGGGTCTCTGAGTAGATTTATCAGTGACTGTATGGGTGTGTGAGTGGGTGTGTGAGTGGTTGTATGGGTCTGTGAGTGAGTGTGTGAGTGGTTTTGTGTGTATGTGAGTGGGTGTGTGAGTGAGTGACTGTATCGGTGTGTGAGTGGGTGTGTGAGTGGCTGTGTGGGTCTGTGAGTGCATATGAGAGTGGTGAATGGGTATGTGACTGGGTGTCTGAGTATCTGCATGGGTATGTCAGTAGCTGTGTGAGTAACGTGGCCAGAACAGAACCTCACCTGCTCCTTTATCCAACAAGAGTCCACATTTCAGCACAAAATGTCTTCCCAACTGGAGTACTTTGTATTGGCTAGTTAGTAAATGCTACCTTGTTGGGTAAATGTCTAGTGCATAATCTACATTACAGCTGTGTAATGGACTATAAAGAAATGCCTCCAGTGACCTTGTGTACATGTCATTTCGGAAATGTGATTGTTTCTTGAGGTCTTGAGCCGCAAATCTGTGATAACACAAATCCTTGCTGGAGAAGATGACGAAATTACAAAGAGGGTAATCTCCACCAAACAAGTATACTTCCTCTTAACATTATGAAGTAAGTACTTCTTTGTTTGGTGAAGAACGCGCCACCAGAATCAGCAGGCAAACATGCTTGGGGCCTTTTGGTAAGCTGTCCATCAACGTGAGTAAAGGCGGGAAGACCTTTGCATACTACTAAGGAAAACAGGGTGGGGCCAAACCAGCAGCCTTTGCAGATGATTTTCGGCATTTCCATACTCTGGCTAATTAACATAGGGAGAACCATCAACTATGCTTTCATCATTCAGACTACGAGAAAGAAACCACTCATCATAGTCACCTCAGATCAGATTGTGATCCAATAGATCAGAGATGCATTCACCTCCATTAAGGATTTCAGATCGCTTTTCAATGTGGAATGCGAGAGGAAACACACTTGCTTTGCCTTTGCTAAGCCAGTGAAATTAGGATTGTTTGTGCTTTACTGAAGTGGAGCTTCAACTGGCAGAACCTGTTACGTTTATATTTCTAAGTGCTTCTCATTGAGGTTTAATTTCTGTGAAATGAGCATCAGGGCCAGAATCAAACCTAATTTTTTCCAAGAAGAGTCCACAGTTTTGCTGAAAATGTTTACCCAACTGGAGTACTTTCTACTGGTTAATTAATAGGTGTTTCCTTGTTGGGTAAATTTCTAGTGCATATTCTACACTACAGCTGTGTAAAGGACCACAAGGTAATGTCTCCAGTGACCTTGTCTGCATGTAATTTCAGCAATGTGATTGTTCCTGCAGCGTCTTCATACACAAATCTGTGATAACATGAATCCTCATCAAGAGAAGACGACAAGACTACAAAAGAGGTGAATCTCCACCAACCAGAGGTACTTCCTCTTAACTATATGAAGTAAGTCCTCTTTGTTTGATGTAGATGTTCTCTTATTTCTTTGCATCAAGAACACATCACCAAAATCAGCAGGAATCGCGCTTGGGGGCCTATTGGTAAGCTGTTCATCAACGTGGGAAAAGGCGGAAAGACCTCAGCATACTCCTAAGGAAAACAGGGGGGCTAAATGGGAGGAGCTTGAAGATGAATATGGGCATTTGGATACTCAGGATAATTAAAAGAGAGAACCATTGACTCTGCTCTCACCAGGAAATGACAAGAACAAAACCACTTGTTACAGTCACCACAGATCAGATTGCGATGGAATAGATCGACAATGCTTTAATCTCCATTAAGAATTTCAGCTCATTTTCCAATGTGGAATACAAGAGGAAACACACTTGCTTTGCCTTCCCCAGGCCCAAGAAGTTAGGATCCTTTGGGCTTTAAGGAAGGGGAGGGGGCAGCGTGGCCGCCCTTCTCGGGTCAATTTTGGCCCCGGTGACTCCATCCCCCAGAGCCCAGCCTCTTGATCCTGGGTGGCCTGGAGCCCATCCAGGGCTCCCAGTGTGCAGGTCTAGGGACCCTAGGGGGAGCCTCAATTCCCCTACGGTCCCTGCCAGCTTCCCGCCTCCAGCAGGAACAGGCATTGCTCCTCCATGCAGGAAGCAGAAAAAAATGCTGCTCCCTGCATGTGGGAGCAATTTTTTCATCTGCTTTTCCGCCCACTTCACAGCGGACAGGAAAACAGATGAAAACTCTGCTCCCGGTGATTAATATGGCCTTTTTAAAAGTATTGTGCCCCGGGAAGCTGGCGGTCCCCTGGGCAATCTGAATAGCTGGAGGGGGTCCGTGCAGCCCCCTCCTATTAGCAGGCCAGGCCCCAGGGAGAAGGCTGGCCCCAGGACACAAACTGGCCTTAGGGAAGGGGGCCACATGTGCCCCCTTACACTTTTGTATATTTAATTATGCGACCGGGACCTGGCCCATCCAGGGACTGAAAGAGAAACAATCGCGAGAGACCATGCTTGTTTTTTCATTTGCAGCAAATTCGCAAACCTGTCATGATTTATGCTGCAAACGTTTAAAAAAGTGCTTTTTGGCCCTGGCGTGGGCCCTGGCGTGGGCCCTGGGGAACCCCAGCAACATGCCTAGGTGGTTAGGATATTCCTACCCTGTCCCCTTTTCTTTTTTTTTTACATTTTTGTTTGGGACTCAGCTGAGCCCAAGTCCCAAGATGGCTGGCAACATTTCCTGGTTGAAGTGGTTGCAGCCAATCAGATCTCGCATGAGATTGGTCGGATTCACGGAGGGTCTGCACCTCTAGATACACACATTTGGTTTTCCTTCAGTATCTTCAAAACTACTGAATGTATTTACACCAAATAACAAAAATGGATCTTTCTGGACTAAGAGGTACCTTTCTGCCAAATGTGGTGTATTTCTGTCCAGTGGTTCAGGCTATAGTCGTGCTCAAATTCCCTATGGGAAATTGCATGGGGGAAAAGCATTTTGTGACCCACATTTTTCTCGCCTCCCCTTGACGAATCACCACGAAACTTTCAACACAGCAGCTGAACTGAGCAGCAAACTAATTTTGAAAATGTCATGAAGATTCGTCACACGACGCCAACGTTATTAGCAAAACAAAAAATGATTTTCCTATAAATATATATATATATATATATATATACATACACACACCACAATATTTTGTAGACAATATTTTTGTGGTTTACATCATAAGCGTGTAAACTGAATATTAGTACCACAATATATTTTGTGCATCACAATATTTTTGAGGCAACACTGTGTCAAAGAAGTGTATTTACACCAACCACAAATAGGACAAACATATATCACTTCAGGTAGCACCATTATGTTCTGGCTTGGCTGCAGTTTGAAAACATTGTAGAAAGTTACATGGCAAGGAAAAGAGCCTGCACCATGTAGACTTTTATATATTAGCTAAGTCACCCCTAAAGTGCCTTGTAAGCTGACAGGGCTAGGTGTTTAATATGTTCAATTTCTGCATACTACACAATGGCGATAGTGGGTCCTTACAGTTAACAACTATCTTAAAGTTATTTTTGTGTACGTAAACCCATGATTTTCATGAACATTCTTTACTACGGATAAAAGCATTATTCATATGTTCTGCTGGAAAAAGTATAAATCAACAATTAAAAGTTATTTTCCATTTAGTTCCAAATGTCTAATTCAAAGGTGAAAGTAGATTTTTCATTATGTTAGTAGAAAAGTAATTTTAGGAAAGTGTTCTTTGGGCTGTCCAAGAGAAAACCAGTTACAATTGAAACCTTGACCCAGAGGCCCAATAAAAATACTTGGCTCACTGTTAATGGCCCTGCTCATGCAGGACAGGCATTTGTCCTCCAGGTCCAGTAAAGCGGGAGTATTGACAACAAGTGGTCAGCCAGCAAGGACTAGCCATCTGGACAGGAACAGGTTGCAGAAAAAAAAGGCAACCTTAACAAATTTTCTTTCACTTGGAGATGCCAAATAAGACTGACAGGAACTGTTACCATTCACTCACAGGGCTACTCTAGACTTGGCTCCAACCCCATTTGGAGGAAAGAAGGGAGGGCACTTTATCTATATAGGGGAGTAACTGGGGAAAGGTCTGGAGTTCCCTTAGGTGGAGGATGGCAGAAACCATTTTGATTTAGGGCTTATGGGAAGATTTGCAGTAGACCTTGAGGAACTATTGTAAAAGAAAGTGGATGATTTGTAAGAAATAGTCAGGATTGTATGAAGAGAATTCTTTAATCACTGGCAAGTTCATAGTATAAAAATTGAGCTTTACACCATTTCCTCAGAGCACTCCTCAAACTGGGGAGAAAACATCTTAAAAAAGAAAGATTCTGTCTAACAGCTGGAAGAAGAAGACCCAATGTCTTCAGTCTCCTGCTAGCACCGAGGGACTGGAACTGCTCTACAAGAATCAAGTGGTTGACCTCCTGTTTCCTTACTCCAGGAACACCAAATGGAGTCCTGACTCCAATAGGTCCGAGCAGACCACTGAGAACAGGACCCTTCAGGAACCCTGGCAGGAGAGAAATCTAGTGCCCTTAACATCTGCCCTGAGGATCTGAGGGTTGCAGGAGTGACCAGGAGGAACATTCCTACCAGCTGAAGAACACTGGGACATCTTTTCCACTGAAGAACCGGGATAACATGCTAATTTTCCCTAGGGAGCTTGATTCTTGACAAGCCAGAAAAACAGGTTTGTGCCAATCCAAGCTGTTTGCTGCTCTCAAAACTGGTTCAGCTGAACCTTATGGAATTGTATCTGGCTTTTTGGAACCCTGTGTAGCTGCAGCTTCAAGCCTTGCCCTGCTGGTGGATTTTGAGATATAAAGAAATCACTAAGTTTGAAAGTAAATCCTTGGACTATGGCGAAGAGGTAAATCTATCAAAGTGGCAAAGTTACTTGAGGACCTATGAGATACCTATGAGATCTAGCTTTTTCTTACTCTGAGCTTTTGATGCCAAAGCCAGCATTTACAATGGGAGCTTGACGATGAAGTATCCAAGGATGTCTCTCATTTCAAGCAACCCTTACCAGTTTCAGATATGGACCTTGTCCTGCTGGAAGACTTTGAGCTCCCAAATGTCCCCAAAAATTTGAAGGATGCAACCCACTTGGTGTAGCCAAACTCTGCTCCATTGCAGTCATCATGATATTGCAACTAGGTCCCGGTTAACTGAAAACTAACGCTTTACATTTTCTCTGCACTTTTTATATCTTTGGTCCCTCTTATCTGATTTAGATTGTTTTACTTTCCATTTGCTCATCAAAATGTGATCTATTTTTCTGAATTTATCTGGGATTTTTTATGTTTTCTTGTTTTTAAAATTGTTGTACTACTGGAGCCTAACACATTTCTCTGGGCAATTGCCTGCCTTTTGAGCCACCACTACCAGGGCTGTACAGCGATTTTCTAACAACTGTGCCTTAGCCTATCAAGATTGTGCTGATTAGTTTTCAAGGGTACCGGTATCCTAAATTAATAACATAAGTTTTTGACATCTATCATCTTTACTTTGGCAGTTCTCATAAATCTTTTTGTAGATGCTCCCATGTCTCAAGATCATATCCAGTAAATCCAAACATTAAAAAAATGCATTGATGTAACCACAATAGACAAATATGAGGACCAAAGAGTAGCTCTGGCTCTTGGAGTCACTCATCTCATTGTGCATAAGTGTGATTTCATCAGATTTAATTCTATTGAAGAACATCATTTCAGGACTAATTTTCAGAAACTACCTATGCCCTACCTGGTCTCTCCTGAGACTGGAAAAAAGTTATTGAGACTTTCCACTTTGCTATTTTTCCATATCGGTATGACGCTTGTCAAAAGTAGCTGCAAAATACTTCAAACCTAGCTCACACAGATGTTTTACAGGCCTAAGCTTCACATTGGTGCGCATTTTTTAACTGTTGTCATAGTAAGTTAAAATTGAATGGGCATGACAAGAAGTATACTGACCATTCTCTAGGAGGTATTCAATGATCTTCGGGTCGAAATTGCTGTTGGGTATCACTGTAATTAAAAGTGTCAATTGGATAGCCCTAAAGATTATAAGACATTTAGCAAATATTTGTGGCAGATTCTGGACGAGACACAGTGCTCACAACGGGAACATTTGCTTCAATTTGGAACATAACAAGTTACTGGAAATACGTCTGATAGTGAATACTATTTTGTCGTTTGAATCATTGCCATACAAAACTTTAACCCGCGAATGTGTGTCTTATCAATTGGGTGCAATATCATGTCAACAGAACTCTTTCTGTATCTGTACTGCTTTCATGGCTGAAAGAACTGGAAGAACTGGACACAACGTCCTATCCCTTTGTCCAATCAATAGATTCCATATAATTAATAACTGTTTGCGCAGATGTTACTAAAAAGAGCAACAAGAAAATCAACAAATACATCATGTTGTCTTACAGTGAGTCACAAACTAAATGTTCAAAATGAGTAAAGACGAAGAGATACACTTGCATCAGTAACCATGTTTATCGAACGGATTTATCAGTGTCCACCCAGGGGTACAGTAAAATTACACAAATACCACTTCTGAGCAAATATTGCTTCAGGATTCTTGTAGGACTGCGCACGATTAACAACCAGTGGTTATTGCCATAGAAATCTAGCTGTCAAGTGACCTCTCAAGTTCAGTGTACCTCCTACACTGGCAGGGAAACACACCACACATCATAGCAATGCAAATGCAAACAGTAATTGCCTTCCGCACACTATAATAATGTTTTTACATGATGACATTTTGGGCATGCACAGTAGGAGTAAATGCATTATTTTAAATTGTGTAGGACAGAAACACCAGAAGACGTTTCTGGCGATTTAAAAGCATCACAGCCCATCTTTTATGTCTTTCTATTATTCAATTCTCCTATCATAAATAAGAGACCGTGTTTGTGCGCATATTGTTACTTTCTCATCACTCAAATTTATTTTGGCGCTAACAGAGGGTGTTTGCTTTCTCTGAATGCCGGTTATTGAGGCAGAATACACAGCTGGGCAGATTCCCAAATAATTTATATGGAACGAATCAAAAGCTGACCCAGTGATCAGGTTTTACATGATTTTTTTTTACCCTGATCACAAATGGTTTGCATTGGAGCAAATTTTGAAATGCTTGGACTTTTCAAGATGCCTTTGTGCAAACGTTTGTGAATTTCATTTATGAATCGACACGCTTAAAGCATTCCCATGTTTTCTGATGTACAATCGGTAAGAAAATGCTGATGTAAATCATGCATGTTCTCAATTTCTCCAGGACAAACATTCGTGCATTTGGTCAAAGACATTTTAGCACAAACTTGCCAGCACTAAAGCGCATAACCCTAGATCAATCCTCTAAACACCTGAAACCTTGAATAAAGTCAGTTTTGATGTTCTCCTTTTTCTCCTGTTCTAGGCCTAAAAGAGACTGTTGGGACTCCTTAATCATTATCACCAAGAATAAAAGAAAAAAAGTTCTTGGGTTGGTAAGCTTCTGTCTGAGAATGAACAGATATTAAAATCTGCTCAAGTGTGTTCTGACATCGAGATGTGGTTTGAGCCTGAGCAAAAAGGCCACCTGATTTTCACACCTCTGTCCCAGCTCTCTCAATAGCGGTGGTTTTCAGACACTTCAAGACATGCACTTCCATCAAAAATAATCTCCAGCTATCTTAACAACCCATAACGCTTCTCAAATGCGAAATCCTGCATTTTCCAGTCGGCACACAGACGACATACGCGTGGCATGAGTCCGCTGTCCCGGAGCTCTCAACATGGCTGCTGCCATGAGCCTCTTGTCCATAGCAGTAGCTCCAGCCACCCGCTGACAACCTGACTACCTGACTACCTTCAAGCCCACAGACCTTTGCACACGCTGTGTTTCTGCAAACTGTAAGCACCCTGTAATCTGCAATTTGTAAGCGTTCTACCAACAGGATGAGGGTAAGAGACCATGCCTCAGACACACGCAACGGGGGCCTTTAGCATTAGAGTAGAGGCGCCGATCTAACCATCGCCATCATTCAATCGCCATTATGTCTGCCACCCCTGAAGGTCACCCCTAGCCCTTGTGACAGAGATTAAACCTAGCTCATGTTCCAGGCTCAGAACATAAGACCTCCAGCTGTGGACAAAAAGAACTTGAGATCTCCTACTGTTGAGCGATACCTAAGGGGACGTGTGAGAAAACAGGAGCAGTATACTGTACACAATAGCAATTTACCGGATAGGATCCCACATCATGGCACATCATGGTCGATATCAAGATACCATTCAACCGCCAGCATAAAATCCTACGTCTATAAAAGCCTAAAAGCCTGCGCGAATACACCAATGTGGTGCCTTTGCAATTGCAGCAGCAGTCTACAAAGATTCAGTGAGTAAACATTGTCACTCAGACAATAACAACAAGTACCACCACCTCAGCTCGCATAATTGTGGATCTGATCCACTGAGGGGCCGATTCCGATCTCGGTCGGAGGCGCACCCAATACTATTCGGTCGGGAAAAAAGCCATGCGAAAGCCAGTTTCCCGACCGATCCGTACAGCACACCGAACGAGCAAGTACGATGCGCACAACAGCAAAAATCCCGGCCGAGCCGTACTCACCCAAACCAGGTCCTGTTCTCCGACCGAGGCGAATCCGGAAACGCCGAATCGAGTCGCACGGAAGGGAAAATGCAGCCCCGTCCGGCCGGACAAGTACGATGCGCTTTCCGTACGCGCCGAACCCGTCGCTACGCACGGCACGTCAAAGCATCCGGGAGAGGCGCACATAAGCTCCGAATCGCGCCACAACACGATCCACGGCTACGAGACGAACACAGCACAGACGAGGACGACGCGAAGCGACGAGGACGAAGCGAAGCGACGAGGACGAGCCAAGCGACGAGGACGACGCGAAGCAACGAGAAGGACGAACGACACGAACCAACCATGAATCCCTTCGTCCCGATCATACCAATATTCTACATCTACTACCGGAACAGGCACGGACGCGTACGGCGCAGAAGGTAAGTCAGACACCAACCACAAAACACATACAACACGTACACGACACATCACACACATACACTGGGAATCTGAATATACTTACACCAGCAGCACCATAGGGGCGGGATGCCCATCACCAATGCCACATATGCACACAGGGGCCTGAATGCGCGCCACCACCCCAACCCAGGGGGCTGGATGCCAACCACCACAACCACCCTTAGCCAGGGGGTGCCAGATGCCCACCACCACTACCACCCTTAGCCAGGGGGGCTGGATGCCTACCACTACTACCACCCTCACCCAGGGCGGGCTGGATGCCTACCACCACCCTTAGCCAGGGGGGCTGGATGCCTACCACTACTACCACCCCCACCCAGGGGGCAGGATGCCTACCACTACTACCACCCTCACCCAGGGGGCAGGATGCCCACCACTACTACCACCCTCACCCAGGGGGCAGGATGCCCACCACTACTACCACCCTCACCCAGGGGGCAGGATGCCCACCACTACTACCACCCTTAGCCAGGGGGCAGGATGCCCACCACTACTACCACCCTCACCCAGGGGGCAGGATGCCCACCACTACTACCACCCTTAGCCAGGGGGCTGGATGCCTACCACTACTACCACCCTTAGCCAGGGGGCTGGATGCCTACCACCACCCTTAGCCAGGGGGGCTGGATGCCTACCACTACTACCACCCCCACCCAGGGGGCAGGATGCCTACCACTACTACCACCCTCACCCAGGGGGGCAGAATGCCCACCACTACTACCACCCTCACCCAGGGGGGCAGGATGCCCACCACTACTACCACCCTTAGCCAGGGGGCAGGATGCCCACCACTACTACCACCCTCACCCAGGGGGCAGGATGCCCACCACTACTACCACCCTTAGCCAGGGGGGCAGGATGCCCACCACTACTACCACCCTCACCCAGGGGGCAGGATGCCCACCACTACTACCACCCTTAGCCAGGGGGGCTGGATGCCTACCACTACTACCACCCTTAGCCAGGGGGGCTGGATGCCTACCACTACTACCACCCTCAACCAGGGGGGCAGGATGCCTACCACTACTACCACCCTCACCCAGGGGGCTGGATGCCTACTACCACCCTTACCCAGGGGGCTGGATGCCTACCACTACTACCACCCCCACCCAGGGGGCAGGATGCCTACCACTACTACCACCCTCACCCAGGGGGGCAGGATGCCCACCACTACTACCACCCTCACCCAGGGGGGCAGGATGCCCACCACTACTACCACCCTTAGCCAGGGGGCAGGATGCCCACCACTACTACCACCCTCACCCAGGGGGCTGGATGCCTACCACTACTACCACCCTTACCCAGGGGGGCTGGATGCCTACCACTACTACCACCCCACCCAGGGGGCAGGATGCCTACCACTACTACCACCCTCACCCAGGGGGCAGGATGCCCACCACTACTACCACCCTCACCCAGGGGGGCAGGATGCCCACCACTACTACCACCCTTAGCCAGGGGGCAGGATGCCCACCACTACTACCACCCTCACCCAGGGGGCAGGATGCCCACCACTACTACCACCCTTAGCCAGGGGGCTGGATGCCTACCACTACTACCACCCTTAGCCAGGGGGCTGGATGCCTACCACCACCCTTAGCCAGGGGGCTGGATGCCTACCACTACTACCACCCCCACCCAGGGGGCAGGATGCCTACCACTACTACCACCCTCACCCAGGGGGGCAGGATGCCCACCACTACTACCACCCTCACCCAGGGGGCAGGATGCCCACCACTACTACCACCCTTAGCCAGGGGGCTGGATGCCTACCACTACTACCACCCTTAGCCAGGGGGCTGGATGCCTACCACCACCCTTAGCCAGGGGGCTGGATGCCTACCACTACTACCACCCCCACCCAGGGGGCAGGATGCCTACCACTACTACCACCCTCACCCAGGGGGGCAGGATGCCCACCACTACTACCACCCTCACCCAGGGGGCAGGATGCCCACCACTACTACCACCCTTAGCCAGGGGGGCAGGATGCCCACCACTACTACCACCCTCACCCAGGGGGCAGGATGCCCACCACTACTACCACCCTTAGCCAGGGGGCTGGATGCCTACCACTACTACCACCCTTAGCCAGGGGGCTGGATGCTCTACCACCACCCTTAGCCAGGGGGCTGGATGCCTACCACTACTACCACCCCCACCCAGGGGGCAGGATGCCTACCACTACTACCACCCTCACCCAGGGGGCAGGATGCCCACCACTACTACCACCCTCACCCAGGGGGGCAGGATGCCCACCACTACTACCACCCTTAGCCAGGGGGCTGGATGCCTACCACTACTACCACCCTTAGCCAGGGGGGCTGGATGCCTACCACCACCCTTAGCCAGGGGGGCTGGATGCCTACCACTACTACCACCCCCACCCAGGGGGCAGGATGCCTACCACTACTACCACCCTCACCCAGGGGGGCAGGATGCCCACCACTACTACCACCCTCACCCAGGGGGGCAGGATGCCCACCACTACTACCACCCTTAGCCAGGGGGCAGGATGCCCACCACTACTACCACCCTCACCCAGGGGGCAGGATGCCCACCACTACTACCACCCTTAGCCAGGGGGCTGGATGCCTACCACTACTACCACCCTTAGCCAGGGGGGCTGGATGCCTCACCACCACCCTTAGCCAGGGGGGCTGGATGCCTACCACTACTACCACCCCCACCCAGGGGGGCAGGATGCCTACCACTACTACCACCCTCACCCAGGGGGGCAGGATGCCCACCACTACTACCACCCTCACCCAGGGGGCAGGATGCCCACCACTACTACCACCCTTAGCCAGGGGGCTGGATGCCTACCACTACTACCACCCTTAGCCAGGGGGCTGGATGCCTACCACTACTACCACCCCACCCAGGGGGCAGGATGCCTACCACTACTACCACCCTCACCCAGGGGGCAGGATGCCCACCACTACTACCACCCTCACCCAGGGGGGCAGGATGCCCACCACTACTACCACCCTTAGCCAGGGGGCAGGATGCCCACCACTACTACCACCCTCACCCAGGGGGGCAGGATGCCCACCACTACTACCACCCTTAGCCAGGGGGCAGGATGCCCACCACTACTACCACCCTCACCCAGGGGGCAGGATGCCCACCACTACTACCACCCTTAGCCAGGGGGCTGGATGCCTACCACTACTACCACCCTTAGCCAGGGGGCTGGATGCCTACCACTACTACCACCCTCAACCAGGGGGCAGGATGCCTACCACTACTACCACCCTCACCCAGGGGGGCAGGATGCCCACCACTACTACCACCCTTAGCCAGGGGGCAGGATGCCCACCACTACTACCACCCTCACCCAGGGGGGCAGGATGCCCACCACTACTACCACCCTCACCCAGGGGGGCAGGATGCCACCACTACTACCACCCTTAGCCAGGGGGCTGGATGCCTACCACTACTACCACCCCCACTCATAGGATGGACAATGCATGACACAACAAGCACACCACAACCTAGGGAATGCAAGATTAAGACATCCCCCCACCACCATGACAAGCGTGTGAGCAGGCTGTGTCAAATGCCTACAACACCGAACATGACATTGAACATACAATGTGACCCCCTAGCACATGTGCCACACATATATGTGTGTGGCACCCACAATGCAAGCAGCCCATGACCATTGTGGCAATGGGGCCTAAACCCCCATCATCACAGTGACCAAAAGGCAAGTGTGGGGTCCATAGCTGAAGCACATTTTGACCATTGTGGCAATGGGGTCTAAACCCCCATCATCACAGTGACCAAAAGGCAAGTGTGGGGTCCATAGCTGAAGCACATTTTGACCATTGTGGCAATGGGGTCTAAACCCCCATCATCACAGTGACCAAAAGGCAAGTGTGGGGTCCATAGCTGAAGCACATTTTGACCATTGTGGCAATGGGGTCTAAACCCCCATCATCACAGTGACCAAAAGGCAAGTGTGGGGTCCATAGCTGAAGCACATTTTGACCATTGTGGCAATGGGGTCTAAACCCCCATCATCACAGTGACCAAAAGGCAAGTGTGGGGTCCATAGCTGAAGCACATTTTGACCATTGTGGCAATGGGGTCTAAACCCCATCATCACAGTGACCAAAAGGCAAGTGTGGGGTCCATAGCTGAAGCACATTTTGACCATTGTGGCAATGGGGTCTAAACCCCCATCATCACAGTGACCAAAAGGTAAGTGTGGGGTCCATAGCTGAAGCACATTTTGACCATTGTGGCAATGGGGTCTACACCCTCATCATCACAGTGACCAAAAGGTAATTGTTGACAAAGAAAGAGCTGCAACTGCCAAACTGCATGGATCATTCCTGGTCACAGAACCAAAAACTCATCTGTGGCAAAGTAGTGTATGTGTCCCATTGCAACATAAATTGGGGGAGCCAAATACTGCAGTGCACATGAAACATTCCTTTGGCCATGTGCAGACAAACAACACCCATGGGGGCTGAGACCGTCAACAGTCATCAATGACACAATGACAGAAGTGACCATCAGAATGCAGAACCACATATTTGCACCAATGGGCACACAAATGCAGATACCCTGTGGAGACAGCAGATGTGAGGTGAACAGATACCATACCATGGCAGCAATGGGACACACAAACCATGATCACTGTGCTGACCGATGACCTAGGAGTCCCAGGGACAGCAGGGGAAACACACCAAACAACATACAGCCAATGGCACACCCAAGATATGCCAATGCAGTGGTGCAGATGCACAAACACAAACAGGCAGACCAACACTGTCATCATACACAGCAGGTGAGGGGTGGGGGTGCCAGTGTCCCCAGGCAACAACACAACACATGAGGAGAGCTGAATACCAATCATACAGATGTGCATACACTGCCACACTAAGGTAACTCATGGATCCAAATCCCCTATGTGGGCAAGCAGGCATTGACAGGTGAGAGGGAGCACAAAACACACATGTCACACAGGCACGTAGGAACAACAACTGACACAGCAAGTCACAGACACACCACAGCACCACCCCCAGGGCCCCCACAATGTGGTGACCCTGGGCTGAAGAAAAATACCACTGTGATGACAAAGCTAAATGTCGTTCACACTGTGAACCACAGTCAGGTGTCCTGAGCAACTAACTACCATCACACCTACACAAGCACAAATCAATCAGCATGGCCAGTAAGCCAAGGCCAACATGGAGGCAGGGGACTAGCCGGGCAACAACTCTCATCTGCACACACTCAAGACCACACCCTCGACCTCCAACAATGTGCAGCAGTGAAGTACACATGCACTGGTGACATTGCACATGCACCCATTACTATTCCAGGGTGGTGGGTGGGAACCAAGGTGTAGAAACACATCACACATGGACACTCAACAAGACTCCTGAATGTCTGACACACTGCACACTACGCTGTACATGGACATGACGGCAATACCACACCGACCAATGGGATCCCAGCCACAGTCACACACCAATGAAGAAGCCAAGGTCACCCACAAAGAACACACATAGACAACAACCAACATTGCAGCCCGGACCCTAAGGAGTGCCAGCAGTCACACACACAACGTGTCACAATCACTGAAAGATAACACAAACTGGAAATCACATGACAGGGGCAAACAACAAGTGCCAAAGGGAAACCTGACTGTGACCCATCTGCGTCAGCACACAAACTCTGCCCTGACAGCAAACACACCTATGGGTGACACCCTGATGACCAGTAATGTGCCATGCACCCACATCACAGAGAACACAGGGAGAAGACTTTGGGGAACATAGCTCAAGTCAGCAAGCATCACAAACAGGTACAACACTAGGGATCACAGCATGCGCAGATGAATGGAAGTGAACACACAGACATGCACATACAACACACACCTTGGGCGCAGGCAATGTCACACGTGTACACACTGCCATGAGGGGACTCCACTCCTGTGTGAGGAAAGCTGTGCCATATGTTGCCTCAGTAGGGCCCCATCATGTCAGCTGAGCACTTGGTCACACAATCAACAATTAGCACCAAATGAGGGCTCCCATCACATCAGCCTGGTCATGGATGTGCCAACGGAATCATCAGCACAGATCCAACACACTTGTATAGCAATGTTGCACTGACTACACGGATGAGTCCCTCCCCATTGATGCCCAAACCTGCATGTCCACTGGAGATGGCAACACGGTCAGGGAAGTAGACAAATGCAACGATGGCAGGCACAACAGATGTGCAGGGGTGGAAGCCACAGATATGAAATTGCCAATGTAAGTAGGAAACCCATTGCCAAATACTGAACACATGACACCCTCAGATGCTGCTATTGATGACATGGATACACCACATGATAGGACACATTCCCCCTGGACCACATGGGTTCCTGCACAGTAACACTTCATAATCATGAGACCAGATATCACCATCACTGCAGCAAGGGCATGGTTAGCTGCACCAACAACATGTACATCTGAAGCATGAGCACTAGAGAAAAGAAAGTTGCTTTATTCAGCATATGTGTTGAGGCCAAACGAAGTCCTGAAAAAGAGCAAAGGCCAATGGCCAGTCCATTGTCAAAGTTCAAACAGGGTGACACTGGCAGATGTCACCCTACGCATGCCTGCACAATACCAGGGACAATCCACTAGGAGGGGCAACCGGGGGCAGGCCAGGCACCGCAGGGACAGGATCAGGGCTCACCAGGGGGAGTCAGGGAAGGGGTGGTGGGTGCTGGAGAGCCACTGACAACTGCAGTGGAGGTGTCTGACATGGTGTGTGCCGGCACAACTGGGGGGCATGACACAGATGTCGTGGGTGCCGGCACAACTGCAGTGGACCCTGCAGATGGGGTGGACAGGTCCGCCACTGCAGTGCCCAAGTCAGACAGGGCGGTAGTGGACTCCACTGCAGTGCCTACCTCCAGGGGAGGAGAATGGGGAACAGGCAAGGTGGGTTGGACAGAGGGGGGACACCCTCACCACATCAGTGGCACAGACAAGCGCAGCGGGGGGTGTGGTGCTGGGAGAGCAAGTGGCAGGGGGAGAAGGCCGGAGCATCTTGGGGATGGTATATCTGTGGGTGGGGGAACCTGGGGCAGGGTGTGGTGGGGGCACCTGTGCAGTGGGGGCCTGAGGGATGGAGGACGGAGACCTTGTGCCTGAGCTGCAGGGCGGTGGCGGGGTCTTGCTCTTAGCACTCCGGGGGACTTGCGGGTGGGGGCCTCAGTCCGTCTGCGCCTGGGGGAGGGTGTCCGGGGGCGAGGGGCACTCTGCTCCGTGTGGGTGGGCTTCCTCTTCCCCCGGGATGCTGGAGCAGCTTCATCGGTGGGGAAGAGGCCGAGGTCACAGAGGAAGAGCTGCTGTGACTTTGGGGTTGCAGGTGAGGCAAGGGAGGGTGCTTTGGAGGGAGAGGGAACTGAGGACTGCGCAGTGCATGTGGATGCGTGTGTGTGTTCCAGGGCCCCATCCCCTGTGAGTCTGGCTTCAGTCCCCTGAATGTGCGTGCGTGTGCGTTTTGTCATTGGCGTGTGTGTCAGTGTGCTGGATGTGTGTGTGCTGGTGTGTGCCAGTGTGTGTGTGCCTGGGATGGGTAAGGTGCTGGGGAGTGTGGATGGAGCAGAGGCAGGAGGGGTGAGGGACCGTTTGAGGAGGGACACTGCTGCCGTCAGGGAGGAGTCCATGGACCTATTGCCCCTCTGTAGGTCAGACATGCCCGATGAGATGCCCTCCATGAACGACACCAGCTGAGTCAACAGCGCGGTGTGCGCATGGAGGACACTCAGCATGGCTGTCTGCCCTACATGGAGCTGGCGAAGGAGGTACACAGACTCCTCACTCAGGGCAGCAGGGGACACAGGGGCAGGGGGTGCGGTGCCTGGCCCAAAGGAGACACGCTCCCGGACATGGGAGCCTCCACGGACCTGGGGAATGGGAGCCGATGGGAGGGCGGTGGTGGTGCTGGTGGTGGCGGGGACAGCAACACTAGCTGGGGTGTGGTGGCTGCTGACACCCGCCTCCACAAGGGAGTCATCCTCCGAGTTGCTCTGGTCCTCAGCTGAGGTGGATGCTGCTGAGGACTCCTCGGTGTGGCTCCCCTCGCCCTCCGTGCCACTGGGTCCCTCCGACCACTCCTCGGCTGCTGACCCAGTCTGGCTCTCCGGCTCCTCCTGGTCCGTGGAGCTGTCCCCTTCCGTGGCCGTGGATGTATCTGCAAACAATGGGGAAACAGACAGACATCAGTCACCTGCACATAACGCACACACCACTGTGAGCACAGCACATCACAGAGCAAGCCCTGGCATCATTAGTTGTGCATTGCTAAAAGTGCACTAATTGAACAGGAGAAGTCAATTGTCAGTCTGATGCCAAGCATGGCACTCACATCCCACATGGCCTTGCACCCATCTGTCTGGTGTCTGTTGGATTGCAACACCCCAGTGTTGACACATGCACCAAGTACACAGTAGTTGGACAGTGCAGAGGACACGGTGTGGACACATCACAGCTCTTGCCACTGAGTCAGTACAGGTTTACGGATGTAAGGGATGCCCAGAGTCAAATAGGAAATGCATGTGATGCATACCAGCGACAGACACCATGATGCACCCATGTCCTGATAGCCAGCGCCACTATGGTGTGCATGTAGCACATGTCACTCCCCTGCAGGATCACCAATCAGTAGACACATGCCATGGCGGAGGCATGACTGCAAAGTCATACATCACTGTCTCAGTGATGTATGACTTTGCAGCCAGACAACAACACTCTGCACTGTGTCACAATAGTAGGTCATGGGGAATGCAAGTCCTGGAGCTGCACAAGTGCACATGTACATCCCCCCACAACACATCCTCTTAACCCTCATCTGTCCAGGTCATACCTATTGGACATATGGGAGACCTGTGACACTACCCTCTGAACCTGAGCCCCTCACACTCTGCTGTGCATGGGGAACAGCTGCCTGAACTTCACATTTACATGCCCCAGTCTGCATGGGCAGCTGATCAGACACCTATTTGTGTCACACAAGTATCGTCTCCTATGGTCACATCTCCAGTGGCATGCTGAGCCCCTACCAAGAAACTCCACAGCAGTCCTGGCGACTAATCCACAGCACACTGACACAGAGGCAGACACCTGAGGGGCAAATCACTGTGCACAATGTGTCCTCTGATACACGGGAGTGGGAGTACAGAGTGTATTGTATGGCCTGGAGTAGGCATGACTGCCCAGCCCCACATGAATGAGGGATGAGCCCTGGACTGTAGGCAGCTGGCTAAGTATGTGTGACACACGTCATATACATACTCCTGGGGCCCAAACATTGTTCCCACCCGCAGCATGGGTGTGTGCCAGGTACCCCAGCCACATGTGGTGGATCAGCTCAGCAATTGGACCACAGATCAAAGTAACACGCTGAATACATGTCAGAATACAGGCATTGTGTAAGCAATGGACCCACCCATGATGCCCACCACAGAGTCAGGGAAACAGATGCTGTCTCCCACCTTGAGTCAAGCAAACTGCAAGGACACAGTCCTAAGTGACAGAATTCCCTGCATGTAAGGGCCACACCTGGGTATCAGATGAGGAGTGGGCAGTGCACAATAGAGGGACATGGCTCCTGGACAACATGACTGCTGTACTGTGGCAGTTCAACCTGGCCCGAGGAGGGCACATAACATGTTAGACAGAGTACACAGTGCAGTCTTTGACTCACCCCCTCCTTGCTGCTCTCTGGCCTTCAGCTGCCCATCCAGGTCTGGAAAGACCACCGCCAGGATCCTGAGCATGTGGGGGTCAGGGTCCGTGTTCCGCCCCTCCTGCGAGGAGGCGACAGCTTCAGCTGGACCCGTGCAATCCTCCGGGTCCAGCCCCGAAGGTCCTGCCACCTCTTTTGGCAGTTGCGGATCCGGCGCTTGTAGACCCCCACGGACCGGACAGCCCGGACGATGTCCTTCCAGATCTCATGCTTCCGATGGGCAGAAGCCTGTCAGGATGACAAAGTGATAAGGACATTACTACACATGCAACATATCCGTGCATGACACAGTTGCATATACATGTCGCAATCACAGGGGCACATGGTGTACCCAGGCAGTGCATGGCTGCCCATGGACAGTTTTCCAGAAGTCACTACATGGTATCATAGCATGGGGAGTAAAACCCTGTTCAGAAGCACTGTCACTGCACCATACCTGTCCAGTGCAAGTCACTACACACTATGGGGGTGACAACTACTCAGTGAGCCTGCTAGCCAGTGGTGTGCTGACTCTCAGCCTTGCTAGTCAGACAAAATGCACATTCAGAAAGGCAGTGCACAGAACACTCACCTGCTCCCCTGGTGTCCCATACAGCTTGCTGTACTGTGGAAGTAGGCTGTCCAGCAGGGCCTGGTTCTCTTCAAGGCTGAAGGCTGGGGCTCTCTCCACAGTACGTGCCATTGCAGGGTCCAGAGGGGCAGAGACAGCAGCAGTGCAGTGGCAGATGTCGTCCTGGAGCATATAGTGCAGGCAAGTGGGCTCTCAGGGGAACATGCAGCAATATATATGTGCTGGAGAGGCAGATACTGTCCCTTGTGTCCAAAGTGATAGGTCCAAGTCGTTTGCATCTTCTGAATATGGCCAATCCATGGAATAGCAGCACCAAAACACGCCCACAGCATCCTTCAAAATTTCAACTTCATGACATACATGATTTTGCAACATTGTTGTGGGTGACCAACTGATTTTCCAGCAACCGACTCGTTCGAATATTCGAAAACGCGTCCGTTGCCAGGCAAGCCCATTGTCAATGGGTGCGCACCGATCGGTCCATTGCTGTTCAACGCGCACAGGGGTACAACGCGTACCCGCACACATTGAATGCAATGGGCCGGCCGGAGGCACCGATCGGTCCATTGCAGTTCAACGCGCACAGGGGTACAACGCGTACCCGCACACATTGATTGCAATGGGCCGGCCGGAGGCACCGATCGGTCCATTGCAGTACAACGCGCACAGGGGTACAACGCGTACCCGCACACATTGAAAGCAATGGGCCGGCCGGAGGCACCGATCGGTCCATTGCAGTACAACGCGCACAGGGGTACAACGCGTACCCGCACACATTGAATGCAATGGGCCGGCCGGAGGCACCGATCGGTCCATTGCAGTACAACGCGCACAGGGGTACAACGCGTACCCGCACACATTGAAAGCAATGGGCCGGCCGGAGGCACCGATCGGTCCATTGCAGTACAACGCGCACAGGGGTACAACGCGTACCCGCACACATTGAATGCAATGGGCCGGCCGGAGGCACCGATCGGTCCATTGCAGTACAACGCGCACAGGGGTACAACGCTGCACCGCACACATTGAAAGCAATGGGCCGGCCGGAGGCACCGATCGGTCCATTGCTGTTCAACGCGCACAGGGGTACAACGCTGCACCGCACACATTGAATGCAATGGGCCGGCCGGAGGCACCGATCGGTCCATTGCAGTACAACGCGCACAGGGGTACAACGCGTACCCGCACACATTGAATGCAATGGGCCGGCCGGAGGCACCGATCGGTCCATTGCAGTACAACGCGCACAGGGGTACAACGCGTACCCGCACACATTGAAAGCAATGGGCCGGCCGGAGGCACCGATCGGTCCATTGCTGTTCAACGCGCACAGGGGTACAACGCGTACCCGCACACATTGAATGCAATGGGCCGGCCGGAGGCACCGATCGGTCCATTGCAGTACAACGCGCACAGGGGTACAACGCGTACCCGCACACATTGAAAGCAATGGGCCGGCCGGAGGCACCGATCGGTCCATTGCTGTTCAACGCGCACAGGGGTACAACGCGTACCCGCACACATTGAATGCAATGGGCCGGCCGGAGGCACCGATCGGTCCATTGCTGTTCAACGCGCACAGGGGTACAACGCGCACCCGCACACATTGAATGCAATGGGCCGGCCGGAGGCACCGATCGGTCCATTGCAGTACAACGCATCACTGTACATGTGACTGGCATATGTCAGCATGCCTGTCTCAGATGGACATATGCCAGCCACAGATAGCTCCCAGGGAGTGAGGGGCACACCTACATCACGACAGCCTGTCCAAACCTTATCATAAGGCATGTAAGGCTGCATTTCCTATTGTGTGTATGTTGGTGTACATGTTGTCCTGTGGGTGTCACCTGTGGGCAGCCACCCCCAGGCTGTGCACGTGTTCATGGGGACAGGATCATGGGTGTTACGTGTACGTGACCACTGTGATGTGCAACTGTTCATATCTGTGCATGTGCCATGGTCACATTTCACAGTGGTGTTTGTGTATGTCATGTCACATACCCCGTGAGTCCCATGTGGGACGGTATGTTTGAGCCAGGGTGTCCCAGTGGCACAATAGTGATGGCCCTCCACAGTCTTTGTGCATGTAGTGTTTACAATGTCTCTGATTTCATGTGCACAATGGGAGACAGTCTCCACATCCACGTTGTGTGTGCATGGACTCTGATGTTGTGCGTGTGTGTCACAGACGTCCATGGCTCTCCTGCCATGGCAAGTGTGGCCACTACCTGTGGGGGTCATGTTTGTTTTGTTGTGGTGTACACATGATACTCCAGGTGATGCCAGTGTCCATGTGGCATTACAGGGTCCCTGGGAATGTGCCTGTCGTTGAGCTGTGGTGCCTGGGGCACATCTGTCCTCACATGTCACTGGGGGGGTGACTGTGACACAGCATCATGATATCCAATGGGCCAACCTGGGACAAATTGATGCCACCTGTAGGACCGTGTTGACAGATGTTGGCCATGTATGTACCATAAATGTCGTTCCGGTACTGCACACTTCATGTAGTTGTGCCTCATGATGATGTATGTTGGGATCTTGAGTGTGTTCAATGCCGCATATGTGGGGTGACTGACGATCTTGCTTACTTCTCCTCTGCACTGCAGGGCTCCTGCTGTCCATCGGCCATTCCCAGACCTGGCAACGATGGTGGAACGGGACAGCATCCGACGGTACCGCTTCACCAGGCAGCTGATTGAGGATTTTGCAGTGCAGTTGTCCCCACATTTGCAGCCTGGCCGGCCGTATCCTACAGCGCTGACCCCCAAGGTGAAGGTGATGGCAGCCCTACACTTCTTTGCCACCGGTACCTTCCAACATACTGTGGCATCTGCTGGTGGGATGTCACAGACCATGTTCAGCCGTGTGCTCCGCGATGTTTTGGCGGCAATGTTGCTCTTCCTGAACCGGTACATCTATTTCCCTAGACTGCGACGACTCACTGACGTGAAGAGTGACTTTTATGCCCTGGGGAGGATGCCGCATGTCATTGGCTCCATTGATGGGACACATGTGGCTTTGGTACCACCACAGGCCCAGGAGCAGGCCTACAGGAACCGCAAGCACTACCACTCGGTCAATGCACTGGTGGTGTGTCTTGCAGACATGACCATCACACACGTGTGTGCCCGTTTCCCTGGTTCAGCACACAATGCCTTTGTGATGAGGAGTAGTCGCATCCCCAGGTTGATGGCACAGATGCAGAACCAGCGTGCCTGGCTTGTCGGTGTGTACTGACTTTGTGCCATTGTGTGTGATCTGATCTGTAGTATTCCGCCCACTTTTCCAAGTCAGCTGATGTGCACTTGTCTGTCCGTAGGTGACTCGGGATACCCCAACATGCCGTGGTTGCTGACACCCCTCAGGAACCCTGTGACACCTGCCCAGATGCGCTACAATGAGGCACATGGTCGGACCAGGAGAGTGATTGAGCGGACCTTTGGTCTCCTGAAGAGCCGCTTCCGCTGCCTGGACAAGACCGGAGGGTCCCTCCCATATGCCCCTGCGAAAGTGTGCAAGATTATCATCGTCTGCTGCATGCTCCACAACCTGGCAGTGCGGAAGGAGTTGCCTCTCATCCAGGATGACGATGACCAACATCCGCCACCTGTGGAGGATCCTGGCCTGGACCACGATGCCAGTGACGATGATGATGATGATGGTGAGGGTGATGTCCGCACACAGCTCATCACCAACTTCTTTAGCTGAATGTGAGTATCCTGAGGTGTCATGTGAATGATGTGAGTTGGCATGATGTGTGGGTGGTGCTCTGGTGCTGTTGGAGTGTGTCCATGGGCTACTTGACAGGATGTGTGTTGCGATGTGTGGTGACAGGTGGGCTGTACTCCCCAACAGTGTTGACATGCTAACTTGGTTCTGGGTGGGTATCTTGTAACATGTATTGTGCATGAGTTTTGCTGTTCTGTCCTGTACTGCATTGCTTTTGACTGTGTGTCATTTCTGTCCTTCACAGGGTACTTTCAGATTCGTTTGGTCAACTGTGTCCACCGACGACGTGATTGCACATCCAGCCTGGTAGCTGTTGTGTCCCTACAGGTGATGTGCGCCACACCCATGGTCTTCCTTCTGTCTACAGTTGTTGACTGTGTGCCCGCTACCAGGTGCGGTTACCTTGCATCTGTAGTTGTTACGGCATGTTGCTACTGTGTAATAAACCTGTGCTTCACTTAGTGATGTGCGTTGTCTGTGGTCACACATTTGAGTGCCATTTGCTTACTGCACCTGTGGGCTACTTGACTACAACTGGGAATGGGTGTGGTGTCTGTGCATTGCACCGTCTTCCCTGGCAACATCAGTGTAGGCAATGAGTCAGATGGCCTAGGTGTGTATGTGTTGTGTAGCCCTGGTGGTGTGTCTCCCTCATATGTGTCACGTTGCCTGTACTCACATGCCTGTGTTGTCCTTGCTGTTGCAGTTCGCATACACTGTGTAATTTTGCAGTTCATCATCCCCATAACAGCACCCACGTTGGAATCACGACAGAGGCAAGTATGGTGTATTAGTGTGTTTATTGTGATAATAGTGCATAGGATGGATTGTGCTGTACATGAATCTTGCAATCCCAAGTTCCTAGATGAATAGAAAGTCCAGGTAGACAGGATCCCCAGTATCGGGGCCACAGTTGTCTGACACATTGTTCCAACTTGTACTCCCCATGCAATGTGTGGGAGTAGTGTTGCCATCAACAGGGTGAACAGTCTGTGCACAAAGGCGAAAATCCAGAACAGGTTCAGGCTTCCTGGGAGTTGCGCTTGGCCATCAGCCTCTCACTTTCCCCTCCTCGGACGACCCCTCTTCTTGGGGGGGCCCTCAAGTGCAGGCTGCTGCGGTGCAGGGGACTCTCCGCCAGAGTCCTCCTCCCTCCTTGTGGCAGTTGCAGTTTGTTCGGTACCAGATGTTGTTGGCACACAGGGAGGTGTGGACTGGTTGCTGTTCATCTGGCGGAGGCATTGTAAAATGTCCCTGTGCACCGCCGTCATCTCATGTAGTACATCCCACTTGGACTCCACGCGGGTCATGTGGGAGTCCACACGTGACATGTGGGAGTCCACACGTGACATGTGTGACTCCACTTGGGACATGTGGGAGTCCAAGCGGGCATGATGGGCAGCCTGCTGCTGTTTGATGTCTCTGAGGAGCCCCACTACCTGGCTGAGCTCTCCGGTGCTGGACTGGTACGCATCAGCTATGCGTACCAGTTGTGGGTCTTCATGCACACCAGCAACGTCTGCAAGCAGCGACCTCTGTCTCCCACCCCTCCCACCACCCCTGCTGACATGTGCAGTGTGTGCAGTTGCACGCACAGATAACCCTGGTCCACCTTGGGGGTTGGTGGTGGTGGTGGTGTCCATGGCCCCAGGTTGGTCCAGGGTCACTGCGCTGGTGTTGTTCCTTATTCTGTCCATGTCGGCAGGGATGGTATTCGTGGTGACAGTCGTTGGAGGGGTGGGTGCAGGGGGTGCAGCTGGTGGACCTGCTGGTGCTGCAGCTGGTGGTCCTGCTGGTGCAGCATGTTGACTTGCACCGGATGTGCCAGGTTGTTCATCGTCCGAGGAGGACAGAGGCTGTACGACGCCAGTGAGCTCGGCATCCTCTTGAGCCTGGGACTGGGACTCCTCAGCGTCTGCTGCTGTGTCCCTATCATCACCTGTTTTTGGGAGACACAAACAATGTATGTCATGTTTCTGCAGGCATCAGTGGTTGACACACCTGACAGTTGTGACTGTGCCTCGGGGTGCGGGCCTGTACATTGTATTGTCCTAAGTCGTCACAGTCAGGGGTTGATATTGGTGTGGCACATTGTCCTGCATTATTTGGGCATTTCTATGTATTCTCTGGGGTGTGAACATGGTCTGCATTGATTGTGTTTGGTTGACAGCCAGACCTCCTTCCCACCCACCCAGCCAGCCAGTCAGTTATCCCACCATGGAACGTGCTTGCATTGCAGGGAGTGTAAGTTGTCTCTCAGGATGTCAGTCAGTGGTGTCCTGCTGTTTGTTGGTGCACAGTTGGCAGCAGGGCCTTGTGCTCCCCACAGCAGTAGCCAGTGTCAGCCATCTTGTGAGTCCTTCTCCACTCCCTGTGATGTGAGCATGGTTCAGGGTGGTGTTGATGGGCCAGTTGTGAGGCTGAGCAATGTCTGTGACTACGACTCCCATCATGCTATTGCCTCCACCCCCTTCCCAGCATGCCCATGCTTCCTTCCTTTTGACTCTGCTTCCCTGTGGGGTGGGCTGGCTGTGCTGACAGGATGGCTGGGAGTGTTGTCCTGGCAGTTGTTTGGCTAAGAGTCCCAAGAGTGTCCCTGTGCTTCACACAACATAAGCCAGGGTGGTGGTGCTTTGTGGGATCTTGTGTTAGGATGGAGGGCATTGCATTCTACCAGGTGGGTACTGTGGAGTTTGTGTTGGGGGGGTGTGAGGGGAGGTGCTGGTGACTATGGTCAGTGCTGCAAGTCCCCCTTCCCACCCAGCCAGCCAGATATCCCACCATGGAACGTGCTTGCATTGCAGGGAGTGGAAGTTGTCTCTCAGGATGTCAGTCAGTGGTGTCCTGCTGTTTGTTGGTGCACAGTTGGCAGCAGGGCCTTGTGCTCCCCACAGCAGTAGCCAGTGTCAGCCATCTTGTGAGTCCTTCTCCACTCCCTGTGATGTGAGCATGGTTCAGGGTGGTGTTGATGGGCCAGTTGTGAGGCTGAGCAATGTCTGTGACTACGACTCCCATCATGCTATTGCCTCCACCCCCCTTCCCAGCATGCCCATGCTTCCTTCCTTTTGACTCTGCTTCCCTGTGGGGTGGGCTGGCTGTGCTGACAGGATGGCTGGGAGTGTTGTCCTGGCAGTTGTTTGGCTAAGAGTCCCAAGAGTGTCCCTGTGCTTCACACAACATAAGCCAGGGTGGTGGTGCTTTGTGGGATCTTGTGTTAGGATGGAGGGCATTGCATTCTACCAGGTGGGTACTGTGGAGTTTGTGTTGGGGGGGTGTGAGGGGAGGTGCTGGTGACTATGGTCAGTGCTGCAAGTCCCCCTTCCCACCCAGCCAGCCAGATATCCCACCATGGAACGTGCTTGCATTGCAGGGAGTGGAAGTTGTCTCTCAGGATGTCAGTCAGTGGTGTCCTGCTGTTTGTTGGTGCACAGTTGGCAGCAGGGCCTTGTGCTCCCCACAGCAGTAGCCAGTGTCAGCCATCTTGTGAGTCCTTCTCCACTCCCTGTGATGTGAGCATGGTTCAGGGTGGTGTTGATGGGCCAGTTGTGAGGCTGAGCAATGTCTGTGACTACGACTCCCATCATGCTATTGCCTCCACCCCCTTCCCAGCATGCCCATGCTTCCTTCCTTTTGACTCTGCTTCCCTGTGGGGTGGGCTGGCTTTGCTGACAGGATGGCTGGGAGTGTTGTCCTGGCAGTTGTTTGGCTAAGAGTCCCAAGAGTGTCCCTGTGCTTCACACAACATAAGCCAGGGTGGTGGTGCTTTGTGGGATCTTGTGTTAGGATGGAGGGCATTGCATTCTACCAGGTGGGTACTGTGGAGTTTGTGTTGGGGGGGTGTGAGGGGAGGTGCTGGTGACTATGGTCAGTGCTGCAAGTCCCCCTTCCCACCCAGCCAGCCAGATATCCCACCATGGAACGTGCTTGCATTGCAGGGAGTGGAAGTTGTCTCTCAGGATGTCAGTCAGTGGTGTCCTGCTGTTTGTTGGTGCACAGTTGGCAGCAGGGCCTTGTGCTCCCCACAGCAGTAGCCAGTGTCAGCCATCTTGTGAGTCCTTCTCCACTCCCTGTGATGTGAGCATGGTTCAGGGTGGTGTTGATGGGCCAGTTGTGAGGCTGAGCAATGTCTGTGACTACGACTCCCATCATGCTATTGCCTCCACCCCCTTCCCAGCATGCCCATGCTTCCTTCCTTTTGACTCTGCTTCCCTGTGGGGTGGGCTGGCTGTGCTGACAGGATGGCTGGGAGTGTTGTCCTGGCAGTTGTTTGGCTAAGAGTCCCAAGAGTGTCCCTGTGCTTCACACAACATAAGCCAGGGTGGTGGTGCTTTGTGGGATCTTGTGTTAGGATGGAGGGCATTGCATTCTACCAGGTGGGTACTGTGGAGTTTGTGTTGGGGGGGTGTGAGGGGAGGTGCTGGTGACTATGGTCAGTGCTGCAAGTCCCCCTTCCCACCCAGCCAGCCAGATATCCCACCATGGAACGTGCTTGCATTGCAGGGAGTGGAAGTTGTCTCTCAGGATGTCAGTCAGTGGTGTCCTGCTGTTTGTTGGTGCACAGTTGGCAGCAGGGCCTTGTGCTCCCCACAGCAGTAGCCAGTGTCAGCCATCTTGTGAGTCCTTCTCCACTCCCTGTGATGTGAGCATGGTTCAGGGTGGTGTTGATGGGCCAGTTGTGAGGCTGAGCAATGTCTGTGACTACGACTCCCATCATGCTATTGCCTCCACCCCCTTCCCAGCATGCCCATGCTTCCTTCCTTTTGACTCTGCTTCCCTGTGGGGTGGGCTGGCTGTGCTGACAGGATGGCTGGGAGTGTTGTCCTGGCAGTTGTTTGGCTAAGAGTCCCAAGAGTGTCCCTGTGCTTCACACAACATAAGCCAGGGTGGTGGTGCTTTGTGGGATCTTGTGTTAGGATGGAGGGCATTGCATTCTACCAGGTGGGTACTGTGGAGTTTGTGTTGGGGGGGTGTGAGGGGAGGTGCTGGTGACTATGGTCAGTGCTGCAAGTCCCCCTTCCCACCCAGCCAGCCAGATATCCCACCATGGAACGTGCTTGCATTGCAGGGAGTGTAAGTAGTCTCTCAGGATGTCAGTCAGTGGTGTCCTGCTGTTTGTTGGTGCACAGTTGCCAGCAGGGCCTTGTGCTCCCCACAGCAGTAGCCAGTGTCAGCCATCTTGTGAGTCCTTCTCCACTCCCTGTGATGTGCGCATGGTTCATGGTGGTGTTGATGGGACAGTTGTGGGGGGCAATATGTGTGACTGCGACTCCCATGATGCTATTGGCTACACTGACTTGGCCAGCATACACAGAATTCCTTCCTTTGAGTGGTCTTCACTGTGTGTTGGTGTTGTTGTGGTGGCTACATGTGTGGATGTGTGTGTTAGTTCTATTTGTGCCACTGCCTAGCTGTAGTTGTGGTTGTGTTTGTACATGTGTTGGCACAGTTGGATGTGACTTTTTTGATGGCATGTGTTGTGTTTATCTGACTGACATACACATTTTGGGATGATTCTGTTCTAGTTGCTGTGTAATTGCTATGAGTGCATGGTTTGACTCTCCCCTTGACAGTGATGTGTGTGTGTTTTGTGGCAGTATATTGTGTACATTTGTTGTGTACTCACCAGGCTCTGGGATGTCCTCTAGTCCATATATGCTCACTGGCGGTAGGATGGCCCGCACCTTCTCCTCCCAGGGCCTGAGGTATATTGGCTTGGCAGGAGGGCCACTGCCGGTGTGTTGGCTGTTGATGTAATCTTGCTTCAGCAGTTTCCGTACCCTCCTGCGCACGTCATACCACCTGTTCTGGATGTCGGTCTTTGTGCGCCGACATGGTGATTGTGCGTTCACCCTGTTGATGATCCTCTCCCACATCTTGGTTTTCTGCGACATGGGGGTCTGTTGGACCAATGTGCCAAACAGCTGTGGCTCTACCCTGAGGATCTCGTCTACCAGGACTTCCAATTCACAATCTAGGAACTTGTGATTCTTCTTGGGGGGCATGGTGATGGGTGGTGATGGTGGGTGATGTGTGTGTTGGTGTGCAGGTGAGGGTGTGTGGGTGTGTGTTGTGCTGGGTGTATGTGAGGTAGGTATTTGTTGGTGTGCTGCTGGTGTGTGGCTTGTGTGAGGGATGAGCTGTGGGTGTGTGGTTGCTTTCTCTTGGGTGCTGGTAGTGGAATGGCATTTGCAAAGGCTCATGGTAGTGATTTGTGTCCTTTATATAGGTGGAGTTGTGGGTGTGTCTTTGTTCTCTGTCCCCACCCCCCCAGTATTTATTGGCTTGGTAATTGCTTGTTTGGCCTTTTTTTGGGTGATTTTTCCTTTGTGCTGTTTGTGTATGTTGGAAACGTTCTTGTGACCGAGTCGGACCCTGCATTGGTCTCGTACGGTGTTTTCCGTTTCGTTAACGCTGTGTTTGTGCAGTTTTGTATGCTGCGTACGCGTCGGTCGCGGTGTATTGTGTTGCTTCGGCTCGGTTTTGTATGCGTGTCGGTCGTACGGCTTGTCCTCCGTCCGACTCGGTCGTGTTTTTCGCGCCTTGCATCGTACTTTGCGGGTTGGAGTTGGCGGGTACGATTCGGTCGGATTTGTTCCGGGTGCGTGTCGGTCGGTTGGATTCGCGTGTTTTTCCGGCCGGATTGCTATTTTCCGAGCGGCTCGGTCGGTCGGCTTGGTTTCCTGACGTGTCGGTCGGATTTATCGCGGCTTGCATCGTACTTGGCGTGTCGGGCGCCACTGGTACGTGTCGGTCGGTATTTTTTCCGGATCCGAGTCGGTCGGTGCTTTTTCGGGCCCGAATCGGAATCGACCCCTAAGTGTATCACCCCTGAAAAAAAGAGAAGTTACAGAAGGGGAGCACCTTCTCTCTCTAGGTCAAGTACTCCGGCAACCAAGGTCATGCCTCCATTGGGTGTGTAACTTCCACACCTCCCACAGCACCCTCCTGGCTCACAGAGACTAATCTCAAATACTGTGAGGAGTATACCTTCACGATGGCAGATTATAGAGGCAAAAAGTGTAAAGATACAAGAGACTATAAAGATATAAAGGCGGGCCAAAAATGCTCAGAAGCCGAAGACCCAGCTCTGGAATCACCAATTAAACCAAAGGTGGATATCGCCACAATCATAGACATAATCCTGAACAGATTTGTCGTGTAGTTCCTATAGTACCCATGCAGGACCTGCGCGTTTGTGTAACATAAGCTGTGGGCTTGGTGGCAGACTGACTCTGTGCACCCCCACCGCTTATGTTAGATTGTTTTGCATTAGCTAGCTCGCAGTGCCACTAGTGTCTCCTCTTATCGGGGAGATATTAGTTTCTGGCAACCTTAGAACATGACAACCCTGATTCCCTCAGTATCGTGGAAACAATGTACTACCTTTCGCTCAGTCACTCGTGTTCACTTATTTGGTTTGTCTCAGAGAGTTACACAGAATAAACAGTCGGGCGTTTCAATAAGTATTTATTGAACAGTTGTTATTCTAGTGTAAAATATATGTGCTGCAGAGACCAGCAGGCAATAGCAGAGATATATTATTAGCAGTACGATAAAAGCAAAGGGATAGAACGATTCTACCATATTGCGATAATCATGGATACATACATGAATATAAAAGCATTATGCAGAGTGTGCGTACTCCTACAATGCCTACCTAGATGTACCTGAGTGTACCTAGCATATGTGTGTAGGTCTTAGAAGCTAAGAGCCAAGAATCCTCCTAGGATTTAGTCGAACCCCCATACCTGAATAGAGTGTGGGACCCCGTCCTGGTCTCGAGTTGGACACCCCATCCGGGTTGTGTCAGACCACTGTCAGCTTGAGCGACTGCATGCAGGAGCCTCAGCGTCTCTGGTCAGTGTGTCAGCATGAAAGTCTCGGTTCCCTCTGTTTTACCGGGGCAAGCTGTGGTGTATTTATACCCTAAAGAGTCTCGGTCCTCAGTATGGTTTGTATTGGACATGAGGAAGACGTCAGGGGTGAACTTTGTACACACATTATGCTGGTGGTGTATTCTTAGAAAGCCATGCATAATTAATGAGTACAGTATGGGCCTGTGTTTGGAAGAACCCTGCTGCATTCAAAACCACAGGATAGATAACGTTCAGCCCTCAGAGCTCGTTGTGTACTAGCTGGGACCAATGTAGGTGAAAGATCATGCCTATGTAAGGAATCATACTATAATAGGACATGTACAGTTGTAACCATAATTGGGCATATGCGGCCATGACCATAATTGGGCAAGTACGAATATGACCATATTAGGGTAAATATGAATACGTCCATTTTAGGGCATGTACGAACGGATCTGCATTAGGGCATCTATGTGGGATATAACACCCACTCCACTTCCGAACTGGATAATAAATGACCATACTTAAAATCTGGACAATTTAAAAACATTTTTAAAAGCAAGTAAAAACATGGTTCTAAAAAATCGTAAAAAATTTTTGGTGCTTTAAAAAAATGTTTTTAAATTCATCTTTTTCTAGTTGCCACTGAAAAGTCAATATCGTCTCTCTATAGAAGTTGTATTACCATAAGCAGGAGAAGGCCATACTTTTCTCAAGCAAAAGTGTCAATGCAAGAAAATGTTCCAAATTTAGATCGTTTTATTTTGAAACGAGTGAAGAAGCCGAATTCTTTCCCAGGACACGATGAGCCAATTCAAGATTACGCGTCCTGGCTGGGAAGCTCAATATTATCGGTGTCAGCTGCTGTAGATGACAAATCCAACGCCTCACAGAGAACGTCAATCGCACATAGATGGAATGTAGTACTGTCAACAGTCGGTGCTGCGGCAGCTTGTGTGGCAGTTGTTACCTGGGTGCCTGTGGAGGAGTCACCTAACCCAGCAGGAGCGAACGGCACCTGTGGATTCTCCAGGAATGCATTCATCAGAATTGGAAGCCGCTGGGGACAACGCAGAGCATGGGCCTTTATGGGGTCCAGCATTGCATCCGTGTCTGGAGGCGTATCTGATGGAAATGTTAGACAAAGATCCAACGTGCATTCTTCTCCGCAGAACAGGCATCGAAGCACAGGTAAGATGCAGTCTGTCCAGACTGGTCTAAATGATAGAAACCAGGAGGCATTGAGTTCTCGCAGGCAAGAAATGCCCAGAAGTTGTACCATGCGTTCACGGTATTTCCGCTCCAGGAGCGTGTTCACCATTCCCTCGGGAAGTGGGCCGTCCATTGCGTAGCAACAATATTACAATCAGGATTCCTGCGATTAGGAACAAGATGAGCGGGAATCCTCCAAATACGCTTCCCAATACGGAGTGTATAAAATTTGGGATTACTCCGAGGACTGTCTGAAAGGTGCTTAACAGTCCTGACCCTATGGTCTTAAATAGGTGTACAATTCCGCTCGTATCTGACATGTTAAAGATATGTCCCACCATTTCTGCGAAATGAATGGGGCAGTTTGTACGTATGAGTGCCTGTATCTCGGTCGAGGTCCTTGCAACTTGAAGTTCATAGGTTTCTCGAGCGGAGGTTAAGGGCACGGGTTGCTGTAAAAGCATGGCTTTCAATCTGCTCAGAGTATCAAACTGTATAAAAGAAACATTCAGCGAAGGCCATAGCGGCGCCTCCCCGAGTGTTTTCAGTGGCGGAAACAATACTTGCATACAGCAAGTAACCCTGGAGTTAACAGTCACTAGATATGCGACGCCCGGAAGCATCCCACAACAACCTTGATCATTTAACATTAAGTAATTCCCATTCGAGAGCAGCTGGAAAACCGGCGTGATCATGGCCGCTGGGGTCCCTGACATGTGACAAGATAAGTTCGGTACTGAACCACTGCAGGCTCCGTGTAGAGAAATATCCTGACACATGAGAGAACCGCTTAAAGCGTTCTTGCAGTTTGTACCACTGAGATACACTTCTCGATCCCCATTCCGGCAACGGTATCTATATGGTAACTCCCAAGTTTCCTTGATGTATCCCTTACCCATTTTTACATATTTGCCTGCCTGCCTTTGCTCAAGGCAATATTGAAACTGAAACGTAGTGACCGGCAGAGTGATTTGGCCATGAATGAGCCATTCTGTTGATGGTGATTCGGCTACAGTGAATGGTAACCTTTCCAGTTTCTCAATACAGAGCATTGTATATTTGGCTCCCCTTTGTGTCATTTCTGTCTGTTTATCAGTTAGATTGTACTCTGAGAACAGAGACGTGGTGTTTATAAAACGCCAAGGCACACAGCCTGCATGCAAAGATTGCAGCGTCCAGCTTAACATCATAATAGAACGTAGCTGAGATTGCCCGTGTTGTAACAAAGCCAGATCTTGTTCTAATATGTCGATTGCCGAGGACACAATGTTGCCTAAGGAGTAAATCCTGGAGGTCAAAGTAGTTAACCCATTATCCACCACTGCTAATGCCTTTTCTAAGTTAATACGGTCTATTTCCCGTATCCTTTCTGTGGCCTCTTGTTGGGATATTTTCCAGTTTTCATTATAGTAGGCATAAAGGCCTGCATATATGAAACCTTTCTGACGCTGTTTCTTGGGTCCCAGTAGAAAATCTCTAAGATCCATGTCAGGTGTGAGTAAGGTCAAGTGGTGCTTCACTTCTGTCAGTGTTGAGGTCTCTAGCCAATCAAGGCACAACTTCCCAACACTATACGATGTCACTACCCCTGGGTGTTGTCTTTGTACATAGCGTGGATCTGGCCTATGGATGCTACACCCTCTGGTTGTATTCATAAATCGCTGTTGACATTTGTTTGTGTCAATGGGCCAAATCAGCCATTCTGTCCAATCAGGATCTGATCTGTTGTACTGGAAAATGGCATCTAATCCTACCCCTTGTGTAGTTGAATTCTGCCCCCCACCCATCTGTGATGGTGTTGGAAACCCCGGTGTGTTAATTTCCTTGCCTTTGGCTAGTCCAAGACAGGATGTCTGTTGCACATTTTCGTTCAGAAATAAAATCTGCTGCGGAATGATGCATGCTCTAAAAAGTGCTTCTATTCCCTGGACTTGCCAGTCCCTAGAACCCCAGATTGATTTTGATTCTATTGTGTCTTTCCAGAGATCGAAACCCTGTTTAGACAACTGGTTCAGAAAGGATGCAGAGTAAATATGTTTGGTGTTTGTTAACATAATTTTCTGAGCTGAATATTTCTCCATTTTATAATAAAATTACGTCTGGTCGAATGTGTTAAACCCTGAGAAGTATGTGAATTTCTGTGCAAATGCTTGTGAACTACCTTTTGGAGGTGTTGGACAGTGTTCCCACTGGTGGTTTTCAAATACATTTCTAGGTGTTATAGATTTGTGTAAGAAATGATCACCAAATTGTTGGTAACAGTACAATGTATCATAGTCTGAAGTACCTTTTAACATTTCATTGTTCGGAAATGCTGCAGTTTTTTCTAAATCAGACATCATAGCATTTACAGTTTCAGTGTCCCAATCATCAGAAAATGTACTGGAGGTAATGAAATCACTTAAAGAAATTTTAAATACATGTTTTAGCTTCAAAAGTTCAGTCGGACCTAATATATCATAATCAATCTTGTCCCATACTATACCGTCCGGTATAGGAACTGCTGTGATGTTCACTGAAGACAAGTCTCTTGGTTCACTATGTGAAGACTGGTGTGGTTTTAAAATCAAATTGACTCTTTGGGCTGTAGAGCTTGGTTGGCGGTATCGTCCATTAATAAGCATACTAAAAGTTATTATTAAACCTAGCCAGAAAATGAAAAATAAAATCCCAGTGATATACCATAGTTCTATCCAAGGTGACACCAGGTAAGTCTTTCTAAAAAAGTTCAAAAAGTCAATGAGTTTCTGTTGGAGTGATTTTTTGGCTGGCTTCGTTTCCGGCTCACTTGGGTCCAGTGAAAATGTATCAAAGTTCATGAAATAGCCAGAAGCAGTTCGATCAATTGTTAGAATTGCATTGGGATTTGTTGAAATCGGATTTTGCTCTTGACGAGGCATGTTGACGTAGATGTCTGTATTAGGTCTGATTGCAACTTGATTGTTAAGTTGGTTTTCATTTTGAAGATGAATTTCTTGTTGAAGTGGAACGAGGTCCATAGCATTGTTGCTTAGTCCTTCATTCCGTACAAGTGGCTCTTCAAACGTGATGAGTATTTCTGTTTGAACTTCTTGGATTGTAGCGAGAGGAGGGCGTCTGCTACTGTGGAGTCCACGAGGCCTACTGTTTAGTATCGTCCACATAGTGTGGTTTGATTAAGTCAATTGAGACGAATCTTTTCTCCTTTTTTCCGGCAAGAGGCGGCAGAAGTACAGTTCTTGTGCCGTGGATTGCAAGGACCGGTGCAGGCTCTCTGTAGGATGGCAAAAATTCTTTCTTGTCAGCAATCTTCTCTCTGACTAGATCCCCGAGTTTTGGGATCCAGATAGGTCTTGCCGTTACTGCCTTGACTTCCTCAGTGGCGGCCTGTTTCTGGAGCACGTTACTTTGTTGTGTCCTGGATTCATTTAGATCCTGTAAAACAGCCAAATGATCATGGATATCAAATGGTTTTTCATCCGCCACTGTGCCTTTACAATGAAGACCAGGTACCCACATTCTTGTCCCAAATAGGACCTCGTAAGGAGTGACACCTCCTAGAGAGCTTCTTGGCTGATTATTGAGCGCGCGCTGTACCCCATAAAGGTGATCGACCCATCTACCGCCCTTGCCTAATACCCTAGCTGTTAAAGATTGCTTTAAGTCTCAGTTTTTCCTCTCCACAACAGAATTTCCCTCGGGATGGTACGGAGAGGAGTACCGCAATGCTACGCCCATTCCTTCCATGGCCTCTTTGTAAGCCCGGGAGCTAAACGCCGGACCACGGTCAGAATGTAACGTGCCAACTGCGTATGTGCCAATAAAGACTCGCAGATCTTTTATAACAGTTCGAGCGTCAGCCGAGCGCTGAGGCCAAACCCATAGGAATCTAGAGCAGGAATCCATTGCAACCATGATATATTTCTTGGACCCATCAGATTGTAAGGGTCCGCAGTGGTCCAAATACACACATGCGAGAGGTTTGTCTGATTTCAGTAATGGTGTCTGCGCTGGGCGTGTTACGGTGGAGCCTTTTATCTGCTGACAGATGTCGCATTGCAAGACATAGTCTTTAGTCTGCTTCGTTAACCCTGGCCACCAGTAGCGTTGTTTCAATAAAGAAATAGTCGCTGTAACGCCTGTATGCGCAGAACCCAAACCCTCGTGTGCTGCTAAAATCAAGCCTAGCCTACGATCCATATTTGGTATTACTCTATCCCCCACTCCAGGAATCTGAGCATAGGGAATGTTTTGTGCATCTAACTTGTAGGAGTACTTGAGTGGAAATTTTTTAGGTACTGCTGTGCTGCCTTTGCGTGAAGCATTGACAGCTACCATTATCTCGCCGTCTACCCTCGTCTTTGAATGAGTAACTGCAGCTACAGCGGCTGTGCGAACAGCCCACTTTGCGGCTTCATCAGCCAATGAATTCCCTTCAACGTGAATGCCATCACACTGATGACTCAGTGTATGTATCATGTGAGCCCTTGGTAGTTCGTTTCTCAACTCCACTACCTGTTCCCATAGCATTTTATGCTTTATTGTGCCACCTTTTGCATCTTTGAACCCGTTTTGTTCCCAATGATGTAGATATTCATTGTACGACTGTACACAGTAAAAGGAATCACACACAATAAGTGTGGGGAATTCGTGATCCGTATTTATAAGTGCCAGTATAAGTGCTTTGAGTTCTGCCAACTGAGCCGTGCAGTCTCCTAAAGATTGCGTTTTTGTACAGCCTGGATGGAACTTGCCATCACGCATGCGACCTTTAACAATCGCACACGCTGCGCTGTAAGCTTGCTTGCTTCTTGTGGCTGGTTGAGCAGAACCGTCAGTATAGATGATGTATTCATACTGATCTAGAGGCAAAATTTCATTTGGTAGAGGATATTCTTGTTCGTATTGCAGGAATGCCTGTGTTTTTAAACTTGGATCAAATCTGTATTCAACATCCGTTGCAGTAAGAGAATTAGCCCATTGTATCCATCTCGGATGTAAGGCTTTTGCATTTGGAATGCTAGCTTTTGTAACAGCTTCTAAAGCTGGTACTGGGGTCACGACAATTATGCGTTTTCCCTGAGCCAGAGCTCTTTCTCTTGCTACAGCGGTCTGAACTGCTGTCAGGATTTTTTCTGTTGAAGTGAAACGCATTTCTGCGTTTGAATACAGGTGTGATTTGTATGCGATTGCTACTGTTTCGCCTTCATTAAAAGTTAAATAAGTGTACCAGCATTGACCCGCTATTACTCGGATCACTAAGTTCTGTGCGTTTACGCGTGTCTGTAAATGTTTAGAAGCTATCATGTCTTCCTGTAGGGAACGCAGGATATTTGTGTGTTCCTGTGTCCATTGTCTGACTGAAAAATCAGGTTTTATTAAGTCGTAGAAAGGTTTTACTCTTTCTGTGTAATCCAAAATGTATGTTCGACCAAAATTTAGGAATCCCAGAATTGATTGTAAATTCTTTAATGATTTTGGAGGTTGGAGCAGCGCACACTTTTCTAAAAAGTTAGCTGCCAGGCTTTTCCCTCACTTGACAGCTCGTATCCTAAAAACAGGACATTGAGGTGGGCAATTTTTGATTTTTGAAATTAAATTTATAGCCCTCAGAGGCGAATCCCATAATAATGGTGCTCACCCTGGTCAAGTGCCTCTTTAAGTCATCGTCCGTCAGATAAATATCATCCACATAGGACAATGCTTCTTCATCCAAATTTTGGAGTAACTCTGTTACCCTTGCTGAGAACAACCCCGGGCTATTCTTGTACCCTTGGGGGAGTCGGCAAAATTGCCGCTGGGACCCTAACGCACTGAATGCGGTCAGATACCTGCTTTCAGGCGCTATATTTTGGCAGAAATGCTATTCATTAATGCGGCACTGTGTGCATTTTGAACTGCAAATGTCTTTGTGCAAGTGTTTAAATGTCTGTAATCTAAAACTAGACGATATGTATTGTCAGGTTTGGCTACGGGGAACAAAGGATTGTTCATAGGTGAAGTGCAATTTTCTATCACCCCCTGGTATTCTAGTTGATCTAGGATTTCCCTGACTTGTCTTTTAGCTTCCTGCTTTATAGGATATTGCCTTTGAGCATTTGGGGAAACTTTTAACGGGATCATGTGGTGGGTTAAATCCTCATCCCAACCAGCATAATTTTTATACAATGCTGAGCTAGGGCAACCGCCCACTCCTGCGCATATGCATGTTTTAGGTGAATGGGAACGAGGTCGGAAAAGGCTGGAAAAATTATCGTTTCTCCCCTAGGGCACTCCATGACGAATGCTGGCGGCCAGTCTTGTTCTGCTAATAGAATGTCATACCCAGATGACAGATTTTTCCAAAAGAGACCCTTAACTTTTCTGGGCTTGTCCCCCTCCATCCGGAGTGTTATCTCATGTAACTTATGTGGGACACTCACCCGAAAATCAGGTGTTTCCACCGTGATATACTCACTCAACTCCGCTGTCACCAGAAATTCCTTCAGGTTCTGGCGAGCTATAGTTACTTCTGCCGCGCTGTCTAGCATCATCAGAGCCCATTACCCATTCAGAAGCTGTGTCCTCAGAATTCTGGGCATGTCTGATCTTGAGACCTGCTACCATCTTCTTTTTGAACTGAGGTTTTGATTTTTGTTTATCCTCTTTTTTAGGTGCGTAGTCCGCAGCGTGTTGCGTGTCTCTGGACTTTGTACGCTCCTTTGATCGTACTTCCCTCTCGGAGTTTCGCGATGAACCCTGAAAGGAACTAGAGGAACGAGTATCAGTATCCTGATACCTGTCAGGTTTTTTAATGTTATCCCTATTCCTGAGGTTATACCTCTTTTCAGAGGGCTCCTGTTGAGGAGACCTAACTCTGGACTGAGATCTAGTGTCTTTAGACTATTGTTGTTTTTTATTTTCCCACTTCTTTTTAGAAGAAGTAGGTGTCTGCTTTGTAGTGTCCTTTTCAGGACTGCCCACCAGTTGTGGTTTTAATGCTTTCCCACTTAGACTGTCTCTGCCTAGTTCTGCATACGAAGTTTCAATTATTTTGGGTAGTTCGTGTTGTTGATTCTCTGGACCGAACTCCCTTAGGCGTTGGCGGATCGCCACAGAAGCTGCTTCCCCCTTAATGTTAGCTAGTATTATGGCTGAGACCTGTTCAAAGTTGTTTAGCAACTTCATCCCTAAGTTAAGGGCAGGTTCTGCTCCGTACTCATTTTGTATCTGCTTCAATACGTCAGGTACTACTGCTAAGGACGGGATACCATGTGTTCTGGTATATATGGCAGCAAAGACTGAACCCCAGGAGGTGCAGTCCTCTACTTGTGGTGTGAGACCCATGGGCAAGCAGATTGTTAGGATTCTGTGTTTATCACTGGTTGTAGTATTCGGGAATACTGCTTCAAGCTGAGTTATTTTCTGAGCTATCCAGAATGGGATTTGTTCGCGTTTTGCTGGCATTTTGCCCATTATCGCGTGTAATGTTTGTGGAGTTATTTTATTAACTGTACTCTGGACTGGAGTGTCTTGTGCTGCAGCTGGTGCAGGTTGAATTGTTAAAGTCCTCATCACAAATTGTGTGAGGTTTCTGTAGATTTTAATTAAATCTCTGTGTTGTACGAGTAAGTCAGGCTGTGGCATTGTGTCAATGTCAGGATGCGGTGTGTATGCCGCTAATATGGGCCATGTGGCTCCTGCTCCTCCGAGCGGGCCTAATCTTGCTCTTCCTCGTACATGGGGTAGGGCGCCTTTAAACCAGTAATTATGCTCCTGGTAAGTGAGCGGGACCTCTACTTCCTCAAAGGGAGTATAGTCTGCTGGTGTTTCACCTTCTAGGTAGTAGTGAAACACATTTGTAATTGCATTTACTGCTGGGTGTGTAACCCAAGAATAGAACAACTCTGTTTTGTTGGATTTGTATGCCTCAATCACAAAAATTACTGTACCACCCCAGGCTCTTAAGCCATGTTCTAGAAGTTTTATGGTGACTGCCCTTCTGAAATTTGGTGCAATTTGTATTGCTTCTTCAGGGTCTTCTTCTAAACCAAAGAGGTTTGTTGTAACTCTCCCTGTTGCGCTTGTTTCGTCCACCATTTTTAATTGGAAGAAGGGAGATTAAAGAGTTCTTAAAATAAGGTGTAAGTGCACAATTGTAGGAACTAAATATCCTTCAAGCTTGAGTAACCAACAGCCAATAAATAGTATTCACGTTCTACTCAGCTGCGGCGGATTTTGTGCCCACCCACTCCAGACGTCTCTGGGGTTTTGTGAGTAGGTTCTCTGAGAATAGCACGACTGAACTACTCAGATTCTACTGTTAAATAAGTACCAAACCAACGTTGGTGGCGCCATGTCGTGTAGTTCCTATAGTACCCATGCAGGACCTGTGCGTTTGTGTAACATAAGCTGTGGGCTTGGTGGCAGACTGACTCTGTGCACCCCCACCGCTTATGTTAGATTGTTTTGCATTAGCTAGCTCGCAGTGCCACTAGTGTCTCCTCTTATCGGGGAGAGATTAGTTTCTGGCAACCTTAGAACATGACAACCCTGATTCCCTCAGAATCGTGGAAACAATGTACTACCTTTCGCTCAGTCACTCGTGCTCACTTATTCGGTTTGTCTCAGGGAGTTACACAGAATAAACAGACGGGCGTTTCAATAAGTATTTATTGAACAGTTGTTATTCTAGTGTAAAATATATGTGCTGCAGAGACCAGCAGGCAATAGCAGAGATATATTATTAGCAGTACGATAAAAGCAAAGGGATAGAACGATTCTACCATATTGCGATAATCATGGATACATACATGAATATAAAAGCATTATGCAGAGTGTGCGTACTCCTACGATGCCTACCTAGATGTACCTGAGTGTACCTAGCATATGTGTGTAGGTCTTAGAAGCTAAGAGCCAAGAATCCTCCTAGGATTTAGTCGAACTCCCATACCTGAATAGAGAGAGTGTGGGACCCCGTCCTGGTCTCGAGTTGGACACCCCGTCCGGGTTGTGTCAGACCACTGTCAGCTTGAGCGACTGCATGCAGGAGCCTGAGCGTCTCTGGTCAGTGTGTCAGCATGGAAGTCTCGGTTCCCTCTGTTTTACCGGGGCAAGCTGTGGTGTATTTATAACCTAAAGAGTCTCGGTCCTCAGTATGGTTTGTATTGGACATGAGGAAGACGTCAGGGGTGAACTTTGTACATACATTATGCTGGTGGTGTATTCTTAGAAAGCCATGCATAATTAATGAGTACAGTGTGGGCCTGTGTTTGGAAGAACCCTGCTGCATTCAAAACCACAGGATAGATAACGTTCAGCCCTCAGAGCTCGTTGTGTACTAGCTGGGACCAATGTAGGTGAAAGATCATGCCTGTATAAGGAATCATACTATAATAGGACATGTACAGTTGTGACCATAATTGGGCATATGCGGCCATGACCATAATTGAGCAAGTACGAATATGACCATATTAGGGTAAATATGAATACGTCCATTTTAGGGCATGTACGAACGGATCTACATTAGGGCATCTATGCGGGATATAACAGATTGGGGTCATTGCACAATCTAGTGCAAGAAACAAAAAGCAACAAAACAAACAAAAAACAATAACGATAATATGCAAAATGATAGCCACGCCATAAGGAAATATATGAGGGATCTAACAAGAAGCATAAATGAGCAAGAAGGCAGAATAAGTGATCTGAAGGACTCAAATTCAACAATTAAAAAGCAGTGAAAGAACCTTTTGACAAAGGTTACATCCCTGATGAAAGAGTTCAATGAACTGGAAGATCGCAACCGTAGGTGCAGTTTGAGAATTTTTGGATTCCCTGAAGATGCGGAACGTAATACAAACTTCTGTGCTGAATTCTTAGAAACATGGATCCCAAGAACCCTAGGAATTAACTTTGACAAAGCATTTGAAATAGAAAGAGCATATAGTATTCCCTTCCAACCTCTAGAAGACCAGACATCCATCCACGATCATCCTGGTCAATAAGACCTATAGATCTTCAAGACCCTAAGATACTGCCATACTGAAGCAATATTATCACACGTGAAAAAAAATACAGCATATTCAATTGAACGGAGCAAAGGTCAGCATCCCTCAAGACTACTCCAGAGACACGGTCACTCGCAGGAAAGGCTTCCTTTCATTAAGGCAAAAAGTAAAGGACTTAGCCATACCCGCCTCTTTCACTGGCCCATCAAGATTTAGAATTCAGCACAAGGGTAAACATATAGGGCCTAATTATGAACTTCGACCTAAACTGTTTCGTGGAAGGAACCGACCGACCATAGGTCGGCGATTCCGACCGCTCAATTAGGATGCAACAGCACATGGTGCCGTTGCATACTTCCATTACTCAATGGGAGCTTGTGCAGCAGGCTGAAACCGCCCGTAGCACAATCTCCCACTGAAAAATAGAAGTTTTTTAACATCCCTCCACCATGTGGCAGGCACCTCACAGTGCCTGACATACGGTGCAGGGTTGTTTAGGGGGGGCACCATTGATGCCCCCAGGGCCAAATGCGGAGGTCCAGGGGGAAGGGGGCCCTGCCAGGGGCCCCCAATGTCAGTTTCTGACAGCCAATCCATGTCAGAAAGGCCGACATGGATTGACTGTCGGAAACCGACATCATAATCCCGACGACGGAAACACTGTCCTTAAGGGATTATGATGGCTTTCAGACTAGCTGATGGGCTCCCCTAGCCCGTTGGAACCACGTCGAATTTTCCGGCCGGTTTAAACTCTGACAGCCGTCATCATAATATGGCGGTCGGACTTTAAACCTACCATGTCGGTCAAAAAGCCTCCAACCAGCGGTCAGGGACTCTCCGACCAACATCGTAATAAGGCTCATAGTGTTCACTGGATCGCAGGAATTACAAGACTTCCTATCTGCCTCAACACAGATAAAGATGGACTTATAATGTAAGGTGTTTGTAATGTATTGTAATCACTGCCTTTTTTCAGTCACTCTGTCCGTCAGTTCCAAATGGGTCTCTTCCCAGCACTTTCATAGCAATATAAAAGTAATCTCTTCACTTTGGGCCTGATTACAATGCCGGTCAGACTGACCATCCGACTGCCGTCTTCGCGGGGGCTTTCTGACCGCCGAGGACGGGAAGTTTCCCCCCGGCGTATTACGATGCAACCGCTGCTACCATGGCAGTCACATCTACAGCAGAGCACATATCCCCGAATATGTCACTGCAAATGCGTACAATATCACGGAAAGCATGTGAATTGTACACACATGCATGACATTTGTGAGGATATGCCTTGTGCAACATGTACCCCATTGCTGGAGTGTGGCGGAATGTGCACAGTCCAGTCAATGGGGATACATACCGCATAAGGACTTAACTGGATTATGGCTTCCACAGGATCATAGTTATCAGGTTGCAGCTACTCAGGTGTAGTGGGGACGTGGAGTAATGGATCCACGGCAGAGAGGGCTGGAGAGAAGCAGATTTGGGTGAGTATGCAACCCAAATCCATTGCTTCCCCTGACTTGAGGCAGTCGGTCAGGCCGCCACGGTCGGGTCATCGGAAACTCACATCATAATCCGGACGGCGGTCGGAGTTCCCGCACTACCCTATGGACACTGTTTTTCTCCGACTGCCGATTCGGCAGTCGGAGAAAGGCTGTCAGAGTCGGCGGTCTTTCAGCGGACGGTCGGAGTACAGAATGCATGCATCGTAATCTGGCAGTTGGACCGACCGCTTCTGATGAGACCGAGGTGGTCCGCCTCTGACAGGACTGCAGAAGTCAGTGCGACCGGCATCGTAATCAGGCCCTTAGTGTTGTAATGATGCTCATACTCCATCTACTATAAGGCTTTCCTACCTAAAAACATTCAGACATCATACAGGAAAGTGTGCATTATGAATTTGGTGATCACGTCCAAATGCTAGCATCCACCAACACTGTTTTTTCTTAGATCTCTTGATTAGATACAGCACTAATGAACCTTTCAGTGTTGAAAGCCTGTCCCATACAGGCCCTTTGCTCTGCACAAATTACACACTGGCTACACGTCAGAAATATCTCTCGCCTTTCTGTAAACTTAGCAGGGTATATATTATATCCTCAGACTCACTCCTGTCCCTTGAGAGGTCAAAGATTTTTCCCTGATCTCTAGCTATGCTCTCAATGATTGGCTTGAATTTGCTCAAGCTAAGCCAAGAGCCCCATGACTGAATGTACATTTGTGTCTCTTAACAACCCACAGTATGCTATCTAAACCTTTTCCCAAAATATTACCACAGCATTATCCTGCTTTGGTAAACTGATGATAGCACAATTGAGAGACATTATTTAGGACCGCAGATATATCTCCATCCAAACTCCTTGCTTATCTACATTCCCATAAAGTCTTGAAATCCTGTGGTACTATAACTATATAGTACTATAACTCAAACAGGATGTTATTGTCACATTGTTCGTATGATGACTGTTGTTGATGATGTTCCTGTTCTGTTATTGATATCCAAAACAGTATAATTCATATTCTAACATTGTTGGGACAAATATGGTGATTCTTGGTGAGCCTCGCTGTGGCCTTCCATGCTCTGGTTGAATGTTGGGTGGGGAGTTGCTTCCTCTGAACACCCCTTTCCCTCATCCATCCCTCCCCTTAAGCTTCTACTAAGACGTCTACATTTCACGAGACACTACTCAAAAGTCATACACCTGCTGGGCTCTCCGGAATACGTCTTTTTCCACCACCATCACTACTCCAAGCCATACTCAGGTTGTGCAAATGACTTCTTGGTTCACCTGGAGTACTCACAAGGGATTTCCCTTCTCCCTCATGTGCATGACTTGCCTCTCAATCTATGTGGCACCCCAACATGATGAAACACCAGACTCTTAAAATAATGTCAGTAACTACCAAAGACCTAAACCATCTGGTCAAGAAATGTAAGATTCTAGACTATTGCAAAATTTTGAAGGGTGATATAATCTTGCCGCAAGAGACAAGAATCCACCCAAAAGACAACATTAAACTTCAAGTCTGTGGATATCTAATTGCATCATCCCCCCTGCTCCACATAAAAGAAATGGATGTATAACAGTTTTCTAAATAGATCTGAGATCTCAATCATCTCACACTCATACGACAAGGACTGGAGATAGATTATTGTTAAGGGCAAGAAGAATGACAAGGCTTTGCACTTTGTCAATATATATGCTCTTACAGAAAACTCGCTTGGATTCTAAGAATCTCTAGATAAAACTCTCTGATCTTTATAATGACACAGATATAATACTAGGTGGATATTTTAACCTGTCTACATATGGAAACTTAAATAGATTGCAAACAAGCATTTACAATTCAATAGGTCTCGCAATGACATTGTTTTGAGCTATTGGCATTGAAAATGTTATTGTTTTTTTTTCTCCCTTCGTGAAGCATTAATCAAGTATTGGTGTTGTAAATGACAATGTCTTTTACCCCCTGTTGACCCCCGCATACAGACATACATAGAAACCGCACAACAAACGGGCACACATGCATGCACACGCTGAGAAACACACGCACCCCGTGAGACAGACACACTAATACATAGAGGCACACAGGTGCACCGAAGCACGGCACGTGATCACACACGCAGGCACACTGAGTCACAGGCACACTGAAGCTTTGGGTCTGGCAGACTAGCCGACACACCAGACACTGTCACACTGAGTAGAGGCGCACACATGCTGAGAGGGATGTTTTAATTATCAAGCTCAAGGTGCTCACTGTAAAAGTCAAGAGGAGTGGAAGACTGACGTGACATTATAAAGTTGAAACTGAGGAGTTACACACGTCTGCAACACATGCTCAGCCTCCTGAGCTAATTTTGTGTCAAGAACACATATACCGGAGACCTTGACCCGATGCACCTCAATTGTGAGCCTGGGGATGCTGATGGTAAGTGCTGCACTTTCCAACATCATCCTCAGGCCCGGGGTGGGTGTTGGTAATGATGATATATAGACTCACCATCTGGAAGAAGCTGTAAGTGCCCGGGGGAGGTCGTGTAAATCCAAGAATGCCAGGGGCCACCAGCTTGAGAAGTCAGGAATGCAAGCAGCCTGTACCACCTGTTGCTCTGAAACATGTGCAGAGTGTATTAACTTCTTTGCAGCTTTGTGCCTTGGAGGGCAGCTGTCATAGGAGCCTAAAGCTTTTGAAATATATCAATTCAGTGCAAGAATCAGCATTTTCTCAATAGTTATCGTGAACATTGCAGATTTATATAGCGCAAACTCCACCTGAAGGTACTTGAGCGCTTTACATGAGCACTGATTACATCACATGAGGTCAGATTAATTTTTCAGGCACGGAAAGATTAAGTGGTTTGCCTAGAATCACAGACCGGTGACCAGACGCCAGAACATGGTTCCCCAGTTCCAAAGTCGGCAGCTCTGGCCCTAATCTCTGTTCTTCAATGCAGATGGCCTTACTTTTTTCCTTAAACACGAGATCATAATGAAGAAGTGACCAAAACTTTACCTAAAACAAGTTGGCAATCTGGCTCTGATATAGCTGGGAAAACATTGCTTTAAAGTTAGCAAGCAAGCCTGAATTTCAATGTGCTAATAACACGTTTACAAACTCTACTCGAGAGAAGTGCATTTGCCACTAATACTGTGCACATCTTAATTGTTTTCAAGGGACCAACGTGGCATGTGACACACCTTCAGACAGCCCAGGCATTTCAGCGCGAGGGATCCGAAATCTGCGATTTGCACTCTTGCATTAACACGGAGAGAGTTGTGCGACTCCTGTTTTAGGTCTGTGTCTCAGGAGAGTAAAAATACTGGATTACACTGCTTTTCCCCAATATTTCTACCTGCCTGGACTTGAAAATATAGGCCAGGCTGGTACGAACCTTAAGAGTGCAACCCTACTTATAACATTTGTCAAGTGGACAACCTTTCCTGGGCTCTAACCGAAACCTGCATGTAATGTAAACAGAAACTCTAATTGAAAGGTCATTGGCAACCTGAGCCCGCGTGTTGGCCTCAGAAAAATCAGAGCTGAAAATTATTACTGTATTCACAAAGGACAACAAAATAACACGTCAAGCTTCAGAAAAAAAACCTCTTTTGAATCATGGACAAATAATCAGAAACTCCGTACCCGAGCCTTGTGTTCGGCAAGGTTAGTTTCAACTCATTAACGACTGCGGGTTCACACTCATTTTGGGATTAGGCAAAACGTCTACTTATTAGAGGGTGTATTAAAAAAGGGGAAAAAGAGGCAGGGCTTAAGAGCTAAAGCGCTTTCTTACAATTGCCCCTTGTCAGTTCATGGTCAAAACAATGTATTGAACTGGCCAGACGACAGCATGCGACTGTACGGCGATAGCTTCGCGGGTGATATTTTGCATCGTTAGGTGATGCACTTTAACGGATAACGTGGGCACTTTAACGGAGAAACCTTGAAATGACATCCATACGGAGTACGGACCATACCATTATCTTATTCTTACATCTGCTGTTTTCCAATTTTGAGTGCATTAGGATCGCGGTACTCAGTACCTAAAAACTTCAGACCACCTCACACAAACCACTCTGGCTAGGGGACTCTGCTCCGTGGTCACTACATTGGGCATGATAAAATCAGCAAAAAGCCTGGCAGTAGATTAGAATGGCCGTCTCTCTAGATTTAAAGAAGGCTCTCCCGAATCACTGGTTGGCCACCGACCCGTTACTGTGCCAGACATGCAAGTGCACCACGCACGATGACCCGGGCCGCTTTTGGCATGAACGGTAACCACGTTTAGAAGACCATCAGTATCACAGACTCCGAAAGGTCTGCCAATAGTTGCTTTTTTTTGCAATTTTATATAGCGCTTTACATGAGCGCCATTCACATTACAGAAGGAGGCATGGGGCGATTATGTGATTTGCCCAGAATCACAGGATGTTGAGCCGACGCCGAGACTCGAACTTGGTTCTCGAGTTCTCAAGTCGGCAGTCCTGGCCGTTAGTGAACATCCTTTACTCACAAGTGTACAATGTACAGCCTCTGCGGCCCAACGTGGAGCGGATCCCGAAGACCGTCCAACACCGCCACTCACAGAGCAATGGATGGGGAGGGGGAGGGGCGAGGACTGTGCTTGAATGGACGTCTCACTTACCGCGCTGTCAGTGCAGGCCCGAGGCGGTGGTTGGAGTGGGGAACTGGAGCCGTGTAGGTAGGCGAGAGCGGGAGGTCTAGCCCCGTACCCGCACACCGAAGAAACACGGTGCACAGAGTCACAGACCGAGGCTGTGAAGGCTCTCGGGCAGAGAAGAGAGGAAAGAACCGCAGGAAGTGACGCGCACGAAATACAAGTAGAGGCCGGGTGGCTCTCGGTTGCGGCACTCAGACAGACTGTGCTGCAAAGTGGCTTCCATCCACCATCGAGGACTCGGTGACCGTTACCTACCAGTACTGTGGCTTGCACGTATGTCGGGTCGTCCGCTATCCTGAGGCTCGGCGTCGGTCAGCCAATAAATCGTCAGCGGCTCTGTACCCTACGTCACTGGAGTAGTACCGTGGCGAGAAGGGACGATCAGAGGATAAATAAAGTTCATAGGCACGTGCTCTCCTTGACCAGGACCATATGGTCAACAAGCGCGGCCGCGCGGCCACGAAAGCGAGCGCGCTAAGGCCATACTAATTAGAAACAGATGGCCCCCCTAAAGATAAGAAATTGCTTCGCGACAGCCGCAAAGCAGACGATCCAGTCCGGATAGGCAGGACGAAAAGGGGAAAGGGCGGCAACAAAAAAGGCTCAGTTCCAATCCGAGGCCAGCGTTTTAAATAAACGATGACGCCAGCCAATGAAATTGAGGGGCGGGGCTTCAAGTCCCCTTCTGAAAACCCCTCATCCACAATAGATCTCGCAGAGGAAGCAGCGCATGCGCGCTGCAACGCTAGGCGAGACCTAAAAATCAAATTCAGAGAATCCAGATCCCACAGCCAGATGAGGAGATTCTATAATAATCATAATCTTATAGATATTTGGCGTCTATTTAGCCCCACAGGCAATTACTGCACATTTCATCAGCGCCCTTGCCACACCTTTTCTAGAATCGATAACATATTAACAGACAAAAACTTAGTAGCCATGACCTACAACCCGAGAATCGAACCCATCATCATTTTTGATCATGCATGCATGTCCCTGGAAATAGTGATAGGCGAGAACATGCTGCCTACGAAACAATGGAGACTCAATGACACCCTGCTAAGGGACCCAAATTCAAAAGACGAAATCCTTGAGTTAATCACACATTATCTAGAACAAAATAGCCCCCTGACAACTTCACCATCTATTAGATGGGCTGCTTTAAAAGCCATTTTGAAAGGGACTGTGATAAATCTAATGGTACTTAAAACAGAGCCCCAAACAATAAATGTTTAGATCTAGAAAAAGAATTTAGTGCGCATCCTAAGACACTTGAAAGTCTCAGTTTCTTTAACAAAGCTACACACTCTTCAATATGAATACAACAACATTTTAAGTGAAAGAGCACAAACATGGATTGACAGAAACAAAGTTAATACAACATGCACAAGAAACAATTTGCAAACTGTCTTAAATACTCCCCAAAAAATCTATAATCCATGCCATCAAGAATAAAAAAGGACAAGTGCTTACATCAACTGGTAACATACGCAAAGCATTCCAAGACTTCTAATTTAACCTGTACAATTCAAACAATGACATCTTGGAAGAGGACTGCAACAATTGCCTTAAAAATATTCCCATTCCTCACATGGATCAAGTCGACCACGCTGCTCTCAACAAACCGATTAGCAACACCAAAATTCTAGAGGCCATCCAGAACCTCAAAACCAGAAGGGCCCCCGGTCCATATGTTTAGTCAGGTGCTTTTTATAAATCATTTACTGTTGTCCTCCTGAACCCACTGAAAGCCCTTTTTGTACAATTTGCCAAAGATGTTGCCATATCTGGCACAGCAACCATTGCCACTATAGTGGTCATTCCTAAAGAAGGGCAGGATCAAATGGACAACAAAAATTATAAACCCATATCTTTAATCAATATTGACCTGCAAAATATGTGCAAAAACTTTAGCCCGGAGACTGGAGAAAGTCATTGGCAAACTCACCTAACCTTCCTAGACAGGCTTCATTAAGGGGAGGCTAGCAGCAGATAGCATAAGACTATTCTGCCATGTGATCGACAAAGCCAAAAAATCTTACTTTACCTGCCGCTTCCATATTGCTAGATGCAGAGAACGCCTTTGACATGGTCTCCTGGACTTTCCTGCAAGCGACACTGCAGAAATACGATTTAGGCAACTAATTTATACACATGCCAGTGGTGCTATATTCCAACCCAGAAGCCAGAGTTAGGGTTAATGGCCATCTTGCAAATCCATTCAAATAATCCCAGGGAACTCATCAGGGATGCCCTTTGTCCCCTTGCCATTCTTGCTGGTGATAGAGCCACTGCAAATAGTGTTGAAGAGAAACTCCACTATTCAAAGAATTTTATTCTCAAGCGGTAGGCAACTTCTCATGGAATATGCCAATGACATGCTCATTTTCACGGAAGAGGCAGACTTAGCTGTACCGGTCATCATGACAGCAGATATCACTCTCTGGCTGTTCACTGAACAAAGAGAAAACCAAGGTCTTCCCACTGAATATCCACTATACCCCTACTGTAATAGGGAATTTAAGATTACAATTGCAGTCATCTTCAATAAAACATTCTGAAGGATCAGAAGGATAGATGTTCTGTATAGTGTGTTGGTTGGATGCTGAGCAGGGTAATGAGGATGTTGAGGTGGGCGATCCTGTCTAGGGGCATGGCAAGTTTTCATTGGATGGTAGGTGATGTCAAGAGGGAAAGGGTGAGGATTGGGCCTTTGCAATGCTTTGGATGGGGATGGTCTGTTCTGTAATACATTAATTGCATTGATGAGGTTGAGGAGGGGTTATCTTCTTTTTTTTCTTGTTTGAGTTATCTGGAATACTGAAGTCACTCAGTTTGATAGCATAATGGAAGAGCTGGTGTCGGGGTCTAAACATTTGTCAATAAAATCCTTGTTCTGTCCAGGAGGCCTGTAGAGGAGGTGAAATTCAGTGGTTTAAGAGTAGGAAGTGCATTTGGGTCAATCAATGGAGTAAATGCATTTGATTGCTTTGGGTGCACTATCAGGAGGATGCATGGATCACAGCAAGGTCTCCTCTCTTTTTATGTATATATGGTTTGCATGCTGGATGCTTTAGGCTGTGGACAATTTATGATGTGGAAGGATATGGGGGTGAGCCATGTTTCTGTGATGAAGAGCAAGTGAAGCTTATGACAGGTGATGAGGTCTGATATTTGGAGATTGGAGTACTGCAGAGCATGTGTTAACGAGCACGAATTGGAGTATGTGCAGGAGTTTACAGGCATGTAATAGTTAGTGGGATGTGCATGAGATTGGATTTGTGTGGTCTACATGTGAGTATGATTGTGAGAATGGGTACTGACATCTTTCCTGCTAGGTTCTTGCTGAGGTAGCAGTGGAGGAGGAGTGCTGCCAGTAGGCTGTTCCTGGCCCTAAAAAGCTAAAACAGGTAATGTCCTTGTCTGTGTACACCCATTGCCGGGGATGCCCTGATGATGGGATGCCCCAAAGAGTCAAATGAAGTATGGGAAGAGACAAGAGATTTCAGGTGGGAACCAGCATGTCACTTCCAATAGAGATGGATGCAATGAAATGCAGTGTGTCATTTCCTGTAGAGATGGTAGCTAAGAACTTCAGCGATGTTACTTCCTATAGAGATGAATGCTGTAGTGTGAGGTCTGCTTCCCCAGCCGCTTCTTTTAAAAATAGTTTAGTCAGTAAACCAGTGATATCTCTTTCATTAGGGACAAGATGCTGGGAACTGCAGTGAAGTCACTTCAAGAATAGATGGACACTTTGAAGCGTAAAGATACATGCTGCGGAATGATATCCACCTATCTGGCTTCTTTTAAAGAAGGTTGTGATGGAAAACCATGGATGTCACTTTCATTTCTGGTGTTCACACCATCAAACAAGGGGTGCCACAGGGCTCCTCCCTGAGCCCATTGCTGTTTAACCTGTACGTCCAACCCCTGGCGCTGGTAGCCAAGAGTAGAGGTCTGACTATGGTCTCCTACGCCGACGACACACAGTTGGTAGTGGCACTCTCGGACGACCCCACGCGGGGAGCTCCCAAGTTTTGGAGCGATCTCGCAGCCGTCGCCGAGTGGATGACTGCCAACTGTCTCCAGCTTAATGCTAACAAGTCGGAGGTGTTGTTGGTAGGGAACGACCCCGGGCTCTGGAGCGAGCACTGGTGGCCCAAAACCCTTGGTAACCCCCCCCCAAGCAGGTGGTAAAGAATCTGGGGGTGTGGGTGGACTCGGCCCTTAGTTTCCAAGTCCAAACAAAGAAGGTGGCTGGGACATGCTTTGGGCTACTGCGGGGCTCAGACCTTTACTGGGTTTTTTTGATGCGCCAACACGGCAAGTCATCATCCAGGCCTCGATTTTGTCGAGACTGGATTATGCCAACTCACTATATCTAGGGTCAAACAAGGCAGAAATTCTGCAACTCCAGAGGGTCCAAAATGCGGCTGCCAGAACCCTTCTTGGTCTCTGTAGAGCTTGTCCTGTGTCAGATGCCATTCGCCGACTCCATTGGTTGCCGGTGGCCAGGCGGATTGAGTTTAAGGCTCTCTGCTTGGCCTTCAAGATTTTGAAACATGCCACTCCAGGAATCTTGGCCGATCTGCTGCTGCCATATGTACCTACACGCCAACTCCGTTCCTTGGGGCAAAACCTGGTAGTGGTCCCCCGGGTAAGGAGGGTACGCGCTGAGGGACGCTCGTTTTGTACTATGGCGGCAAAACTCTGGAACTCGCTTCCTGTACAGATCCGCAGTTTGAACAACTACCTAGCTTTCCGGAAGACAGTCAAAACACACCTCTTTCCTCTGTTGTAGACCTTTCTGCCTCACCTCCGTTTGTTTCTCACTGCTGTCAGCGCCGGGACGCCTCTTTGCTGGGGCAGCTGTCGCGCTTTATAAAATGTTATAACATAACATAACATTTCCCGCCACGTTGCAGTGATGTAATTTCCTATAGAGATGGATGCTGTAGAATGATGTCTGTGTCTGGCTCCACTTTAAATGATGATTTTAGTGGGAAACCAGAGATGCCACTGTGCATTCATTTAATGCCATCCTTTCACACAAGTCAGTATGACAGCACAAATGTGGGATAGTAGTTCCAGGAGACTAAACATAATTTGCAAGAAACAAATGGTGGTTCCACAAATTGTGCATCCTACTCAAATTACACCATTACTATGTATTTCTTGATGGTGGGTTATTGTAGTTATTTTGTAGTAGTTTGAGACATATCAGATGTGAATAAAAGGTCATACTGATACCAGCAGTGCAAAGCTTGAGACATTGCAAATTACTAATTAGTCAACTGAGAGTAAGTTTATTCCACCCTTTTACTTTTGCCACTTTCTGAGTTTCATGTTGGGGACACATGTTTGGCTCAAATAGCAATATTCTGTGTGAATTATATTGGGAGAACACTTGCTGTTGTGCAAGAAGAGAGTGGTGAAAATTGGCTGTGCTAATATGTGGCTGGACACTGCAGGCACCCTGCTTGGATGAAGACTGCTACCTTCTCAGCACCTACAGCCTCAGAATTTTGGAGACCATAGAAATGAAGGCAGGCATCACTGAATTGGATATTGGTCATACCCTCTTTTCAACAGAAGATGTGTTGGGGCTTTAGAAGAACAAGCAAGCCAGTCCTCTAGATTTTGAAATTGTCCAAAGTGGCAATCTGCAGTCAATAGCATTATCCTAGTGGCCCTGTAGGGTAGCAGCATTGTGCATCAAGTGAGTCAACTCAGAGTACCATGGGAATCCCTTCATGCCAATTCTGTCTATGACTGGAACTTTAATGACACTTCCAACTTTATTCCATTGCCAAGAAAGCACATGTTCATCTCTCTCATTGCCTTAAAAGGTCCTTGGCTAGTTTGGGTCCTGTGGTAAGCAATTGATAAAGCTGAGGATGAGCACAAATGGTCCCTATTCAGGCTCCAGGTGAAGAAGTGGAAGCAGAGCCAGAGCGTCACAACATGTGCCTGATGCATGCCTGGGAGTCAGCCTGGGAGCAGAACTGGAGAATACAAGTAAATAAAAAAAGTGCATCATTCCTGCATGGTTGGGGAGCTCCACTTTTAAAGAAGGCTAATGCTGATCCGGTGCAGCTGTCTAACTTTCGGCCAATTTCACTTCTTCCGGCCTTTTCGAAAATTTTGGAAAAACACATTAATTTACAGCTGTCTCAATTTGATGAAACTCAAAACTTCTTGCACTCCTCACAATCTGGCTTTAGAGTAGGTTTCTCAACCGAAACTACTCTTCTTGGAGTCTCTGAAATGCTGCGGCACCGTTTGGATACTGGGGACACTGTGGCCCTTATATTACTTGATTTGAGTGCTGCTTTCGACACGGTGTCTCACACCGTGTTATTGAAAGCCTTGCAATCTCTGGGCGTTGATGGCTTGGCACTCAACTGGCTTGTCTCTTTCCTGGCCGACTATACGTTCCAGGTCTTTTCTTCCACGGCCAGCTCAAAACCTCATTCATCTCCTTATGGGGTACCCCAGGGCTCTATTCTTAGCCCTCTATTGTTTAATGTCTACGTTAAACCTCTGGCGGCAATTGCCAAAGAGGCTGGGCTGTCCCTATTCTCCTATGCCGACGACACCCAGATTATCTTTTCTCTCTCTGCTGAGAGGGTGTCTAAGTCTTCCGCTCTCCAGTCTGGGTTGAGGAAAATTGCATCTTGGATGCAAGCTAATTTACTCAAACTGAATGGAGAAAAAATTGAGGTTTTGATTTTGGGGAAAAATAAAGATTTATGGGGCCCCCAACATTGGCCTTCTGAAATGGGCGCTCTACCCCAGCCCACCCACCAAGTCCGCAATTTAGGCTTCATCATTGATGATCTATTTCTATGAAACAACAAGCCGTTAAGGTGGCCTCGACTTGCTTCACCATCCTTAAATGGCTAAAGAAAATCCTTTGGATGCTGCCCCGTTCCACCTAGAGAACCGTAGTCCAGGCGCTTGTCACTTCTAGACTGGACTATGGTAACATTCTGTATCTGGGGGCAAATAAGGATGTGACACGTAAACTGCAGGTGGTGCAGAATGCAGCCACCAGACTGCTCTGCCAGGCTCCCAGAGCTGCTTCTATCTCTGGTTTTCTTCGTGATCTGCACTGGCTCAAGGTAGAGAATCGTATCAAATCCAAAGCCTTGAGCTATATGTTTAAGATCAAAACTGGCCTGGCCCCTCAGTACTTGCTAGCCTTAGTTCACCCTTACTTGCCCTCACGCCCTCTCCGTTCCACTACTCTTGCGAAATTTTTGGTCCCTAGATCAGATTGTCGCAGATGGGCGGTCGATCCTTTGCTTATCTAGATCCCTCCCTGTGGAACTCTCTCCCTATGTCTCTCTGTAATGAAACTGTCTACGGAAACTTTCGCAAATGTTTGAAAACTTGGCTGTTTAATCAATAATCCTCTGCTCTCTCGTTTGTTCCTCTCAGGCTGGCACCGGGAAACCCTCTTGGGTAGCTGCGCGCCTTATAAAATTAATTAACATAACATAACATAACATTGTTTATGCTGGTATGGTGACACGTGTCCCTATCTGCTTGAGAAAGAGAGAGTGTGTATGTTAGTTTTCCTATGCCTGTGTTCCTGGGCCTGGCAGTATCTGACTCAGTAGATGTCAGGTTTTGCATGACCCTTTGTGCACAAGATCCAACAGAAGTGATTTCTCAACACCCCCACCAGTGACCACATTTATTAGAACATGAGAGCCAGCGAGAAAAAGAAATAGGATAAAAGAAAAAATTAAGAATTAGGACTCCACACTCTACTTGTCACTTCTAGGTTCCTTTTATGTTGCTACCTAAAGCTGTGTCACAATACACTCTCTCTTGAAAGCAGCTGAATATAGCTTTTACTTGAGTGCTAAAAAATGAAAACATAGAAAACATAAAACATTATCAATACCCTGTTATTCTCCACCCCTAGTAATGTATGTGCTTACTGGAATTCTAATTCCTTAAACACCTGTGCATAGCAAACATATATATATATATATACATATATATATGTATATTACCTACTGGCGGTCGCCAGTAGGTAGTTATAGTTAGGACCTCGTTTCTATTCAAAAAGTGTTTTTTGTTTTCCCAATAACTTTGGCGTCGGTTGACGAATCTTCGCGAAATTTTCAAAACTAGTGGCCCGCTCTGGTCTGCTTCTGTCTTGACAGTTTCGGGGTGATTCGTCAAGCGGGGGCCGAGAAAAAAGGGGGGTCCCAAAACACGTTTTCCCCATGTTAATTTCCATAGGAAACTTTAGACAAAGCTACAGCCCGAACTGCTGAACAGAATTACACAAAATTTGGCAAAAAGGTAGGTCTTGGTTCAGAAAGAGCTCTTTTTTTTAAATGGTGTTAATCCGTTCAGTAGTTCCTGAGAAATTAGAAAAAGAAAAAATATCGATATCTGAGCACCGAGGAGGAGTCACGAACCCTCCCGGGCACGAGCTTCACTCTGATTGGCTGCCAACATTCCAAACCAGGAAGTGTTGGCAGCCATCTTGTGACTCGGTAGAACCGAGTCACAAGAAAAGAGTGGAAAAAAGGTTGAAAAACAAGAAAAGGGGGCGGGGTAGAAACACCCTGACCCCCTAGGCCTGCTCAGGGGGTCCCACAAGGACCCCCAGGGCCAAAAAAAGCATTTTTTTTTTTTTTAACGGCAGCATTTGCGCTGGGGTCACGAATCCTGCTGAAAATTTTTAAAAAATGAAGCACGGGTTCCCGCGCTTCATTTTAATGAGGACCCCCGGGTGGGCCAGGTCCCGGGGGCAATGCCAAAATGAAATAGGGGGCCCCACGGGGGCCCCCGCAGCCCCGGAGACCACCACCTCCCCGGGGCTATGCTAATTATGTGTGGGGACATGCGGCCCCCCCACAGCCCCGGGGACCGCCACCTCCCCAGGGCTTCTTTCAAAATGAATGTGTGGGGGGGTCCCAACCCCCCCCACGCTGCTCTGGGGACCGCCACCTCCCCGGGGCTTTTTTATTGTATGCGGGGGGCACGCGGCCCCCCTCGCAGACCCAGGGACTGCCACCTCCCCGAGGCTCTGGTTTTTTTCTTAAAAAAGAAGTGTGGGGGGCAAAAGACCCCCCACATGCCCCAGGGACCACCACCTCACCGGGGCACTCTTTATTCAAATTCGGGGGTCCATTACGGACCCCCAGGCCTGGGGACCACCACCTCCCGGGGGCTTTGCAAACATGGGGAGGGGGGCCGCGCGGCCCCCCTCCTGGAGCCCTTGATGGCCCTGGGGACTGCCACCCCCCAGGGCCGGCTCCTGCAATGTCCCGGGGTGCCCACCCCCGGGACATTGCTGTTTGCTATGGCAGGGCGGGAGCAGTGCGGCTCCCGCCCTGTCATAGCAAACTCTGGTTTGCTTCATTGAAGCGACAGCAGGGAAACCTGCTCTCGCTTCAATGAAGCAAAGCAGGATTGCTTTTGAGCAAGGGGAGCTGCATGTCAGCAGCTCCCCTTGCTCAAAAGCAATGCCGGCTCCCGCAGGAGGCGGGAAGCCGGCGGGACCGTGGGGGCATTGGGGCTCCCCCCACGGTCCCCAATGGAGAGGCCAGGCCCCGGGGGATGGGGTCCCTGGGGCCATAATTGGCCTGAGGAGGAGGGCCACGCGGCCCCCCTCCAAATAATTAAAAAAATAAAATGAAAAAAAAGTCTGGCCATGCCCTGGGGGATGGGGTCCCCGGGGCCGAAATTGGCCTCGGGAGGGGGGCCACGCGGCCCCCTTCCCGTTATTATTAAAAAAAAATTGTAGGAAGGGGTCAGGCCCTGGAGGATGGGGTCCCCAGGGCCCCAAAAATGTAAAAAAAGGGGGGCCACACAGCCCCCCTTGTTAAAAAAAAGTAAAAATAAAAGAGCCAGCGAGATGCCGGAGGCCACGCCCCCTTTCTCCACCACTCTGAAAACATGGCCCCTGGCGTGTTCTAAGTTGGGGGATTAAGTCCCCTTGAACACTGAGGGTCCCTGGGGGCCAACTAGCCCACCAGGTACCTCCAGTAAGCGCCACACAGCTGTATTGCAGAGAGGTGGCCTCCCCGGGGCTCTGTTTTTTTTTTAAAAAAAAGAAGTGTGGTGGGCAAGAGCCCCCCACACGCCCCGGGGACCACCACCTCCCCGGGGCACTCTTTATTCAAATTCGGGGGTCTGTTATGGACCCCCAGCCCCGGGGATCACCACCTCCCTGGGGCTTTGCAAACATGGGGAGGGGGGCCGCGCGGCCCCCCTCCTGGAGCCCTTGATGGCCCTGGGGACGGCCACCCCCCAGGGCCGGCTCCTGCAATGTCCCGGGTGCCCACCCCCGGGGCATTGCTGTTTGCTATGGCAAACTCTGCTTTGCTTCATTGAAGCGAGAGCAGGGAAACCTGTTCTTGCTTCAATGAAGCAAAGCAGGATTGCGTTTGAGCAAGGGGAGCTGCATGTCAAATAATTGGCGACCCATCATGTAGCGCTACACTACCCTACCGACCTGATGGGTCGCCAATTATTTAATTGGTTGATTGTTGGCATATAGACGACAACCTGGGTGAAAGTGGGCTATTTTAAGCCAAGGCAGCGGCGACGGACAAACAAAACGTCAACATGGCACCAGTAAAGTTGGAGGACGGAGGCTGTGTTTGCACAAAGGACTACCAAACCAGTCTGCGTGAAAGGCAAAGCAGAAAGACAATAAATGTTTCGTTTTCACTCTATTCAAGATCTAATGAGGTATTGTCTATAAGAGACTTTAAGAACTTCTCAATTATGGGAAAACGAAAGGACCATCATATATTTTAGTGCCTTGCAGACATGGCGGCTAGAAGAACGGTATTTACACTAAGAACTGTGTTAGTCCTTCGTTGCTGCCTGTGATTTCCGTCCTACCAATGATAACATCTGAGATGCAATGTAAAAGCTTGCGTGATTTTGATGGCTTTTGGAATTGAGCACTGAAGAAGGCAAAGGTGCCGAAATGCATTTGCTCTAATTAATAAACAGAAGTCCAGTGAGTGCTTTGTGCCTGTGTTTGGAGCTGCTATATATATATATACATATATATAGGGTTGCCAGTAGGTAGTTATAGTTAGGACCTAGTTTCCATTAAAAAAAGTGTGTTTCTTTTGATGATAGCTTTCGCGCCATTTGACGAATCTTCACAAAATGTTCAAAACTTGTGTGCCAGTCAAATTAGCCGCTGTCTGGAAAGTTTCCATCCCCCGGGGCACAGTTCTATTATAACTTGGAGGGGGGCAGGCGGCCCCCCTCCAGGGCCAATTTGAGCCCCGGGGACCCCATCCCCGGCCGAAGTAAAAATGGGGGGCCCACAGCACCCTTGGACCTATTTTGGACCTGGGGACCCCATCTCCCAGTCCCAAGCCTGATTAGCAAAGGGGAGGGGGGCAGCGCAGCCCCCCTCCCGGAACCATTAAGGGCCCTGGGTACCCCATCCCACAGGGCCAACTCCTGCTATGTTCGGGGTGCCCAGCCCCGTGACATAGAGATTTCCCTGCCCTGGAGCAGGCAGAGAAACCTCTGCTTGCTCTCGCTTAGCAAGAGCAATTTCAAAGCTCCCGCCAAGCAAGAGCAAACACGAAGTCGCTCCCATCTGGTAGGAGCTTTTAAAATGCTCCCACCTGCTGGGAGCGGGCTTCAGATTTACAGTGAAGACTGCAGGGAAACAGATCTGAATATTGCTCCCACCAGTAGGGAGCAGCTTTTTTAGATGCTTTTAGCGGGCGGGAGCAATGCTGGCTCCAGCTGCATGTATTGAACTGGCTGAGGCCTTGGGCGTCTTGGGGCTCTCCCCACGACCCCAACAAATGTATGGGGGTGCTCTGGGTGGGCGCCAGGGCACCCACCTTTAATGATACGGGCCCTGGGGGATGTGGTCCGCGGGGCAGGAAAAGGCTGGGGAAGGGAGGCCGCGTGACCCCCCTCCCCTTTTATATTAGTAGTGGCCCTGGAGGATGTGGTCCCCAGGGTCTAACAAGGCTCGGGAAGGGGGGCCATTTGGCTTCCCTCTCCTTTCATAAAAAAAAGTCCTGGGGGATGGGGTCCCCAGGGCCTAACAAGGAGACCATGCACTGCTCATGACCTCACATATTACATCACTCATGACATGTTTTATGACCTCAATGATGTCATTTCAAATATCATCAGTGATGTCATAAATGATGTCATAGAACATGTCGAGTGATGTAATATGTGAGGTCATAAGCAGTGCATGATGGCGGCACACATTATTATTAGCGCTGTTAACTGTAACTGGTGAATTTCCGTTTTTTTTTCCAAAATGTTAATGTTGTCACTGACATATTTACCTAACTATAACATTACTTTAGCCTTTTTTTGTCAGTGAATATATATCTATGGCTAGAGATACAAGAGTACAGTTCGGGTACAGATATAGTGATATAGATATTGGTAGAGGTGCAAGGTATAGGTATAGAGTGCATGAGATACTAAGATATAGCCTAAGGTAGCTAAAGGGACAGTGGTTACAATGGTTAAAGGAAAGCATACACTAGAGAGCGGGGGGGAGTGACCAGGGAGCAGCAGGAGGAATTGAGCGAAGAGAGAAAAGAGCGAAGCGATATGTGTGTGTAGGAGAGATGAGAGACAGGGAGAGGGGAGAATAGGGAGAATGGGTCATGGGGGAATTCAAGTCATAAACGAGGAACAAGAGATTTCTTTGATCTTGGAAAAAATAGTGTTTTTTTCATCATGAAGGGCATTCGCCTGAATGAATTCACCATCCTGGAAATGTCATTGTTTTGAAAACATTTTTATGGAAAACGGTTCATGGGGAAAGTTTCTCCAGAACAGGTACCTTCAAATAAGTGTTTTCTCTAGAGTCACGCACCTCCATGTTCCACGCCCTGAGTATGAATAAAAAACGTATTAGATCAAGAAGAATTTGTAATGCAGACAATGGCGCGTATTTCCTCTATTTCAAATTCCACTATTTTGCTTTCCTAAATTAAAAGAAATAAAATTCAATAGATATTGAATACAGATTCAGAACCAATATTTACACCAGTAAAGCCGAAAGGGCCAAAAACACAAGCGGTTTGGTACAACCCTTTGAGCAGCCGGGTGTCTGTCAAACAGATGCCATTCTACAAATTAAATTAAATTAAGAGACACAATTCTGCAATCCAAAAAGAGAATGTAGTTCCCAAGGCCGGCTTACGGTGGGCCATTGTTATGAATGACAAATTTTCATGACGGATCCGTGCTGGGCATCGCGAGTGCAAATGTTATTAAATATTTGCTAAATCAAATTAGGTTAGAAATGTAAAACCTAGCCATGCAATGCAATTGAAAAAGAGCTGTCGTAATTCAGCATGTAAGTGGGCCCTGCTTGTGGAAGGTTACAATCGCAACAATGTGTCTTTATACGTAATGACATCGGGCCTTCTGAGGCGTCTCGAAAAGCGCCTTCCCTTCATTCAGTGGCATATGTTTAGCCAAATTAGATATCTCTTGGCAGCAGCGCTCCTCACCTACAGACCGTTACTCCAAAAATATGCACAAATAAAATAAAAGCAACTGTCCTCGCATTAGAACTATCCCAGTTACATTCATTGTGGACATTAGAAAGTTTTTTATTTAGTGTGCTTGTTTAAAAAGTTCACGAAAAAATGTGAAAGAAGAATTTTTTAGTAATTGAATTTAGGCCTTGCCTACCAGACACTTCATGCGCTTTTTGCTGCAAGGCATATTGTTAGGGCCTTATTTACAAACCCCTTGCGCCACTTTTCTATGGGAAAAAGTGACGTACCGGCAGCGCATAGGGGGGGCAGATTTACAAGCCCCTTGCGCCACTTTTGCGTCACTTTTCCCATGTTAAAAGTGACGCAAAAGTGGCGCAAGGGGCTTGTAAATCTGCCCCTGGGTTTGTAAATAAGTCCCTTAGGGGCAGATTTACAAGCCCCTTGCGCCACTTTTGCGTCACTTTTAACATGGGAAAAGTGACGCAAGAGTGGCGCAAGGGGCTTGTAATAAGCCCCTTAGTTTATAGTGGGCTTACAGCTTGCCTATTGCACACCATTGGTTGACTTCATTGTCACTCTCATTTACTTGCTTGTTATTTGCCAGACATGTGGGCTTTCCTTCCTCTTCATATGCTTGTCACTACCCTGGGCATGGACACATCATTTGTGTGCTCTGCTTGATTTTCAAACACAACATTTTCCTTGTTTAAGCATTCCAAGAAAGTGCATGTGTTTTCAGTTGTCTCCCCATGTACTTCTCTTGCCCATTGCACTCCATGTTCCTCTCTCCCCTGTGTGGTGCTACTCCATGTTCCCCACGCTACTTTTGCGCCTCCGTGCTTCTTCCCATCAGCTCTATGTTGCTGTTGTGTGCCCGTTTGCCCCCACCCACGTCCTTCGTACTGCTTCCCCCACCCGCATCCCCTGTTTCACTTCCACCCTGCCCCGTGCCCTCCGGTGTTGTTTTCACCCCACCCCCTTGCTTCTGCTCTGGCACCCTAATGTTGCTTCTGCTCCATGTTGCTTCTGCCCGCGCTCATGTCCCTGTGTAGCTTCTGCCCCTATAGCTTTGCCCTCCCCCGTATTTTATTCTCCAGCCACTTTTAAAAAAACGCTTTAAATGGTATTGCCATTTTTTCTTTTTAGTTACCGATCCAACACTGATCAGTAACCAAAAAGAAAAAAAAGCAGACTAGTCATTTTGCATGCAAAGGCATGCATGGTGTGGCCCAGTCAATAGGTTTTTTTAAAATTCTTTAGCCATGTTCCACCATTTTTTAATAATGGAAATAAATTATGTTATTGATTTGCATTCATTATTGAGTGTATTCTTTTAGTTTTAATCAGTTTTTGCAATTTAGGCAAATAACTATAAATACGTAAGCATCATGATCTGTATTTTTATATATCTTATATCTATATTCCTAATCTGTTTATGCACATGAGCAGTTGACCATCTCCCACATTGGTAAACTGCACAGAAAGTATTCTCTCCTCATGATAACATATTTGCTTATTATAATGTAATTAGACCAACTTTAATTCATAAACTCTCCAATCACTCATTGACTCTATCATTACCTTTGATCTTGCAGTGCCCAGCGCTCCACGTTGTCTAGGTTTGTCCTATACAAATAACATACATATATACATAATTATATAATGTTTAAAAAGATATGGTGACATTTTATACTTTTATTTTCTTGGGATGAGTTGGGAGTGACCCAAAGTTTAGAGCATTAGAAATTTGTCAAATCACAGGTTAGAAGCATGATGCTTGCTGTTTAATATAGCTTTACAGCCCACTGCCATAGGCTTTAAGTGCTATAGGCCCTCTTCTCGAATTATAGACCCAACTAACAAACAAGGGCCTATGAAGATGGGGAGAACCTTGAAAACTCGAAAGTACTGCAGGCATTGTGTGGAGGCATTCACTCGTTTTGTAGGTTGTTTGGTTCCAAGTGTATAAGGGAACACCTATGCCTTTGAGCATGTACCATATTACCAACATGGACACAGCGTAAAACAGATACTCGTAGTCACTCTTTGTGCATGTAGGAAGTAGTGCACAGTTAGTGTGCCCCTATGGGCGGTACACCTTAGAAGGGGGATGCAGTCACACACTGCACCTACATTAGTGCCTTCCTCGGCATATGCAGGTTTGAGGCTGCTCTAGGGACATAGCCTTTTGATTTTACTAAAATTATATGTATATGTACTTTTATTGAAACTATTCATCCATTGGCCCGTTGTGTCATTCACGCTTTTCTTCCACTCTCTCCAGGATAGAGCCTGGGACATAGGGTCACTCATTGTGAGTGACAGCGTTCTGCCATTCACAAGGAGCACATCTTCAGACAACGTAGCTCCCTTTAGTGCCAGGGACATCTACGTCAATGTGTGCTTTTTGAGGCCCAAAAACATTTTTGTTTGTATTTTTTTGTTTTTGTGTCAACGAAGGTCCAACATCTTACCCAACACTAAAGTATTTCAAACACCATGACAAAAATAAAACAATCATGGACAAAGTGAAAGAGCTGGCAGCCAACGCCAGATCTATTGGCTTTGCCAATGCTTGTTTTGTAATTGCAGGCATTGTCCCTGTCTGTGCCAGCCACACCCAATGAAGTTGGACCGTGGCACATGCCAAAACCATGCACTTTTAATGTCGTACTGTGGCAGGTTCTTTGTTTTTGCCCCTCTGCCTGCCTGTGTCCCTGTGGTTGTACTGCACATCGTGACATGTCTGCTTCGCTTTGCTCTACATGAAAATTCAAAAAACAAAAGAAATAATAAACTGTAGCATCATAACATTCAGCGTTAAAGCATGGTCGCCTCCCAGTGAATGCCAAGTGTTTGCTTTCTGCTGTCAAACTCATAAAGTTAGGAAGGAGATATGATTCATTTGCAGAGGTCTGAGCACACGTACTTCTCTGGATAGCCAGCCTGAGAAGGCTACATGGTGAAATACAATTGTCTAATATAGTTTTCGCTTTTTCAAAGATTTATCTTCCAATTAAGAGCAGATCCTCCACTGCCGAGCGGATTCTGTCCAAAAACGTGGCGTTCAAGGTCATTCCTCTATGATATTTTTCAAACGAAAGAAATTTCTGTTCTGTGACAACTCAGTGCAATATTCACAGTCCGCTCACAAAGTTGGGGCATAAGACTGGTTAACCAATTTTGGTGAGCGAGCGAGCTGCAAGTTTAAGACAGGGGGTCCGGGGGTTCGGGGGTTCGGGGGTCCGGGTGTCTCCCCCAGGAAAAAAACAAAAAACTTGGTGTAAAATGGTGCAACTTTAATGCATGTATAACAAGAATCTGGTCCCCATAGAGGTTATACTTGACCCCTAACATGACACTTAGGGATTTATTATGACTTTGGTGGTCTCGGAGCGGGGCTGCCATGCTGCCGCCCCGCTCAGAGACCACCAAAGCCATTAAAGACCGCCCGCCAGAGAACAACTTATTTTTACTCTGGCGAGCGGTTCTTTGGCGGTCCTACTGCAGTGCCTCTGAAAAAGGCACTTCCTGCAGGAACTGGTGACGCAAGCACACAGGGGGGCACAACATGTGCCCCCATACATGCACCCCATGGTGCAGAGTTGCACCGCCATGAAATGTGTGGCGGTGAGGAAACTCCTAATATGCTTGGCGGTGCAGCAGCAGCACTACCAGCATATTAGGGGCCTCAGGCCGCTGCGCCACCACCAGGGATCGTGGATCCCTGGCAGCAGCAGTGGTCCCATGGCAGTCCAACTGCTGCAGTCCTAATGCAGCAGGCAGATCACCAGTCTGGTGGTTTGCGAACCGCCACCAAGGGTTTGATGGTCCACGTAATAAGGCCTTGGTTCACTAATAGCATTTTAATCAGGGAGGGGGCAGGAACGTTTCTCAGTTCATGTTTAAAAAGTTTCATTTTTAACAAATACTTCTCAATGCATGTATCTGTTTACAGAGTGCCAACACGTTCCCACTTTGGAAGAGTACAGAGATGAAGCTGGATTAAGTAATTACTAAACTACAGACAGCTGCATCACTGTGGGTACAGTCTTCTGTTGTGTACCCAAATGGTTTTCAGAACATGAATAACCGAGATCACAATAAGTCCTATGGGTGTAAGATTTGAGCAGAGTCACCTATGACTTAATTAATTATACAGATCGTGAAAATAGGTTTGTGGCATTTGAAGGACAATCACTTTGGAGCGCAAACTAATTGGCAAGTTTGATATCTTATTTGGGTCCATTTTTTTTTTTTAAGTTCAGAAAGTAAGTTTATTAAGAAAACAAGTGATACAATCCAATACAATGAGAGGGGGGTAAAGAAACGGAAAAAGGAAACATAAAAGTTAAAAGTATCATATAAACATATCTAGGTTGGAATGAAAAGGCATTAAAATATCAATATATATGAAAAAAACATTGCGTTGCATATAACAACCATGTAGCAACATAGCTTAACCAAAATATAACAACATATTATAAAATGTTAATATCAAGGGAATAGAATGTCATGGAGGTCGAGCAACTTCCTGTTGAGCAGGAGACAAAGAGAAAGATCGTTTAGCACTACAATCAATGAACAATGTAACAGGTGACCATACAATGGAGCGCTTCATGGCTAGATGAATGGGATGAACACAAGCTGTATCCAATCTGTGATGATAACATACTGCATACCACCAAGCCTGAAACGATAACTTTGCAAAATCTTTCCAGTTTTTAGTGATCTGTTGAAAGGCGGCTGCCAACAATAAGTCTACAATCTTAATATTGGAGGTATGATCCTCCCAAATAGGAGATAAGCTACCTAAGAACAAATGTGTGATAGAGAAAGGGAAATTGGAGTTGAAGATAGAGTTAATTTGACCCCAGACAGATGTCCAGAAGTTCTGTAAGAGAGGGCAAGTAAAAAGCAGGTGTTTTAAATCAGCTTGTGGATAGGTGCAGGACCAACAGGTGTCTGGTACTGTGACATGTCGTTTGTGTAGTACAGCAGGGTATAGCAAAAGCCTGTTAAAGACAAAGAATAACGTTTGCGTAACATTTGCTGCTCGAGAAGTTTTCCTAATTTTAGACCATATTTTGTTCCATAGAGAAGAAGGCCAGTCAACCCCAAGATCCTCCTCCCAAGAGAGTTCTACCTTGGTCTTTGCTCTAACAAGCTGCGAGGATCGTAAATGAACATAAATATTGGAGGCTTTAGGAGATGTAAGTAGAAAAGACCGTAGACTGTTTACCGGGGAAATTATTGGGTGTAATTGAATTTGAGTGTATGCAGTTGAAAGGGCCTGCGAGATTAAATTATATTTAGAATGGAAAGAAGGGGGTAAATGAAATAGTTGACTAGCCTCAGAGAAAGACAAGATCCTATTTTGAGAAAACAATTGATGTGTCCAAATTAAACCTCTGTTTCTCCAAGATTTCCAATAAAAAGGTTTCCCGCCAATTAAAATAGATGTGTTATGCCATAAACAGGAATTAAGAAAGGACCCTAGGTCGGTAGGCGAAGGAGATGGGGAGAGACCCAGAAGTTTGCAAGTGTATTTGAAAATAGGAGTAGATAAAGATGGTGGTCTACGGGTAAAGGAGAGAAATTCCTTAAAAGAAAAAGGGGAAAGAAAGGAGCGTTCAAGCACTACCCACAAAGGACATTCCAGCGAAGAGTCAGAGAGCCATCTCGAAGCTTGGCGAAGTAAGAAAGATCTGTGGTAAGTGGGGAAATCAGGAAAGTTAACCCCACCTTCTGCTTTGGGTTTTGTCAATCGCAACAAGGACATGCGAGACGATTTTTTGTTCCACAAGAAAGCTGATAATATAGAATTAAGTTGTGTAAAAAAATTTAAAGGGATGGGATCAGGGATATTAGAAATAGTGAATAAAACTAATGGAGCTAGCATCATCTTGATGGTATCCAGACGACCCCACCAAGAAAGATACAGTGGATGCCATTTAGTGGTTAGAGAGGAAATTTTTCGTAAACAATTCTCCATACAGAGAGATAGCGTTGACGAGATTAAAGGAGTGAAATGAAGACCCAAATATTTAATATGTTGTGAGTTCCAAGCAAAGTTGGAGGAACTAAAATCATCTTTAAATGTATATTTAGTTAGAGGCAATATTTCACATTTATCGCGGTTAAGCTTATATCCAGAGACAGAAACAAAAAGTTCTACCTCTTGTAAGAAAGCAGGAACAGATGATTGGGGTTCGGAGAGAAATAATAAGATGTCATCAGCATAAGCTGCTAACTTAACTTGGGTGTCCTTAGTTTCAAATCCCTTTATGTCGACATTTTGACGAATCCTGGACAAAAAAGGTTCCAAGGCTAGATTAAAAAGGAACAGAGATAATGGGCAACCTTGACGTACCCCCCTTTTTAACTCAAAATATGGAGATGAAATACCATTCACGAAAACGGCTGCTCGAGGATCAGAATATAGAATAGAAATAATTTTGGGGCCAAAACCGAACCACTTCAATGTGTGAAAGAGGTATGACCAATTTACTTGATCAAACGCCTTCTCTGCGTCCAAAGCTATTGCAGCTAATGAATGGGGTAAGCGTGGAGCTTTTGATAAAACATCAAAGAATAATCGGGTATTATCAGAAAGGAGACGTCCTTTAACAAAACCAGATTGTTCTGCGCCTAATAAATGGGGGAGGAATGATTCAAGTCTAATAGCCAGAGCTTTAGAAAAAAATTTATAATCAATATTTACAAGAGAAATAGGTCTATAATTCTTGCAATATTTCAAGTCCTTCCCATGTTTGGGTATTAGACAGATTAGAGCTTCTAAAAAGGACCCTGAAGATTTTCCAGATTGTGTAAAAAGATTTAAGAGGCTGAGTAGTTTAGGAAGAAGGATAGGAGCAAAATGAGTAAAAAATGCCACTGTAAATCCATCAGGTCCCGGGGCTTTGTCTTTCTTAAGTGATTGTAGAGCACTAAGAAGTTCTTGTTGTGATAGGTCAGTTTCTAAAGGGGTAAAATCAATCTGAGTGTTAAAAGATTTATGTATACCTGAGAGAAAATGTGTAATATCGGATTCTGAGGGTGTGGTCTTGGGAGAATATAATGATTTATAGAAAAGAAGGAATTCATTTAGTATTTCTGGATCCTTAGTGCGTAGTGTGTTGTGTTCATCGAAAATAAGCTTCAATATCGAACTTGTTATGTTTAATTTTTAAATAATTCGCCAAAAGTTTGCCAGCCTTATTTTGACCACCATAGAACTTTGCGCTAGACTTCAGGAGATTTAACGAGGCATTATCTGTTGATTCTTTATTAAATTGAAATTTTTTCTTAATAAGTTGTGAGAGACAATTTTTGGATTTTGAAGAGTAATAGGAGTGCTCTAGCTTCTTTATCTCAGCCAAAAGATCACTGGTAACCTTACGGGCATTTTTGCGTTTTTTGGAAACAAAACCAATTATGAAGCCTCTGGCAGCTGCTTTAAATGCATCCCAAATTACGGAAAAGTGAAGATTGTCGGTCGGTTAAAAGAAAAATATTCATTAAAAAAGGAGACAAAAGAGGAATGAAAATTTTGATCAAGAAGAAGTGTGTTATTAAATCTCCATCTTCTAGGTAAGTTGTATTTTGAAACTATATCCAATTGAATAGAAATAGGAGCATGGTCTGAGATCAAAATAGAGCCAATATCAGCGCTTCGTAAAGTTTGGGATATATTGTGTGAAACAAAAAAATAATCTAATCTGGATTGAGTGTGGTGAGCAGGGGAGAAAAACGTGAATTCCTTGGTGGTAGGATTACAAATTCTCCAGGCATCAATAAGTTTATATTGCTGAATAGTTTGAATGAATAATTTATGGGCTTTATGCGGTTTAAAGGAGACCAGTGAACTTCGGTCTGTGAAGGGATCCAACACTTGGTTGCAGTCACCAGCGAGGATAAAGTTATCATCAATACATGAGGAAATTTGCTGAGATAAAGAAGACCAAAACAGAAGATCTCCGTTAGTAGGCGCATAAACATTAAACAAAGATATATGGACACCTTTCACTTGTATTTTAGTATATAACCATCTACCTTCATCATCAGACTGTTGTGAAAGCAAATTAATATTTAATGATTTATGACAAAGAGTAATAACTCCATTCCGTTTACCATCACCTGGAGAAATAAAACATCTCCGACCCAACCCCTCTTCAACTTCACGGATTCTATAGTATTTAAATGGGATTCCTGCAAGCAAACAATATCAGCTTCTAACTTGGATAAATGCGTTAAAACTCTTTGTCGTTTAATGGGGGAGTTCAAACCTCTGACATTCCAAGATATGATTTTCAAGGACATAAAGTCAACAAGAAACTTGCAAAGAAAAGAAGGCCCAGAAAGACCTTCAAAGAACAAAAGGTAAGATTTATAACATTCCAACTATCTGAGCATAAAATGCAATGATAAAGAAAAATTAAGAACAATAGAAATAGAAATAAGCTAGGGAAACGAAACCAAGAAAAATAAAAAAGTGAGAGACTTAGGTAGAAAGATGAGAGACAACAAGAAGAAAAAAGGAGAAAAAGAGAGGAAAACAGAAGATGAAAGAAGATAATGCAAGTAGAGAAGATAGTAGAAGAAGGTAACTAAGGAAAATAAATATTCATGTAAGAACAAAATAATGAACCAGGAGAGGGGGGAGAAGAAAAAGGGAAATAGAAGAAGAAGATGTAATACCAGAATAGGAAACGAAAAGAGAAAAAAGAGGAGGGAAAAAAAGATTGACAGTGCAAGAGAGACAACATACCTAATTCAAAAGACATCACAAAGGAGTGGGGGTAGGTGAAGCCACGAGGAACGGATGGCGCGTCCAGACTCAATGAAACGAGGACGAGAACAAACCACAGGAAGTCAAATAAGGTGATGGTACATAGTGAATGCAAGCATCTAGGGACCTGTAAGGGAGAGGGGGAAAAAAAAGGGCAACAGAAATTATTACTACACGAAAAATAGAACAAGCATGATATAGACACAATATCATGAAAAAAAGAGCCAACGAAACAAACGATTAAGAACAAACAAATAATTTAAATAGAAGAATTAGACGCTAATGCCTAGGACCCATAAGACCAAGCAGAGCATTCAATGTAATAAACATGAGAATCAATTAAACAGCTTGGGAAGAAGAAGCTCCAGAGATCTCCATAGAGTCGAGTTTGCTAAAATTAATGAAACTCTGCAGTTTGACAGGGTCTTCATAGGTCGTCGTTTTATTGTTATAAGTAACCTTGAAGAGGCAAGGGTGGGAGAGGCCATATCTAGCACCCATGGCACGTAAGGTAGGTCTCATGTTCAAAAACTCTTTGCGCCTATTAGCTGTAGACCTAGCATAATCCTGAGCGAAGAATAATGTAGAGCCAGACCAAGAAATACGCTGGATAGACTTGGCGGCTGAGAGCACTTTGAGTAGATCCGTATACTCGAGAAAGTACATGATAACCCCTCTCGGTCTCCGAGAGGAGGAGGTATCAGCACGTTGATGACCAAGTCTGTGGGCTCGTTGGATATTGAGTGAAGTACCTTCAGGCAAATGTAGTACTTTAGGAAGAAAGGATTTGAAGAACGATAAAGGGTCTGGACCCTCTGAGCCTTCCGGCAAACCATAAATGCGAAGGCTGTTTCTTCTGTTTCTATTTTCCAAATCTTCGACCTGTTGCTGCAATGATGCAATCTGAGACTGAAGAGTGTTAACTTTCTCATGTGTGTGAGAAAAGGAGGAAACACTCTGCTCCACTGTCGTAAGACGCTCGTTCATCTGAGACCAATTCTCCGTTAAGAACGGCAACTTGGTTGAGGTATCTTCCATGAAGGGGCGAAGTGCCCTTATCTCTTCCAGCAGTACCTCTAAGGAAACAGGCGAGGAGGCATTTGATGGAGAGGGTGGATCTTTCTTAAGTCTTTTGGTAGTGATTTTACCTGTTGTAGAAGTACTTGCATTCAAAGGAGGGGAAGCTTTAGACGCGGAATTCAGCGAATTCTCCATCTTAGAAAATTCAGAGAAAATTCTGGAATTTTTGATAAACGTATGCGTGATACGTGGCGCTGAGGGTCCCAACTTTTTCAGTCTTCCCATAAGAGAGGCACAAAAATGATACGTTGAACCCAAATGATACTACGATTTGTTAAGGACGAAACTGCAATCTGAGAAAAGGTGTTAGTGGATGAGGCACGACAAAGGTCAGTACAAGCAGTCTTTATTCATCCATGTAAAATAACTAAGATGATTTGCCATACGTGAAAGTCTTGACAATTGTGACTTTACCCTTCCAAGATATAGTAAGTCTGCTCAGGGTCTGGAAACACGTCAATTAAATAAATTTCACCTCATACAGTAACCTAAACCAAAGGTTTCTTGAGGCGCAGCGACGAGGGCAAAGTAGAAAGAACCATGACCAACCAAGGAGTGACACATAGAGTAATATCTTCAGTTCCAAAGGAATTAGGATATTAGCACTTCGCCTCAAAATGACAGCCAGAACGTAATGTAGAAGAGGCAGAGCCAGAGAGAACAGTAATTGGCCATAAGCAAGACTTCATAAGCAGAAAATGGTGCGCAGGAGGCTTCTTAGATGCTGTGACCACATATTGCCAAAAGCACAGAATGCCAGAAGTAGAAAGAAATGCAGAAGCATAAGCGCGTTATATTTTTCCTCACCAACGTGTCTCCTCAGAAGCGAGACGTCGGACCCAAAGTGGCGGCCGCGCTCGGCGCCTCAGGAATGCCGAGCGTGATGTGTTTAAAAAGCAGAGATGCCGGCCGTAGAAACTCGTAAAATGGATGCAGTGCAGGTCAGGGCATCTTCCGATTTCAGAAACCGCTCACTGAAGGCAAAAGGTGAACTGCATGGCGTGGATATCCCAGCCCGTTTCGCGGAGCGTTACCCGAACGCCGCCATCCGCATTGGGCGCCAAGCCACGCCCCCATTTGGGTCCATTTTTGCTGTTCACTGTTTGACAGGACTAATGGGTACTCTGGAAGCAAAGTGTTCCCGCAAAGCCTAGGTATGACCTATGCGCTGACAGAAGAGGTATTCTCAGTTTCATAAGAAACACTCAGTGTTGTAGTGAGCACAGTTTTTCCTACCTTGTACCTCAGCTGTCTAACTGCATAACGGAAGTTGCTCAGACCTGGGCTGCTAAATCCAACAATTCGAAGTCCGATGAGGCGTATCCCTGTAAATATTAGTGATTTTGTTCAAGTGTTTAAGGGACTGTAATAGGTCACCATCAGTTGCTCTGTGGCAAGCTCCCCTAGCAGAGTCACCATCCTATCTGGCACCCTACAGTCATCTTCAGCACATGCCTGTCGATTGCCAAGGCCCTTCCCTCACACATAAAATAATAACCGCGAGAGCCATGCAAACCTTAAACTGGCAGAGCAATTACAAGGGCAGGCCAGACTGGTGCGAGGGATCGGGGCACTAACAGAGCTGCATGAGGTGGCTGGTAAGGAGCTTAGCCAGGGAGTCTCCTTCACATGTCAGATGTTATGTGTAGCACCAGACCTGCCCCGACTAGTTATTCCGGCCCCACACACAGCAGAAAACATGACTCCAGCAGCTAGAGCCAGGCTTGAAATATCTGGCTCAGTATTTAACGGCTGAGGTGCACTAACTTGAATCACCCACTTTTACACCCTGGAACCTGTGTGACTTCATCTCTCAGGGAACACCTAGTTGTACAGCGCACATCATGGGCTCTTGTATTTCAAGGCGCTTTCATATGTGCTAATGACTTCATTAGCACATATGACAGCCCCTTCAAATACGTGTGCTCAGGGTGTGCACTGTAGTAAGAGGATTTCTTTTTTCCTGCACGAGGAAGGCTCACTTACCCAGGTAATGGCAGGCAGCGGGGGTTATAGGAGGCCACGCTCCAGTCACTGAGTTGGTGATTCACATGGAGACACTGCACTGGGGAGAGTTATGAACAGATACACTGCTTAGGCTTCTATTGCAGGAGCATGCGCAGTGTATCTGTTTACAGCGTGCATGTGACCCCATGTAACTGAGTCATGACTTCTGACTCTGTGACGTCAGGTCACAGGTCCAGAGAGTGGTATGCCCGCTTTCAGAGGCAGCCTCCTCTAACTCCAACCTTTCCCAACTTGTCACAGGGTGGGGTGGAGTCAGTGATGCTTGCTGACTGCTCCTCGCCCTGTGACAACTTGGGGAAGGGTGGGGTGGCAAGGCAGCATTGGAATGATTGACAAGCAGCGCCAGGAAGAACAGGGCTGATTTCCTAAATGCTCAGGGTGGATTTAAATTATGACACTACTGTGCATCTTCAGTGGGCAGTCCAGAGGACCCTCGAGTATTGAAAGCCCTTCTTAGGCTATGAGCTAAAGCTGTCCTACCCCAAAGGAAAGTTAGGTCGCACATGCACACTAGAGCATGTGCCTCTGGAAACTGCCTGACCATCGAGTGAGCAGATGTGAAGACACAGCCTGGCACTGAGGCACACATTGTTTTGTTAGGCATGTAGATAGTAATTGCTGTTAGCAATTGCTATCCAAATACCTCACAAAATTGGCAGGGACAAAGCCCCAACTCTCAGGCTCAGGAACCGACCTTGGCTCATAAGCCATATTGTGGTAGCTTTTGGACATTTACTTGTTCTTCTCCATTGGCACCTTTCAGGAAGTATGCAAATTAAACATCGATATGGTAATAGTCCAACAAAATAAACAGATTCCACATTCAGTTCAACATTCCACTGAATTGGCACTTTCGCCTTTCCCTAATTTTAATGAGTGATTGCTGTGGGTGCGCTGTACCCCTAATTTTGTACACCTTAAAAGCACACCCAGCAGTTGGGTGGATCGTGGATGGTGTTAAACCTCAATTTCAGGAGGCAATGTGAACTAAGTTACGGTGCAAACCACCATACCAAAAAAAAGTCAATTGAGAAAGGACTGACTCAGTAAGTGAATTCTAGGGCAGCATTGGAAATTTATAAAGATTTTGTACAAAAATGTAAAAGATAGAATACAGGATAATTAAATGCAGAAACTGCTGGGATACAGGAATCACTGTCATAAAGGCCATCCATACAGAAAAGTGGCAAAATCAAAAACAAATACTAAGGACAAAATCGAAGGTTTAAATAGAACATTATCAAATACGCAACCATGGAAAGTGCAGAATCACCATGGTATGAGCAAATAAATTCATTCTCAACAAATCAGAGATAAGACTTTAGATTCATCATACAGCCCTACCACCTAAGCCACCACGTGAATATTGATTCACCCCCTATGACCAAATACCATGTGACAGTTTCAGAATACACATAAACAACACTGAATCATTGTGAATAAATGTAATACCATCTGCAAGTGGAAGGGCATTGAATAAAAGATATAATACTGAGCCCATGCTAGAAAGTCTTCCTTGAGACCAGTGTTGATCGTAGATAAACAAACATGACTTGCATAACTACGTGCAGCAGAAATAATAAATAGTGAATGTGACATCCATTTTAAACAAGATGGCGTTGAGGACTATCTGAGGCCTAGTTAGCAGAAGCCAGAAAATGCGCTTTAACAGGACATACCAAACTCATTTCAAGAACAATAGCATCATGTAAGTACACATTTGAATTTAGACTAAGGCTCTGCATACTATTAATAATGCAATATTTTGATTAATACATTAAAGCTTCCGCAACTTCCCCCTCTGATTATTCTACAATGACTAAAAACTTCTCAATAAACTATAATCAGTCCACATCACTTTCAATTTCTTATGTTTTGATTCTTCCAACACCTTTAGTTAATTATATACACAATCTCTGGCATCCTCTTGTTTGGATAATTGGCATAATATCAATGAAAATATTATTGAGTCACACAAATATCAGAAATTAAATATCGCTTACAAACGTATCGCCTTCCTATACTTAACAAAAACACAAATATTGATAACCAAAATATCACCATGAAATATATTGATTTCTAATTGTATTGAGAATATAAATATCTGAAACAAAAATATCGTTACCTTTAAATAAAAATATGAAATGTCAAACGTATTGAAACACGCAATATTGATTACGTTAATATGGAAAACAATTTAGCCAAACATTATAAAACAATAGGTAAACTCTATTTTAATTTAAATGAAAAATACAAGTAAACTCTTACAAACTTAATAAATAATCGTACGTTATATTACATTTTTTAACACTAAAATAAACTTTAAACACATAAAAAAATATACACTTCAACACGTCAAATAATTGGAAAACTAAAAATGCTTACTACAACCAATGTAATATAAAAATTAAACAACAATAAATGTAATTATAAACATAAATCATACACCCAAAATAACACAAAAAATAAAAACATTTATTTTATATTAAAACAGAAAAAGTAATTAGTAGAAAACATGCAAGTACCTTCAGAAGTAAGTAAAACATTTATTTAAACATACTTGAAAATAACATACTTAAAAACATAAATATACAAATAACTAGGAAAACACTCTTTATTTATATGTACAAAACTTTAGGAACTAAAGAAAACTACAGCACCATTGCCAAACTACAGAACCACCAGTGAAATCCACCAATCGAAAACCTAGAAAAGGACACGTCAAAAGTAAGTAAATTTAAATCAGTTCTAAGTATCAACTAAAATTTCAACGTAAACAAGTAAAACTAAAAGCCCTCATCCCCAACAAACTACCAACAAACAAACATTTAACATAAAACTAAAACAACTTTTCTCCCCAACAGAAAAGAAGCCACCTTATCCACATTGAAGCACTTTCAACAGAAAACAGAAAACTAGAACTGCAAATACCATCAAGAACCCATATGAAAGTATAAAATGCAAAACAATGCTCATAATGTTTTATGTACATGTCAAGTGTAAAGTAAAGCTATTACAATATATCTAACTATATTATTAAAATATTTTCAGGCATAATGACAGATAGAGCAAGATTTATCACATCATATAAAGGCAAACATTTACTCTCGCACATGGGCAACAAATGCAGTCAATAAAGCACAAGCACCAAAGTTTAACTCTAATGCTTATTTGGGAGGGGTACTACAAGAAATGATGTTGTTTTTTATGTGAGAGAACACAACCACCTTCCAAATGTCACAGAAATTGAAGTAAAGCATGTACTACAAGATTTAAAAGAAGCAAGTAATGTTTAAAAGATATACTCCCTAAAGTCCATGAACACATCACAGGTCAGCTACGGGCTATTCCCATTTTAAAACCCTTAATAGCACAAGCTAAAAAAGCCACCAATTATACTGTCTTCGCCCTAGAAGATACGAAGACATCCAAATTCATAAACACATAACCACCACATATAGAGAGGAACCTTTCCTTTTACATGACAATCTTTATAATGGCAAACGCATTATTATATTTTCTACAGCAGATAACTTATTAAAACTAAGCCAGCGTCAAGCATGGATGATGGATAGAACATTAAAATGTGCCCTAAACTATTCCCTCAGATATGCTCCATACATGATGAATATCAAAGCATGAATATACCCTTCATATACGCCTTGCTGACTATTAAACAAAGAAGCACTTATTATGAACTACTAAACCAGATTAAAATAGGAACAATCAACTACTCCCCATAGATAATAATAATCAACTTTGAACAGCCCATGATCAAAAAACAATACTTAAACCATACCCGCAGACAGCCATAAAAGGTTATTGCTACCATTTTAACCAAAGCATTTGGAGACATCTCTAATATTGTGCACTAAGTGTGTAATATGCAACAAACAGTCAATTTTCCTTTGAAATTAAAAAAAACTGATTGCACTAACCTATGTCCCTGTAATCTACTGTAAAGAAAATCCATTCTACCAACAAAACAAACACAAACTAAGTCCCCTAATGGAGATATTTGGGTTGGCAGACTGGACCGCTCAGGACAAAGACATCAACCCAAATTCCAAATAACATGGTAGAATGTCTATGACAGCACCATGGTTCAAGAAGCCAAAGCCAACAATGCAGTAGAAGGATGGTGCAATGCCTTCCAAGCCACACTAGAGAGAACCCAACCAACACTTTACAAATTCATAGAAGCCCTACATAAAGAGCAAAGTTACCTACAACTACGAATGGAGCTATCAGTAGACCAAATTAAACCAAAAATAAGCAAACAAACCGGTAGAATGTACGGCATGCTACAATGCAATGTTAGAATTTTTAAAAACAAAAAATGAGTACACTACTTAAAAACAATAGCAAAATCTCTATTATAAAATATCAAACTACTTACACAGAAATCAACGAACCTTAACAATGGTACATACCACCACAATTAAAACATCAGTCAAAATAACATATAAATAAAATAGAAAAAATGACCAATATTTAAAAATAACATATTTACTAATTAATTAAATTCAACACATCACCAGCCACAAAGCGCAACATTTATAAATAAACACAAATTGAATCAAATAAATGCAATACATAGAAAAAAGACATTGCAATTATAAAAAATACACATACAGAATAAAATATAACTTTTCACACCTACAAATATTGCTACAACACATAGCAACGGCTTCGATAATTGCTACTTCCCATTGTTCTCTAAGGTTGACAATCAATAATGGTTGGAACAAACATGTATGGTAAAAGTGAGGGAATGAATGTGTGAGTCTGAGGTATGAGTAGTATAGACAGTGTGGGACCAGACAATTTTCACGAGTGACCACTTTCCATGAACAAAATGAATACACATGGAACTCTGTCTCCTTGTGTTTTAAAGACTGAAAATATGGTCTAAAAAAATGAAATGTAATGTATTGATGAAATAGAACTGGTATTACCTATTGTATTACATTGTATAGCACTGTATATATATTTGTGTAGAGCACTGCATATACTGCTTGTATTTATTTTTTGGAACAAAAAAACTTATATTTTCTTTCTCTCAATAAAGCCATGTATTATAGACTAAGAAACTAAAGTTAAAATAAGAGACATTTATTAAATTATTTAAAAAAAAAAAAAATGAAATTGACACAAGGAAAAAAATGTTTATTTTCATAAATGAAAAAAATACTTTCCTCCAGCCTAGGGAGCCATCCAGAGCCCAGTAAGAAGTAACACAGGTCGAGTGGGACAATTTATTGTATTTTTTGTTACGTTTACTATGTCCACTTCAATCTAAGCCATTTAGGGGAAGGTACAGGTAACTAAGGAGGTACCATTTTCGATTCCCACTACAATATAAACCATATAGTGGAAGGTGTTGGACACTGAAGAGGTAACATTTACTATTCCCACTCCAAACTAAATTATTTTGGTGAAGGTGTTTGACACTAAAATGTTTATATTTATTATTGCCATGCCAATGCCGAGGGCGAAGAACATTCGGGACAACGGGCACCCCTGACATGTACCCTGGCTGAGCGAGAAGCCTTTTGACAGAGCACCATTGACCCTCACCCTAGCTATCGGGTTTCTATCCAAACTGTGAACTCGAGACCAAATCCTATTTTGTGTAACGTCGCTCTTAAATAGGGACACTCCAGGGAGTTGAATGCCTTTGTAGCATTAAGAGACAGCACAACTACTGATTCCTGAATCATCCTTCTCCAATGCAAGACCCCATAGAAGTGCCACAGATTGTGCCAAGTACCTCTGTGCAGCATAAAACATGATTGATCTATAGCTATTAATTTGTCTATGATTCATAGGAGTCGATTCACCAGTACTTTTGCTAATATTTTTGCTTCAATGTTGAGTAACGAAATGGGCCTGTAGGAGGCACAGTCTTCTGCCAGTTTTCCACTTTTATGAATAAGAATGTTAGCTGTTCTATTATTGCATGGTTATTGACCCTCCCTCTCAATCTCCAGGCGCATCTGTGTGAGATCGTTCATCAAGCTTCCTCTCAGATTTTTAAAAGTTTCAACAGAAAACCCATTAGGCCCAAAGTCTTATCAGTTTTTAATTGCTGGATGGCCTCTTCCACCTCCCTGACTTCTAGCTGCTAATCCAACTCATCCCTTTCCTCTTGGGTAAGATGTAGGGCAGGCATGTTGCGCACAAAGTCCCACGCATCTGCTTCTGTGCAACCCCCCGCCCACAACTGTACAACCATTCTAGATATATCACAAAGACTTGTGCAAATTTAGGTGCCATTTAAACCGCATCCTCATTGAGGGAGATAACTTTATAAACCCACTTCTCCAGTTGCCCTAACCAGGTTAGTAAAATACCAGCCTTAGTACAAACTTTGTATAATTTGTGCTGTTTCGAATGAGCAAGCTTGCTCACGTCGTCTTCCAGTAATTGGCAGTACCTTTTTCTAGTGGTCATTATTCGACGGGCAAAGTCAACATCAGGGTTTTATATATTGTTCCCTTCCCATTAGTAGAGGGTGTTTTCTAGCTCTTTTTTCAGCTTTCTTCCCATCCTGGGAAATTCTCTACTCTGTCCTGTGATTCTGGAAAGAAGTGGCCTGAATAACCAACTGGTACACCTCCAAATCATCACCCTGGACGGCGCAGACCCAACATTATCTGCCATGTCTTTCTGGGTTGCTTCCCTCAAAAACTTCTAGTGTCCCAGTCATGAATGTCCCAGGGATCCAACCGCCACTCACTCCATTGGACAATATTATGTATAGTGAAGGAAGGTCTTTATACCCTCCCACTTGAGACAAAAGGGGCCAAAAAATAATCCAGTCTTGACATCATCTGCAGATTATTAGAATTAGACATGTGGGAGAATAGATTCACAGTAGGATGGTCCTCCCTCCAGAGATCCCTCTGTCCCTCAATCTAGTTGCTGGTCTTCCTTGTGGACTGGACTTCATGACCCTCTCTATTTCAGATTGCATTGTCAGATTTAGGTCTCCCTCTATAAGCAACAACCTGTCCAGGTCTTGCAGGATCCATCTCCCATTGTCTCCAGTGCTTGTCCCTGGAGCTCTGGGGGGACACACAAGGAGACTACAAGCAACCCCTCCCCATCTCAGCCTCTCTCCATGGCCACATAGCAACTCTTTGGGTTAGTCCAGGTCCGAGTCACAGTCAGTGGGAGTGATATGAGCACCAAAATACCCACCCTTCAGGGATCCAAAGTAAACCCAGAGTGTACCAACATCTCAAACCTACTTTTGTCAATAAAATCACATTTATTTCCAACTAGATGAGTCTTTTGTAGTAATTTCAGGTCTGGGTCGTGTCTGTATAGGAATTTCTTAACCTTATGCCCCAGGTTATTGACATTCCATGTCATTATGTGGAGACCTACATGTTTAGGCCAATTGTTGTGTGTCAAAGTTTCAAATGTATCAAAACTTACCCTATGTATTTTTATGGTCTCCCCATCATGCTTACTAGTAAGTAAATTACTGATTGCCAAACCACATGTCCTATACACCCCAAACTCCTCCACCCCAAGCTGCAGGCTTCAAACTACTTAACTCCCTAATGCTTGAGGCATCTGTCGGCCTCCTAATAAACACATTAAATGAAAGAAAATATTAAGTTACTCACAGTAGTCAATACAAGCATCTTTGTTGAATCTCATCATGCCTCCAATCTCACAAGCTTCAGCGTTCTACTGTCCACCCCCGACCAGTCTGGCACACTGGGTTTTACACCCACCTCAAGACAGAGCTAGATGTCCCAAAGTGGAAAATCTCCCCTGGATAATGCTAAGTTCCGAATGATCTACCTTCTGCTGATCACGGCCCTGTCCCATGTTTGGTGTCCATTGCCTCTTACATCTCTTGCCTTCCAAGGGTTGCCAGTTCTCCAACAATTCCCAGACCTCTTCTGGTGATGTAAAGAGCCACCGCTTCCTCTCTCGCTGTATCCTCAACTTAGCTGGGAAAATCATCGCATATTTCAAGTCTTGGTTGCGGAAGTCAGCTTGCACTTTGTTTGTCAGAAAGCTTGCATCTCTTGGGTCTGATCAGGAAAGAGCAAGATGATCCTGTTCTCAAAGACCACAAGAGCATGAAGGTGGCTGCCCTCAGGATGACGTCTCAATCCCCATAGTTTAATATACGTGCAATAATTGGTCGCGTTCATGCTAACAGTTTCGGTGGGAGACCAAGCACCCAGTTTCTTTGTTCTATGATGAATTGAGTGGACAGATTCCCCAGTTTCACAGTGGTAATCATGAAGTTCTCAGAGAAATGTCCCACCTTTGTACCTTCCATTTTTTCTGGGAATCAGACCAACCCTATATCATTGCATCAGGATATGCGCTCCTATTCATCCGCTCTTGCATGGAGTCTTTAAAGTTCCTGACTTCTGACTGTAAGGCCTTGATTGCATCAGAATGCTCTTTCACCACAATTTCTGCTGCAATAAATCTGGTTGTGATGTTCTTCATGTCGGTGTGAGTGAAGTTGACATCCACCACTACAGTGTCTATTTTGTGCTCCAATGCAGATCTGATGCCTTTAATTGCCATTAATAAGCCTGTCATCGATGGTTCAATCTCTTTTTCTGCTCCCTGACTCGGGTCCCGAGAGCAATCAAAATCAACTTCCAGCCCTCCGTGTTTCACTGCATACTTATCCATTTTGTTGGTCTGTTAGACCTTAGGATCCATGCTTCACACATGTGGCAATGATATAGTGTCAGTGTTAAATGGGGAAGGAGATCCGTCTTTCCAACTACTGTCTGCTTTTTCTTCTAAGAAGACGGCTTCGCGTATGGCTACTTTCTGATCTCAAATTCCCAGTGTGAATATGAATGATCTTTATTACTCAGTACTCTGCCACTCAATTGCCATAATTGGAGGTTCTCCGAATGCAGCCACCCACTGCACTCCAAGTAACAGGCTAAAGTCCAGTAAATTGGTGTTCTCACTGCCACATTCCACAGCAGCTGAATGCTCGTTCCTTCTCTGGTAACCATAATCTCATTACAGCCTCCTCACCATCTGGCTCATGTAGAAGATGTTTGCACCAGGGGTGCATCAAGAGTCACTCTGAAGGGCTCATTGCCCATCAGCGCTGTCTTTCTCCCTACCTGGCCTCCCCATCATGCACTCAATTTAGGCCATCTGGAAAGCAACAGAGCAGCGCAGTCTGCCCTGCTGCCTGCCTTACAGTGAAGTCTGATCTCACTTGGAGATTAACAAAAGCAAGCCCCGTGCACACGCATATATGTGGAAAAACGGTACAGATAAGTAGTATAATCAGTAGGTATGAAAGACAATAGAATTCTTCTTGTTTGGTTGTTGATTTTAATGATGTGTTGTTTCTTGAACCAGCCAGCACGTGTTTCGTCAATGGGGTGTGATACCCTGGACTTCTTCAGGGCTGTAGCGAAGTGTGATAAACCTTGGACCTTGCGACTGGTGATATTTCCAACCCAGTGGGTCCTAAGGTATAGCTGCGGTGAAGAAAAACTCTTCTGATTGATAATCTTTGTATCTTATATGTAAGAAAATACAGTATATTCTCAAAACCGGTATCTCTCTCGTGTGATATTAAGCCATGTTTCTATATTGGCTACAAATGACTCGTGTATGCAAGAACAATTAAACACGGCAACATCCGCCGTAAATTGAAGCTCAGGCGAGTGCACCCTGCTCCTCTCGTGTGTCCAGGACCGCGTCCAAGGTTTATCACACTTCGCTACAGCCCTAAAGAAGTAAAGGGTATCACACCCCATTGACGAAACACATGTTGGCTGGTTCAAGAAACAACACATCATTAAAATCAACAACCAAACAAGAAGAATTCTATTGTCTTTCATACCTACTGATTATACTACTCATCTGTACCGTTTTTCCACATATATGCGTGTGCACGGGGCTTGCTTTTGTTTATATACGGACCTTTGTCCAGAATTGAGGGTTTAGGGGTTTCCCCCTCACCTGTAGCACCGCATTCACTGTACGTTGTTGACTACACGCAATTTGGTATAGCGCCATTCCGTACCCTGTGATTAATTAATACCCCTTTTGTTTTCTGTATCACTTGGAGATTACAGGCAGGATGGCTCCATGGAAACTGCTAGCCCTGGAGTCACTGCTGCTGAAAATAATCACCACTTAGGAGATCCTCCCAGCAGTTGGTCCAAGTGCAGGGGAGCAGAGGAGCCAATTCTCACCAGCTGGCACAATTTTGCATGCATGTTTCATTGGCTGGGTCTCGGATGTCATCACTTACAGGACTGATTTAGAGCCACCACTCATTTACATCACTTACCAGCCTTGGCACCCAACGAGACTCTGAATACTTTCTGGTTTCAATTTTCATCTGTTGGAGCCTGCTACAAGCGTACTATGTTCTTCAGGCGTCTGGGCCACACCCCATCAGGATTCTCTTTCTTGTTGGTCTCTTGGCAACAGGCGATTTACTGTCACTATTTTCAGAATCAATTTTGATTATTTTCATTTTTTTCTCTGATTGGCTCTGATCTTTCACTATCCCAATGTCTTATTTTGAAAATTCTCTTCACTGCTTTAGCCCACTTATCTCTTCAATGCAATCTCTCAACTCTTGTTTCTTCAATTGTAACTACTGCTCAGTCCTCATCACTCACAGCGGAACCTGTGCTTTGATCAGCATCTCAACTCACTGTGAATTGCTTCTCTCTCTTGGGGGGGGTTCTTAACACTCACATTTTCAACTGAAGTTTTTCATTAACTGGATCAGAGATTGTTTCTTCCTTCTGCTCATGAGTTTGCAATTGTTCTTCACTGTGATTCTCAAACTGAAACTGGGCACTTGTACCTTCACCATCATCTTCATTCTTATCACCAACTTTACCAGTTTCAGGGTTCACTTCTCTGTGTCTCTCCTGTGGATCAACGCTGCAAATTTGAGCTTGACTTTGTGAATCAGTATTTGTTGTCACCGCTTCTTCATCCATATTCTTTACACTTCTTGTGTGAGCCATGCATATCCACTGCGGGATTTCAGCACACTTTACAGCAGTAATAGTCACAAGCATGACTTGATGTGGCCCCTTCTACCTAGGCCCTAGGCTTCAAGCAGCTCCTGCAAACATGCTTCTTGATCAGGATCCAGTAACCTGGTTGCAGTGGATGATATTGAGCTTCTTTTGTCTGTGCTATTGCCAAATTCACCTGATGAGAAACAGATCTCACCACATCAACCAAATCTTTGCAGTAATCTAATACAATATCATCAGTTATTGACCAAGTGTTGCTGAAGGGATGTATGCCACTCTCATAGCTCTACCCATCAAAACTTCATGAGGCGAGAGACCAACCTTTTTTATCCAAACTGTTTCTGACACTTATGAGAACAAGAGGAAAAGCATCTGGCTACTTATGATTTGTGGAGGCACACACTTTAGTCGACTTACTTTTGATAGTACCATTCATCTTCTCCATGATTCCTAATGATTGTGGACGATTACTGCAGTGGATTGTTTGTTCAATCTGGAGTGCAGTACACAATAGCTTTAGATCTCATTTTCGAAATGAGTTCCACAATCTGTCACAATAAAGGTTGGCAAGTCAAGTCCTGGTATTAACTCCCTCAACAAGAGTTTTGCAACTGTCATACTGTTGCTTCTCCTGATTGTGTAGGCCTCCAACCATTTAGAAGCGAAGCGAACATCATGAGAACATGTTTAACCCCATTACAAACAGGCATTTCAACAAAATTTGCTTGAAGTGTAGTTAATGGGCCTTCATCTTTGCCTATGTGGGTCGTGGCAACCAATGTTTTTTTCCCTGATTATTTCTCTGGACAGTAACACGCCCCAGGCACAAAAACTCTGCTATACCTCAAAATGCTGTGTTATACCGGTACTTCTTGGAAGTTCTGGCCATTGCATCCCTTCCGGCATGCGTATAACCATGAAAATACAGGACCATGAAATGTAACACAGAGTCTGGGTGTATATACTGATGATCAGGAGCAACCCAAATATCATTAAAATTTATTTTACAACCATTTAATTACTCTTGTCCTCCGGTACTTCTTCCTGGACATCCCTCAATTCCCTTAATGTGGTCTGTATCCGATTTAATAAGAAACAATTGACATAATTTATATTTTCAACAGTTCTCAAATTGGTTTCGCATTGTTCTGATTCTTGTACTGCAATTTTATCATTTCATTTCACTGTTGCATTTTCAAGGACAGATTCTTTGCCACTTTATCTGTATAATTGTCCACCTGACCACTGAAAATTTTTCTAGGTTGTTGTATTGCTTCCAAAAAATCAAGAGTGTAGGAACCATTCCTGATGGGAGTACCCAGAGGATGTCAAAAAATTCCTTTGTGACCATAGCTGCCTAAAATTGTGTAGCACTCCAAATCCATACTGGCTGTCTGTGTAAATTTTCACACTCAATTGATCTGCTTGGCAGTAAGCCCTTGTTAGGGCACTGAGCTTTGCCACTTGTGCTGAGGTTATGCCAGACAAGTATGATGCTTCACTGATTTCAAATATGGAACATCCTGCAGAAGTAGCTTTTAGTGCACCTTGATGGTTTCTCAAACAAGTACCATCTTCAAACAAGGTCAGATCAGCCATTGCAGGAGGAACATCTTTGATATCTGGTCTTGTTTTGGTACACAATTCTGTCACATTAACACAATTAGGATCAGGGTCCTCATCATCATTGTCATCGCTGTCTGAAACCGGCAGCAGCGTTGCAAGATTTATTTTATTGCATCTTCTAATCAAAGTTTTCAGCTGCTTATTTTATCTGCTCATATCTCATGAGGCAGCTGTTTGTCAAATTTTGAATTGTGGTGTGGGGCAGCAAAATTTGAACTGAATGAGGGGCATACACAATGAGTAAATGACCCATAACAATTCTTTTGGTTCTATTGGAAGGCAAACAGCTGCAACTGCATTCAGACCACCAGAAGAGCTACAGCTACTGCATGCAATGTAGCAGAAAAGAATGCAACAGGTCTCATCATACCTCCATGTTTTTTGGAATAGCATTGAAAGTGTGCACCACTCTTCTCGTGGCAGAAAAGGAATAACTTCATGTCATATTCAAGCATTCCTAGGGCGAATGCACTGCAGAGATTTGCTCTTAATTCTTGAAAGGCCTTCATGCATCCTTGATATCACTGTCAGTAAGCCTTATTAAAGACTTCACAGTCAGAGAAAAGTTTGGAATCCACTGAGCAAAGTAGCTATCTATTCCCAATCCCTCTGGGTGATTGAATGATTCATCTTCAGGATTGAAGAGACACATTCTTTTGCGACTTTGCTTACCCCTTCTCAATGTGATAACCAAGATAAATCACTTCTCTTTTACAGTACTGCATCTTTGTGAAAGAGACAATGTGACATTATCAGCAAGATGATTCAAAAGTGCAATTGTATCGACTTTGTAGTCTTCTTTTGTCCTTGATGACACCAATAGGTCATTAATGTATTGTACTAAGACTGAGTTACAGGGTAACCAAAAACTTTACAAATCTTTCTTTAAAATCTGTCTACAAATTCAGGGACTTTCAGCATTCCCTTGTGGAATTTGCTACCAAACACAAACTTTATTTTGGAACCGGAATGAGAAACGACATTGACTATCCTCATGTAGAGGAATAGAAAGAACACTTGGCATATGTTGATGACTGCATAAGATTCTGCATTTGCAGGAACCTGAAACAATATTAAAGCAGGATTTAGTACCACCTCACAACACGGGGCAACAATTTGGTTAATGTTGCTAAGGTCCTTCGCTATTCTCCACTTACCACTCCTTTTTTTAATGCCCATCACAGGAGAATTGCAAGGACAGCCAAGCACTCCCTTAGAATACCTTATTCCATAATTTCTTTCTATGATGGGCTTTATTCATTCCTCTGCTTCTCTTGAAAGTTTGTATTGCTGATTTATAGGACAAATGGCAATTAGTTTGACTTGTATTCTGACTTGTATTTTCATCAGCCCTATCTCTTTTACTGTGACATCCCATACCTCTTCTTGGATAGTATGTCTTAAATCCAGAAGCCGGTCATCTTTTGTAAGAACTGGAAACAGCTGAACTCTTGATTCTTGTGATTTTAAACTGAATCTTGATCTTGAGTTTCAATTGAGACACCATCCGGTGTGCAATGAATTACTCAGTTCATGTTGCAAAGCAAGTCCTCCTTTCGAGTAAATTAATAGGACTCGCATCATTCAACGTGAACTGGTGACTATTTTCCACTGTCTCTGTTTTAACTGGGACGTCTGCTGTAGCCTGATTAATAATCTGTTTAGTGCTAATGCCTACAACTTGGACTTGGAGAGGAGTAAGTATGGAAACTCCACAGAACGAACTGTAGAGTGGGTAGCACCAGTATCGATAAAAATTATACAGGATGGCTATTCACCTCACCATCTACATATGGGCAACTCTGATGTACTTCTAGGACTGCACCAAGCATGCAATCTACCCACTGCACTCCTCTTGTGCTATCATTGTGAATTTGTTTCTGGTGAGTACTGGAGAAAATCACTGCTCAAAACCAGTGGATTCTGTTGGTAGCCTAGAATGTATGGTATCTTGTTTCTCATGTTTTGCTAAAGCACTGGAGCAATGGGTTTGTTCGTACGGAACTTCCCTTGATTTTGCACATTCTGCATAGGAGTTTTTTGGGCTGGGGCAGCAAACTGTGTCTGCATTTCACTTCTGTTTTGCTGCATCTGGGAAACAAATCATTCAGGATTTGATCTTGATTTTGTCTACACTCGCACTTCTAATGATCAAGTTTGCTGCAAAGATGAAAAGCAGTGCTCTTCTTCAGCAAATAATTTTGCATTCACTTCAGAAGTATTCATATTCCCTCTGTGACAAGCTCGTGTCTGCACCATCAAATTTCTTATCCCATCTCCGTGCACCCCTTGTGTCCCATTCATTCCAGAATTTTCAGATTGAGCAAAATCTGAATCAGAACTCATTGTTTGATTCCTGTTGTCTCTCTGACTCTGATGCGTCTCTGCAATCATCAGCTTCTCGTTTATCATTTTCTGCTTCAGTTCAAAACCGCCACTAAAGTATTTGGCATACTTCAGAATCTCATCAATACTCTTAATCTGCCAACACATCACCCTCTGCTGTATATGAGAACCAAGCTCTGGACACAAACCCTAAACGAAAGCCGATACGAATCTGCTAACACCTTCCTTCTCAGGCTCTTCAACTATGCTATATAGATCACTGACATAATATCGATCACAACAATATTGTGATACAGAAATGGTGTGTTAAAAATATCGATTACAAAAATATGTTTCCCCTGCACTTACAGAGATAAGTATAAAAATGGCGAAAAAATATTGTTTCACACTAATATCTTTCAAAAACATGAAAAATTTTAGTTTTGTAATATATATTGATTCAAATGGTGAATCTTAAATATTCTAATATATAACAATAATATTATGTAATTTCAATAAATGCAATTAACATTTAATACAAATATAAATATATACTTATATAAAATACACACATAAATATATTTTAAATGACATTACATTATTTGTGGTTTTTTTTATTTACTACTGTAAAAAGTATATATATATATATATATATATATATATATATATATATATATATATATATATATATATATATATATATATATATATATATATATATATATATATATATATATATATATATATATATATATACTCCAGATTCACTGCCTTCTAATTCAGCTGTTCACCAACCAAAGCAGGCGCGGACCACAAAGTAAGTGCTCTTAGTTATTTATTTTGTGTCGGCCATAACGCGTTTCCGTCCAGCCGGACCTTGATCACATGACAACGCTTACGATTTTTTACACCCCTTTTCAAGTGACTTGTGCTCATTGTCATTGGAAGAAGATAATAGTCGTGGAGGACATACTATTTCATGTGTAATACAACACAGTGCATTTAAATGTTACATTCTTGTTCACACCAATTTGAAATTTAGTTTTTTTGGGGCTGTGGTATACATTAATTAAATACATTGTTAAATACATGTAGCACCTTAATGAATGTCTCCGTTCTTGAGTCCATAAAGAAATGTATATATATAGACTAAAAATGAATTCAGTGACCATGAGATATTAAAACAGTATTAAATGTAAAGTACCATAAAAATACATCTCATTTTATGAATTGCAATGCTTTCATTGATTTAAATAAATAGATAAATAAATATTCATTTAAGATTTCTTGTAAAAAAAGCCAAACATCATTAAAAAAAAAACATTTTCGGTTTTTGATGGTCGAAATTCTTGCATAAATGTGTGATTTACACTGTATAGTGTTACCTGATGTCTGTTTCATTCGACAGTGTCCTATTCTGAGATCCCTCAGGTTGCGTCTATTCTTACTCAATGACCAATTATATAAATGTGCAAAAAAGTGCATGTGCTATCTTAATTGTAAAATATCCACCGTCACCTAAATTAATAATATAATGATTTCTCAACAATTGTAAGGTGCTTAACAATTTTAAAAAACACTATTCATGTGGTTAAGGTTGGTCGGGCGGCCTTTGTATCATCAAGGTTAAATACTGTTATTATTTGTCTCCCTTTCTACAAGTTTAACTCTCATGTATCTCTCCTGATTTTCGTTTCTTATATTTAGTAAGTTTAGGTATTTGTTTGTATTTTGTGTATCAGCAGAATATTAAACTTGGTATATATATATACATATTACCTACTTACCTACTGGCGGTTGCCAGTTGGTAGTTATAGTTAGGACCTTGTTTCTTTTCAAAGAGCGTTTTTTGATTTGCCAATATCTTTGCGCCGTTTGACGAATCTTCACGCAATTTTCAAAACTAATGGGGCGCTCTAGTCAGCTCCTGTCTTGACCATTTCAGGGTGATTCGTCAAGCGGGGGCTGAGAAAAAAGGGGGGTCCCAAAACACGTTTTCTCCATGTTAATTTCCATAGGAAACTTTTGTCGCAGCTACAGCCCGAACTGCTGAACGGAATTACACCAAATTTGGCAGAAAGGTAGCCCTCGGTCCAGAGTGCACTCTTTGCTTTAAATGGTGTAAATCCGTTCAGTAGTTGGTGAGAAATTCCTATATAAAAAATATTAGTATCTTGTGACCGCGGTGGATCCGCGAAACCTCCCGATTAAGAGCGTGATTCTGATTGGCTGCCAACACTTCAAACCAGGAAGTGTTGGCAGCCATCTTGTGCCTCAGTTGAACTGAGTCACAAGAAAAACAGTAAAAAAACAAGAAAAAGGGGGACCGCCACCTCCCTGGGGCTTTGTTAATAATATGCAGGGGGCTTTCTTTTACAAAAAAATGCATAAGGGGGGCTCCTGCCCGCCCTCATGCTGAGCCGGGGACCGCCACCTCCCCGGGGCTTTAATATTTATAATGTGGAGAGGGCTCCTGCCCCTTCACACTGTCCTGGGGACCACCACCTCCCCGGGCATTCATTAATTAACATACAGGGGTCCGTAGCGGACCCCAGCCCAGGGGACCTCCATCTCCCTGGGGCTTTAATCCTGTTGGGAGGGGGGCCTCATGGCCCCCCTCCAGGCACCTCCCATGGCCCTGGAGACCGCCACCCCCAGGGCTGGCTCCAGCAATGTCCCGGGGTGCCCACCCCCGGGACATTGCAGTTTGCTATGGCAGGGAGGGAGCAGTGCTTCTGCCCTGCCATAGCAAACATCTGCTTTGCTTCATGGAAACGAGAGCAGGAAAACTGCTCTTGCTTCCATGAAGCAAAGCAGAATTGCTTTTGGGCATAGGGAGCTGCATGTTAGTAGCTCCCTGTGCCCAAAAGCAATGCCGGCTCCAGCAGGAGGTGGGCAGCCGGCAGGGACTGTGGGGGCATTGGGGCCCCCACGGTCCCCAACACAGCCTGGGAGGGGGGCTCTCGGCCCCCCTCTCCTTTCAATTAAAAAAATGAAGAAAATAAATAAATAAGGCCGGGCGTGGGGGATGGGGTCCCCGGGGCCAAAATTGGCCTCAGGAGGGGGGCCACGTGGCCCCCTCCAATTTTGTTTTTAAAAAGGCTGGGCAGGCCCCAGGGGATGGGCTTCCTGGGGCCAAAAGTGGCCCAGGGATGGGGGGTCTCGCGGCCCTCCTTCCATAAATATTTTCTTCGACGGGGATGGAGTCCCTGAGGCCGAAAACTCAATGAGACAAAAAAAGAAGAAACCACTGAGGAGCACTTCTGGACCTAGTCAGAGGTATGAACATGGTCGCTGGAATTATGTGACTGTTCGGCTGCACCGATTTTTGCATAATTATACATTTTCCGCATTTGCCAGATAATCCATCATCTGCTGCATAATCTGCAGACTTGAACAAAAAAAACCTTGTTTCTAGCTCAAACGGCTCAAACGTTACCAAAAATGCAGCAACAAGTGTTACAGCGTGGTTGAAGGCCCTTTGCAAAGCTGGAATGGTCACCTGCCCCTTATTTCAAAATGTGGGTGTTAAATTGGTACTAATGGTGAGCAAATCACTCTTGCTTATTTCTGCTCCTCTATTGCCTCTTTCTGCACCTCTCTTGCTTCTTTCTGCATCCATCTTGCCTCTTTCTGCACCCCTCTTCCGTCTTTATGCACCTCTCTTGCCTCTTTCTGCACCCCTCTTCCCTCTTTATGCACCTCTCTTGCCTCTTTATGCACCCCTCTTCCCTCTTTATGCACCTCTCTTGCCTCTTTCTGCACTTCTCTTGCCTCTTTCTGCACCTCTGTTGCTTTTTTCTGCACTTTTTTTGCCTCTTTCTGCACCCCTCTTGCTCCTTTCTGCACCTCTCTTGCCTCTTTCTGCAGTTCTCTTGCCTCTTTCTGCACCTCTGTTGCTTCTTTCTGCACCCCTCTTGCCTCTTTCTGCACCTCACTTGCCTGTTTCTGCATCTCAATTGCCTCTTTCTGCACTTCTCTTGCTTTTTTCTGCACCTTTATAGTTTCTTTCTGCAACTCTCCTGTCTCTTTCACCACTTCTCTTGCTTCTTTCTGCACCTCTGTTGCTTCTTTCTGCACCCCTCTTGGCTCTTTCTGCCCCCCTGTTCCCTGTTTCTGCACTCTCTTGCCTCTTTCTGCACCCCTGCTCCCTCTTTCTGCACCTCTCCTGCCTGTTTCTGCACCTCTATTGTCTCTTTCTGCACTTTTCTTGCCTCCTTCTGCACCTCTGTTGGTTCTTTCTGCACTACTCTTGCCTCTTTCTGCAACCGTCTTGCCTCTTTCTGCACCTCTGTTGCTTCTTTCTCCACTTCTCTTGCTTCTTTCTGCACATCTCTTGCTTCTTTCTGTGCCCCTTTTGCCTCTTTATGCACCCATCTTCCCTTTCTGCACCTCTCTTGCCTTTTCTGCAGTTCTCTTGCCTCTTTCTGCACCTCTGTTACTTCTTTCTGCACTTCTCTTGCCTTTTTCTGCACTCCTCTTGCCTATTTCTTCACCTCTGTTGGTTCTTTCTACACTCCTCTTGCTTCTTTCGGCACCTCTCTTGCTTCTTTCTGCACCCCTGTTGCCTCTTTCTGCAGTAAACAATGTTTACCACAAAACGTTTTCCCCGCAGGGAATTACAATGCGGTTGTTACAACGACCGCGTTGTAACCACGCATACCATTACTCCACAAGTCGTAACAATGACTTGCGGAGGGGGCAGAAGGTGTTGGATTTAAAACCCAACACCTTCCCTACTGTCCGCACAGACTGGAGTTGGAATAGTAAATTATACTATTCCAACAACCAGCGCCCCCCTCCACAAGTCGTTGTTACGACTTGCGGGGTAATGGTACGCGTGGTTACAACACAGTCGTTGTAACAACCGCGTTGTAATTCCCTGCGGGGAAAAATAATGCGTGAAAAACAGGTATATTCCTTTCTGCACCCCTCTTCCCTCTTTCTGCACCTCTCTTGCCTGTTTCTGCACCCCTGTTCCCTCTTTCTGCACCTCTCTTGCCTGTTTCTGCACCTCTCTTGCCTCTTTCTGCACTCTTGCCTCTTTCTGCACCTCTGTTGCTTTTTTCTGCACTTCTTTTGTGTCTTTCTGTATCCCTCTTACGTCTTTCTGCACCTCTCTTGCTTCTTTCTGCACCCCCCTGCCTCTTTCTGCACCCCTCTTCCCTCTTTCTGTACCTCTCCTGCCTCTTTCTGCACCTCACTTGCCTCTTTCTGCATCTCACTTGCCTCTTTCTGCACTTCTCTTGCTTTTTTCTGCACCTTTCTTGTTTCTTTCTGCAACTCTCTTTTCGCTTTCATCACTTCTCTTGCTTCTTTCTGCACCTGTTGCTTCTTTCAGCACTTCTCTTGCCTCTTTCTGCACTTCTTTTGTCTGATTCTGCAACTCTCTTGTCTCTTTCATCACTTCTCTTGCTTCTTTCTGCACCTCTGTTGCTTCTTTCTGCACCCCTCTTGGCTCTTTCTATACCCCTGTTTCCTGTTTCTGCACTCTCTTGCCTCTTTCTGCACCCCTGCTCCCTCTTTCTGCACCTCTCCTGCCTGTTTCTGCACCTCTATTGCCTCTTTCGGCACTTTTCTTGCCTCTTTCTGCACCTCTGTTGGTTCTTTCTGCACTTCTCTTGCCTCTTTCTGCACCCCTCTTGCCTCTTTCTCCACCTTTGTTGCTTCTTTCTCCACTTCTCTTGCTTCTTTCTGCACCTTTCTTGCTTCTTTCTGCACCCCTCTTGCCTCTTTCTGCACCCCTCTTCCATTTCTGCACCTCTCTTGCCTTTTCTGCAGTTCTCTTGAATCTTTCTGCACCTCTATTACTTCTTTCTGCACTTCTCTTGCCTTTTTCTGCACTCCTCTTGCCTCTTTCTGCACCTCTGTTTGTTCTTCCTGCACTCCTCTTGCTTTTTTCGGCACCTCTTTTGCTTTTTTCTGCACCCCTGTTGCCTCTTTCTGTGCTCATCTTCCCTCTTTTTGCACATCTCTTGTCTCTTTGTGCAACTCTCTTGTCTCTGTGTGCACCTCTCTTGCCTTTTTCTGTGCTTCTGTTGTCTCTTTCTGCACCTCTGTTGCTTCTTTCTGCACTTCTCTTGCCTCTTTCTGCACCTCTGTTGCTTATTTCAGCACTTCTCTTGTCTCTTTCTGTACCCCTGTTGCCTCTTTCTGCACTCATCTTCCCTCTTTCTGCACATCTCTTGTGTCTTTGTGCACCTCTCTTGTCTCTTTGTGTACCTCTTTTGCCTATTTCTGCACTTCAGTTGTCTCTTTCTGCACCTCTGTTGCTTCGTTCTGCACTTCTCTTGCCCCTTTCTGCACCTCTGTTGCTTCTTTCAGCACTTCTCTTGCCTCTTTCTGCACCGCTCTTCTCTCTTTCTGCACTTCTCTTGCCTATGTCTGCACCCCGTTCCATCTTTCTGCACCTTGTTTCTGCAACTTCCTTGCCTCTTTCTGCAGTTCTCATGCCTCATTCTGAACATCTGTTGCTTCTTTCTGCACTTCTCTTGCCTATTTCTGCACCCCTCTTGCCTCTTTATGCATCCCTTTTGACACTTTCTGCACCCCTCTTCCTGTACCTCTCTTGCCTTTTTCTGCAGTTCTCTTGCTTCTTTCTGCACTGCTGTTGCTTCTTTCTGCACTCCTCTTGCTTCTTTCTGCACCTCTCTTGCAAATTTCTGCACCCCTCTTCCCTCTTTCTGCACCTCTCTTGCCTCTGTCTGCACCCCTGTCCCCTCTTTCTGCACCTCTATTGCCTGTTTCTGCACCTCTCTTGCTTCTTTCTGCACTTCTCTTGCCTCTTTCTGCACCTCTGTTGCTTTTTTCTGCTCTTCTTTTGCCTCTTTCTGCACCCCTCTTGCCTCTTTCTGCACCTCTCTTGCTTCTTTCTGTACCCCCTTGCCTCTTTCTGCACCACTCTTCCTTCTTTCTGCACCTCTCTTCCCTCTTTCCTCACCTCTCTTGCCTCTTCCTGCAGTTCTCTTGCCTCTTTCTACACCTCTGTTGCTTCTTTCTGCACTTCTCTTGCCTCTTTCTGCACTCCTCTTGCCTCTTTCTGCACTTCGGTTGGTTCTTTCTGCACTCCTCTTGCTTCTTTCGGCACCTCTCTTGCAAATTTCTGCACCACTCTTCCCTCTTTCTGCACCTCTCTTGCCTCTTTCTGCATCCCTGATCCCTCTTCCTGCACCTCTCTTGCCTGTTTCTGCACCTCCCTTGCCTCTTTCTGTACTTCTCTTGCCTCTTTCTGCACCTCTGTTCCTTTTTTCTGCACTTCTTTTGCCTCTTTCTTCTCCCCTCTTGCCTCTTTCTGTACCTCTCTTGCTCCTTTCTGCACCTCTCTTGCTTCTTTCTGCACCCCCTTGCCTCTTTCTGCACCTCTCTTCCTTCTTTCTGCACCTCTCTTGCCTCTTTCTGCACCTCTCTTGCCTCTTTCTGCACCCCTATTGCCTCTTTCTGCACCTCACTTGCCTCTTTCTCCATCTCACTTACCTCTTTCTTCACTTCTCTTGCTTTATCTGCACCTTTCTTGTTTCTTTCTGCAACTCTCCTGTGTCTTTTATCACTTCTCTTGCTTCTTTCTGTGCCTCTGTTGCTTCTTTCATCACTTCTCTTGCTTCTTTCTGTACCTCTGTTGCTTTTTTCTGCACCCCTCTTGGCTCTTTCTGCACCCTTGTTCCCTGTTTCTGCACTTTCTTGCCTCTTTCTGCACCCCTGCTCCCTCTTTCTGCACCCCTCCTGCCTGTTTCTGCACCTCTATTGCCTCTTTCTGCACCTCTGTATGTTGTTTCTGTACTTCTCTTGCCTCTTTCTGCACCCCTTTTGCCTCTTTCTGCTCCTCTGTTGGTTCTTTCTGCACTCCTCTTGCTTCTTGCGGCACCTCTCTTGCTTCTTTCTGCACCCCTGTTACCTCTTTCTGCACTCGTCTTCCCTCTTTTTACACATCTCTTGTCTCTTTGCGTACCTCTCTTGCCTCTGTGTGCACCTCTCTTGCCTTTTTCTGCCCTTCTGTTGTCTCTTTCTGCTCTGCACCTCTGTTGCTTCTTTCTGCACTTCTCTTGCCCCTTTCTGCACCTCTGTTGCTTATTTCAGCACTTCTCTTGCCTCTTTCTGTACCCCTTTTGCCTCTTTCTGCACTCGTCTTCCTTCTTTCTGCACATCTCTTGTGTCTTTGTGCACCTCTCTTGTCTCTTTGTGCACCTCTTTTGCCTTTTTCTGCACTTCTGTTGTCTCTTTCTGCACCTCTGTTGCTTCTTTCTGCACTTCTCTTGCCCCTTTCTGCACCTCTGTTGCTTCTTTCAGCACTTCTCTTGCCTCTTTCTACACCACTCTTCCCTCTTTCTGCACTTCTCTTGCCTATGTCTGCACCCCTGTTCCATCTTTTTGCTCCTTGTTTGCCTGTTTCTGCAACTTTCTTGCCTCATTCTGAACCTCTGTTGCTTCTTTCTGCACTTCTCTTGCCTATTTCTGCACCCCTCTTGCCTCTTTCTGCACTGCTGTTGTTTCTTCTGCAGTTATCTTGCGTCTTTCGGCACCTCTCTTGCTTCTTTTTGCACCCCTGTTGCCTCTTTCTGCACTCGTCTTCCCTCTTTCTGCACATCTCTTGTCTCTTTGTGTAACTCTCTTGCCTTTTTCTGCACTTCTGTTGTCACTTTCTGCACCTCTGTTGCTTCTTTCTGCACTTCTCCTGCCTCTTTCTGCACCTCTGTTGCTTCTTTCAGCACTTCTCTTGCCTCTTTCTGTACCCCTGTTGGCTCTTTCTGCACTCGTCTTCCCTCTTTCTGCAAATCTCTTGTGCCTTTGTGCACGTCTCTTGTCTCTTTGTGCACCTCGCTTGCCTTTTGCTGCACTTCTGTTGTCTCTTTCTGCACCTCTGCTGCTAGTTTCTGCACTTCTCTTGCCCCTTTCTGCACCTCTGTTGCTTCTTTCAGCACTTCTCTTGCCTCTTTCTGCACCACTCTTCCCTCTTTATGCACTTCTCTTGCCTATGTCTGCACCCCTGTTCCATCTTTCTGCACCTTGTTTGCCTCTTTCTGCAACTTTCTTGCCTCATTCTGAACCTCTGTTGCTTCTTTCTGCACTTCTCTTGCCTATTTCTGCACCCCTCTTGCCTCTTTCTGCACCCCTCTTCTCTCTTTCTGCACCTCTCTTGACTTTTTCTGCAGTTCTCTTGCCTCTTTCTGCACCTCTGTTGATTCTTTATGCACTTCTCTTGCCTCTTTCTGCATGCCTCTTACCTCTTTCTGCACTTCTGTTAGTTCTTTCTGCACACCTCTTGCTTCTTTCGGCACCTGTTTTGCAAATTTCTGCACCCCACTTGCCTCTTTCTGTACCCCTCTTCCCTCTTTCTGCACCTCTCATGCCTCTGTCTGCACCCCTGTTCCATATTTATGCACCTTGTTTGCCTGTTTGTGCAACTTTCTTGCCTCTTTCTGCATTTCTCTTGCCTCCTTCTGCACCTCTGTTGCTTCTTTGTGCACTTCTCCTGCCTCTTTCTGCACCCCTCTTGCCTCTTTCTGCATCCCTGTTGCTTCTTTCTGTACTTCTCTTGCCTATTTCTGTACCGCTCTTGCTTCTTTCTGTACCCCTCTTGCCTCTTTCTGCACCCCTCTTTCCTCTTTCTGCACCTCTCTTGCCTTTCTGTACCTCTCTTGCCTCTTTCTGCACTTCTCTTGCCTCTTTCTGCACTGCTGTTGTTTTCTTCTGCAGTTCTTTTGCGTCTTTCTGCACCTCTCTTGCTTCTTTTTGCACCCCTAATGGCTCTTTCTGCACTCGTCTTCCCTCTTTCTGCACATCTCATCTCTTAGTGCACCTCTCTTGTCTCTTTGTGTAACTTTCTTGCCTTTTTCTGCACTTCTGTTGTCGCTTTCTACACCTCTGTTGCTTCTTTCTGCACTTCTCCTGCCTCTTTCTGCACCTCTGTTGCTTCTTTCAGCACTTCTCTTGCCTCTTTCAGCACTTCTCTTGCCTCTTTCTGTACCCCTGTTGGCTCTTTCTGCACTCGTCTTCCCTCTTTCTGCACATCTCTTGTGCCTTTGTGCACCTCTCTTTTCTCTTTGGGCACCACGCTTACCTTTTGCTGCACTTCTGTTGTCTCTTTCTGCACCTCTGCTGCTAGTTTCTGCACTTCTCTTGCCCCTTTCTGCACCTCTGTTGCTTCTTTCAGCACTTCTCTTGCGTCTTTCTGCACCACTCTTCCCTCTTTCTGCACATCTCTTGCCTATGTCTGCACCCCTGTTCCATCTTTCTGCACCTTGTTTGCCTGTTTCTGCAACTTTCTTGCCTCTTTCTGCAGTTCTCTTGCCTCATTCTGAACCTCTGTTGCTTCTTTCTGCACGTCTCTTGCCTCTTTCTGCACCCCTCTTCCCTCTTTCTGCACCTCTCTTGCCTTTTTCTGCAGTTCTATTGCCTCTTTCTGCACCTCTGTTGCTTCTTTCTGCATATCTAATGCCTGTTTCTGCACTCCTCTTGCCTCTTTCTGCACTTCTGTTGGTTCTTTCTGCACTCCTCTTGCTTCTTTCGGCACCTCTCTTGCAAATTTCTGCACTCCACTTGCCTCTTTTTTAACCCCTCTTCCCTCTTTCTGCACCTCTCTTGCCTATGTCTGTACCCCTGTTCCATCTTTCTGCACCTTTTCTGCCTGTTTGTGCAACTTTCTTGCCTCTTTCTGCAGTTCTCTTGCCTCCTTCTGCACCCCTGTTGCTTCTTTCTGCACTTCTCTTGCTTCTTTCTGTACCTCACTTGCTTCTTTCTGTACCCCTCTTGCCTCTTTCTGCACCCCTCTTCCCTCTTTTTGCACCTCTCTTGCCTTTCTGTACCTCTCTTGCCTCTTTCTGCACTTCTCTTGCCTCTTTCTGCACTGCTGTTGTTTTCTTCTGCAGTTCTTTTGCGTCTTTCTGCACCTCTCTTGCTTCTTTTTGCACCCCTAATGGCTCTTTCTGCACTCGTCTTCCCTCTTTCTGCACATCTCATCTCTTAGTGCACCTCTCTTGTCTCTTTGTGTAACTCTCTTGCCTTTTTCTGCACTTCTGTTGTCACTTTCTACACCTCTGTTGCTTCTTTCTGCACTTCTCCTGCCTCTTTCTGCACCTCTGTTGCTTCTTTCAGCACTTCTCTTGCCTCTTTCAGCACTTCTCTTGCCTCTTTCTGTACCCCTGTTGGCTCTTTCTGCACTCGTCTTCCCTCTTTCTGCACATCTCTTGTGCCTTTATGCACCTCTCTTTTCTCTTTGGGCACCACGCTTGCCTTTTGCTGCACTTCTGTTGTCTCTTTCTGCACCTCTGCTGCTAGTTTCTGCACTTCTCTTGCCCCTTTCTGCACCTCTGTTGCTTATTTCAGCACTTCTCTTGCGTCTTTCTGAACCACTCTTCCCTCTTTCTGCACATCTCTTGCCTATGTCTGCACCCCTGTTCCATCTTTCTGCACCTTGTTTGCCTGTTTCTGCAACTTTCTTGCCTCTTTCTGCAGTTCTCTTGCCTCATTCTGAACCTCTGTTGCTTCTTTCTGCACGTCTCTTGCCTCTTTCTGCACCCCTCTTCCCTCTTTCTGCACCTCTCTTGCCTTTTTCTGCAATTCTATTGCCTCTTTCTGCACCTCTGTTGCTTCTTTCTGCATATCTAATGCCTGTTTCTGCACTCCTCTTGCCTCTTTCTGCACTTCTGTTGGTTCTTTCTGCACTCCTCTTGCTTCTTTCGGCACCTCTCTTGCAAATTTCTGCACTCCACTTGCCTCTTTTTTAACCCCTCTTCCCTCTTTCTGCACCTCTCTTGCCTATGTCTGTACCCCTGTTCCATCTTTCTGCACCTTTTCTGCCTGTTTGTGCAACTTTCTTGCCTCTTTCTGCAGTTCTCTTGCCTCCTTCTGCACCCCTGTTGCTTCTTTCTGCACTTCTCTTGCTTCTTTCTGTACCTCACTTGCTTCTTTCTGTACCCCTCTTGCCTCTTTCTGCACCCCTCTTCCCTCTTTTTGCACCTCTCTTGCCTTTCTGTACCTCTCTTGCCTCTTTCTGCACCCCTGTTGCTTCTTTCTGCACTCATCTTACCTCTTTCTGCTCATCTCGACTATTTGTGCATCTCTCTTGTCTCTTTGTGTACCTCTCTTGCCTTTTTCTGCACTTCTGTTGTCTCTTTCTGCACCTCTGTTGCTACTTTCTGTACTTCTCTTGCCTCTTTCTGCACCTCTGTTGCTTCTTTCAGCACTTCTCTTGCCTCTTTCTGCACCACTGTTGCTTCTTCCAGCACTTCTCTTGCCTCTTTCTGTACCCCTCTTGCCTCTTTCTGCACTGCTGGTGCTTTTTTCTGCACTTCTCTTGCATCTTTGTGCACCTCTCTTGCTTCTTTCTGCACCCCTCTTGCCTCTTTCTGCACCCCTCTTGCCACTTTCTGCACCTCTCTTGCCTCTTTCTGCACCCCTGTTCCCTCTTACTGCACCGCTCTTGCCTCTTTCTGCACCTCTGTTGTTTCTTTCTGCACTTCTCTTGCCTGTTTCTGCACCCCTCTTGCCTCTTTCTGCACCTCTCTTGTCTATTTCGGTACCTCTCTTGCCTCTCTCTGCAGTTCTCTTGCCTCTTTCGGCACCTCTGTTGCTTCTTTCAGCACTTCTCTTGCCTCTTTCTGCACCCCTCTTGCGTGTTTCTGCACCTCCCCTGCCTCTTTCTGCACCTCTCTTGCCTCTTTCTGCACCTCCCTTGCCTCTTTCTGTACCTCTCCTGTTTCTTTCTGCAACTCTCTTGTCTCTTTCATCACTTCTCTTGCTTCTTTCGGGGACCCGCTTACAGCCGCTTGCATCATTAGTAAGCGCCTGGAAGCACTTTAAATCCGGGCGCGGGCTCCCGCAGCGCGGGACCCGCTTACAGATTTACAGCCCTTGCAGCTACATACCTTGGGGGCACTTCGAAAACAAGGAGCATTTGCGGCCAGAGCCGCTTGCATCATTGGTGAGTACCTGGAGGCACTTTAAATCCGGGCGCAGGCTCCCGCAGCACGGGACCCGCTTACAGCTTTACAGCCCTTGCAGCTACAAACCTTGGGACTACCAGGAGCATTTGCGGCCGGAGCCGCTTGCATCATTGGTAAGTGCCTGGAGGCACTTTAAATCCGGGCATGGGCTCCTGCAGTGCAGGACGTGCGCGGGCTTGCCCGGGCCCGGGCAAAGGGCGGGCCCATCCATGCCTGTCGGAGCCCGTAGGAGGCTGGGCTCTCCCTCCAACATTACAGACTTCAATAAGGTACTCTGCCCAGCCATCTTTCATTCACCATTTCCAATATAATACAATTTCAGAGCCCCCCTCAGGATGAGCAAGCGTAAGGGCCAGAGTGAGCAACCGGGAGGGGGCATTGTGGGCATTGCAGGAACCCTTGATTCTTTTTTAACAAGGGCTACGTCCGTCTTAGCGCGTGAAATAGAACTGACTGAACGCCGGCTGTCCTTGGAGCCCATTCCCCATATAAGATCCTCTTTAGGGGGCGATACACCTTCTAAAGCCCTAATCCAACCGCCCTCAGTAGACCAGGAAGTAGGAACAGACATTTACGGGAACGATACCCCAACTGCTACCACCGACGAGCACTGCAACAAGAGCATCCACTAGGGGCATAGGCCCGATAAAGCTCTCGGGAGCCCACCCGAGCCGCCAGTGAAGAGAAAAAGGGGTGGTGGCCCACAGAGACGGAAATCAGCGAAAGTCCCCAGATCGGCCAAAAAAAGGGGAAGTGACGAAATGAAAGCTCCTCAAGGTGGAGCAAGCCCCCCGCCAACTTCCAAACAAACTGAGAGCCCTTTGATGAACGAGGACATGTGGCAGAGATTGGTAACCTTGGTGTCAAATATGCTGAACCCCACCTCACTTAGACTAAGCAAGATCGAAGAGAAGCTAGCTGGCTTAGAATCTCAGGCCACACACAACTTTCGTGCATTAGAGGCATTGCACATTAGGACCATTCCCTGCCCTGGTCCAGAAACACAAATACAGCCATCATCACGCAGAGCAGAGTTGACCGTGGTTCCCCCAAATACGGTCCCCGCAGTCACTGACGTGGTTAATCCCTCACATCTCAATCCTGAGACCCATATTGGCACAACCCCCCACACTCAAGCTTCCCAGCAACATCCCAACGCCTCTCAGGTGGGCCTAACGGGGGAAGTTACATCAAACCGCCAGAGCCATTATTCCAACACAGCCATTATAGGCCAGGGAACAACATCGCCAGGGAGGAGTGTACGAGCTGACCAACGGAGGGATGAAAGACCCAATATTGGAACTATGGCTTCTGGATGACAGACTTTACATCCCCCCCGGCAGCATCCCCTTTGGTATTGGTGTTGGGCAATGTACCCCCATTGAGGGAGGGCCAAATAGAATCCACAGATCAATTAATGGCTAAAGCCCTTCATTGGATGACGCAACAACTCAATGAAGTGGGGGGCAGAGGCAGGTGCCTTCAAAATCAAATGATTATGGCCAGAAGGATAGCCTGGGTGGGGTCAGCAAAAAGGACTTGTTGGGAGATTGTGTGGTCCTGAATTTTTATAATTAATTTGTTGTGAGATTTTAATACAGTATTTAGGTAAAGTTCCGTTTAAAAACTCCCAGATTATTGTCCTATCATTGGATCATTTTTACAGACCTTATGGTACACTGGCTACAGGAGGTAGATCCCAGCAGAGGGACTTCCAGGCATGGAGGAATTCATGGGGAAACCCGGGGGCACTGGGCCTAAGGCTGGAGAACAGATTTGCCCCTCTGTCAGACCTTGAAGCATGTGACTGACTACACCAATCTGACCTAAAAACCCAAGTGGAGTGTGAGACTCAGGAGATCCTGACCCCTGTCACCAGAGTGAGACCAGTTCCACTGGAGCACAGTACCCCTCGCACTGTGGGTGTATGTGGAAGTATGGGGGTTATGAATTCATTGTTGCTTCCCATGAAAGAAGGGGATTTCCCCAGGAACAGGGAGACTGTTCTTGGGCAGTCCAGCATCTGCAAATTTAGGCAAGAAGGGTCAATGAGGTTAGAAACTGATACTGTGCTAAATGACAGTAATCCAAAAACTACTCCCATTCCATGTGAGCTAGAACCAGCCCAGGAGTCTGTGGTGAGGATAGCTTCATGGAATGTTGCAGGACTGGCCAAACTTTTGCCTGATGCCCAATGGGGAGAATTTATAGACATCTATGATGTATGCCTATTTCAAGAGACTTAGGGGCCGATTCCGGCCGGAAAACGTACCGACCGACTCGGAGCCGGAATTAATTCCGACCGACACGTACCGGTGCAGCCCGACCCGCCAAGTACGATGAGAAGCGAGCAAAACCCGACCGACTCGTACAGAACACAAGCCGAAGGACCGAGCCGCGCGGAAAACAGCAATCCGGCCGTAAAAACACGCGATTCGAACCGACCGACTCGCACCCGGAACAATACCGAACGAGACGTACCCGCGGACTCCCACCCGCCAAGTACGATGCAAGGCGTGGAAAACACGACCGAGTCGCACGGAGGACAAGCCGTACGACCGACACGCATACAAAACTGCGAGCCGAAGCAACCCAATACACCGCGACCGACGCGGATGCAGCACAGAAAACAGCACAAACACAGCGTGAACGAAACGGACGAGCCCGTACCAGACAACTGCAGGGTCCGACTCGGTCACAAGAACGTCTCCTACATGCACGAAAAGTACAAAGGGAAAATACACAAAAAAAGGCCAAACAAGCAATTACAAAGCCAATAAATACTGGGGGGGAGGGGCAGGGAACAAAGACACACCCACAACTCCACCCATATAAAGGACACAAATCCCTCCATGATCCTTTGCAAATTCAAATTACCTGCCAGCACTCAACAGACAGCAACCACACACCCACAGCTCATCCATCACACAAGCCACGCACCATCAGCACCACAACAAATAGAAACCTCACATACACCTAGCAAAACACACACTCACACACCTTCACCTGCACACCAACACACACATCACTCACCATCACCACCCATCACCATGCCCCCAAAGAAGAATCACAAGTTCCTAGATAGTGAATTGGAAGTCCTGGTAGATGAGATCCTCAGGGTAGAGCCACAGCTCTTTGGTACACTGGTCCAACAGACACCCATGTCACAGAAAACAAAGATGTGGGAGAGGATCGTCGACAGGGTGAACGCACAATCACCATGTTTGCGCACAAAGACAGACATCCAGAACAGGTGGTATGACGTGCGCAGGAGGGTCAAGGAGCTGCTGAAGAAGGACTACATCTTGAGCCATTACACCGGCAGTGGCCCTCCTGCCAAGCCAGTATACCTCAGGCCCTGGGAGGAGAAGGTGCGGGCCATCCTACCACCAGTGAGCGTCTATGGACTAGAAAACATCCCAGAGCACAACAAATGTACACAATATTCTGCGACTACACACACACATCACTGTCAAGGGGAGAGTCAAACCATGCACTCTTAGCAAATACACAGCAACCAGAACAGAATCATCCCAAAATGTGTATGTCACTCAGAGAAACACAACACATGCCATCACAAAGTGACATTTAACTGTGTCATCACATGTACAAACACAACTACAACAACAGCTAGGCAGTGGCACAAATATAACTGACAAACACATCCAGACAAGTAGCCACCACTACAACACCAGCACACAGTGAAGCCCACTGAAAGAAAGGAAATATGTGTATGCTGGGCAAGTCAGTGTAGCCAATAGCATCATGGGAGTTGTAGGCACAGATATTGCTCACCCCCACAACTGTCCCATCAACACCACCCTGAACCATGCGCACATCACAGGGAGTGGAAAACAACTTACAAGATGGCTGACACTGGCTACTGCTGTGGGGAGTACAAGGCCCTGCTGGCAACTGTGCAACATCCAACAGCAGGACACCACTGACTGACATCCTGAAAGACAACTTGCACTCCCTGCAATGGAACCACGTTCCATGGTGGGATATCTGGCTGGGTGGGAAGGAGGACTCACAGCCCTGACCATAGTTACCAGCAGCGTTTCTCACACACACCCCTAACACAAACTCCACAAAACTCACCTGGGAGAATGCATTGCCCCACACTCAAATCAAATATCCCACAAAGAACCACAACCCTGGGTCATGCTGAGTGAAGCACAGGGACACACATGGGACCTGTAGCAAAACTAACCCCAGGATAACACTGTCAGCCATCTTGTCAGCACAGGCACACAACCCCACAGGGAAGCAGAGTCAAAGGGAAGGAAGCATGGGCATGCTGGGAAGGGGGGGTGGAGGTAATAGCATGATGGGAGTGGTAGTCACAGCTCAACATCCCCCATGCACATGGCCCAGCAAGCTCATACTCAAGCAAGCACACCCCACAGAGAGTGGAAAGCCCCATCAAAGATGTCTGACACTGGTGCTCTGTTGTGGGGATCACAAGGCCCTGCTGGGAACTGGCCACCAACCAACAGCAGGACACCACTGTCAGCCATCTTGACATTGCTCTCACACTCACACACAGTGAAGTCCACCCAAAAGCAAGTAAGTATGGGCATGCTGGGAAGTGGGGTGTAGGCAATAGCATGATGGGAGTGGTAGTCACAGCTCAACATCCCCCACCCACATGGCACAGCAAGCTCACACTCAAGCATGCACACCCCACAGAGAGTGGAAAGCCCCATCAAAGATGTCTGACACTAGTGCTCTGTTGTGGGGAGCACAAGGCCCTGCTGGCAACTGTGCAACAACCAATAGCAGGACACCACTGCCAGACATCTTGCCATTGCTCTCACACTCACACACACTGAAGTCCACCCAAAAGCAAGTAAGTATGGGCATGCTGGGAAGTGGGGTGCAGGCAATAGCATGATGGGAGTGGTAGGCACAGATATTGGTCACCCCCACAACTGTCCCATCAACACCACCCTGAACCATGCGCACATCACAGGGAGTGGAAAACAACTGACAAGATGGCTGACACTGGGCACTGCTGTGGGGAGCACAAGGCCCTGCTGGCAACTGTGCAACAACCAACAGCAGGACACCACTGACTGACATCTTGCCATTGCTCTCACACTCACACACACTGAAGTCCACCCAAAATCAAGTAAGTATGGGCATGCTGGGAAGTGGGGTGGAGGCAATAGCATGATGGGAGTGGTAGTCACAGATATTGGTCACCCCCACAACTGTCCCATCAACACCACCCTGAACCATGCGCACATCACAGGGAGTGGAAAACAACTGACAAGATGGCTGACACTGGGCACTGCTGTGGGGAGCACAAGGCCCTGCTGGCAACTGTGCAACAACCAAGAGCAGGACACCACTGCCAGCCATCTTGCCATTGCTCTCACACTCACACACACTGAAGTCCACCCAAAAGCAAGTAAGTATGGGCATGCTGGGAAGTGGGGTGGAGGCAATAGCATGATGGGAGTGGTAGTCACAGATATTGGTCACCCCCACAACTGTCCCATCAACACCACCCTGAACCATGCGCACATCACAGGGAGTGGAAAACAACTGACAAGATGGCTGACACTGGGCACTGCTGTGGGGAGCACAAGGCCCTGCTGGCAACTGTGCAACAACCAACAGCAGGACACCACTGCCAGCCATCTTGCCATTGCTCTCACACTCACACACACTGAAGTCCACCCAAAAGCAAGTAAGTATGGGCATGCTGGGAAGTGGGGTGGAGGCAATAGCATGATGGGAGTGGTAGTCACAGATATTGGTCACCCCCACAACTGTCCCATCAACACCACCCTGAACCATGCGCACATCACAGGGAGTGGAAAACAACTGACAAGATGGCTGACACTGGCTACTGCTGTGGGGAGCACAAGGCCCTGCTGGCAACTGTGCAACAACCAACAGCAGGACACCACTGACTGACATCCTGAAAGACAACTTGCACTCCCTGCAATGGAAGCACGGTCCATGGTGGGATATCTGGCTGGGTGGGAAGGAGGAGCGGTTGACAACCAAATACAACCAATGCAGACCATGTACACACCCCAACATTCACATAGAAATGCCCAAATAATGCAGGACAATGTGCTACACCAATATCAACCCCTGACTGTGACAACTTAGGACAATGCATTGTACAGGCCCGCATCCAGAGGCACAGTCACAACTGTCAGGTGTGTCAACCATTGATGCCTGCAGAAACATAACATACATTGTGTGTGTCTCCCAAAAACAGGTGATGATGGGGACACAGCAGCAGATGCTGAGGAGTCCTCGTCCCAGGCTCAAGAGGATACGGAGCTCACTGGTGTGGAACAGCCTCTGCCCTCCTCGGATGACGAAGACTTACCTGGCACCTCCGGAGCAAGACATCATGCAGCACCAGCAGGACCACCAGCTGCACCCCCTGCACCCACCCCTCGAATGACTGTCAACACACATACCACCCTGCCGACACGGACAGGCCAAGGAGCAGCACCACCACCAGCACAGGGACCCTGGACCAACGTGGGGCCATGGTCACCACCATCACCAACAACCCACAAGGTGGCCCAGGGTCACCTGTGCCTGCCACCTCAGGTACTGCACGTGTCACCAGGAGTGGTGGGAGGGCTGGGAGACATAGGTCGCTGCTCACAGAGGGGTCTGGACTGCATGATGACCCACAACTGGCACGCATAGCCGATGCGTACCAGTCCAGCACCGGAGAGTTCAGCCAGGTATTGGGGCTCCTCAGGGACATTAAACAGCAGCAGGCTGCCCATCATGCCCGCTTGGACTCACACATGTCCCGCGTGGAGTCCAAGTGGGACACACTGCAAGAGATGACGGCGGTGCATAGGGACATATTACAATGCCTCCGCCAGATGAGCAGCAAACAGTCAACACCTCCCTGTGTGCCCACAACATCTGCTGCTGAAACAACTGCAACTGCCACAGGGAGGCAGGATGACTCTGGCGGAGAGTCCCCTGCACCGCAGCAGCCTGCACTTGAGGATCCCCCCCAAAGAAGAGGGGCCGTCCAAGGAGGGGCAAGTGAGAGGCTGATGGCCATGTGCAACCCCCAGGAAGCCAAAACCTGTTCTGGAGAATAACCTTTGTGCGCAAACTGTTCACCCTGTTGACTGCAACACAACTCTCCCACATGACATGGGGAGCTCAAGTTGGACCAATGTCTCTGATTACTGTGGACTTTACTCTGGACATTTCTGCTACCAGTACTTCCAAATTATCTAGGAACTTTGGATCACAATCACAATGTACAGCACCCAACAACCTGTGCACTATACTCGCACATGTATGTCAATAAACTCACTTATACACCATACTTGCCTCTGTTGTGATTCCAATGTTGTCTCAGAAGTTGCGATGATGATCGGGGAAATGACACTGTGCATGCTAACTGCTACAGCAAGTACAACACCGGCATGTGAGTCATGGCGACTTCACACATATGGGGGAGGCACACCACCAGGGCTACACAACACATACACACCATGGACATCTGACTCATCGTCTACACTGGTGTTGCCAGGAAATACGTTGCATTGCACAGACCCAACACCTATTCACAGTCTGTGTTAACTAGCCCACTGGTGCAGTAAGCAAATGTCAGTCAGATGTGTGACCACAGACAACGCACATCACAAAGTGAAGCACAGGTTTATTACACATTTGCAACATGTTGAAACCACCACAGATGCAAGGTAATCCCACCTGGCAGCGGGCACATAGTCAACAAGTGTAGAAGGAAGGAAGTCCATGGGTGTGGTGCACATCACCTGTAGGGACACAACAGCTACCACCCGGGAAGTCGAATCACGGTGTTGGGGATCACAGTTGACCAAACGACTCTGAAAGTACCCTGTGAAGGACAGAAATGACACACAGTCAAAAGTACTGAGGAACAGGACAGAACTGCAATACTCATGCACAATAATACATGTTACAAGATACCCACCCAGAACCAAGTTAGCATGTCAACACTGTTGGGGAGTACAGACTACCTGCAAGGACACATCGCTACACGCATACAGACATGTAGCCCATGGACACACTCAAACAGCACCAGAGCACCACCAACACATATCATGCAAACTCACATCATTGACATGCCATCTCTGGATACTCACATTCAGCTGAAGAAGTTGGTGATGAGCTGTGTGCGGACATCACCCTCAACATCATCATCATCATCACTGGCATCGTGGTCCAGGCCAGGATCCTCCACAGGTGGCGGACGTTGGTCATCGTCATCCAGGATGAGAGGCAACTCCTTCCGCACTGCCAGGTTGTGGAGCATGCAGCAGACGATGATAATCTTGCACACCTTTGCTGGGGCATATGGGAGGGACCCTCCTGTCTTGTCGAGGCAGCGGAAGCGGCTCTTCAGGAGACCAAATGTCCGCTCAATCACTCTCCTGGTCCGACCATGTGCCTCATTGTAGCGCATCTGGGCTGGTGTCACAGGGTTCCTGAGGGCGTCAGCAACCACGGCATGTTGGGGTATCCGGAGTCACCTACATACAGACAATTGCACATTAGCAGAGTTGGAAAAGAGGGTGGAACACTACATAGCAGAACACACACAATGGTACAAAGTCAGTACACACCTACAAGCCAGGCACGCTGGTTCCGCATCTGTGCCATCATCCTCGGGATGCGACTACTCCTCATCAAGTACGCATAGTGTGCAGAACCAGGGAAACGGGCACACACGTGTGTGATGCTCATATCTGCAAGACAGACCACCAGTGCATTGACCGAGTGGTAGTGTTTGCGGTTACGGTAGGCCTGCTCTTGGGCCTGTGGTGGTACCAACGCCACATGTGTCCCATCAATGGAGCCAATGACATGCGGCATCCTCCCCAGGGCATAGCGGTCACTCTTCACGCCAGTGAGTCGTTGGAGTCTAGGGAAATAGATGTACTGGTTCAGGTATATCAACATAGCCTCCAAAACATCCCGGAGCACACGGCTGAACATGGTCTGTGACATCCCACCAGCAGTCGCCAGAGTGTGTTGAAAGGTACCAGTGGCAAAGAAGTGTAGGGCTGCCATCACCTTCACCTTGGGGGTCAGCGCTGTAGGGTACGGACGGCCAGGTTGCAAATGTGGTGCCAAGCGCTCTGCCAAATCCTCAATCAGCTGCCTGGTGAAGCGGTACCGTCGGATGCTGTCACGTTCCACCATCGTTGCCAGGTCAGGGAATGGTCTATGGACAGCTGGTGCCTTGCAGTGCATAGGTGAAGAAAGCAAGATTGTCAGTCACCCCACATATGTGGCATTGAACACACTCAACATCACATGATACATCATAATGAGGCACAAGTACATGATGTGTGCAGTTCCGTACGGATATGTATGGCACATACATGGCCAATATCTAACATCACAGTCCAACAAGTGGCATCAATAAGTCCCAGGTCATGCCATCAGATACCATGAGGCCGTGTCCCAGTACCCATCTCCTGCTGCCAAATAACAAACACACGCCACAGTGACATGTGAGGACTGATGTGCCCCAGGCATCACAGCTCAATGACAGGTAGATTCCCAGGGACCCTGTATTGCCACATGGACACTGGCATGACATGGTGTATCATGTATACACCACAGCAAAACAACCATGAGCCCCACAGGTAGTGGTCCGTGTTGCCTCGGCAGGACAGACATGGACGTCTGTGACACACACACGCACAACATCAAAGTCCATGCACAAACAACGTGGATGTGGAGACTGCCTCCCATTGTGCACATGAAATCAGAGACATTGTAATCACAACATGCACACAGACTGTGGAGGACCATCAACATTGTGCCAATGGGTCACCCTGGGTTGAACATAATGTCCCACATGGGACTCAGGGGGTATGTGACATGACATACACATACACCACCGTGAACTGTGACCATGCCACATGCACAGATATGAACAGTTGCACTTCACAGTGGTCATGTACACGAAACACCAAGGATTCTGTCCCCATAAACACGTGCACAGCCTGGGGGTGGCTGCCCCCAAGTGACACCCACAGAACAACATGTTCACCCCCATACATGGAATAGGTAATGCAGCCTTACATGCCCTAGGATACAGTTTGGACAGGCTGTGGTGTTGTAGGTGTGACCCTCACTGCCTGGGAAGTATATGTGGCTGGCATATGTTCACCTATGACAGGCATGGTGACATATGCCAGTGACTTGTACAGGGATGCTTTGGACAGCAAGGGACCGATCAGTGCGCACACATTGGCCATTGCATTCAATGTGCGCTGGTACGTGTTGTATTGGCAATACAACTTGGACAGCAATGGACCGATCAGTGCGCACACATTGGCCATTGCATTCAATGTGCGCTGGTATGCGTTGTATTGGCAATACGCCTTGGACAGCAATGGACCGATCAGTGCGCACACATTGGCCATTGCATTCAATGTGCGCTGGTACGCGTTGTATTGGCAATACGCCTTGGACAGCAATGGACCGATCAGTGCGCACACATTGGCCATTGCATTCAATGTGTGCGGGTACGCGTTGTATCCTATGTAAGCGTTGAACAGCAATGGTCCAATCGGTGTGCCCGGCCGGCCCATTGCATTCAATGTGTGAGGGTACGCGTTGTATCCTATGTACGCGTTGAACAGCAATGGTCCGATCGGTGTGCCCGGCCGGCCCATTGCATTCAATGTGTGCTGGTACGCGTTGTATCCTATGTACGCGTTGAACAGCAATGGTCCGATCGGTGTGCCCGGCCGGCCCATTGCATTCAATGTGTGCGGGTACGCGTTGTATCCTATGTACGCGTTGAACAGCAATGGTCCGATCGGTGTGCCCGGCCTATTGCATTCAATGTGTGCGGGTACGCGTTGTATCCTATGTACGCGTTGAATAGCAATGGTCCGATCGGTGTGCCCGGCCGGCCCATTGCATTCAATGTGTGCGGGTACGCGTTGTATCCTATGTACGCGTTGAACAGCAATGGTCCGATCGGTGTGCCTGGCCGGCCCATTGCATTCAATGTGTGCGGGTACGCGTTGTATCCTATGTACGCGTTGAACAGCAATGGTCCGATCGGTGTGCCCGGCCGGCCCATTGCATTCAATGTGTGCGGGTACGCGTTGTATCCTATGTACGCGTCCAACAGCAATGGTCCGATCGGTACGCACCCATTGGCTATGGCCTGGCCTGGCAACGGACGCGTTTTCAAAATTTGAACGAGTCTGATGCTGTAAATTCAGTTGGTTACCCTCAACAATGTTGCAATTTCATGGGTGTCACGAAGTTGAACATTTGAAGGATGCTGGGGGCGTGTGTAAGTGGTGCAATTCCATGGATTGGCCAGATTCAGATGATGCAAACGACTTGGACCTATCACATTGGACACATGGGACAGTATCTGCCTCTGCAGCACACATATAATGCTGGCTGTTCCCCTGAGAGCTCACTAGCCTGCACTACATGCTCCAGGACGACATCTGCCACTACACTGCTGCTGTATCTGCACCCTCTGGACCCTGCAATGGCACGTACTGTGGAGAGAGCCCCAGCCTTCAGCACTGAGGAGAACCAGGCCCTGCTGGATGGCCTCCTTCCACAGTATAGCAAGCTGTATGGGAAAGCAGGGGAGCAGGTGAGTGTTCTGTCCACTGCCTTTCTAAATGTGCATGTTGTCTGACTAGCAAGGCTAACAGTCTGCACGCCACTGGCTAGCAGGCTCACTGAGTAGTTGTCACCTCCCATAGTTACATGCACTGGACAGGTATAGTGCAGTGACAGTGCATTTAAACTAGGTTTTACTTCCCAGGCAATGATACCATGTAGTAACTGCTGGCATACTGTCCATAGCCATCATTGCACTGCCTGTGTACATCATGTGCCCCTGTGATTGAGACATGTATATCCAACTGTGTAATGCACGGATATGTTGCATGTGTAGTAATGGCATTCTCACTTTGTTATCCTCACAGGTTGATGCCCACCAGAAGCAGAAGATATGGCTGACCATCGTCCGGGCAGTGAGATCCGTGGGGGTCTACAAGCGCCGGATCCGCAACTGCCAGAAGAGGTGGCAGGACCTTCGGGGCTGGACCCGGAGGATCGCACGGGTCCAGCTGAAGCTGTCGCCTCCTCGCAGGAGGGGCGGACACCGGACCCTGACCCCCCACATGCTGAGGATCCTGGCGGTGGTCTTCCCTGATCTCATGCTATGTGCCCTCCTCTGGCCTGGTTAAACTCCCACAGTACATCAGTCTTGTGGTCCAGGACCCATGTCCCTCTATTGTGCACTGCCCACTCCTCATCTGATACCCAGGTGTGGCCCTTACAGTCAGGGTATTGTGTCACTTGGGTACTGTGTCCTTGCAGTTTGCTTGACTCAAGGTGGGGGACAGCATCTGTTTCCCTGACTCTGTGGTGGGCATCATGGGTGGGTCCATTGCTTACACATTGCCTGTGTTCTGACATGTGTTCTGCGTGTCATTTTGATATGTGGCCCAATTGCTGAGCTGATCCACCACATGTGCCTGGGGTATCTGGCACACACCCATGCTGCGGGTGGGAACAATGTTTGTGCCCCAGGAGTGTGTATATAACGTGTGTCACACATACTTAGCCAGCTGCCTACTGTCCAGGGCTCATCCCTCATTCATGTGGGACAGGACAGTCATGCCTACTCCAGGCCATGCAATACACTCTGTACTCACACTGCCGTGTATCAGCTGACACGTTTTGCTCAGTGATTTGTCCCCTCAGGTGTCTGCCTCTGTGTCAGTGTGCTGTGGCTTTGTTGTCAGGTCTGCTGGGGTGTTCCTCGGTTGGGGCTCCGCATGCCACCGGAGATGTGACCATAGGAGATGATACATGTGTGACACATAGGTGTTTGATCACCTGGCCGTGCAGACTGGGGTATGCGAATATGAGGTTCAGGCAGCGGTTTCCCATTCACAGCAGATTGTGATGTGCTCAGGTGCAGAGGGTAGTGTTACAGGTCTCCCATATGTACAATGGGTATGACCTGGACAGATGAGGGTACAGATGATGTGGTGTGTGGGGGATGTACATGTGCACTTGTTCAGCTCCAGGACTTGCATTCCCCATGATCTACTATTGTGACACAGTGCAGAGTGTTGTTGTCTGGCTGCCCTGCCCATGTGACTGGAGACAGTGATGTATGACTTAGCAGGCATGGCTGTGCCATGGCATGTGACTTCCTATTAGTGATCCTGCAGGGGAGTGACATGTGCTACATGCACACCATTGTGGCAATGGCTATCAGGACATGGGTGCATCATGGTGTCTGTCGCTGGTATGCATCACATGCATTTCCTATTTGACTCTGGGCATCCCTTTCATCCGGACACCTGCACTGACTCAGTGGCAAGAGTTGTGATGTGTGCATGTCCACATGCTTCACCGGGTTCTCTGCACTGTCCAAATACTGTGTAGGTGGTGCATGTGTCCACACTGGGGTATTGCCATCCCACAGACACCAGACAGATGGGTGCAAGGCCAGGTGGGATGTGAGTGCCATGGTTGACCATCAGACTGACAATTGACTTCTCCTGTTCTGTTTGTGCAGTTTTAGCAATGTTCAACTAAGGATGCCAGGGCTTGCTCTGTAATGTGCTGTACTTACTGTGGTGTGTGCGTTCGGTGCAGGTGACTGATGTCTGTCTGTTTCCCTATTGATTGCAGATACGTCCACGGCCACAGGAGGGGACAGCTCCACGGACCAGGAGGAGCCGCAGAGCCAGACTGGGTCAGCAGCCGAGGAGTGGTCGGAGGGACCCAGTGGCACGGAGGGCGAGGGGAGCCACACCGAGGAGTCCTCAGCACCATCCACCTCAGCTGAGGACCAGAGCAACTCGGACGATGACTCCCTTATGGAGGTGGGTGTCAGCAGCCACCACACCCCAGCTAGTGTTGCTGTCCCCGCCACCACCACCACCACCACCACCGCCCTCCCGTTGGCTCCCATTCCCGAGGTCCGTGGAGGCTCCCATGTTCGGGAGCGTGTCTCCTTTGGGCCAGGCACCGCACCCCTGCCCCTGTGTCCCCTGCTGCCCTGAGTGAGAAGTCTGTGTACCTCCTCCGCCAGCTCCATGTAGGACAGACAGCGATGCTGAGTGTCCTCCATGCACACACCAGTCTGTTGACTCAGCTGGTGTCATTCATGGAGGGCATCTCATCGGGCATGTCTGACCTACAGAGGGGCAATAGGTCCATGGACTCCTCCCTGATGGCAGCAGTGTCCCTCCTCCGACAGTCCCTCACCCCTCCTGCCTCTGCCCCATCCACACTCCCCAGCACCTTACCCTTCCCAAGCACACACACACTGGCACAGGCACACACCAGCACAGACACATGCAGCACACGGACACACATGCCACAAACAAGATGCACACGCACGCACCGTCAGGGGACTGCAACCACACTCACAGGGGATGGGGCACAGGCACAAACACACGCATCCACAAGCACTGCGCAGTCCTCAGTTGCCTCTCCCTCCAAAGACCCCTCCCTTGCATCACCTGCAACCCCAAACACACAGCGGCTCTTCCTCTGTGACCTTGGCCTCTTCCCCTCCGGCCCAGCTGATCCAGCATTCAGGGGGAAGAGGAAGCCCACCCACACGAAGCGGAGTGCCCCTGGCCCCCGGACACCATCCCCCAGGCGCAGACCGACTGAGGCCCCCACCCGCAAGTCCCCCCTGTCCCGGAAGAGCAAGACCCCGCCGCTGCCCTGCAGCTCAGGCACCAAGTCTCCTTCCTCCATCCCTCAGGCCCCCACTCCACAGGTGCCCCACCACACCCTGCCCCAGGTTCCCCCACCCACAGATACACCATCCACAGAAGGGTCAGGCCTTCTCCCCTGCCACTTGCTCTTCCGTCCCCACACCCCCGCTGCGCTTGTCTGTACCACTGATGTGGTGAGGGTGTCCTCCCCTCTGTCCTGCCCACCTTACCCGATCCCCATTCTCCTCCCTGGAGGTGGGCACTGCAGTGGAGTCCACTATCACCCTGTCTGACTTGGGTGCTGCAGTGGCGGACCTGTCCACTCCATCTGCAGGGTCCACTGCAGTTGTGCTGGCACACACAACATCTGAGTCATGCCCCCAGTTGTGCCGGCACACACCATGTCAGACACCTCCACTGCAGTTGTCAGTGGCTCTCCAGCACCCACCACCCCTTCCCTGCCTCCTCCTGGTGAGCCCTGATCCTGTCCCTGCGGTGCCTGGCCTGCCCCCGTATGCCCCTCCTAGGGGATTGTCCCCGGTTGTGATCAGTGCAGGCATGCGTAGGGTGACATCTGCCACTGTCACCCTGTATAGACTTCCTTGATGGACTGGCCATTGGCCTTTGTTGATACTTTGCAGTTCTTCCAAGTTTTGAACCCACATGCTAAATAAAGCAACTTTCTGTTCTCTAGTGGTTTTGCTTCTGATGTACATGATGTTGATGATGCTAACCGTGCCCTTGCTGCAGTGATGGTGATTTTTGGACTCATGAAAATGAAGTGTTACTGTGCATGAACCCATGTGTTCCAGGGGGACAGTGTCCTATCATGTAGTGAATCCATGTCGTCCTTAGCAGCATCTGAGGGTGTAATGTATTCAATATTTGGCAATGGGATTTCCTACTTACATTTGCAATGTCACATCTGTGGGTTCCACCCATGCACATCTGTTGTGTTTGCCATTGTTCAATTAGTCTAGTTCCCTGAACGTGTGGCCATCACCACTGGACATGCAGGTTTGGGCATCAATGGGGAAGGACTCTTCTGTGTTGTCAGTGCAATTTGCTATACATGTGTGTTGGATCTGTGCTGTTGATTTCGTTGACATTCCCATGACCAGGCTGATGTGACGGGAGCCTTCATTTGGTGCTAATTGTTGACTGTGTGACCAAGTGTTCTGCTGACATGATGGAGCCCTACTGATGCGACATATGGCACAGCTTTCCTCACATAGGAGTGGAGTCCCCTCATGGCAGTGTGTACTCCTGTGACATCTCGTGCGCCCAAGGTGTGTGTTGTATGAGCATGTGTGTGTGTTCACTTCCATGTTGCTGTGCATGCTGTGATCCCTAGTGATGTTCCTGTTTGTGATGCTTGCTGAGTTGAGCTATGTTCCCCCAAAGTCTTCTCCCTGGGTTCTCTGTGATGTGGGTGCATGGCACATTACTGGTCATCAGGGTGTCACCCATAGGTGTGTTTGCTGTCAGGGCTGAGTTTGTGGGCAGACGCTGATGTGTCACAGTCCGGATTCCCCTTTGCACTTGTTGTTTACACCTGTCATGTGATTTCTGGTTTGTGTTAGCTTTCATTGGTTGTGACACGTTGTGTGTGTGACTGCTGGCACTCCTCAGGGCTGCAATGTTGGTAGTTGTCTATGTGTGTTCTTTGTGGGTAACCTTGGCTTCTTCATAGGTGTGTGACTGTGGCTGGGATCCCATTGGTTGGTGTGGTATTGCCGTCATGTCCATGTACAGCGTAGTGTGCAGTGTGTCAGACATTCAGGAGTCTGGTAGAGTGGCCATGTGTGATGTGTTCCTCACCTTGGTTCCCACCACCCCCCCTGGGATTGTCATGGGTGCATGTGCAATGTCACCAGTGCATGTGAGCTTCACTGCTGCACATTCTTGGAGGTCGAGGTGTGTGGTGTTGAGTGTGTGCAGATGAGAGTTGTTGCCCGGCTAGACCCCTGCCTCCATGTTGGCCTTGGCTGACAGGCCGTGCTGGTTGATTTGTGCTTGTGTAGGTGTGATGGTAGTTTGTGGCTCAGGACACATGACTGTGTTTCACAGTGTGAACGACATCTAGCTTTGTCATCACAGTGGGATTGTAATGCAGCCCAGGGTCACCACATTGTGGGGGCCCTGGGTGTGGTGCTGTGGTGTCTGTGTGTCTTGCTGTGTCAGTTGCTGTTCCTACATGCTTGTGTGACATGTGTGATTTGTGCTCCCTCTCATCTGACAATGCCTGATTGCCCACATAGGGGATTTGGATCCATGAGTTACCTTCGTGTGGCACTGTATGCACGTCTGTGTAATTGGTATTCAGGCCTCCTCATGTGTTGTGTGTTTGCCTGGGGACACTGGTACCCCCTCAACTGTTGTGTTTGATGTGCAGTGTGGGTCTGCCTGTTTGTGTTTGTGCATCTGCACCACTGCATTGGCATATCTTTAGTGTGCCATTGGCTGTATGTTGTTTGGTGTGTTTGCCCTGCTGTCCCTGGGACTCCTAGGTCATCAGTCAGCACAATGATCATTGTGTGTGTGTCCCATTGCTGCCATGTTATGGTATCTGTTCACCTCCCTTCTACAGTCTCCACTGGGTATCTCAATTTGTGTGCCCATTGGTGCAAATATGTGGGTCTGCATTCTGATGGTCACTTCTGTCATTGATGAATGTTGACAGTGTCAGCCCCCATGGGTGGTGTTTGTCTGCACATGGCCAAAGGTATGTCTTGTTTGCACTGCACTGTTTGCCTCCCCCATTCTATGTTGCTATGGGACACAAGCACTACTTTACCACTGATGTGTTTGTTGTTCTGTGACCAGGAATAATCCATGCAGTTTGGCAGTTGCAGCTTATTCTTTGTCAACACATACATTTTGGTCACTGTGATGATGGGGGTTTGGACCCCATTGCCACAATGTTCAATTTATGCTTCAGCTATGGACCCCACACTCACATCTTGCTCACTGTGATGATGGGGGTTTGGACCCCATTGCCACAATGTTCAATATGTGCTTCAGCTATGGACCCCACACTCACATTTTGGTCACTGTGATGATGGGGGTCGGGGCCCCACTGCCACAATGTTCAATATGTGCTTCAGCTATGGACCCCACACTCACATTTTGGTCACTGTGATGATGGGGGTCTGGACCCCACTGCCACAATGTTCAATATGTGATTCAGCTATGGACCCCACACTTACATTTTGGGCACTGTGATGATGGGGGTTTGGACCCCATTGCCACAATGGTCATGGCCTGCTTGCATTGTGGGTGCCACACACATTTATGTGTGGCACTTGTGATAGGGGGTCACATTGTATGTCCACAGTCCTGTTCAGTGTTGTAGGCATTTGACACAGTCTACACACGCTTGTCATGGTGTTGGGGGATGTCTTTGTGTTGCATTCTTTCTGCTGGTGTGTGCTTCTTGTGGCATGTATTTGCCATCCTGTGAGTGGGGGTGGTAGTAGTAGGCATCCAGCCCCCTGGGTAGAGGTGGTTGTAGTGGTAGGCACCTGGCACCCCTGGGTAGCGGTGGTAGTAGTGGTAGGCACCTGGCACCCCTGGGTAGAGGTGGTAGTAGTGGTAGGCACCTGGCACCCCTTGGGTAGAGGTGGCAGTAGTGGTAGGCACCTGGCACCCCATGGGTAGAGGTGGCAGTAGTGGTAGGCACCTGGCACCCCCCTGGGTAGAGGTGGTAGTAGTGACAGGCAAGCAGCCCCCATGGGTAGAGGTGGTAGTAGTGGTAGGCACCTGGCACCCCTGGGTAGAGGTGGTAGTAGTGACAGGCATCCAGCCCCCCATGGGTAGAGGTGGCAGTAGTGGTAGGCACCTGGCACCCCCTGGGTAGAGGTGGCAGTAGTGGAAGGCACCTGGCACCCCCTGGGTAGAGGTGGCAGTAGTGGTAGGCACCTGGCACCCCTGGGTAGAGGTGGCAGTAGTGGTAGGCACCTGGCACCCCCTGGGTAGAGGTGGCAGTAGTGGTAGGCACCTGGCACCCCCTGGGTAGAGGTGGCAGTAGTGGTAGGCACCTGGCACCCCCTGGGTAGAGGTGGTAGTAGTGACAGGCATCCAGCCCCCCATGGGTAGAGGTGGTAGTAGTGGTAGGCACCTGGCACCCCCCTGGGTAGAGGTGGAAGTAGTGGAAGGCACCTGGCACCCCCTGGGTAGAGGTGGTAGTAGTGGTAGGCACCTGGCACCCCCCTGGGTAGAGGTGGTAGTAGTGGTAGGCACCCGGCACCCCTGGGTAGAGGTGGTAGTAGTGGTAGGCACCTGGCACCCCTGGGTAGAGGTGGTAGTAGTGGTAGGCACCTGGCACCCCCTGGGTAGAGGTGGTAGTAGTGACAGGCATCCAGCCCCCATGGGTAGAGGTGGCAGTAGTGGTAGGCACCGGGCACCCCCCTGGGTAGAGGTGGCAGTAGTGGAAGGCACCTGGCACCCCCTGGGTAGAGGTGGCAGTAGTGGTAGGCACCTGGCACCCCCTGGGTAGAGGTGGCAGTAGTGGTAGGCACCTGGCACCCCCTTGGGTAGAGGTGGTAGTTGTGGTAGGCATCCAGCCCCCCATGGGTAGAGGTGGTAGTAGTGACAGGCATCCAGCCCCCCATGGGTAGAGGTGGTAGTTGTGGTAGGCATCCAGCCCCCCATGGGTAGAGGTGGTAGTAGTGACAGGCATCCAGCCCCCCATGGGTAGAGGTGGCAGTAGTGGTAGGCACCTGGCACCCCCTGGGTAGAGGTGGTAGTAGTGGTAGGCACCTGGCACCCCCTGGGTAGAGGTGGCAGTAGTGGTAGGCACCTGGCACCCCCTGGGTAGAGGTGGTAGTAGTGGTAGGCACCCGGAACCCCCTGGGTAGAGGTGGTAGTAGTGGTAGGCACCTGGCACCCCCTGGGTAGAGGTGGCAGTAGTGGAAGGCACCTGGCACCCCCTGGGTAGAGGTGGCAGTAGTGGTAGGCACCTGGCACCCCCTGGGTAGAGGTGGCAGTAGTGGTAGGCACCTGGCACCCCCTGGGTAGAGGTGGTAGTAGTGACAGGCATCCAGCCCCCATGGGTAGAGGTGGTAGTAGTGGTAGGCACCTGGTACCCCCTGGGTAGAGGTGGTAGTAGTGGTAGGCACCCGGCACCCCTGGGTAGAGGTGGTAGTAGTGGTAGGCACCTGGTACCCCCTGGGTAGAGGTGGTAGTAGTGGTAGGCACCTGGCACCCCCTGGGTAGAGGTGGTAGTAGTGGTAGGCACCTGGCACCCCCTGGGTAGAGGTGGTAGTAGTGACAGGCATCCAGCCCCCATGGGTAGAGGTGGTAGTAGTGGTAGGCACCTGGCACCCCCTGGGTAGAGGTGGTAGTGGTGACAGGCATCCAGCCCCCCATGGGTAGAGGTGGTAGTAGTGGTAGGCACCTGGCACCCCTGGGTAGAGGTAGTAGTAGTGACAGGCATCCAGCCCCCCATGGGTAGAGGTGGTAGTATTGGTAGGCACCTGGCACCCCCTGGGTAGAGGTGGTAGTAGTGACAGGCATCCAGCCCCCCATGGGTAGAGGTGGCAGTAGTGGTAGGCACCTGGCACCCCCCTGGGTAGAGGTGGCAGTAGTGGAAGGCACCTGGCACCCCCTGGGTAGAGGTGGCAGTAGTGGTAGGCACCTGGCACCCCCTGGGTAGAGGTGGCAGTAGTGGTATGCACCTGGCACCCCCCTGGGTAGAGGTGGTAGTTGTGGTAGGCATCCAGCCCCCCATGGGTAGAGGTGGTAGTAGTGACAGGCATCCAGCCCCCCATGGGTAGAGGTGGCAGTAGTGGTAGGCACCTGGCACCCCCTGGATAGAGGTGGTAGTAGTGGTAGGCACCTGGCACCCCCTGGGTAGAGGTGGCAGTAGTGGTAGGCACCTGGCACCCCCTGGGTAGAGGTGGTAGTAGTGGTAGGCACCCGGCACCCCCTGGGTAGAGGTGGTAGTAGTGGTAGGCACCTGGCACCCCCTGGGTAGAGGTGGTAGTAGTGATAGGCACCTGGCACCCCCTGGGTAGAGGTGGCAGTAGTGGTAGGCACCAGGCACCCCCCTGGGTAGAGGTGGTAGTTGTGGTAGGCATCCAGCCCCCCATGGGTAGAGGTGGTAGTAGTGACAGGCATCCAGCCCCCCATGGGTAGAGGTGGCAGTAGTGGTAGACACCTGGCACCCCCTGGGTAGAGGTGGTAGTAGTGGTAGGCATCCAGCCCCCCATGGGTAGAGGTGGCAGTAGTGACAGGCATCCAGCCCCCCATGGGTAGAGGTGGTAGTAGTGGTAGGCACCTGGCACCCCCATGGGTAGAGGTGGTAGTAGTGGTAGGCACCTGGTACCCCCTGGGTAGAGGTGGTAGTAGTGGTAGGCACCTGGCACCCCCTGGGTAGAGGTGGCAGTGGTGGTAGGCACCTGGCACCCCCTGGGTAAGGGTGGTAGTAGTGACAGGCATCCGGGCCCCTATGTGTATATGTGGCATTGGTGATGGGCATCCCGCCCCTATGGTGCTGCTGTTTCTGGAGTAAGTAATTTCTGCATCCCTGTGTGTGTGTGTGATATGTCGGGTACGTGTAGTTTGTGTTTGTGGTTGGTGTCTGACCTACCTTCTGCGCCGTACGCGTCCGTGCCTGTTCCGGTAGTAGATATAGAATATTGGTAGGATCAGAACGATGGGATTCATTGTTGGTTCGTCTCGTTCGTCTACGTCGTTGCTTCGCCTCGTCCTCGTCGCTGCCGTGTTCGTCTCGTAGCCGTGGATCGTGTTGTGGCGCGAATCGGAGATTATGTGCTCCTCTCCCGGATGCTTTGACGTGCCGTGCGTAGCGACGGGTTTGGCGCGTACGGGAAGCGCATCGTACTTGTCCGGCCGGACGGGGCTGCTTTTTGGCTTCCGTGCGACTCGTATCTGCGTTTACGGATCCGGCTCGGTCGGGGATCAGGACCTGGATTGGGTGAGTACGACTCGGTCGGAATCTGTGCTGTTGTGCGCATCATACTTGTTCGTTCGGATTCATATGCGAATCGGTCGGGAAACAGGCATTCGCATGGCTTTTTTCCCGACCGAATGGCGTTGGGTGCGTCTCCGACCGAGATCGGAATCGACCCCTTGGTGTCTTGCACCATTTCACAGAAATGGGTATACATCTTTTTGTGTTAACACGAGTAAGAGCACAAAAGGAAGACCCTCAGGAGGATTGGGTATCTGAGTTAAGACTTTGCTGCAATGTACTATTAGCACTCTGCCGTGTAGCTCAAAGGGTATCCTCGCCCTTAGACTTTTGTTTCCCTCAGGTTTGTCTATAAAACTAATTAATGTTTATAATAGGGTAGAGGGCAGAAATAATGAAACACAAACTATCTACCAACTTGAGCCACAGCTCTTGACCCTGAGATCAAGAAATTTAATATTGATGGTGGGAGATTTCAACACAACTTTCGAGCCAATAGCGGCTGCCCCCATAATTTAACCACTGACCTGGACAACCAATGGGGTATACCTAATTTAGATTTGCCCAACGTAAGATGGATACCTAAAGCAGGCCAGCTTTTGGCACTCACCTTTGAGTATGATCTTAGAGCCACTAATGGCAGGTGCACCTCAGATCGCCAGGGCAAGTTTACCTTTAATAGACCGGGTCATTGCAGCAGAATTGACTACTTTTTAGCCCAAGTTGAGTTATGGCCTGCTGTCGTGGACATGGAGGTGATCAACCGCTTAGACAGTGATCACAATGTTCTCAGTCTATCACTTAGGATCAAGGAAACATCATATCTTGAGAATAGGGGACATAGTGACATTGGTGAACTTCAGCCTGCAAACAACCTGAGAACTATCAAATGGGATTGGGTAGCTAAAAATCCCGTGTTATTGAGCATTATTAAAGGATTTGCTAAGGCTGAATTTGACCTCTTATCTATACTCCCCACCGTAATGAGAAATGAAAAAATGTCACATACACATGAGAAGATAGGGAGATAACTAGAGATGTCCTGGGTAAAATAGACACAAGAAGAATCTCTGCCCTAAAGCTGAGTCCTGGTATAATAATGCCTGTAGAGTGGCAAAAGGTGAGCTTCTGGAAGCAATTAAATTGAAATCACAGGTCCAGATTACGAAATCTAGGGCTCGCTATAGAGGCGGTACTCAAAAATGCAAAAAGGAGTGGGAAGAATTATTATGGTCAGATTTGCATGACGCTTTGGTAAATAGGGACACCAGGGACTTTTGGAAAAGAGTAGTTATTATATCTAGGGGCAAGAAACCTGTATTCGACTTTTGTATTCAGCCAGAGGAGTGGGTTGCACACTTCAGCCATCTATATACAGATAACTCCAGGATGCTTAACGATAGAGATACTGCAGTTGTGAGTGGGGGACAATTTGAGTCTAATGATCTCCAATTTTCACTCAGTGAGACAGAAGTAGCAATTAGCTCTAGTATTTCTGGCCGCGCCCCAGGACCCGATAGGATACCTAGTGACCTATACAAAGAAGATCTTAAAGTATGGGGACCATACATCAACCTACTCTCCAATAGTATTCTCTCAGGCATGGATATACCTAATTCGTGGAAGTTGGCAGAAATCGTGACTATTTTTAAGAAGGGGGATCATGCCCTTCCGGTGAACTATAGGCCTATTAGCCTTATCGACTCATTACAAAAAAAAATCTGTAAACAGGTCCTTGCCCGCCTTCAGGAGTGGATTAGAGAGGGAATATTATTTCAGAGTGGCAGGCTGGCTTCAGGGAACATGTAAGCACCCTGGACCAAATTTTTCGTTTTATGTGCATTTTCTGGAGGGAAGTCACTATTCGCATGGGCAAACTATATGTTGCCTTTGTGGATTTACGTGCCACTTTTGATTTGGTACCAAGAATACAACTGTGGGAAGTCTTAGAAAATATGGGAGTGCCAGCCCCTCTTCTTAACATTTTAATAAGACTTCATGCTAACACTCAGGCACAAGTAAGGTGGGATGAAAATGGGGCCCTAACAGAAGTTATTCACATTGACAGGGGAGTTAGGCAGAGGTGTGTATTGGCACCCACCCTGTTTACCCTCTTTATCAACGATGTCATTGGATGTTTGATTAGGGATGGTTGTGATGCTCCAAAAATAGGAGGGCAATGGGCCCCTGCTCTCCTATTCGCGGATGATACTCTGCTCATATCCAAGACACCGCAGGGGCTCCAGCAGCTGCTGGATGATTTCCAGGAATTCTGGGGCATATTATCTAAAAAGTGCGCTAAACATCGCAAAGCGTGTTTAGCGAGCACTTTTATCGCCCGGCTATCGTCGGAATAATTTGCCATGCTAACGCTGTATTAGCGACATTTAGCGCTATGGCGATAATTATTCCAGCCATAGCGGTGTTTTCCATGAAACATCGCTGGTTTTCCAGCGATGTTTCATGGAAAACAGCGATAACCTTGCTGATACGACCCTGTGGTCGTATCAGCATGATCCACCCCCCCCATGTTAGATATGGCTAACACCTGCTAATTGCAGGTGTTAAATAAATGGCGATGACCCCGGTTAGCGCGACTTTTCACGTCGCTAACTGGGGCCATGGCCACCTTGCTAATAGGCGATAGGCCTGTTAGCGGGTGTTTCCCAGGTTTGTTCGTCGGGTATGCCCACTTTGCATGTCATTAGCGATAAATATCGCTGACATGCAAAGCGGTAAAACTACGGGCGCTAATGCCCGAAAACTGTCTCTAACTGCTGTTAGAGACAGTTTGCTGATAGGGCGATAAGAATATCGCCGCTTTAGCGGCAAAAGTGCCGCTAAAGCGGCGATAGTGCCCTTGCTAATATGCCCCTCTGTTCGGGACGGGGGCAGGAGCTAAATAGCTCCAAAACAAAATGTATGCTCTTTTCATCCAACCTGAAGACCAAATGTAAGAAACAAGTGGGAGGTGAATCACTAGAATTAGTGAAAGAGTTTGACTACCTGGGTATCAAACTCACCCAGAATATGAGTTGGGCCCCACAATTGGCTAAAGCACAGTTAACCCAGACATATCAAATGGCAAGCATTGTGAAAATTCAAAAGCGAACTATATCTAGAAAGCTGGCTCCAGCATTAGAAATTTACAATACTAAAGCCCTAGGTGCAACCCTATATGGTGCAGAGCTCTGGGGTTGTTCCAACTGTAATAACTTTCTAATCACTGAACATAAGTTTTTTAGATCTTTAGTGAACCTTCCAGTGTCTAATCAGATGAGTCCTCTCTATTTAGATCTTGGCCAGAAGAGGGTGTCACACAAAATTGGTCTACAGATACTTATGTTCTGGCACCGGTTGTGGACCACTGCAGCTCTCGCCCCTTACAGGGTGGGGCTTCGGGAGCTAATGACAGTATCCTGTGTGGACAGGATCCCCTGGATGCTCACAGTCAAGAATTTGTTGGGTAAGCTAGGACTGGCTGCCCATTGGAGTGACCCAGAAACCTTGAGTCAGACAAATAAATCTAGTCTTAAAGCATGTATTGGGGTTTTATTGAAACTGACCTGATAATGAATTGCAAGGGATCACTTTCGATTGATTTTATGAATTTTAAACAGACTGTGCTATTTGAACCTACACTGGATGAAATCGAACCTCCTCTAGCGAGGAAACTGTACCTACAGTTTAGGTATGGTTGTCTACCCCTTAATCACTTCAGAAGAAATTGGAGTAAAGTAGGGGAGAGTGTTGAAGGATGTTGCCCCTGCTGTCAAGGGATCACTGAGTCACCTGAACATGTTCTATTCTTCTGCCCCTTGTTCTCCCGATCCCGACTAAATGGATTGCCCCCTCTGTAGAAATCTGGGAGTAAGGAGACACAAGGAGGCATATAGAATAATGAAGATAAACACAATGCGTATGATTGTATTTTGTATAGCAAAGTTTCTAATGGCTGCATGGATCAGGTGTACTAAGTATTCTTCTGAAAGTTTTAAGGGTGTAGCTCATATGACGTAGTATATTATGAGGTTCCTTAAAGTTATTAAGAGGTTTTTTTGTTTTCTACTGTGGGTCGTGTCTTATTTTATTAGCACACAGATTTTTAAAATTTAAAATTTTTAATACTCTTACAAATGTAGTTTTACCATATATAACCGTTTCTCTTAGGCAAACCTATGAAGTTTGTAATTGTAAATAATGATGTAATTCTTACAATTATGTTGCTACTATATGGAACTTTTTCCCTTTTGCACAAACACAAATGCACTTTGATTGAACTGTCTTGCTGGGATTGTAAATAGGCTGTGACTGTTTATTTATATTGAAATATTTAATTTGTAGTGTGTGTTTGTAATTGTCTTGTTTTATGGTGTACTTTTATGATCCGCAGAGATCGAAATAAAGTCTTTTTGATTGGCTTCTTTCTGCACCTCTGTTGCTTCTTTCAGCACTACTCTTTCCTCTTTCTGCATTTCTCTTGCCTTTCTGTACCTCTCTTGCCTCTTTCTCCACCTCTGTTGCTTCTTTCTGTACCCCTCTTGTCTTTTCCTGCACCCCTCTTGCCTCTTTCTGCATCCCTCTTCCTGCACCTCTCTTGCCTCTTTCTGCACAGCTGTTCCCTCTTTCTGCACCTCCCTTGACTGTTTCTGCACCTCTCTTGCGTCTTTCTGCAGTTTTCTTGCCTGTTGCTGCACCTCTGTTGCTTCTTTCAGCACTTCTCTTGCCTCTTTCTGCATTTCTGTCGCTTCTTTCTGCACTTCTCTTGCCTCTTACTAAATTTCTGTTGCTTCTTTCTGTACTTGTCTTGCATCTTTCTGCAACCCTCTTGCCTTTTTCTGCACCTCTGTTGCTGCTTTCTGTACTTCTCTTGCTTCTTTCTGCACCTCTCTTGCTTCTTTCTGCATCCCTGTTGCCTCTTTCTGCACTTCTCTTGTCTTTATGTGCACCTCTCTTGTCTCTTTCTGTACCTATCTTGCCTCTTTCTGCACCTCTCTGCCTCTTTCTGTACCCCTGTTCCCTCTTTCTGCACCTCTCATGCCTGTTTCTGCAACTCTCTTGCCTTATTCTGCACCTCTGTTGCTTCTTTCTGCACCCCTCTTGCCTCTTTTTACCCCTCTTGCCTCTTTCTGTACCCCTCTTCCCTCTTTCTGCACCTCTCTTGCCTTTTTCTGCACCTCTGTTCTTTCATTCTGCACTTCTCTTGCTTCTTTATGCACCTTTCTTGCTTCTTTCTTCACTCCTCTTCCGTCTTTCTGCAGCCCTCTTCCCTCTTTCTGCACCTCTCTTGCCTCTTTCTGCACCTCTCTTGCCTCTTTCTGCACCCCTCGTCCCTCCTTCTGCACTCATCCATTCCCTCAGGCGCTATCCATGAACTCATCCAATGACCCAGGCATTAGCCTTGCACTCATACTTTCACTTAGGTACTTCCCATGCAATCACCCAGGCACTACCCCTGCACTCACGCAATCACCCAGACACTAACCATGTACTGATGCAATCACTCAGGCACAACTCTTCCACTCAACCATTCACTCAGGCACTATCCATGCACTCATCCATTCTCTCAGGCACTAACCACGCACTCATCCAATGACCCAGGCATTACACTTGCAGTCATCCTTTTACTCAGGCACTACCCATGCACTGATCTAACTACCCAGACATTACCCTTGCACTCATGAAGTCACTCAGGCACTACCCATGCACTCCTCCAATCACCCAGGCAGTACCCCTGCACTTATGCAATCACCCAGGTACTACCCATACATTCATGCAATCACTCAGGTACTACTCTTGCACTCAACCATTCGCTCAGGGACTACCCATGCACTCATCCATTCACTCAGGCACTACCCCTGCACTTATGCAATCACCCAGACACTAACCATGCACTCATACAATCACTCAGGCACTAGTCTTTCACTCAGCCATTAACTCAGGCACTACCCATGCACTCATCCATTCCCTCAGGCACTACCCTTGCACTCATCCATTCTCTCAGGCATTACCCATGCACTCATGCAATGAACCAGGCAGTACTCTTGCAGTCATCCATTTACTCAGGCACTACCTATGCACTGATCTAAGCACCCAGACATTACCCTTGCACTCATCAAGTCACTCACACACTACCCATGCATTCATCCAATCAACCCAGACAGTACCCCTGCACTTACGCAATCACCCAGGCACTACCCATACATTCATGAAATCACTCAGGCATTACTCTTGCACTTAACTATTCACTCAGGCACTACCCATGAACTCATCCATTCACTCAGTCACTACCTATACACTCATCCAATGACCCAGGCATTACCCTTGCACCCATCCTTCCACTCAGGCACTACCCCTACACTCATCCAATCACCCAGGCACTACCCCTGCGCTCATGCAATCACCCAGGCATTACCCATGCAGTCATGCAATAACTCAGGCACTACTCTTGTACTCAACCATTCACTCAGGCATTACCCATGCACTCATGCAATGACCCAGGCATTACTCTTGCAGTCATCCTTTTACTCAGGCACTACCCATGCACTGGTCTAAGCACCCAGACATTACTCTTCAACTCATGAAGTCACTCAGGCACTCCACATGCATTCATCCAATCACCCAGACAGTACCCCTGCACCTATGTAATCACCCAGGCCCTACCTATGCACTCATGCAACCAGTCAGGCACTACTCTTGCACTCAACCATTCACTCAGGTACTACCCATGCACTCATCCATTCTCACAGGCACTACCCATGCACTCATCCAATGACCCAGGCATTAATCTTGCAGTCATCCTTTTACTCAGGCACCCAGACATGACCCTTGCACCCCTGTTCCTTTTTCTGCACCTCTTTTTCCAGTTTCTGCAACTCTCTTGCCTCTTTCTGCACTTCTCTTGCCTCTTTCTGCATCTCTGTTGCTTCTTTCTGCACTTCTCTTGCCTCTTCCTGCACATCTCTTGCCTCTTTCTGCACCTCAGTTGCTTCTTTCTGCACTTCTCTTGTCTCTTTCTGCACCTCTGTTGCTTCTCTCCATACTTCTCGTGCATCTTTCTGCACCCTTCTTGCCTCTTTCTGCACCTCGGTTGCTTCTTTCTGCACTTCTCTTGCTTCTGTCTGCACCTCTCTTGACTCTTTCTGCACCTCTCTTGCAAATTTCTGCACCTCTCTTGCCTCTTTGTGCACCTCGTTTGCCTCTTTCTGTACCTCTCTTGCCTCTTTGTGCACCCCTCTTGCCTCCTTCTGAACCTCTCTTGCCTCTGTTTGCACCCATCTTCCCTCTTTCTGCACCTCTCTTGCCTCTTTCTGCACCTCTCTTGCCTCTTTCTGCACTTCTCTTGCCTCTTTCTGTACTTCTCTTGCCTCTTTCTGCACCTTTGTTGCCTCTTTCTGCACTTCTCTTGCTTCTTCCTGCACCTCTCTTGCTTCTTTATGCACCCCTGTTGTCTCTTTCTGCACTGGTCTTCCCTCTTTCTGCACCTCTCTTGTCTCTTTGTGCACATTTTTTGTCTCTTTGTGCACCTCTCTTGCCTCTTTCTGCACTTCTGTTGCCTCTTACTGCACCTCTGTTGCTTTTTTCTACACTTCTCATGCCTCTTTCTGCATTTCCTTTGCTTCTTTCTGCACTTCTCTTGCCTCTTTCTGTATTTCTGTTCCTTCTTTCTACACTTCTCTTGCCTCTTTCTGCACCTCTGTTGCTTCTTTCTGCAATTCTCTTGCTTCTTTCTGCACCTCTGTTGCTTCTTTCTGCACCCCTCTTGCCTCTTTCTGCACCCCTCTTGCCTCTTTCTGCACCCTTCTTCCCTCTTTCTGCACCTCTCTTGCCTCTTTCTGCACCCCTGTACCCTTTTTCTGCACCTCTCTTGCCTGCGTCTGCAACTCTCTTGCCTCTTTCTGCAGTTCTCTTGCCTCCTTCTGCACCTCTGTTACTTCTTTCTGCACTTATCTTGCCTCTTTCTGCACCACTCTTGTCTGTTTCTGTACCTCACTTGTGTCTTTTTGCACTTCTCTTGCCTCTTTCTGCACCTCTCTTGCCTTTTTCTGCACCTCACTTGCCTCTTTCTACACTTCTCTTGCTTTTTTCTGCACCTCTCTTGTTTCTTTCTACAACACTCTTTTCGCTTTTATTACTTCTATTGCTTCTTTCTGCACCTTTGCTGCTTCTTTCAGCACTACTCTTGCCTCTTTCTGCACTTCTCTTGCCTGTTTCTGCACCTCTCTTACCTCTTTCTGCACCTCTGTTGCTTCTTTCTGCACCCCTCTTGCCTCTTTCTGCACCCTCTTGCCTCTTTCTGCACCACTCTTCCCTGTTTCTGCACCTCTCTTGCCTCTTTCTGCACCTCTGTTCCCACTTTCTGCACCTCTCTTGACTGTTTCTACACCTCTCTTCCCTCTTTCTGCACCTCTCTTGCCTCTTTGTGCACCCTGTTCCCTCTTTCTGCACATCTCTTGCCTGTTGCTGCATCCCTCTTGCCTCTTTCTGTAGTTCTCTTGCCTCCTTCTGCACCTCTGTTGCTTCTTTCTGCACTTCTCTTGCCTCTTTATGCACCCCTTTGCCTCTTTCTGCACCTCTGTTGGTTCTTTCTGCACTGCTCTTGCTTCTTTCTGCACCTCTCTTGCAAATTTCTGCACTCCTCTTGCCTGTTTCTACACCTCTCTTCCCTCTTTCTGCACCTCTCTTGCCTCTTTGTGCACCCTGTTCCCTCTTTCTGCACATCTCTTGCCTGTTTCTGCACCCTCTTCCCTCTTTCTGCACCTCTCTTGGCTCTCTCTGCACCCCTCTTGCCTCTTTCTGTACGTCTTTTGCTTTTTTTCTGTACTCCTCTTGCCTCTTTCTGCACCTCTGTTGGTTCTTTCTGCACTGCTCTTGCTTCCTTCTGCACCTCTCTTGCAAATGTCTGCACCCCTCTTGCCTCTTTCTACATCTTTCTTCCCTCTTTCTGCACCTCTCTTGCCTCTGTCTGCACCCCTGTACTCTCTTTCCGTACATCTTTTGCCTGTTTCTGCAACTGTCTTGCCTCTTTCTGCAGTTCTCTTGCTCCCTTTTGCACCTCTGTTGCTTCTTTCTGCACTTCACTTGTTTCTTTCTGCACCTCTCTTGCTTCTTTCTGCACCTCTCTTGCCTCTTTCTGCACCTCTCTTGCTTCTCTCTATACTTCTTGTGCCTCTTTCTGCACCTCGGTTGCTTCTTTCTGCACTTCTCTTGCTTCTGTCTGCACCCCTCTTGCCTCTTTCTACACCTCTGTTGCTTATTTCTGCATTTCTCTTGCTTCTTTCTGCACCTCTGTTGCTTCTTGCTGCACCCCTCTTGCCTCTTTCTGTACCCCTCTTCCCTCTTTCTGAACCTCTCTTGCCTCTTTCTGCACCCCTGTTCCCTTTTTCTGCACCTCTCTTGCCTGCATCTGCAACTCTCTTGCCTCTTTATGCAGAACTCTTGCCACCTTCTGCACCTCTGTTGCTTCTTTCTGCACTTATCTTGCCTATTTCTGCACTTCTCTTGCCTGTTTCTGCACTGCTCTTACCTCTTTCTGCACCTCTGTTGCTTCTTTCTACACCCCTCTTGCCTCTTTCTGTACTCTCTTGCCTCTTTCTGCACCACTCTTCCCTGTTTCTGCACCTCTCTTGCCTCTTTCTGCACCTCTGTTCCCTCTTTATGTACCTCTCTTCCCTGTTTCTACACCTCTCTTCCATCTTTCTGCACCTCTCTTGCCTCTTTGTGCACCCTGTTCCCTCTTTCTGCAAATCTCTTGCCTGTTTCTGCACCCCTCTTGCCTCTTCCTTTAGTTCTCTTGACTCCTTCTGCACCTCTGTTACTTCTTTATGCACTTCTCTTGCCTCTCTATGCACCCCATTTGCTTCTTTCTGCATCTCTGTTGGTTCTTTCTGCACTGCTCTTGCTACTTTCTGCACCTCTCTTGCAAATTTCTGCACCCTCCTTGCCTCTTTCTGCACCCCTCTTCCCTCTTTCTGCACCTCTCTTGCCTCTGTCTGCACCCCTCTTGCCTCTTTCTGCACCTCTTTTGCTTCTTTTTGTACTTCTCTTGCCTCTTTCTGCACCTCTGTTGCCTCTTTCTGCACCCCGCTTCCCTCTTTCTTCACCTCTCTTGCCTCTGTCTGCACCCCTGTGCCCTCTTTCTGTACATCTTTTGCCTGTTTCTGCAATTGTCTTGCCTCTTTCTGCAATTCTCTTGCTCCCTTCTGCACCTCTCTTGCTTCTTTCTGTACTTCTCTTGCTTCTTTCTGCACCTCTCTTGCCTCTGTCTGCACCTCTGTTGCTTCTCTCTATACTTCTTGTGCCTCTTTCTGCACCCTTCCAGCCTCTTTCTGCACCTCGGTTGCTTCTTTCTGCACTTCTCTTGCTTCTGTCTACACCTCTCTTGCCTCTTTCTGCACCTCTCTTGCAAATTTCTGCACCTCTCTTGCCTGTTTGTGCACATCTCTTGCCTCTCTCTGTACTTCTCTTGCCTCTTTCTGCACCCTCTTGCCTCTTTCTGAACCTCTCTTGCCTTTTTCTTGCACCCCTCTTCCCTCTTTCTGTACCTCTCTTGCCTCTTTCTGCACCTCTCTTGCTCTTCCTGCACCTCTCTTGCCTCTTTCTGCACTTCTCTTTCCTCTTTCTGTACTTCTGTACTTCTCTTGCCTCTTTCTGCACCTTTGTTGCTTCTTTCTGCACTTCTCTTGCTTCTTCCTGCACCTCTCTTGCTTCTTTATGCACCCCTGTAGTCTCTTTCTGCACTTGTCTTCCCTCTTTCTGCACCTCTCTTGTCTCTTTGTGCACCTATTTTGTCTCTTTGTGTACCTCTCTTGCCTCTTTCTGCTCTTCTGTTGCCTCTTACTGCACCTCTGTTGCTTTTTTCTACACTTCTCCTGATTCTTTCTGCATTTGCTTTTGCTTCTTTCTGCACTTCTCTTGCCTCTTTCTGCATTTCTGTTCCTTCTTTCTGCACTTCTCTTGCCTCTTTCTGCACATCTGTTGCTTCTTTCAGCACTTCTCTTGCCTGTTTCTGCACCCCTCTTCCCTCTTTCTGCACCTCTCTTGCCTCTTTCTGTACGTCTTTTGCTTCTTTCTGTACTCCTCTTGCCTCTTTCTGCACCTCTGTTGGTTCTTTCTGCACTGCTCTTGCTTCCTTCTGCACCTCTCTTGCAAATGTCTGCACCCCTCTTGCCTCTTTCTACACCCCTCTTCCCTCTTTCTGCACCTCTCTTGCCTCTGTCTGCACCCCTATACACTCTTTCTGTACATCTTTTGCCTGTTTCTGCAACTGTCTTGCCTCTTTCTGCAGTTCTCTTCTGCACCTCTGTTGCTTCTTTCTGCACTTCACTTGCTTCTTTCTGCACCTCTCTTGCTTCTTTCTGCACCTCACTTGCCTCTTTCTGCACCTCTCTTGCTTCTCTCTATACTTCTTGTGCCTCTTTCTGCACCCTTCTTGCCTCTTTCTGCACCTAGTTTGCTTCTTTCTGCACTTCTCTTGCTTCTGTCTGCACCCCTCTTGCCTCTTTCTGCACCTCTGTTGCTTCTTTCTGCATTTCTCTTGCTTATTTCTGCACCTCTGTTGCTTCTTTCTGCACCCCTCTTGCCTCTTTCTGTACCCCTCTTCCCTCTCTCTGAACCTCTCTTGCCTATTTCTGCACCCCTGTTCCCTTTTTCTGCACCTCTCTTGCCTGCGTCTGCAACTCTCTTGCCTCTTTCTGCAGAACTCTCACCACCTTCTGCAACTCTGTTGCTTCTTTCTGCACTTCTCTTGCCTCTTTCTGCATTTCTGTTCCTTCTTTCTGCACTTCTCTTGCCTCTTTCTGCACATCTGTTGCTTCTTTCAGCACTTCTCTTGCCTGTTTCTGCACCCCTCTTCCCTCTTTCTGCACCTCTCTTGGCTCTGTATGTACCCCTCTTGCCTCTTTCTGTACGTCTTTTGCTTCTTTCTGTACTCCTCTTGCCTCTTTCTGCACCTCTGTTGGTTCTTTCTGCACTGCTCTTGCTTCCTTCTGCACCTCTCTTGCAAATGTCTGCACCCCTCTTGCCTCTTTCTACACCCCTCTTCCCTCTTTCTGCACCTCTCTTGCCTCTGTCTGCACCCCTGTATCCTCTTTCTGTACATCTTTTGTCTGTTTCTACAACTGTCTTGCCTCTTTCTGCAGTTCTCTTGCTCCCTTCTGCACCTCTGTTGCTTCTTTCTGCAATTCACTTGCTTCTTTCTGCACCTCTCTTGCTTCTTTCTGCACCTCTCTTGCCTCTTTCTGCACCTCTCTTGCTTCTCTCTATACTTCTTGTGCCTCTTTCTGTACCCTTCTTGCCTCTTTCTGCACCTCGGTTGCTTCTTTCTGCACTTCTCTTGCTTCTGTCTGCACCCCTCTTGCCTCTGTCTGTACCTCTGTTGCTTCTTTCTGCATTTCTCTTGCTTCTTTCTGCACCTCTGTTGCTTCTTTCTGCACCTCTGTTGCTTCTTTCTGCACCCCTCTTGCCTCTTTCTGCACCCCTCTTCCCTCTCTCTTCCCTCTCATGCATCTTTCTACACCCCTGTTCCTTTTTACTGCACCTCTCTTGCCTGCGTCTGCAACTCTCTTGCCTCTTTCTGCAGAACTCTCGCCACCTTCTACACCTCTGTTGCTTCTTTCTGCACTTATCTTGCCTCTTTTTGCACCCCTTTTGTCTGTTTCTGCACCTCACTTGTGTCGTTTTGCACCTCTCTTGCCTCTTTCTGCACCTCTCTTGCCTTTTTCTGCACCTCACTTGCCTCTTTCTGCACTTCTCTTGCTTTTTTCTGCACCGCTCTTGTTTCTTTCTGCAACTCTCTTTTCGCTTTCATTACTTCTTTTGCTTCTTTCTGCACCTTTGTTGCTTCTTTCAGCACTTCTCTTGCCTATTTCTGCACTTCTCTTGCCTGTTTCTGCACTGCTCTTACCTCTTTCTGCACCTCTGTTGCTTCTTTCTACATCCCTCTTGCCTCTTTCTGTACTCTCTTGCCTCTTTCTGCACCACTCTTCCCTGTTTCTGCACCTCTCTTGCCTCTTTCTGCACCTCTGTTCCCTCTTTCTGTACCTCTATTCCCTGTTTCTACACCTCTCTTCCATCTTTCTGCACCTCTCTTGCCTCTTTGTGCACCCTGTTCCCTCTTTCTGCAAATCTCTTGCCTGTTTCTGCACCCCTCTTGCCTCTTCCTTTAGTTCTCTTGACTCCTTCTGCACCTCTGTTGCTTCTTTCTGCACTTCTCTTGCCTCTCTATGCACCCTTTTGCCTCTTTCTGCATCTCTGTTGGTTCTTTCTGCACTGCTCTTGCTTCTTTCTGCACCTCTCTTGCAAATTTCTGCACCCTCCTTGCCTCTTTCTGCACCCCTCTTCCCTCTTTCTGCACCTCTCTTGCCTCTGTCTGCACCCCTCTTGCCTCTTTCTGTACCTCTTTTGCTTCTTTCTGTACTTCTCTTGCCTCTTTCTGCACCTCTGTTGGTTCTTTCTGCACTGCTCTTGCTTCCTTCTGTACCTCTCTTGCAAATGTCTGCACCCCTCTTGCCTCTTTCTGTACCCGCTTCCTTCTTTCTTCACCTCTCTTGCCTCTGTCTGCACCCCTGTGCCCTCTTTCTGTACATCTTTTGCCTGTTTCTGCAATTGTCTTGCCTCTTTCTGCAGTTCTCTTGCTCCCTTCTGCACCTCTCTTGCTTCTTTCTGCACCTCTCTTGCTTCTTTCTGCACCTCTCTTGCCTCTGTCTCCACCTCTGTTGCTTCTCTCTATACTTCTTGTGCCTCTTTCTGCACCCTTCTTGCCTCTTTCTGCACCTCGGTTGCTTCTTTCTGCACTTCTCTTGCTTCTGTCTGCACCCCTCTTGCCTCTGTCTGTACCTCTGTTGTTTCTTTCTGCATTTCTCTTGCTTCTTTCTGCACCTCTGTTGCTTCTTTCTGCACCCCTCTTGCCTCTTTCTGCACCCCTCTTCCCTCTCATGCCTCTTTCTGCACCCCTGTTCCCTTTTTCTGCACCTCTCTTGCCTGCGTCTGCAACTCTCTTGCCTCTTTCTGCAGAACTCTCGCCACCTTCTACACCTCTGTTGCTTCTTTCTGCACTTATCTTGCCTCTTTTTGCACCCCTTTTGTCTGTTTCTGCACCTCACTTGTGTCGTTTTGCACCTCTCTTGCCTCTTTCTGCACCTCTCTTGCCTTTTTCTGCACCTCACTTGTCTCTTTCTGCACTTCTCTTGCTTTTTTCTGCACCGCTCTTGTTTCTTTCTGCAACTCTCTTTTCGCTTTCATTACTTCTTTTGCTTCTTTCTGCACCTTTGTTGCTTCTTTCAGCACTTCTCTTGCCTATTTCTGCACTTCTCTTGCCTGTTTCTGCACTGCTCTTTCCTCTTTCTGCACCTCTGTTGCTTCTTTCTACACCCCTCTTGCCTCTTTCTGCACTCTTTTGCCTCTTTCTGCACCACTCTTCCCTGTTTCTGCACCTCTCTTGCCTCTTTCTGCACCTCTGTTCCCTCTTTCTGTACCTCTCTTCCCTGTTTCTACACCTCTCTTCCATCTTTCTGCACCTCTCTTGCCTCTTTGTGCACCCTGTTCCCTCTTTCTGCAAATCTCTTGCCTGTTTCTGCACCCCTCTTGCCTCTTCCTTTAGTTCTCTGGACTCCTTCTGCACCTCTGTTGCTTCTTTCTGCACTTCTCTTGCCTCTCTATGCACCCTTTTGCCTCTTTCTGCATCTCTGTTGGTTCTTTCTGCACTGCTCTTGCTTCTTTCTGCACCTCTCTTGCAAATTTCTGCACCCTCCTTGCCTCTTTCTGCACCCCTCTTCCCTCTTTCTGCACCTCTCTTGCCTCTGCACCCCTCTTGCCTCTTTCTGTACCTCTTTTGCTTCTTTCTGTACTTCTCTTGCCTCTTTCTGCACCTCTGTTGGTTCTTTCTGCACTGCTCTTGCTTCCTTCTGCACCTCTCTTGCAAATGTCTGCACCCCTCTTGCCTCTTTCTGTACCTGCTTCCCTCTTTCTTCACCTCTCTTGCCTCTGTCTGCACCCCTGTGCCCTCTTTCTGTACATCTTTTGCCTGTTTCTGCAATTGTCTTGCCTCTTTCTGCAGTTCTCTTGCTCCCTTCTGCACCTCTCTTGCTTCTTTCTGCACCTCTCTTGCTTCTTTCTGCACCTCTCTTGCCTCTGTCTCCACCTCTGTTGCTTCTCTCAATACTTCTTGTGCCTCTTTCTGCACCCTTCTTGCCTCTTTCTGCACCTCGGTTGCTTCTTTCTGCACTTCTCTTGCTTCTGTCTACACCTCTCTTGCCTCTTTCTGCACCTCTCTTGCAAATGTCTGTACCTCTCTTGCCTGTTTGTGCACATCTCTTGCCTCTCTCTGTACTTCTCTTGCCTTTCTGCACCCCTCTTGCCTCTTTCTGAACTTCTCTTGCCTTTTTCTTGCACCCCTCTTCCCTCTTTCTGCACCTCTCTTGCCTCTTTCTGCACCTCTCTTGCTCTTCCTGCACCTCTCTTTCCTCTTTCTGCACTTCTCTTGCCTCTTTCTGTACTTCTGTACTTCTCTTGCCTCTTTCTGCACCTTTGTTGCTTCTTTCTGCACTTCTCTTGCTTCTTCCTGCACCTCTCTTGCTTCTTTATGCACCCCTGTAGTCTCTTTCTGCACTCGTCTTCCCTCTTTCTGCACCTCTCTTGTCTCTTTGTGCACCTATTTTGTCTCTTTGTGTACCTCTCTTGCCTCTTTCTGCTCTTCTGTTGCCTCTTACTACACCTCTGTTGCTTTTTTCTACACTTCTCTTGCCTCTTTCTGCATTTCCTTTTGCTTCTTTCTGCACTTCTCTTGCCTCTTTCTGCATTTCTGTTCCTTCTTTCTGCACTTCTCTTGCCTCTTTCTGCACATCTGTTGCTTCTTTCAGCACTTCTCTTGCCTCTTTCTGCACCCCTCTTGCCTCTTTCTGCACCTCTGTTGCTTCTTTCTGCATTTCTCTTGCTTCTTTCTGCACCTCTATTGCTTCTTTCTGCACCCCTCTTGCTTCTTTCTGCACCCCTCTTCCCTCTTTCTGCACCTCTCTTTCATCTTTCTGCACCCCTCTTCCCTTTTTCTGCACCTCTCTTGACTGCGTCTTCAACTCTCTTGCCTCTTTCTGCAGTTATCTTGCCTCCTTCTGCACCTCTGTTGCTTCTTTCTGCACATATCTTGCCTCTTTCTGCCCCCTCTTGTCTGTTTCTGCACCTCACTTGTGTCTTTTGCACCTCTCTGGCCTCTTTCTGCACCTCTCTTGCCTTTTTCTGCACCTCACTTGCCTCTTTCTGCACTTCACTTGCTTTTTTGCACCTCTCTTGTTTCTTTCTGCAACTCTCTTTTCACTTTCATCACTTCTATTGCTTCTTTCTGCACCTTTGTTGCTTCTTTCAGCACTTCTCCTGCCTCTTTCTGCCCTTCTCTTGCCTGTTTCTGTACCTCTCTTACTTCTTTCTGCACCTCTGTTGCTTCTTTCTGCACCCTCTTGCCTCTTTCTGCACCCTCTTGCCTCTTTCTGCACCACTCTTCCCTGTTTCTGCACCTCTCTTGCCTCTTTCTGCACTTCTATTCCCTCTTTCTGTACCTCTCTTGCCTGTTTCTACACATATCTTCCCTCTTTGTGCACCTCTCTTGCCTCTTTCTGCACCTCTGTTCCCTCTTTCTGCACCTCTCTTGCCTGTTTCTACACCTATCTTCCCTCTTTCTGCACCCTCTTGCCTCTTTCTGCACCACTCTTCCCTGTTTCTGCACCTCTCTTGCCTCTTTCTGCACCTCTGTTCCCTTTTTCTGCACATCTCTTGCCTGTTTCTGCACCCCTCTTGCCTCTTTCTGTAGTTCTCATGCCTCCTTCTGCGCCTCTGTTACTTCTTTCTGTACTTCTCTTGCCTCTTTGTGCACCACTTTGGCCTCTTTCTGTACCTCTCTTGGTTATTTATGCACTGCTCTTGCTTCTTTCTGCACCTCTCTTGCCTCTTTCTGCACCCCTCTTGCATCTTTCTGCACCCCTCTTCCCTCTTTGTGCACTTCTCTTGCCTCTGTCTGCACCCCTCTTGCCTCTTTCTGTACCTCTTTTGCTTCTTTCTGTACTTCTCTTGCCTCTTTCTGCACCACTGTTGGTTCTTTCTGCACTGCTCTTGCTTCTTTCTGCACCTCTCTTGCAAATGTCTGCACCCATCTTGCCTCTTTCTGCACCCCTCTTACCTCTTTCTGTACCTCTCTTGCCTCTGTCTGCACCCCTGTACCCTCTTTCTATACATCATTTGCCTATTTCTGCAACTGTCTTGCCTCTTTCAGCAGTTCTCTTGCTCCCTTCTGCACCTCTGTTGCTTCCTTCTACACTTCCCTTGCCTCATTCTGCACTTCTCTTGCCTCTTTCTGCACTGCTCTTACCTCTTTTTGCACCTCACTTACCTCTTTCTGTACCTCTCTTGCCCTTTCTGCTTCTCTCTTGCCTCTTTCTGCACTTCTCTTGCCTCTTTCTGCACTTCTTTGCCTCTTTCTGCACTTCTCTTACCTCTTTTTGCACATTTCTTACTCTTTCTGCATCTCTCTTGTTTTTTTCTTCAATTCTCTTGCTTCTTTCTATACTTCTCTTGCCTGTTTCTATATTCAAATGGGAAGTGCAAGCTGTCCAGTTTTAAGGTCTGCGTGCTCTCGTGACTGAGGTATATGTCTACTTGTACATGTATTCTCACATGTGTTATGCATCTGAAGATGGTAGCTTAAAAAGCTGGTAGCTTCTCTTATAGGTGGTCATATCTTCTTAGTTCTGCTCTATCATTCCGTTGCACAGGCAGACATGTCTTATGTATATAGGTGTTATATAGCCCCTCAGATATACTATTGAATACCCATGTGCCCTGTATTATGAGCAGAAAGAAATATATCATTTTGTACACAAATTTACAGAGTATGCTGTTTGAAACACAGGTATTCAAGTATTTGTATGTTTATTTTTATGTAACATGTCACTAGGTAAAAGCACAGACACACGCATGAATACCTTCACAAACTTGGTCAGACTTACAACAGTGATATGGTTAGGATTGCTGTTTTTCATGTGGTAGGCCTAACATTCTGAGCAGTCGATGAATAGTGAACCTTCAAGAGAAAAGTGAGGTTTAAGACATCTCGGGAGAAGGATTAGTGATTAGGCTACTTTGTATGAGTCTGTGGAAAGGTACACTCAAAGTAGGCCTCTATTTCTGCACCTCTGTTGCTTCTTTCTGTACTTCTCTTGCTTTTTTCTCCACCTTTCTTCCTCTTTCAGGACTTCTGTTGCCTCTTTCTGCATTTTTCTTGCTTCTTTCTGTACCTTTCTTCCTCTTTCTGCATCACTCTTCCCTCTTTCTCCACTTCTCTTACTTCTTTCTGCGCCTTTCTTCCTCTTTCTGTACATGTTCTACCTATGTAGACATAGTAATTAACATTTAAAAAACCTTAGAAATTTACTGAAAAAAACACAGGTTTCAGGGACGTTATAGTTAGGAATTAGCATTTAAAAAACCCTAGATATTCACTGAAAAAAACACAAGTTTCAAGGATGTTATAGTTAGGCTGACATTTCACTCGTGCAAAACAAGAGAAATTCAGCCGTTATAGTTAGCTGAGCTATCTATAACTTGCGCCCCGCAATGCAGTGCTGATGACATCACATATTACATTACTTATGACATGGTCAGTGACATCACTCATGACATCACTGATGACATCTCAAATGACATCACTGATGACATCACTGATAACATCATCCACTTAATATCTGATACACCTTGTCACAACCTAATATAACCTTTTATATACCCACTCTAAAATATAGACTACAATTTTAGAAACTGTAGACACTCCAATACCAGTTAGTACATACCCACTCACTGATTCATAGGTCTACACACACACATCTACTCACTCACCCATACAGTTACTCATACATGCAGTTACTCATCAATACAGCCACTGATATATGCACTCATAACCCATATAGACAATCACATACCGCCACTCACCCATAGAGTTACTCACACACCTAGTCAGTCACTCAAAAATCAATCACACTGCCATTTACTCACCTATACAGTTATACACACACCACCTCACTTATTCATACAGATAGTAACACATACTTACTCTCTTCTACAATCACTGACACAAGCACACACTCACCCATATAGCCTCTCTCACACTCACTCACACATACAGTCACTTATATACTCCAACACTCACATATACTGCCTTTCACATATGCAGTCACTCACCCATTTACCACTGAGACATCCATACACTCACTGACACAGACATACACATACTCACTCAACCATACCATCCCTCACAGATACACTCATGAACCCATACACCCAGGGACTCACCCACTCATACATCCATGCAGGGAGTCACGCAGCCCCTCACCCACCCACACAGACACTCAGGCACCCATACAGGTACTCAGACAACTAATCAATAACCCATATAGACACACATGTACCTACTCACCAACCCCTGCAGCCACTTACACACCAAGTGACAAACTGATACACACATTTACACAGATTAGTCACTCACCCATACATTCACTAAGACACATTTAATCGCTCACTCATACAGTCAGTCAAACACCCAACAAATCATCCATACACTCATACACCCACTCATTCTTTGAATACACCTTGGCGTCTATATATAACATCCTTAAACTTTTTAGAAACACTCACACTCATAAGATGATGACATCAGTGATGTCATCAGTGATGTTGTTTGAGATGTCATCAGTGATGTCTTCAGTGATGTCACTGACCATGTCATGAGTGATGTAATATGTGGCGTCATCAGCAGTGCATTGCGGGTGCGCGAGTTATAGTTAGCTTAGCGAACTATAACGGCTGAATTTCTCTGGTTTGGTATGAGTAAAATGTCAGCCTAACTATAACGTCCCTGAAACCTGTGGTTTTTTCAGTGAATATATATAAATTCATATATATATATATATATATATATATATATATATATATATATATCAGTGATGTCATCAGTAATGTCACTGACGATGTCATGAGTGATGTAATATGTGAGAGGTCATAAGCAGTGCATTGTGGGGGCATACGTTATAGTGAGCCCAGGTAACTAATACTGCTGAATTCCATTTCCTAACTTAAAAGTCCCTGTAACCTTTGTTTTTTTCAGTGAATTTCTATGGTTTTTAAATGTTATTTCCAAATGATAACAAACCCTGTAACCTTTTGATTTTTTACTGGATGTCTAAGTTTTTCAAATGTTATTTCCTAACTCTAACCTGTAACCTTTGAGAGTGGGTGTGTGAGTGGCTGTATAGGTCGGTGAGTGGCTTTGTGAGTGGCTGTATGGGTCTGTTAGTGGGTGTGTGAGTGGCTGTATGGGTCGGTGAGTGGGTGTATGAGTGTTCTATGGGTATGTCAGTGGATTCACTGATAGAATATCGATGTTCAAAATATCGATGTTCAAAATATCATGAGAAAAATATAGACTAGAAATATATCGACTCCCATACCTACACAGGTAAGTACAAAACTATCGAATCAAAAATATCGATGTAAAAAACATAGATGTAAAAAATATCTAAATATAAATATATATATAAAATAAAATAATATATATTACATATATTAATTTTAACAAAATAAATTAAATTTAATATACATTTTTACAAAATATTACAAATAAACTTAATTAAAAAAATAAACACACAAACATAATAATTTATACATATATATATATTTAGGGGTCGATTCCAATTCGGGCCGGAAATCTCTCCGAACGAGCCGGACCCGGAGAGATTTCCGACCGAATCGGACCCTAGCAGCCTGACCGAACGAGTACGATGCGTACGTATGTGATCGGACTCGATACGGTCGGACTCCCATTGAAGTCAATGGGAGCCGGTCGTACAACGCGTACGCGGGCTCCCATTGACTCAATGGGTGCGAGGCAAACTAGGGTGCCCCCTACAGTGAGTACGCGTTGAAGCGACTCACGCCGTACATGCACAGGTAGGGGGGACCCATGGGTCCCCCCTGTGTGGGACTCGAGCGGCTATGCGTACAGGGGGGTCCGTCACAGACCCCCAAAGTGCAGCTCCGACTGCTCATTGGAGCCGGACTGTGCGAGTTGGTCGGACTGCTCGAGGCGCGCATCGTACTTACCCGGCCGGGGAATGTCTCCATTGCGCGGTGCGAGTCGTGTCCGTGCGAGTCGGTCGGAGCGGTCGGGTACCGCGAACGAGTCGGTCGGAGCGGTCGGGTCCCGCGAACGAGTCAGTCGGAGCGGTCGGGTCCCGTGAACGAGTCGGTCGGCGATTTCGCGAGCGCTCGCATCGTACTCGCTCGCCCGGACGCACGTACGAATCGGTCGGGAAAGAGGGCTCTGAATCGGATCCGGTTTAGCCAAATCCGATTCGGTGCCCTACCGGCCGAGATCGGAATCGGCCCCTTACTTTAAAATAATTAATAAACTATTATCTTTAATTTATTTTAAAACTTTAAAATTATATAAAAATAAAATATATATATATAAATATTTTAAAATATAAAAAACATTCTAGAATAAATTAAATCACTAAATGATAAAATATCTTTAAACTTAAGTTACCCAATACAATCAGTGTAACAGTAGGAAAAGTGTTGGATAGCAAAATAATAAAATTTACTATTCCAACTCCAATGAGTGCAACAGTAGGGGAAGTGTTGAATAGCGGAGGGTTAAAAATTATAAGAGTGCAACAGTAGGGAAAGTGTTGGATAGCGGAGTGGTAAAAATTACTATTTCCACTCCAGTAAGAGCAACAGTAGGGAAAGTGTTGGATAGCGGAGGGGGAAAATTACTATTCCCACTCCGGTGAGTGCAACAGTAGGGAAAGTGTTGGATAGCAGAGAGGTAAAAATGACTAGTCCCACTCCAGTGAGAGCAACAGTAGGGAAAGTGTTGGATAGCGGAGGGGAAAAAATTACTATTCCCACACCAGTGATTGCAACAGTAGGGAAAGTGTTGAATAGCGGAGGGGTAAAAATTACTATTCCCACTCCAGTAAGAGCAACAGTAGGGAAAGTGGTGGATAGCGGAGAGAAAATTACTATTCCCACTCCACTAAGTGCAACAGAAGGATAAGTGTTGGATAGCGGAGAGGTAAAAATCACTATTCCCACTCCAGTGAGTGCAACAGTAGGGAAAGTGCTGGGTAGCGGAGGGTAAAAATACTATTCCAACTCTAGTGAGTGCAACAGTAGGGAAAGTGTTGGATAGCGGAGGGGTAAAATTTAATATTCCCACTCCAGTGAGAGCAACAGTAGGGAAAGTGTTGGATAGCAGAGGTGCAAAAATTACTATCCCCACTCCAAAGAGTGCAACAGTAGGGAAAATGTTGGATAGCGGAGGGGTAAAAATTACTATTTCCCACTCCAGTGAATGCAATAGTAGGATAAGTGTTGGATAGCGGAGGGGTAAAAAAATGTATTCCCACTCCCGTGAGTACAACAGTAGGGAAAGTGTTGGATAGCGGAGTGGTAAAAATTACTATTCCCAATATAAAAAAACATTCTAGAATAAATTAAATCACTAAATGATCAAATATATTTAAACTTAAATTACCCAATACAATCAGTGTAACAGTAGGAAAAGTGTTGGATAGCAAAATAATAAAATTTACTATTCCAACTCCAATGAGTGCAACAGTAGGGAAAGTGTTGAATAGCGGAGGGTTAAAAATTATAAGAGTGCAACAGTAAGGAAAGTGTTGGATAGCGGAGGGGTAAAAATTACTATTCCCACTCCGGTGAGTGCAACAGTAGGGAAAGTGTTGGATAGCAGAGGGGTAAAAATGACTACTCACACTCCAGTGAGAGCAACAGTAGGGAAAGTGTTGGATAGCGGAGGGGAAAAAATTACTATTCCCACTCCGGTGAGTGCAACAGTAGGGAAAGTGTTGGATAGCAGAGGGGTAAAAATGACTACTCACACTCCAGTGAGAGCAACAGTAGGGAAAGTGTTGGATAGCAGAGGGGAAAAAAGTACTATTCCCACTCCAGTGAGTGCAACAGTAGAGAAAGTGTTGAATAGCGGAGGGGTAAAAATTACTATTACCACTCCAGTAAGAGCAACAGTAGGGAAAGTGTTGGATAGCGGAGAGGTAAAAATTACTATTCCCACTCCACTGAGTGCAACAGAAGGATAAGTGTTGGATAGCAGAGAGGTAAAAATCACTATTTCCACTCCAGTGAGTGCAACAGTAGGGAAAGTGCTGGATAGCGGAGGGGTAAAAATACTATTCCAACTCCAGTGAGTGCAACAGTAGGGAAAGTGTTGGATAGCGGAGGGGTACAATTTAATATTCCCACTCCAGTGAGAGCAACAGTAGGGAAAGTGTTGGATAGCGGAGGTGCAAAAATTACTATCCCCACTCCAAAGAGTGCAACAGTAGGGAAAATGTTGGATAGCAGAGGGGTAAAAATTACTATTCCCACTCCAGTGAATGTAATAGTAGGATAAGTGTTGGATAGCGGAGGGGTAAAAAATGTATTCCCACTCCAGTGAGTACAACAGTAGGGAAAGTGTTGGATAGCGGAGGGGTAAAAATTACTATTCCCACTCCAGTGAGAGCAACAGTAGAGAAAGTGTTGGATAGCGGAGGGGCAAAAATTACTATTCCCACTCCAAAGAGTGCAACAGTAGGGAAAGTGTTGGATAGCGGAGAGGTAAAAACTACTATTCCAACTCCAGTGAGTGCAACAGTAGGGAAAGTGCAGGATAGCGGAGAGATAAAAATTACTATTCCCACTCCGGTGAGTGCAACAGTAGTGGAAGTGCTGAATAGTGGAGGGGTAAAAATTACTATTCCAACTCCAGTGAGTGCAACAGTAGGAAAAGTGCTGGATAGCAGAGGGGTAAAAATTACTATTCCCACTCTTGTGAATGCAACAGTAGGGAAAGTGTTCGATACCGGAGAAAAAAAATTACTATTCACACTCAAACACTAAAAAAAAAGAAAATATCAAAAATAAACAAAATAATAAAAATTAATAAACAATATTTAAAAACTAAAACTAAAATATATTAAACATAAAAAGAACACATATTATAATGTTAATTACATATAACAAAAACCTACAAATAATATATATATAATAAAATAATAAATACATTTACAAATAAATAATTCTTTTAAACTAGAAAATATTTACAAACAAAAAAATTAATTAAAACATGAATGTATTTATGTTATTTCCTATCCTATAACACCACACCAATAACAAACCACTTCAACATTTTTAATTACATTTATTTACATAATTAACATAATTAATAATCAATTAAAAATATTATTAATAAATAAAACTAATAAACATTAATTAACTACACACACTTTAACACTATAATTTCCACAACACACACATAAATTAAACTATGAAATAATAAAACATAATTAAAACTTATTTAAAATTAAAAACTATTACTATTAACAACTAATATTTAAATAATTCATATTTATTTAATACCCACCCTTTACCCGTTTAAAAGTAAAAACTACACACAAAAAAATAAAAAATTACCCAAAACAAATATCAAATAATTAACATTAATTAATTAAACACAAATTACTTCCCACTCTTTACTCCTATAAACACCACAACACACACCTAAAATCAATTACACAATTACCAAAATTAATTACCAATTAATTAATTATTATTAATTAACAACCAATTAATAATTCATAACTTAAAAATAAATTATTTCCCACTCTTTACACCTATAAACACCAACACACACCTAAAATTTATTGCAAAATTACCAAAATTAATAACCAATTAATTAAATTAAATTAATTAGCAACCAATTATTAATTCATAAATTAAAAGTATATTACTTCCCATCTTTACACCTATAAACACCACAACACACACCTAAAATTAATTACACAATTACCATAATTAATTACCAATTAATTAATTACTATCAATTAACGACCAATTATTAATGAATTAATAATAAATTACTTTTCACATTTAACACTATAACATCTCAATTAAACAAATATTAAAAAATAAAAATGAATCAATAAATGTAATATAATTAAATTACTTCACACCCTGCTCCGCTATAAACCCACAACCCACTGCAGAACTAAAAGCACAAAATTGAAATAAAAAATTTAATATAATTAAATTTCTTCCCACCCTATTCCCCTATAAACCCACAACCCGCTATGGAACTAAAAGCGCAAAATCAAATAAAAAATAAAATAATAACTACTAAAAATTTAACACATAGATTAAAAATACAAACAATTCTTATACAAAAAATACATCACATACATATAAAATATATACTAAAATACATAACAATAATAAAAAACAATATTTTTTGCAAACGATATTAAACACTTCGATATTTTTAAAATCGATATTACTTACCTTAAGTCAATATTCGTCACAACGATATTCTTGCTGTCAATATTTCTGACCCACGATATTGATGACTCGATATTTGTGCAACTCGATATTTTGTACTCAATATACTGGCTCTGCACCGTGTCAGTGGGTGTGTGAGTGGCTGTATGGGTCAGTGAGTGAGTGACTGTTTGGGTTGGTGAGTAGATGTGAGAGTGGCAGAATGGGTGTGTGAGTGGATGTCTGAGTGTCTGTATGGGTATATCAATAGCAGTGAGTGACTGTGCCAGAATGGAACCTCACCTTCCCTTTTATTCAACAAGATTCCACAGATTTGCACAAAATTTCTGCCCAAATGGAATACTTTCTACTGTTTAATTAGTAAGTGCTACCTCATTGGGTAGATATCTACTGCATATTCTACACTACAGCTGCGCAATGGACCACGAGGAAATATCTCCAGTGACCTTGTGTACATTTGGCAATATGATTGTTTCTCATGCGTCTTCATGCAGAAATATGGGATAACATGAACCCTTCTATAGAGAAGATAACAAGACTACAAAGAGATAAATCTCCACCAAACAAGGGTACTTCCTTTTAACTATATTAAGCAAGTGCTTGTTTGGTGGAGATGTCCCGATTTTCTTGGGCATCAAGAACGCAGCATCATTTTCTTCGACATTTAGAAGCAGATGTTGCCCAGAAGGCTTTTCTATTATTATTTTTTTAATATATATGAATTTGTCATGAAAAGTTGCGATAAGCATATTTCGCTACTGTGGATATTCGCGAAATTGGCATGATTTTAGAAAGTCTAAAAAATATATATACACATGTTGCAAATAATGCTTGTAGTCAGTAGTTTACTAATATGACATATAAAGTGAGATTTCCTAAGTAATTTTATGGTGGAACACTGTTTTATTCTATTTCCCACAACCGCTAATACGTCAGCATTCGCGAATATTTCATGACTACGGAATAAAGAGATTTCATTGGACAGCACATATTGCATTATTCTAGAAGATAAGTACCCGCCCAATTTTCTCATTTTCACACTTCCAGTGTAGAGATTGGAAGCATCTTTGGTACTCCCTTCTATTTCCCAATACCGGAAGTACATTCTGAGACTTTTTTTTTTGATTTCAAAAATAAATATGGCATCTGGTGGAAGTGAGCAGCAAGAGCCACACCCTGAAGAGGACAATTCTTCTAATGAGGAACCTCCAGTAAAGTGCCAATCCATCACCTGGGATTTCTTTACTATCCCCTCTGGAGGGAAAAAAAACAGTGGCCAAGCACATGAAGTGCTTGTTGTGCAAAAAGACTCTTTCCAGGGGAACATCTAATAGGTACTCCTGTGGGACTACAAGTATGCTGACACACCTGAAGACATACCACAGTAAGGAGATGAAAAGAGAGCAAAGGGAGCACAGTGCAGGAAATCCATCTACTTCTATTGCAACTCCACTTACACCGGGAGAGTCAATTTCCACAGAAATGGAGCAATGTCTCCCCAAGAAGTCTCCAGAACTAAGAAGAATGAGGACATTTTGTTTGGAGTGCAAAAAGTCCTCACAGTGGGGAACAATCGGTTGATGCAGTTCGGGAAGCAGCAAAGAACCATACCTGTTAATTCTTTTTTCTTGTTTATCATTACGAACATGACACTTGGGGGCTCATTACGATGGCGGGCGGAAGCACCACCGCCGTGCTGGCGGATGCAAAAGCACCAGTTACCGCCGGCACGCAGCAGTCCACACGCCCGTCCAATTACGATGCGAAAAGTAGGCCAAACACCGCCGGCAAGCCAGCAACACCGTCCGCCATCAAAGTGCGCCCGTACACGTAGCGGCGCAGCTCAACTGACACACACCATCCGACGAAACACGTCCCGCCCGGCGCATAAATTACGATGCCGCAAACAAACGGCTCCCACGGCCAAGAGATACCGTACGACAAACCGAAGCGGTAACACGGATGCCGAGCACGGACAACGAAGAAGCGGCTCCCCGAGCATGAATCCAGCACTGCAGGCCCTCCCCATGCTCCTGCTGATGCACCACCAAGGACGCAACGTACCGCGGAGACGCAGGTAGGCACACACACAACAAGTGCACGCAAACAGCGCACACAGTGCAAGGGCGGAAAAGCGGACAACCCCCCACCAGCGCGTGTACACTACACATCCACCATTGCATCCACATATGACACACAGGCCAAATCGTAACATCGCGGAACACATGTGTACACACCACCTGGGACTAGGAACCAACCACCCCGTCACGGCCCCAAAGCGCCGATGACGCTGCCACACATGCGCACAACGCAGAGGCCAACCGCAGCGCCATGCATGCGTCGCACACAGACACAGGGACACAACCAAGCAGCACACACATCAGTCCCACCCCGAACGCACATGACACGTGACAGGCCTGCCACAGACATGTCCCCAACGCCCAATTCACGGACAACACCCAACGCCACACAACCGACGCACACATGTCAGTGAAGACACGCAACAGCAGGACACACCCCAGTGTAACAAACATGGCGTAGCACACAGCGGCGGCAACACCAACTAGGAGAAGCAGGGCCCCTTCAGGAAGAGGAACGCCAGTACCACACTGAAACACCCATACCACCCTGCACATATGAACAAGACATACAAAACGGAACACCAAAGAGCCCGGGGACCGACAACAGGTGGCCCAAGAATAACATTCACACACAAGGCCCAACGCAGAGCGGAAAGGCAGCCTGCCGCCCACACAAGGGAGAGCAGACAGCACTGAATGACCTTCCATTCCAACTCCGAAACCACAGCCCTACGACAGAAGCCGGTGAATACAGCCATTGTCCAAGAATAGACCAACACAGGCATGCCGAGGAGACCGACCACAGGGCAGATAGCGCATATCACAGAAGCACACAACGGACGGGGAAGAAAGAAGAAAACACTCCCCATGTCGGCCACATGCAAGTTAATTGGAAGGAGTCACACATCACTGACCTTGAACTGTCTGAGAAGCATGTGGGAAGAGGGCCCGTGTCCTCCAAACAAGCCAACAGAACACAAGTCCTGTCTCCCTACGACTACACAGAGCTCACAGCAACCTTGGAGCGTGCACATTGCAGACTGCACACACAGCCGGAGCACGCCACCACAACGCACCGCTGGGAAATGGCAACCGCAACACACCTACCCAACTACGCCGAACAGCTCAAGCTGTACAAAACCAACCTGTTCCATACATTGGGATGCGATCTCCTGTCCCTGCTGAACGTAAGTTACCGACTGACTTACCGCATCACATTGTTCAGCTGCGTCATGCCCGTCTTCTACTGTCGGAGGTGTCCCTACCAGCATCCCGTCGAGATATGCCTCTCCAACCCGGCATGTCTGAAGGCGGACCTGCTACCACTACTCCTCCCTCTGGACGCACACGACAGGGCCTGCTCTGCCTATGGGGGCATGGCGTATGTGGCCAACATCGCACCCGCACTGAAATGGGACCACTGTGCCTCCACACGACGGATCATCGAGAACAGCTACATCGAATGTCACCCAGCATGCCCCATCATGGTCCTCCAAGGGACAACTTACGAACAACACCTTGACAGCCACCATCCGCTACATTGGCTGGCAAACATGTACACCACCAATGACATGGAAGCCCTGCTGGACGGCATCGCATACCTGACAACCTGTCAATTCGTCGGACCACAACGCAGGTTCCCAGATTGACCTATGATGTCCAACCCCGCACCCATGCTTAGCTTCCGCACGGACTGGCCAGTCACCACCACAACAGCCATACCAAACGACCGGCAACTGTAACCACACCATCAACGACATCGCCATGACATCGGATATGACCGGGACATGCACACTGTTCCCCATCACATCCAGGAACACTGCATGCATCGTGGGAGGCAGTGGCATGGGCTCTGTGTATCGCACCCACATGGACGGAACTGCACGAACAACCAGGACACGACATGGATCCAGCGCCCATGGACACACACACCGCTCAGTGGACATGAATAGGTCGCCTGGAGTCTGTGGGTGCTGCACCCCTCCCACCCCCGCCCCGGGAATCCCATACCAGGACCTTTGCATGGAAGACAAGTGCATACAACAACAACACGACCCCAGTGACTGTGACATGTCCAGTAACCACCACAGTGCAACAACAAGTGGCACGCCGCTGCATGCACGCAAGCACATGCCCTGATGTCATCTCACATGCACGCGTGCATGAGGAACAACCGCAGCAAACCTGTCACATGGAACTGAGATGGACTGTGCCCATGATGCCAAGCGGTCTGGTAGGCTACATGTATACCGTCTGTGTCAAAGTCCGCAGCTCCGCAGCTATACGTAAATGTACATTAGCACAGCCTTGGCCAAGCAGATGTCACTCTGAAGCCCACATCCCACATGCAACAGCCAATCACATGTAACCCCACACCCTATCCCATTTGCAATCATGCTCAGTATATCCTCAACATGTATTCCGCTGCCAGTAGTGTCCACTATACTGCATCACAGAGGACAGAAGACTCAATATAATGTTTGAAACCAAAACTGTCTCCGCTGACTCATTTCACAAGTACGAATGAGAGAGGATGGGAGTATGTGAAGTACACGGCAGTCGTGACATGACCATGTAGTCCACTGGTATTGGATGTCAACGCAAATGAGTAGCACAACTGTGGAAGACACACATGTGTCGTGTGAAGTCGTATGGACGCAGTGCTCAGGTGGGTGGGTGCGACGGGTAGATGCGCACATGCCAAGTTGGAGCACGCCGTGTTGGGAGGGGTCATGAACAGTACACCACCGCTTCCCTGGGCATTGTGAGAGGACACCTGTCGGGGGAGTGAACACGTGTGTGCACAGCAGCCGGGCACACGTACAAAGCGGTACCAGGCGCACCTCAGCCCACCCTCTGTGGACAAGCTGGATCCTGTTATGCGCCCGCCATGCCCCTTGACAAGGCACACACAGCCCCAGTCGACCAGGTGTAACCCCAATATAGTCAATCCGCACAGGCGATACAGGGCACGGGATGGCAGTGGAGCATGGTGTGTGAGAGGTCTCCTCGCGCTCCTCCTGGTCATATCACGCAGGCAATAGAACCTCAACGTCTAGCATGGCACAAGTCAGATGGAAGTGTAGGGGGACGCACCACAGCACGAGCAGCACTGACGTCACGGGAGGTGGCTCGCACCATCCCATCCATTGCCCATCATACCAACCACGCCACATGCCATTGCGACTAAGTGCAAGCGCGTGCGCCACCACCCCGAGCCCTCCCCAGAGAGGCCAAAGAGTGAATGTGTGGGCCATCAGTCACAGACGGACGCGGCCTGGCCGCAAGGGCAGCCACAGCCACTGGGTGTCGCAGGTGGCGGATCCGGAAGGCGAAGACTGTGATGCATAGTCCATGCAGGCCGGGTCTCCATTTGGGGCACCACGCAGGTGGACGGCGTCCCGTAACACATCATACCCTGAGACAGCCCACTTGTGCAACTGGACCCACACATACACTCCTTGCCCTCTCTGGTGCGAGCTTGGGGCTGCCTGTGCAAGCGCTAGCCTCGCAGGTGCAGCATGCATATTGGGGGAGCGAGGGAGGACATGAGGGCTGGGGCGAAGATGACTGTATCACTGTCAGTGAGTACAAGGGATGACCCAGATGTGGAAAGGAAGAGACGTGTCCCGTGTGTACTGCAACTAGTCGCCAATCCAACTACCCCCCATGTCCGGAATGTAAGCCCGCACCTAGGCCCGCCCATCCGCCACATCGAATATACCACCAGCACGACAACCTTCCCATTCGGAACACTGACTGGGGGTGGCGACCAGTGAACAATCATGTGTAGCCTACCCACGCGTACATGTGGGCCCTCCATGATCCATGTCACCTGCGGCAAAGTCATGACATGCGCAATGAGGGAAGTGAGGTGAGCTGTCCGCCCCACGCACAGAAGGTGCATCAGCTCCACAGACCCAGCAGCGAGTCCAGCAGGGGTCACATGTGCAGGGGCAGCTGTGCCTGGTGTGAAGGCACATGCATATAGACAGCACATCGACCAATGTGTAGTCTGCCCACATCTACAGTCCATCATCATGCGGACATAGGAATTGAACACAGGGCAACACATCTTAGTGGGTGCACCCACCGTGACCAACAATGCGCAATCATCGACGTACCCGCCCTGTGCATGGCCCCCCACCCAACGGAGGCACATCCAGTGCCACCATCCCACACACAAGCCTTCCACGGAACATGCTGTGTCCAATGCTCAGTACAGAGTCAGCGCCCATCTGGTGGATCCTGAACAGGAGACACATGCACACACATGCCAGCTCCCACTATGTACGTCTGCCACCTGGCACGTGCAATGTAACCTCTCACCTGTGACGTGTGACTGCAAGCACACAGCCGTCTTGGCATGGGGCTGTCAATGTGGACACCTGTCAATGTTTCGGGAGGTGTGATCCGTACAGTGCTGTACATAGGGTGCAGTGCTGACACCTACTACTGTCTCATATCCCCTCGTGCCACAGGTCCCACTTGTTTTGGCCGCTCAGCCTGTGCCCACATCGTCGTCGTCGTGTGCCATACTCATCCAGCCTCGGAAGCAGTTCCATGCTCAGCAGACATTCATGTTGCCGTGGCGTTGCCGCTTGACGAATATGCAGTCAGTCGCCATCAGCACGCCCCGCAAGTCATTGGGGCCTAGATCCCCATGTGCATGCACATGGCAGTGGTCTGTATCACTAGCCATTGCCATTGTTGGGAGACCTGTGTAAGTGTATTGTGGCCGTGCCGTCCCAGCTTGACAGCTGGGCTGTGGCTCATGTGCTTGCTCAGTCATGTCAGTGATGTGTATGCGAAATTGCTATGTGTCGTGTTGCTTTGACATGTGTCCACTGCCATTGTCCCTAGGCGGAGACCGAACATTGACCGCCCATACCAATTGCTGGCGGACATGGACGATACAGAGGTCATTAGGAAGTTTCGGCTGGACAGGCCAACCCTGCATCGACTGTGTGCCATGTTAGAACCCCATCTCCGTCCCCGCAGGGTGTATCCGACAGCTGTCACCCCCACGGCTAAGGTGATGGCCGCCATGCATTTCTTCGGCACTGGGTCATTCCAGCACACAGTGGGCAGTGGAGGAGGGATGTCCCAGCCCATGTTCAGCAAGGTGCTGAGGGATGTACTGGCAGCCATGATGCTGTACCGAAACAGGTACATCCGCTTCCCCAGGGCTCGTGAATTGGCGGCAGTGAAGGGTGCATTCTATGCCCATTGGCAGAATCCCACACGTCGTTGGAGCCATTGACTGCACACATGTTGGCCTTGTTCCACCACAGGCCACTGAGCACCTGTACCGCAACAGGAAGCACACGCACTCCCTGAATGTGCAAGTGGTGTGCCTTGCGGACATGGTGATCACCCACGTGTGTGCAAAGTTCCCAGGCTCGGCCCATGACGCACACATAATGCGCAACAGCATCTTGCCACGACTGATGTCCAATCTGCAACAGGATCGTGGCTGTATTGTCGGTGAGTATGTGGAGTGGTGTAGCGTGCTGGTTGTGCGATGCTGTCCCCTGTCCAGTTGGAATAGCAACGGTTCTCTGTGTCCCTCACACCCAGGTGACTCTGCGTACCCGAATGGGGCATGGCTGCTCAGTCCATTGAGGAATCCTCGCACCCCAGCAGACGATCGCTACAATGAGGCACATGGGAGGACCAGACGTGTGGTCGAGCGTACCTTTGGCCTCCTCAAGTCCAGGTTCAGGTGCCTGGACCGCACCGGGGTGCGCTGGCGTACTCCCCACAGAAGGTGTGCCAGATAGTGGTGGCGTGCTGCATGCTGCACAATCTGGCCATTCGGAAGCAGATCCCCCTCATCGTGGATGACGGAGATCAACCAGGGCCCCAGCCCGCAGACCAGGACAGCTCGAGTGAGGAGGACAGCGGAGAGGAGGAAGCTGGGAATGTGCGGCAGCAGCTCATCGCCCGCTACTTCACTTGACGGTGAGTGTCCATGTACGACGGCTGATGTGGCTGTATCTGTGCAGGTGTGTGTGTGCTGTGTCAGGGTGGCCGTTTGTTCACTGCGTGCTGTGTGTCAACGCTCCATGGCCAGGGTAGTATGCCACTGTTGGTGGCTGTGGCATTGTGCCCTATTGCTCTGTGCGATGTGTGTACATTGCTTGTAGTTGTTGACATGTACTGTGTGATGGGTGTGTGACACACTCATTGAATGTGCTCCTGTTCTGTCTCCCACCCCTAGGTCCCTACAGGCCCTCCGGTTCCATTGCCATGCCACGCATCAGGTGCCTTTCCGCCCAAGGTGGCCGTTGTATTCCGTACAAATAAAACACAGGGCACAAACAGCAGTTTGTGTAAGAGGTGCATTTATTTCAAACTGTGACATGTGATTGTGTGTAAGGTGATGACAAAAGTGGTGCGTGCAGTGACAATGAGCTGTCGGTCATGGCTGCGTGATGCTCAGGGTGTACCCACTGGTTCTATGTCCATAGTCCAACACACACATGCCATCCAGATGGCTGTGTGGAGTGGGATCGTAGTCCAAGTCAATGCAGTGGGTGGTCAAGGAAGGCTGGCTGGCTGCCTCACTTGCATCTGGAGCATGCGAAGTCCTCCCGGGAGATCTGTTTCCACTCCGGACGGCCCCTTCCACGTTTGCGAGGGGGTGCCTGCTTGCGACATGCTGGTGGTTGAGGTGTGCTCACTGGCTGTGGACGCAGGGGAACTGGACACTGCTGCTCGACCCTGCGCCCCGGCAGGTGGTGGCGGAGGGGAGCTGCTGTCCCTGGCTGTGACCTCACCGCCACCACCAGCTGGCCCATGAGGTCCACGAGTTGGCCCATACGGGCGTCCATGGACCTCAGCACCCCCAGCACCTCACGCGTGTCTGAAGCTGACCTGGCCCATTGTCCTTGGGCCTCTTCATAGGCCCCAAGGACTCTGGCCATTTGAGGCAGGGCATGGCTCCCAGGGAGGCTGGCGTTTGCCTGACCCTGCTCCTCCTACCAGTCCTGCTGCCACCGGCCTGCCCACTAGCCACATTGCTCACCACGGTCCTCGCTGTGGCTCCCAGGGTGGATCCAGTCGGCCGGGCCACCACCTGCGCTGGGGCTGGTGCCAGCGAAGACGTGGTGGTGGTGGCGGCGGTGGTGGTCGGTGCGGCGATGGTGGCGGTTGCGGCAGTGGTAGTGGCCGCAATGACCGTGGGTGTGGCCGCAATGACCGTGGGTGTGGCCGCAATGACCGTGGGTGTGGCCGCAACGACAGTGGCAGCAGGGGGCTGGGAATGTTCAGCAGCCCTGGATGATGGGTTGGTGGGTAGGAGGAGTCCTGGGGAGCGGCTGGGCCCTGCCACACCAGATGGGCCTGCTTGGTGGTCCGTGTCCGAAGAGGAGGACAGATCCTCCACATCCGTGTGTCCTCGTTGGGGGCTTGTAGGCTGGCTGTGCTGGCTGCTGGCTCCATCCCCAGCATCCAGCAGTTCGTCACCTGTGGAGAGAATGAGATTTGTTATTGTGTTGCACCTTGCGAAGTATGTATTTGTCGTCTGACATTAACAGTTCGTGCAATCTCGTACATGGGTTTCCCGGAGGCGTGTGTGTGGCTGTACCATTTGTAGTTGTGTGTGCTTGGCAATGGGACTGTGTGCTGTGGACATGTGGCATGGGACGGATTGGCCATGCCGATGGGTGTGTTGCTGTGCCCCTACTTATTGTGACTCTGGTGTATGCGGGCTCCTGGCCCATCCTGGGTCTGGTTTGTACTTTGCTTTTGGGGTTCAAATGGAACGCTTAGGAACGCATATGGCAACATGGGGGCCATGCCCCAGATTCGCATTTGGGAGGGAATATGCTTTTGGGGTTCAAATGGAACGCTTAGGAACGCATATGGCAACATGGGGGCCATGCCCCAGATTCGCATTTGGGAGGGAATATGCTTTTGGGGTTCAAATGGAACGCTTAGGAACGCATATGGCAACATGGGGGCCATGCCCCAGATTCACATTTGGGATGGAATATGCTTTTGGGGTTCAAATGGAACGCTTAGGAACGCATATGGCAACATGGGGGCCATGCCCCAGATTCACATTTGGGATGGAATATGCTTTTGGGGTTCAAATGGAACGCTTAGGAACGCATATGGCAACATGGGGGCCATGCCCCAGATTCGCATTTGGGATGGAATATGCTTTTGGGGTTCAAATGGAACGCTTAGGAACGCATATGGCAACATGGGGGCCATGCCCCAGATTCACATTTGGGAGGGAATATGCTTTTGGGGTTCAAATGGAACGCTTAGGAACGCATATGGCAACATGGGGGCCATGCCCCAGATTCACATTTGGGATGGAATATGCTTTTGGGGTTCAAATGGAACGCTTAGGAACGCATATGGCAACATGGGGGCCATGCCCCAGATTCACATTTGGGAGGGAATATGCTTTTGGGGTTCAAATGGAACGCTTAGGAACGCATATGGCAACATGGGGGCCATGCCCCAGATTCGCATTTGGGATGGAATATGCTTTTGGGGTTCAAATGGAACGCTTAGGAACGCATATGGCAACATGGGGGCCATGCCCCAGATTCACATTTGGGAGGGAATATGCTTTTGGGGTTCAAATGGAACGCTTAGGAACGCATATGGCAACATGGGGGCCATGCCCCAGATTCGCATTTGGGAGGGAATATGCTTTTGGGGTACATGCTGTGAGCCATGGGTGCCGAACGTGACATGTGTTGTGGCAGCATGACAGTGCATGGTCTGAGGTGTGTGCATGCCTGACATGGCCTGCATATTTGCTGTCTGTTGTGATTACTGGACATGGCATTGGACGCATCGTTATGAGTGAGTGTTGGTTGTGTGCCAGCCAACGTATTGCAGTTGTCCCATCTCCTTGGTGGGCGTGCTGCCCTGTGCCATGTGCATCACTGCAGTGCTCGTGGGGGGTGTGGCCCATGTTGTGTGTTGTTGCTCACAGTGTGGCGTGCGCTTCATTGACTTCTGGCACATGGTTGGTCATGGGCATGTATCTTAGCGTGACTGCTGTATGTGTGGCAGCTGTGTGGATGACATGCCTTTCATGAGACTGGGGCTGACGGATGGGATGGATGGTATGTTGTATGTGCATGGTGTGTCTGTGTGTTTGATGGGTTCAGTGGTGTTCGTGTGCATTTATGTTGTTCCGCTCTGTTGCGTCTAGTGTTGTTTGTCTTACATAGGCGTAGTTGTGGGGTGTGTGGTTGACAGGCAGTAGGGGCTACATGGACAGGACTTCAATGGTGTTTCGGTTGTGTGTGATGAGTTGCACAGTGGCTGCCGTGTGGTACTATATTCAGTGTGGCTTGTGCATGCAGACGTGGCTCCTTGGGTGTTGCTGTGTCTGTGATGGGTCATGTGAGGTGTGAGTCTGTGGTTCATGTCCGTGTGCACATTGTTCACTTGTTCGTGATGGTGGGCGGTGCTGCGTGTTCGTCTGCTACGTGACATGTCCCATGTGTTGGTCGTGTTACGGTCCTCATGCCTCCAGTAATCCAGCCCTGTCCAGTTTCCCACCTGCAGGTTGTTCGGGCGTGCACTGTACTGGATGCCACATGGTTCTAAGCGGGGGTGCTCCATGTTGCAGGTCTGTGGGGGTGAGGGGGTGTTGTGGGTCGTGGTGGTGGCTGGACACCCACTGACACCGATTGTTGTGGATCGTGATGTCTACCTTTCGGCTGTCGGTGTGCACTTCGGTGGCTGACACGTGGCTGTGGGGGGTGGGGGATGCTCCTCCTTGCTGTGCTGTGGGACTAGGGGCCTGGTGTGTGTTGTACTTGGGCTGTCCACCCTCCCACCCACTGCACTTTGTGTTCCTGCCACTTACCTGTTACTTGTCGGTTAGTGCAGCTATGGCGGACACATGGGTGTGGTGGGTGCTCGTTGTGGCGCTTCTGGCATACTTGGGGACCTGTTGGTGGTTACGTGGCTGGCTGAGTGTACACATGTCCCCACGCATCTTACAGTTGTTCTGTTTGGGCTGTGTGTGGTGGTGTCTGTTGCATGTGTGTGTGATGTGTTGTGTATTGTGTGCTGGACATGGGGGTGTTTGTCCCTGGGAGCTGTGGCATGGTGGTAGTGCATGTGAGTACATAGCGGTGTGCTGGTATACATTAGTTTGTACTTGCCAGCCTCCACTCCACCTGCTAATCCGGCAAGGATCTCGGGATGTATGATGACTCGCACCTTCTCCTCCCACGCTTTGAAGGTCTTGAAGAGCGCGGGATTCCCTCCGCCAGTGACGGCTGCCAGCTCTCTGTTCTTGGTCTCCTTCTTCTTGACCAGGCTCTTGACGTCATTCCACCGTTTGTTTATTTCGACTCTGTTCCTGGGCAGGGTCCCGACTGCATTGACCTGGTCTACGATCCGGTTCCACATTCTGTTTCTGGTGGCTAGTGGTGTGTGCTGGACCATGTTCCCATAGATTTGTGGGTGCACCTTGATGATCTCATCGACCATGACCGTCAGCTCAATGGGCGTGAACTTGGGCATTCTTTGTGGTGCCATGGTGTTTGTGGTGCTGGTGCGGTGTGTGTTGTGTAATGTGCAGGGGGTTTGTGGTGGTGGTGGTGGTGGTGGTGATGTGTGCGTTTCTGTGGTGTGCTGCTGTCCTTGCTGTGTCACTGTGTCCTCTCCTCTCCTCTCTGGTTTGCAATGTTGCAAGGGGTTGTGGTCTGTGGGAGTGCTGCTTTTGTACTTACCTATGTGGGTGTGTCCTCATGGTCTGTTGTTTTCAGGTGTGTTGTGTCTGGGGTTCTGGCCTTTGTAGTTTTTGTTTGTCCAGGGGGTGTTTTCGGGATGTGTACTGTGCTTGTGTATTTGTGCGTGCCTTGCTGTGTGGACTTGTTGGCCATGTTGTGTGCGATTGGTTTTGTGAGCGGATGGTTTCTGTGCAGGGACGTGGGCGCCATGGCTTCTGCCGTGTCGATTCTCATCGGCGTTGTTTGCGCTGGCGGGCGGTATATTTGTAGTTTTCCCGCGCTCATGGCGGTGCGATCGTAATCTCACGTGCGGTGTGTCGGCCGTGAGGGTGGGCGGTTTTGTGTTGTCGGGCGTGTTTCCGTCCGTGGCGGGCGGTTTGACTCCGACTCGGACGATGGCGGGCGGTATTTTGTGTGATTTTTCGCCGATGGCGGTTTTCGGTTTGTGTAATCGTAATGGCGTGGTCGGTGTTCAGGCGGTGTGTGCGGGCGGATTTTTGCCGCTTCCATGCCTGGCGGATTTTTTACGCCGGGTATCGTAATGGGCCCCTAAGGTTTTTAAATCGAATCTATGTTGATGAAATGTATCTTTTTTAATGTGTTTGCTTTTATGGCTTTTGGTTGCCGAATAAAGTATCTTTTGACTTGACTTTACTTGAGTGCAACAATAGGGAAAGTGATGGATAGCGGAGAGGTAAAAATTACTATTCCCACTCCAGTGAGTGCAACAGTAGGGAAAGTGTTGGATAGCGGAGGAGTAAAAAGTACTATTCCCACACCAGTGAGTGCAAAAGTAGGGAAAGTGTTGGATAGTGGAGGGGTAAAATTACTATTCCCACTCCAGTGAGTGCAACAGTAGGGAAAGTGTTGGATAGCGGAAGAGTAAAAATTACTATTCCCACACCAGTGAGTGCAACAGTAGGGAAAGTGTTGGGTAGCGGAGGGGTAAAAATGAATATTCCCTTTAGAGTCAGTTCAAAATTAAAAACAAACAAAATATCAACTACAACACAAAATTAAAAAAAAAAAAAAAAAAAACATATATACAAATATTAAAAATTTACAAAAGATAAAAATATATTATATTGTTAAAAAGATCTAACAAATACCTAGAAATAACAAATAACTATTTTTAATAGAAATTATGTATAATCAAAAACATTAAATATTACAAAAATGTAATCTTTTTTATTTCCTACCCTAAAGCACCACACAATTCACAACACACATCTAAATTTTAAAAAATGTATCTCCATAATTAATATAATTAATTATCAATTAAAGAAATATAATTAATTAAAAAACAAATTAAAACAGATAAAAATGAATTTACTCCCCAAACATTACCCCTATAAAACCGAAACCCACACACAAAATAAAAATAAACAATTACCATAAATATTTATAAATTGATGAATTAATATTAATGATCAACTAATTATTAAATATTTAAACATAAATTACTTTCCACCCTCTACCCCAATAAACACCACAACCCACACCTAAAAATCATTACACAATTTCCATAACTAATTTTACATTAATAAATTATTATCTATTAACAACTTATTAATTAATTTAAAAGATTTTACTTCCCACCCTTTACCACTATAAACCCCACATCTCACATCTAAAATTAATTACAGAATTGCCTTATTTAAATTTTTATTAATTATTTAGCATTAACTAATGATTATTAATTAATTATAAATAAATTACTTCCCACCCTATTCCCCTATAAACCCCACCACCCGCTCCTAAAAAAATAACACAATTAACATAATTAATTACCAATTAATGTATTAATAATAATTAACAAACAATTAATAGATAATTAATAATAAATTAATTCCCAAAATTGACACTATAAATTATAAATTAAATAAATATTAATAAATAAAAAATATTAATACATTTATTATAATTAAACTACTTCCCACCCTATTCCCTATACACCCACAACCCGCTCCTAAAAAAATTACACTATTAACATAATTACCAATTAATTAATTAATAATAATTAACAACCAATTAATAAATAATTAATAATTAATTAATTGCCACAATTAACACTCTAAAATGTAAATTAAATAAATATTAATAAATAAAAATAAGAATTAATTTATTATAATTAAATTACTTCCCACCCTATTCCCCTGTAAAACCACAACCTGCTACAAAACTAAAAAAATGCTAAATTTAATTAAAATAAAATTAATAACTATTAAAAATGTAACACATATATTAAAAAACAAAAGCAACACTTACACAAACAAATAGTTCACATACTTTTAAAAAACATACTAAAATACATAACACTAAATAAAACGTCGATATTTTAAACAACTATATTTTTGCAAACGATATTAATGACTTTGATATTTTCAAAAACGATATTTCTTACCTCCAAGTCGATATTCTTGACCACGATATTCTTGCTGTTGATATTTCTGCATCACGATATTTCCAACTCAATATTTGTGTATGTCGACATTTAAAACTTGATATTCTGTCTGTCCGCTGGGTGTTTTACAGGACCTAAAAGAATTTGCAGCTTTGAGCAACGACATCTAAGTAAAACGCACCACCACTGGGGAAGTGAAAACAGTAACAGCAAGACCTGCCTGGGTCTGGAGTTAGGGGACCTGGCCAAAGAGAAAATTGAGGACAAAAAGAATTTGGTCCATCTTACAGACTGCCTGTACCTGTCCTAGCTGTTGAAGGAACCAGAACTGTCCTTCTTCCGCCTCTTGCTGGCCGTCGAGACAATAGACCGGACGGCGTCTGGCTACTTCTTGCATTATGATGATTTTATGCTTTCTATTTTTGGCTGAAAAAGACTTAGGGGGCGTGGCTTGCAGCCGACGAAGATGGCCGCGGCTTAGAGGGACTCCGGGCCTGACGCACTAACCCCAGTCTCTCCTGTACATAATCCGGCGCAAATCAGCGCACTAACGGTGAGAGGCAGCTCCGGAATACCGGAGGAACACTCGCCGAAAGTCTCGGAGCGGCAGGTGCCGCCGGTGCGACAGAGGCAAGGCCGGCGTGTGTGAGGCCCGGCTCCGGACGTGAAGCAGGGGCCTCGCGTGAAACTGCGGCCAGAGAGGGCAACGTCAACCTCGGCCGGACCCACACAAAAATACCGGCATAACAACGAAGCCTTCACAGCCTCCAGGGACCGGAGAGATGCGGGAGAGAAACAAAGGAGATCCGGTGCAGGTACAGGGCGAGGCTTCTGGCACTAAGATAAGGCAGCCGGCCGCCTGGCGTCGCGGGTGCACGGTGGTCACTGGGACCCCGGAAGGCCCTACTAGCACGCACCCTGCACAGACCTCCTCCGGCATAACAAGTAAAGCCATACGCGGCGGATAGCCGGGGCCGGAGGGGCGTAGTAAAGAACAGAGGACAGTGTGGACCCCTCTACAGGAGCTCCGACGGACACGCGAACACTGCGTGGCGCCCCGGTGGGCCTGATGGTGACGAGGGGACATCCAGGGCGGCCCGGGTTCCGGCACCGGCGCTCCGCCACGGCACAGTAAAGGAGGCTACAACCCGGCAGCGATGGTGTATTTGTATTAGTGGCAGCATTTCACCTCGGGGAGCTAGATCAGAGAGGGAGGACACCCTGCGGGAGCCAAGACAACCGAAAGACCACGCGGAGACGACATACCTCTGGCAGATAGCGGCGATTACTGGCTCCCCCACATACCTCGCCCTGGAGAAAATGGGTGGCAGGGGTCCACGCGTGACGGCAAGCAATAAAATGGACAAATATGTCCTCCACAGGGACAGTAAGGACCTGCAGTCCACAGCCGCACCCAGTGGTGCGGACGCAGTACCGGCGGCATCAAAAGAAGTCACTCTCCTGGATGTGATGGCAGCTCTTGGCCAGATGCAAACGTCCATTGGGACAATATCGACAGACATCACACTACTGCGCGCCGATGTCTCCAAAATGAATGCCAGGATTCACGAGGTGGAAACCACTACGGTGAATCTCTCCACAGACTACGGCGACATTGAAAAAGAAAGTTCAAACGCTGGAACTGGCACACAAGCAACTGACCGCCAAGCTCGATGACCAGGAAGGCAGGTCCAGAAGGAATAACGTACGCCTGGTGGGGGTGCCGGAGAGTGTCAGGGGCCCCGCCCTGGATCTTTTCGTCGAAGATCTTGTCAGCAACCAGCTAAAGCCTCGGGGACTATCACATTTTTCTCGGTGGAAAGAGCGCACCGAGTACCAGAGGGAGGCCTCGGCCGGGGGCTCCCCGAGACCAATTTTGGCGCGCATCTTTAACTATCGCGACCGGGACATTATTCTGCAGGCGGCACGTGTGGCCCCCATTACAAGTAGAGAACTGTACGGTAACCCTGTATCCGGACTATACGGCGGAGGTGACCAGGCGGCGCCGTAGCTTCACAGAGGTGAAGAAGGAATTTCGCACTCGCGAACTCAAATATGCCATGTTATTTCCGGCAAAGTTGAGAGTGGAGGCGGAGGGAAAAACATGGTTTTTCGACACACCGGAGGAGGCCGCCGGGTGGTTGGAAGGATGGCGACCAGCGGGAGGCCCCGGACGACAGAGACCCAGGCGAGAACGGAACGGCAGCACGAACCCCGAAACAGAAGGAATCTCCCAGCAAGACGACACAGAACATTGACACAACGGGGACACTCGCATGTGAGATAGACTTAGACGACGTGTGTACAAATCCCCTGTGGGATCTTGGGGTCCTGCCTGGCCATAGGCCCTGCCTGCTCCAGGAACGTAAACTGAGCGCAAAAGATCAAGAATACTTGGGGACAGTGCGGAGAGACCGGGGTGACTCAACCCCCCTTACGCAAGTACAACGTTATGGGGATAAAGCACTCTGCTGAGTTGGGGATGCGGGTAGTTTTAAATCCGCGGTGCAGGGGGCAGGGAGGTGGGCGGGGGTTGGGTAATGTTTGGGATTTCTTTTTGTTTTTATTGTTCTAATGTACATGATGACATAAGGTACAGTGTCGGGGAACACACACAACGAACTCATCACAGGGGATACATAACACTCCTACATCTCACACCAACGGGACATACACATGATGCCGGCACGAGCGATGACTATAGACCCTGATCAGCAGGGACAGACCTCCAGCCCAGCCCATCAGCCCTTTGCGGTGTTATCCTGGAACGTTAACGGACTAGGGGATAAAATCAAGCGGGGGCTGGTTCTTCAATACATTAAGCGCAAGGGGCCCGCGGTCACACTCCTCCAAGAAACACATATGATAGGGACGGCATGGAGAGCACTGAACCGATGGGGGTATGAAATGGCAGTACATTCCGAGTTTACCTCAGGTTCCCGAGGGTGGGAGTCCTCATTAATAAACGTTACCCATTAATGGTCCTGGGAACCCGGAAAGACGACCAGGGTCGATTTGCGGCGGTGACTTGCAGGTGGGACGGCAGGGTTTACAACCTAGTGACGGTATACATCCCGCCGGCGCTACACAATATGGCATTCCCGGCCCTTGGGAAATTCTTGCTGACACTCCCTCAGGGAGAACTGATAATAGGGGAGACTTTAACGCGACGATGGATACCACAAAAGACAGGAAACCCCCAGAGACTCCAACAGTGCAAACCAGAAATTAGTAGACTTCACGGAGGCCCTGGGCCTAATAGATATATGGAGGGACAGGTACCCGACAGAGTTACAGTACACGTTCCACTCCGGGGTGCATGACAGCCTCTCCCGATTAGATTACATCTTCACGCTAGCATCCGGGAAAACTGGGGTAGTTGATATCACGCATCTAGCTAGAGGCATATCAGACCACTCACCGGTACAAATCATGTATAGGGCCTCAACACCGGGTAGGCGTAGGATCTTTCCCCTCCACCCTAGTTATCTTAAGACCAGCAAGATAAGCAAAGGCCTTATTAAAACGACAACAAACTATTTTGCAGAAAATCTGCATTCTGTAGAGTCCCCTACAACTTTATGGGAGGCCTATAAAACAGTGCTACGCGGCCAGGCAATCTCTTTAATAACAGGCCATAATCGGGCGCAGCAGCAGCAGATCCGTAATCTGGAGAGGGAGGCAACACGGGCGGAGACTGAGTTAGCAGCTAGTCTTAATGACGACACGACCCATAGGGTGCATTTAGCACACCAGGAATACAAGGCATATATGTGGGAAGAGGCAAAAGCTGAGCATACCAGAACACAACATGCCCTATATGAAATAGGCGACAAAGCGGGTAAACTTCTGGCATGGCTGGATAAAAAGGAGAGAGCCAGCAAATGGGTAGCGCAGATACAGTTGCCGAATGGGACATGTACGGGCGGAGCCGCAGCGGATCGCTGAGGAGCTGGCGAGACATTATGAGATGGTCTATACCCCGGTGGCGACAGCCACAATGGAGGACAATATTAGATTCCTCAAGGATATCGAGATGCCTACATTGACCCCTGAAGCAGTAGAGGCTCTTGAGGCAGATCTAGCCCCGGAAGAACTTACGCGGGCGATTGGCGAACTGCACGTAGGGAAAGCCCTTGGGCCTAACGGAATCCCGATTGAATTTTATAAAAGGGCGGCGCCTCACTTAGTGCCGCAGCTGCTACACATGTATACAGATAGCCTGGAGAAGGGTGTCTTGCCCAGAGACCAGCGCATAGCCACTATAGTCGCGATCCACAAACCTGGCAAACCCCCGCAGGAGTGCACATCATACCGTCCCATATCCTTGCTCAACGCAGAAGCTAAAATTCTCGCAAAGACATTGGCCATGAGACTACAACAGCATTTACCCATTATAATCCATCCAGATCAGTCTGGTTTCATGCCAAATCGAAACACCGCCCTAAATCTGCGGCGACTGCACAGGGTCATAGCACGTAGATCTACTATAGAAGAAGACGCGGTCATCCTTTCTCTTGACGCCCGAATGGCATTCGACCTCGTCGAGTGGCCTTTCCTTTTCGCGGTGCTCCGCCACCTGGGATTCGGTCCTAAATTCTGTGATTGGATCCAGCTCCTATACACCCGACCGCTGGCGCAGGTCACAGTGAATGGCTGCATTTCAGAAGAGTTCTCGCTGGGCAGAGGGACACAGCAGGGGTGCCCGCTGTCGCCACTCCTTTTTGCGATAGTACTGGAGCCGTTGGCCGCATGGGTATGCCAGAGCCCGGTGATCCGGGGACTGAAGTGGGCCACGGGATGGGAAGACCGCATCTCGCTTTATGCAGATGATATCCTGCTCTATTTGGCATCTCCGGCGCGCTCCATCAACTGTCTATTGGACATCTGTGCGTCCTACGGCCGGGCCTCCGGATATACTATAAATTGGGCAAAATCCATGCTGTATGTACTGCATGGTGCCCCACCACGGCTCCCCGGGGATGTGACCTCCAGATAACGCACATCGGATTTAAATATCTGGGAATATACATCACGCATAACACCACGCAATTCATGGCCGAAAATCTCACACAACCTTTGACGAAATTCCGACGAGACGTCAAGCATTGGCGCTCGCTGCCACTAACATTACTGGGGAGGGCAGCCCTCTTTAAAATGATGGCGCTCCCCAGGTTCCTGTATGCGTTGCAGAATACACCATTTCCCGTGACCCCTGCATATTTCGCAGCTATTGACTCCGAAGTGTCCACTCTACTATGGGATGGGAAGACACCCCGCATAGCGAGACAGAAGCTGGCGCGCTGTTGGTACGACGGAGGCATCGCCCTCCCTGACATAAAAGTTTATTATTGGGCTGCACAATTGGCGGTAGTAAACCAATGGCTCCACGTGTCCCAGGCCGACCCGGCGTATCGACTGGACAGGCATCTCCTTGGCACCGCCGGAGTTATGGGGGCGCTATACAATAAGACTAGAAGAGGGCGCTTACTGGCCCGACGGCCCATACCATTCATGTCTGGGTCGAGGCGCGGAGGGCATTGGGATGGAAAGGGGTAATAACGCAGGCCATGCCGCTCTGGGATTCTAAACAATTGGGTGCTTTGCGCAACTCCAGGGGCTTCCAGCGGTGGGACCTAATCGGGATTTCGACGGTGGGAGACCTATGGAAAAAGGGGAAGTGGTCACGTTCGCCCTACTGCAAGACACATATGGCCTGGCGCAGTCGGAGGAGTTTCGTTACCACCAGATACGACACGCATTAAGGGCAGCTATCCCACCGGGTACGCAGCTTCCGGAGTCCTCGCCGTTGGAGGACAGACTCCTAACTGTGCACCTAGTCAAAAAGCCATCTCACAAATCTACCGCAAAATAATAAATAACCAGCCTGATCGAACAGTACCCCTTAGAGAAAAATGGGAAGCGGACGTAGGTGAATTAGACGACACAGAGTGGCAGGAGGCCCTATCGTCCCCTAAGGAAGTAGCAATACCATCTAGGCTCAAGCTAGTACAATTAAAAATAATACACCGTACTTACTACACCCGGACCCTTATGCACAGAATTGCCCGAGCAGACACACCACTATGCCTTCGAGACTGCGACGAATTAGGAACCTTTTTCACACGCTTTGGACATGTCATGCGATAATGCGATACTGGAGGGCAGTTATGCGGACACTCTCGCAGGTAACGACCATCACGATCCTCCCAGAACCAAGGATGTGTCTGCTTAATATATGGAAACCCACAGACCTCACTCATAGGGCCCGAGATTGGGTGACACTGGGAATGACTCTAGCGAAAAGAAATATCGCACAGCACTGGGGAACTCGACAGCTGCCCACACTACAGCAATGGTGCAAAGACATGGACAGCACCATGATTATAGAGAAAGCAGTGTACATACATAGAGGGTGCCCCAAAAAATGGACACTGATCTGGGGGGTGGAATGCATACCGGGGTGGCATATGTGAGCCCCCACGGGAGAACACACCGTCCGATCTCAGTGAATGATGGAGCTCTGTCACGGGGAGTACACAGGCCAAGCCATACGACACTGACTGGCCGACAGCCCACGTCACTGCTAGGTAGTCCGTAGCAGACTGCCGCCACCGATAAATTACACAAATACCCCCTGTTATTGATTGATTGTAAATGTACCGTAAAGTTATTGATGAAATGTCACATGTACCAGTTTTGTAAAATCAATAAAATGTTTTATAAAAAAAGAAAAAGACTTAGGGGTCATTACGATGGCGGACGGAAGTGCATCCATAGTGCTGGCGGTGGTGGAAAACATCGATTTTTCCGCTCCTGACGCAGTCATTGCGACTGCCATATTACAATGGGCTAACAGAAGCCATTTTCCGACTGCCGCGGTGTTTCAGGCTCCGCATGTTTTTCGTTATGCAAGGGTGGCAGACGGAGCCCATAGAGCAAAACCGGCATGCAGAATCACGTTCCATCCACCAACCAGATTATGATGTATCAAACAGCCCTTCCCCACGGTGTAAAAACCACCACATCGTGGATGGCGGAAGCCCAACTTCGGAAAAGAAAAGTCGACCCAGAACACATCCATACCATCTGAGCCGCCATGGATCCTGCTCTACAGGCCTTTCCGCTGCTCTACCTGGTGCACCTCCGGCAGATAAGACATCGCCGCGCTCTACAGCAGAGGTATGTCCAAAACATCTCCACGAATTCAACCCCTGTACAACTACAACTCCCAGCAAGCGTGCAGGCAGGGCCGGCTCCATGATGTATGTGGCAAACTGCGAACTGCAATGTGCGAGGCCTCCTCAATTTACATGAGTGACACCCTCAGGGCTCCTGAAGGCAATTGGGGCCAATGCCGGGCCCCGCAGTTGCAGAGCGCGCACACTGCGACATTCAAAAATGTTAGGTGCTGGCGGCTCCCATTGGCTGATGGCTCATTCGCATAGGTGGTGCCACACCGCGGCGGTCAGGAAGCGTCGACTGCAATGCTGCATCATTCAATTGGGGCCAGTGCGTGTTACCACTGTGGATGCCAGCTACCGTGCCTGTAAACACATTCTGCAGTTGCATTTTCGCTTTGCTAATTGCATCACACATCCCAACACATTTGCCTAAAGTGATTTGTGCACCCTGTTAAGGTATTACTGAGTGTGACCTTTGAGTCAAGTCTTCACACACGTGGTATGTCCAAGAAAAGGAGAGTGAAATAACATTCTTTGTCATGTCTTGTGGCCAGCATGGACTGAAATGAGTTAAGGAGTCAAAAAGGACAAAGGCCTCTCTCACTGTACTAATGTTGTGTATTGAAACACTCATCCTGTGAACACTGTTTGTATATCCCTCGCTATTTGACTGTCGATTTCTTTGCCATGGGTTGTCTTTTGAAGGGCCAGTGATGTTGGCTGACAATTAGAGGTGTCCATTGTCTGGAAATCAGACATACTTGTAATCTCTAGCACTGTCAACAGACGTACTGCTGTGACATGCAGTGTGCCTAGCTGCCATTGCCTGGTTATGTTTTCACACACGTCATAGGAGTGCACATGTGTAACAAAAATACATCGCTCTGGCCGACATCATCGCTCATTTTCAGCCATGTGTGCATGTATACACAATCCATGTGTATTTGTGCATCATTTAGGTGAACATGGCAATGTCAGTCACGCAAACTCCTCACACAGTCACGATGGACTGACCCCATAATGTTCATATTTGTCTGTCCACCGTGCTGTATATACATGTATTGTTGTCCAGCTGACACTCACTGCCCCCATTCCGTAATGTTGTTGTGTATTGTGGGACTAAAGCTTGAGGTTGTGCAGTGACAGCAGCTACATGCAACTCAGCATTGATGCTGGTAAACACGAGTGCTCTGCCATCTAACCACAGGGCTTCTTAACCTTGATGTAGCAGTGCACCATATGCCATACACATCGACTTTTTCTGATGTTGTAGTAGTTAGTATGTCGAGTGAGTGAAGAAAATTAAGGTCTGTATGCATGTCACTTGTGCATTTCACATGTCCAAGAGTTCTGTCAATGTTGTGGTTGTGTGAGTCTTTGGTTAAGCTGTTTACCACATCTCATCTTTAACTCATCTTATGCATGTGTACCCTGCCAGAGTACTTAGGAGGAGACCACCTATCTTTCGCCCTGTCCCAGACCTGGCGATGAGGGAGGACATCGACATCATTAAAAAAATGTGTTTGGATCTCCTCACACTGCGAGAGCTATGTGCTCAGCTGGAGTCCCATTTGAAGCCCAACAGAACATATCCGGCTGCATTGTCTGCTACAGTGAAAGTGATGGCTGCACTGCATTACTTCGCCACTGGGTCTTTCCAGTACACCGTGGCCAGCGCCGGTGGGATGTCACAGCCTATGTTCAGCATGGTGTTGCGTGATGTCCTGTCAGCATTGATGATTTACAAGGACAGCTATGTCCACTTTCCAAGGAGGAATGAATTGGCAGCTGTGAAGGGGGATTTTTATGATCTGAGAGGCGTACCAAATGTTGTGGGAGCCATTGACGGTACCCACATTGGTCTAGATTCCACCAGAGGCACGTGAACACATTTATCGTAACCGCAAATATTACCACTCCATTAATGTGCAAGTGGTATGCCAGACGGATCAGATCATTTCACACGTGTGCAAAGCATCCAGGTTCGGCACATGACTCGTACATACTACGGAACAGCAGCATACCACAATTGATGGCAAATCTGCACCCAGAGCGGGCCTGGCTTGTTGGTGAGTGGGCTGTGTCAATGACTGTGATGTATGTGTGACATGCTGCTCTCCTCACATATTCAGATTACATTGTTTGTCTGTGTTTCTCACAACTAGGTGACTCCTGGTATCCCAATTGTCCGTGGTTGCTGACCACACTGAGGAATCCAACAACGCCGGGGAAGTCCACTACAATGATGCCCATGGGAGGACACGTCGTGTGGTGGAGCGCACTTTTGGACTTCTAAAGTCTAGGTTTAGGTGCCTGGACAAGAGTGGTGGTGCACTTCTCTACTCACCACAGAAGGTATTTCAGATAGTAGTCGCCTGCTGCATGCTACACAACCTGGCCTTGCGCAAAGAGATCCCCCTGATTCAGAACGATGAGGAGCAGCAGCAGCCCCCCGCTCCAAACCCACACATGCCCAGTGACGATGAAAGTGGTGAGGAAGAAGGTCTTGACCTGCGTCAACAGCTCATCGCCAACTACTTCCATTGAGTGTAAGTTAGCATTGAGCAACTATGACTGTGTCTGTGTGCTTTGCTGTTGTCTCCCAAACTTTGAAGATTGTTGCAGGGATTCTGCCCACAGACAGAACTATGCGCATGATTATAGGACTTGGGCAGGCAGGGACTGAGTCATCCTACCACCTGAGTACCCATAAGCACAGGACCGAATAGCTATAGTGCCTCACTAGCTCTCCTACTCACTGACAGTGAAACAAGCGCTTAGACATCCCAGAACACAACACTCTCAGATCTCTCAGGAATCGCGGTAACAACACACACCCTGTCGCCCTCACTCTCATACTTGTCCACAATAAGATCAATTGAAGACAAGAAACGGTTATAAATGTTTATTTTAACTACCGTGTCCGAACATGCAGTATACGTGCCACAACAAGCTGAGAAATGCATTAGTACAAAAACAGTCAGCATAATAACATGTCCATATATCATGAAGGAAGATGTCATATCAATAAACCCTCTGGAGGAAGACCTACGAGCCTATCCCCCTCCCCTTGCTAGAAGAAGTTGTATTATATATCCCAAGATCTATGGGCTTTGTCAGCAGACACCATTCCTCAGCCTATAGATGGTGAAATGTACATCACACGTGCTGTGTCTTTCTTCTCTCTGGAAAAATCCCTCTCCAAGTGTGGGGCACCTAGCCCACCTCCCCATAATATCTAAAAGGCACCCGTGGTCTCCAGCAGCTGCAAGAGTTTGTTGAGTCGGGGTGCTAGGGCCTGACCAGGACAGAATGACAAGGGACATTGTTTTTCGACCAAGGACATAATGTTCAGACAGTACTCCAGGACCGCACAGAGAACAAGCTCTGAGGACAGTTCTCATGGGAAAGACATAAACGAAGCTACTTGCAAAACAACAAAGCCATGTATTAAAGTGCGCTCCAGCTGCATAATGGAAGCCGGGCTCATACTAGGTGACAATGTCCACAACGGTCATATGACAGCCTCCCCTTGCTCAGGTCTGTAGTACCAAGCGAAACAGACCGCAGAGGTCAGCACAGTCAAAGCTAATGCAGACAGGGCCAAATTCAGAGATGAATGAAAAGAATTTTCAGAAGTAGGCGAGAAAAGGTAAAACATTATTGAATTAGTTCCAAACAGTTGCCGATGCTGGTAAGTAGTTACAAATCCAAGAAAGCACTTGCAGCTTTGAAGGCAAGCAGTTCCAAAAGACGATCATAATCAACTTCAACAAAAAGGACTGCCATCCAATCCAGTAGTATGAAGGAACAGATGTGCTCCTTGCACCACGAGGACGAAAGGAGCATTTCAGGGCAACCTGGAAGAGGTTCGATGTAGGCATGGCACAGGAGCCGTTGCGCAAACACACAGGCGCAGCTGGCAACCCGTCTGACACGTTGAAAGGCATCCCATAAACGGATATCACCTAAACAGTCCTGGTTGTGGGCCAACAAAGGACTCACCCACAGGTCATAATCCAGATCAGCAAGGGATGTGTTGGAAAGGCAGACATCCATGGCCCATTGAAAGGGGCATCGGCGACAGTAGAACACACGTTGCACGCAGGTGAAATAGGCATGGTGGAAGGTTAGCCTATAACTGATGCGAAGCACAGCTAATGGCAAACATCCAAAGATAAGCTGCATTCATTCACGGTACAGTTGCAACTGACCGGGGTTGGCCTGGACCACAGGACGGGCAGCCATTGCATAAGAGCAGTCGGAGAACCAGCACTCTGCAGAACAGCCAAAGGAGTGATGGTAAACTGCCAAATGCACTTTGAAAATTGAATGAATGACACCCGGTAGTACTGCAAAAATAGTATGAAACAAAGTTACAAGGCCAGAGTCCACAAGTTTAAAAAATGTGCAAGGCCTTCAGTATCAGACGCTTTTAACATTTGGTGTGTCAGTTCCCCAAAATGAAGTTGGAGAGTCGTGTTTAGCAGTGACTGAATCTCGCGGGACGTTCGAGCCACCTGGAATTAGAAGGTCTCACCGGCTGATGTGAGAGCGACTTCTTGTTGAAACAAAAGCGCATTGAGCCTGCATCACTTATTGAAGTCTGCTTTCTTTGTGGGAATGTGAGGCCAAAACTAACTATCTACAATCACATATGGGGAGTAAAAGAACATTGCTACAGCAAGGAACACGTTGTGAAACTGTTCCTATATACGGGACGCCTGCCCGTAAACCGCAGCAGTTGTGGTTATTCAGGATAAGATAACTTCGGTTGAAAAGGAGCTTTAGCATGGGTATGTTGTCAGGGACTGGTGTTCATGTGGGAAATCATGCAAAAATCGGGCCTGATACATAAAAAACACAGTGTAACAGTACTTGACTTTGTGAAGGCGACAATGTCACCAAAGGCCACATGACAGGATGTATTTTCATGCTGGTTCTTGTAGGCACACTGCTAAGGGTTACATTGTTCAGCACTGCGTGATTTGTAACAACTTACGTCATGTCCATGTTGATGGTAGTAGGGGGATGGGAGCACACTGCTTCACCTTCCAGCACAGTTCACCCCTTAGCATCCTGGTAAATGCAGTTCAGTTTAAATGCTTACTTGAAATGTATCCGAAGTGTTTTACCTAAGTTGGGCAGGGAGAGGTACAGAGACCTGAGAGGATTATGGCAGCTTTCTCAGGAAACACAGATTTTAATTTTTATTACCTCTACTGATGAAGTATAATATCCAGAAACACATGTGTCTAGAGATTCACAGCACTAACCTGCACCAGCCTTGGTGACACACTTCAATGGAAATTCAAGTAAGCATTTCAGCTGAACTGCATTTACCAGGATGCTAAGGGGTGAACTGTGCTGGGAGGTGACGCAGTGTCCTCCCATCCCCCTTCTGTCCATGTTGATGGTGTTGGCCAGTGTTATCTGGAATGCATCTTGTACAGTGTTGCCTAGTGGTGTGCTTTAGCTGTCATGCCATCATATGTCAACTCACTGTTATTTTCTTGTGTCGTTCTAGGTTCCTCCCTCTCTCAATGGATTGTTGCATTCAACTCTTGTGATGCATTGCAATGTGAGTTAACATGCTACTTACTATGATAAACATGCTACTGACACAAAGGCATACAGGTGTGATTTGTGTTTATTTTGACATGAGTGACAGGTGAGGGGTTGAACTTGAAAGTGATGGTACATGGATAGTTAGAGTAGAACACACAATGGTGGAATTCCACAGTCCAACAGAACACTCCCATCATTGTGGCAATGTGGGATCGAATCTACAACAAAGTCAATGATCGTTGTGACACTGGTGACATCAACGGTGGCTCCTAGAACTGGTACGGCACAATGCTTTGCCACGTGATCCTCTCGGGGTCTTTTCGGGCATCCCCTTTGCCGTTTGGCCCGGGGGAACCTGCTGCATGCTCAGAGGTGTCTGAGGAATCGCGGTGTGGTGACTCACCCCTCCCTGTGGCCGCTGCTGAGGTGTTGTGACTAGCATCCTGCTGGCCACGGGGTGGGCAGCTATTTGAGCTGCATGCATGTCCCTCAGAACACCCACAAGCTGGCCCATGTACTCCACAAGTTGTCCCAAACATGTGCCCATGGACCTTTGCAGCAGGCGGAGTTCACGCAGTTCTTCCACAACCTGGCCCATCTGTCCCTGGTTTTGTTGGTATGCACTAAGGACTGTGTTCACGGTGGCCAGGGCCTCACTCTCAGTGTCCTCCTGTGACTGTCCCCCAGTTGACCTCCCACCTGCCCTGCAGACACGGACCTGTGGTGTTGCCTGGCGCTGCTGCCGCACACTGTCCCCAGCGTCCCCAAGCTGCCTGGAGGTATTGGCAACAACTGGCACAGGGACAGTGTTGGAGGCAGCGGTGGTGATGGTGGAGATGGCTGCCACACAGGTCGTTCTTGCAGGGGTCTGCGTTGTAGGTGCAGCTGTTGTGGGAGTTGTGGTGGTGGTGGGGGGGACAGTGAGGGCCGGAGACTGAGCTTGCCTGGGCACACCGGAGGGGCCAGGTCGGTCCTCCTTGTCTGAATAAAACAGGGAATCTGCATCCAACAGTTCATCTTTCTGGGGGAGACTGGCTTGGCTCATCCATGGCATGGGCACCTGCTGTTGCAAGCGAGTCACCTGTTGAACAGAGGTTAGATTGTTAGCATGTTCAGTACACAGCACAACTTTGATGTTCATGTTTTGCACATTTCATTTGAGATGACCTGACTTTTGACCTTGGCATTACTTGGCATTCATAACAGTTTGTCAGCAGTCGAACATTATGTAGAGGTACATACATTGCTCGTTAGCGATGTGACATGGCGGAAGCAACAATTTCATTTGTACAGATATTGAATTTCCAAGGAAATGTCCTCTGGTACCAACTTGTTGCTCATCCACTTCAGTTCATGCTTGGATATTTGAGACTTTTCTATAAGTATCTGTCTACTGTGCCACAACTTCATGATTTGTGTTGTGATTTTTGTACTTACCTCATGTGGTTTGTGAGGTTTGACTGAGTCTCCATGCATGTGTTGTGTTGATGTGAGTCTTTATGCTTTGAGGCAATGGGACTTGCACATTGGAGTTTTGTGATTGCGTTCTTGTGTTTTGCTTTGCAGTTATATGTGACTTCATGAATGACACTGCGATTCATGTGACCTCTCGATGGGATGAGCTGTATGTGCACTGCCTACAACTTATGGGGCTTTACAGAGTTGGCTACCAAGTGCAGGATGTGGTGGTCATATAGCTCCATGCTGTTTGGGAGGGAGACACTAAGTCAGAAACAAATTCCCTTTGGGTTATTTAAAGCATACTCTCATGAATACACACCACTTACATGCACTTCCACAGACACCACCAGCAATCGTAACAGGAGCCACAAGCTAATATAAAATTATTTATTTTGCATGGACCCTTAGTCAAGGTGTAAAAGTTAAAAATACATCATAAACAATACATCAAATATCAATACAACATATTAAAATAATCCTCATAAAACTAAAAGAAAAAGGGAGAATACAATTCATCACAATATTTCAAATATATGAAGCACACCAAGTAATTAAATCAAAGATTGTAACGGGTTTAACACTTATTGATGTTCTTGTTGTTATTTTAGCAGTGGAACCCCTTCAACTTGGTGCTAAACACAAGTAGCGACGCGTTTCGGTGGTATAATGTGGTCCAACCACCTTCTTCAGGCTTAAAGATACGATACGATGTCTCCCAACACTTTTATCAAAATTGATGATGAAGGAATAATGCAAGGGGATCTATCTCCTCCTAAACAGTATATCTTCTCTATCATGGATTCTTCAGTCATACATGGACTGGAAATGTAGAAGAACTCTCACATATTTCCTTTAATAAGACCAATTGTGTTTCCAACCACTGATAATTCTGGTTCAAGATAAAATAGAGTTAAAAATGATATCCAGTCGCTGTCACAAGACTTCTGTTAGTAGCCACTGGTCCTTGTCACAAAGCTGGTTGCCGGGACTCAACAGCCTCCTGGTGTGCTCCGGACGTAATTCGCTTGGGAGGGAGGCCAGGGTGCATAAACTGACTACCTACCTGTTAAGTGAAGCAGAGGAGGGTGATGGCTGCCACATGGCTGTGTGGTGGGGAGGGGGCTCCATGCTGTTTGGGAGGGAGGCCAGGGTGCATGAGCTGACTACCTACCTGTGAGGTGAAGCAGAGGAAGGAAATGCTAGCCTTGTGAGACATTCATATTGAAAGCGTGCATTCTATATGAGTTTGATTTGGTCTGGCAATTGAAGCTCACTTGTTGTGCACAACAGTACATTACAGTGGGATGTGAACATTTTGTTTGCACTTACCAGCCTCCACTCCCCGCTCGATTCCTGTGAGACTCTCTGGATGCAGTATGGCAAGCACCTTCTCCTCCCATTCAGTGAAGGTTAGTGGTGGAATGGGACGGCCGTCACACAGTTCTTTAGGCCACCTCATGGTTCCTCTGGGCCCAAACTTTGACCCGGGCCTTGAGGTCGGTCCACCGCCCTTTGATGTCACGCAGTGTGCGTAGGGTGGTCCCTACTGCATGGACTTTGTTGTAGATCCTTGCCCACATCTGATTTTTCCGCACATGTGGGGTCTGTTGGACCAGGTTCCCATACAAATGTGGTTCTACCCTATTTATCTCATATCCCAGCACTTTCAACTCTGTGTCTGAGAATTTGGGCATTTTTTGATTGGGCATGGTGCAAATGAGTGAAAAGTGCAGGGTGCAAGGTAGTGGTGAAGATATGTTGGGTGTGTCAGGCGTGTGGATGAGAAGTGGTGTTGTGTGGAGATAGGTGGGTGTGATGGTGTGCTGTGTGCTCTGTTATGTCTGTGAAAATGGTGTCCTGTCTCTCTATGTCTCTGTCTCTCTGCGCCTGCTTAGCAAAGGATGCTGGTCCAGGAAGGGGTTGGTTTTATACTGTGGTATGTGGGTGTGTCCACATGAGTGATGACCACCAGGTGTATCTTCCACGTAGACCATGACTTTCATTTCAGGAATACATTTGTGGTGTATCAAAGGTGCGTGTCTGATGTGATTGAGGGCAGCAGAGAGTACAGGCACACTTTGAGCATTGTTGTGAAGTTTGTTCCGACCACCATTCATTTTGCCTGAGCGCGAGCGCGGCGGTCGGAACACCAATGTTCGTTCCGCCAGCTCTGCTATCTCATCGTAATTCGCTGTGCGGTCTTTCCATGGCAGATGCGGCCTTTTTAGTTCATTGAACAGCTTTCCAGGTCCGCCAAGTTCGGATTTGCAGCTTTTCCGACCGTGGCGGACGGTGTTTTGTGAATTCCGTCCACTGCGGTCGGATTTTCCGTGCATTGCATCGTAATCTGACCGTCAGCAATGCCGCGGTACATGCTGGCGGTTTTTTACCGCGAGCACGGCGGACAGGAGGCTTTTCCGTCCTCCATCTTAATCGGCCCCTTACTTCGTTGTTCCCTGGATACATCCATGAATTACAATTGGCTTACTTTTCCTGGTATTATGGATTGGTTTGGTAACTGTCTTTTCTTTACTTCTGTATGGACATTATCCCCAGAACGCTCTGCAGTCGAAATCGTGAACTTGGTTCTTAAGCCACATGGCATTATCACACCGTGAACTTAGAGACCTGTCCCTGGTGAACATTGCAGTGGTTCCAGTTCCTGAAGGAATAGTATGGGACAGGGTATTGTATGATGTTTATGGTCCTACTGAACTTTTCCAAATTCCATATTTGTTTAAAATTTCTTTAAATGATATCATCATGTCGAGTACTTTCTCTGATGATTGGGACATTGAAACTTTGCATAATTTGCTTTCAGATTAAGAGCAATCAGCTGCATTTTCTAATGATGAATTGTATGTTGGTACATCTAATTTTGGAGACATGTTCTGTTATCAACATTATGGTCACCATTTTTTACACATAGCTAGTATCCCACTTGCTGTTTACAATCACATCCAAGTTCTCGATTTTACCCAGATTGTTCCAGTAGCTCACTATATTCCATGAATCAATTTTAAAGGAGGGAGACCCACTACTAAACATCCTGCTTCATTTGAGGCGGCCATTTTTCCAGTGCATAACCAACCAGCTAGCCAGGCCCATTGGGATACATCATCATTTTTAGAACTCACACCTGGTTTATAACTGGAACACTCATTTGCCTGAGATGAGGCGTGCAGTAGTGGTCAGTAGAGTGGGCTGAATAGGAAAAAGTGCTGAGTATGGAATTCAGTAGTACTGAGCGGTGCTAGCATTTGGGTGAGGTGAGTTGGCCATGCAGTAGCAGTGAGGATCATGAACCAGGGTAAGTTGGTCTTGTGTTGAAGTGAGTGGGGTATGCGACATTGGATATCAAGCTTGAGGTTTGTTGGGAAGGATGCAGAGGGTGTAAGGTAGGCGACACATGCAGCAGGTGAGATAGAGAGACAGAGACAGAATTAAAAGGCCTTTCAAAGCCTTTGTGGCAGAATTCAGACAAAGGTTGTTTATGAGATATTGAACAAGGAGAAAAAGAGAAATGAGCCGACATAAGGCAGAGACAGTAAATGACACAAGCATTGGCAAAGCCAATAAGTTTCGCCTATGCGAAATGTATTGGCTTTGATAGGTTTATTTTTATCTGTTGTACCGCAGTGCTGCAAGTAAAAGTAAAAGACACACAATTCGGGATTGACTTCTCCCATTGGGCGCAGGGTCAAGACTGATTTGCATATGGCTGGGTTCAAACTGGAATGGCATGGTGAGCAAAAAACGATGGATTTAGGCCCAGATCTCTGTACTGGGGTGAATGTATGACATTGTTTTGCATTCTGTCCATCAATTGTTCTTTTGCATTTGTCATTCCGAGTGCGACGGGTATGCCCAGACGTGGGTCCTGTGCTCTCCATGCCACTGGATTCAAGCTATCCTGGCTGATGAGGGGTGAAACCCTGAAACCGGTCCTAGGATGCTTGTTTCCAGTCCAGGGAGGACCTGGCAAGGCAGTTCGGGCTGGACCGTTCCCATTGGGCGCAGGGTCAAAACTGATTTGCATACGGCTGGGTTCAAACTGGAATGGCAGGGTGAGCAAAAAAACGATAAATTAAGGCCCAGATCTCTTAACTGGGGTGAATGCATTACATTGTTCTGCATTCTGTTCATCAATTGTTCTTTTTGCTTTGTCACCCCGAGTGGGACAGGTATGCCCAGACGTGGGTCCCGCGCTCTGCATGCCACTGGAGTCAAGCTATCCTGGCTGATGAGGGTGAAACCCCAAAACCGGTCCTAAGATGCTTGTTTCCAGTCCAGGGAGGACCTGGCCTGGCAGTTTGGGCTGGACTGTTCCCATTGGGCGCAGGCGCAAGACTGATTTGCATGTGGCTGGGTTCAAACTGGAATGGCAGGGTGAGCAAAAACTATGAATTTAGGCCCAGATCTCTGTACTGGGATGAATGTATGACATTGTTCTACATTCTGTCCATCAATTGTTCTTTTTGCATTTGTCATCCCGAGTGGTACGGGTATGCCCAGACGTGGGTCCTGTGCTCTCCATGCCACTGGAGTCAAGGTATCCTGGCTGATGAGGGGTGAAACCCTGAAACCGGTCCTAGGATGCTTGTTTCCAGTCCAGAGAGGACCTGGCCTGGCAGTTGGGGCTGGACTGTTCCCATTGGTGACAGGGTCAAGACTGATTTGCATATGGCTGGGTTCAAACTGGAATGGCATGGTGAGCAAAGAAATGATGGATTTAGGCCCAGATCTCTGTACTGGGGTGAATGTATGACATTGTTCTGCATTCTGTCCATCAATTGTTCTTTTGCATTTGTCACCCGAGTGGGACGGGTATGCCCAGACGTGAGTCCCATGCTCTCCATGCCACTGGAGTCAAGGCATCCTGGCTGATGAGGGGTGAAACCGCGAAACCAGTCCTAGGATGCTCGTTTCCAGTCAAGGGAGGACCTGGCCTGGCAGTTCGGGCTGGACTGTTCTCATTGGGCACAGGGTCAAGACTGATTTGCATATGGCTGGGTTGAAACTGGAATGGCATGGAGAGGAAAAAAACGATGGATTTAGGCACAGATCTCTGTACTAGGGTGAATGTATGACATTGTTCTGCATTCTGTCCATCAATTGATCTTTTTGCATTTGTCACCCCGAGTGGGACGGGTATGCCCAGACGAAGGGTCCTGTGCTCTCCATGCCACTGGAGTCAAGCTATCCTGGTTGATGAGGGGTGGAACCCCGAAACCAGTCCTAGGATGCTTGTTTCCAGTTCAGGGAGGACCTGGCCTGGCAGTTCGGGCTGGACTGTTCCCATTGGGCGCAGGGTCAAAACTGATTTGCATATGGCTGGGTTCAAACTGGAATGGCATGGTGAGCAAAAAAACGATGGATTTAGGCCCAGATCTCTGTACTGGGGTGACTGTATGACATTGTTCTGCATTCTGTCCATCAAATGTTCTTTTTGCATTTGTCACCCCGAGTGGGACGGGTATGCCCAGACGTGTGTCCTGTGCTCTCCATGCCACTGGAGTCAAGCTATCCTGGCTGACGAGGGGTGAAACCCCAAAACCGGTCCTAGGATGCTTGTTTCCAGTCCAGGGAGGACCTGGCCTTGCAGTTCGGGCCGGACTGTTCCCATTGGGCGCAGGGTCAAGACTGATTTCCATATGGCTGGGTTCAAACTGGAATGGCAGGGTGAGCAAAAAACAATGAATTAAGGCCCAGATCTCTGTACTGGGGTGAATGTATGACATTGTTCTGCATCCTGTCCATCAATTGTTCTTTTTGCATTTGTCACCCCAAATGGGACGGATATGCCTGGACGTGGGTATTGTGCTCTCCATGCCACTGGAGTCAAGCTATCCTGGCCGATGAGGGGTGACACCCCAAACCGGACCTAGGATGCTTGTTTCCAGTCCAGGGAGAACCTGTCCTGGCAGTTCGGGCTGAACTGTTCCCATTGGCCGCAGGCTCAAGACTGATTTGCATATGGCTGGGTTCAAACTGGAATGACATGGTGAGCAAAAAACGATGCATTTAGGCCCAGATCTCTGTACTGGGGTGAATGCATGACATTGTTCTGCATTCTGTTCATCAATTGTTCTTTTTGCTTTGTCACCCTGAGTGGGACAGGGAAACCCAAAAATGGGTCATCGCTCTGCATGCCACTGGAGTCAAGCTATCCTGGCTGATGAGGGGCGAAACCCCGAAACCGGTCCTAGGGTGCTTGTTTCCAGTCCAGGGAGGACCTGGCCTGGTTGTTCGCGCCGGACTGTTCCCATTGGGCGCAGGGTCAAGACTGATTTGCATATGGCTGGGTTCAAACTGGAATGGCAGGGTGAGCAAAAAACGATGGATTTAGGCCCAGATCACTGTACTGGGGTGAATGTATGACCTCGTTCTGCATTCTGTCCATCAATTGTTATTTTGCATTTGTCATCCCGAGTGGGAGAGGTACGCCCAGATATGGGTCCTGTGCTCCCCACACCACTGGAGTCAAGCTATCCTGGCTGATGAGGGTGAAACCCAGAAACCGGTCCTAGGAGGCTTTTTCCAGTCCAGGGAGGACCTGGCCTGGCAGTTCGGGCTGGACTGTTCCCATTGGGCGCAGGGTCAAGACTGATTTGCATTTGGCTGGGTTCAAACTGGAATGGCATGGTGAGCAAATAAACGATGGATTTAGGCACAGATCTCTGTACTGGGGTGAATGTATGACATTGTTCTGCATTCTGTCCATCAATTGTTCTTTTTGCATTTGTCACCCCGAGTGCGACGGGTATGCCCAGACGTGGGTCCCGTGCTCTCCATGCCACTGGAGTCAAGCTATCCTGGCTGATGAGGGGTGAAACCCCGAAACCGGTCCTAGGATGCTTGTTTCCAGTCCAGGGAGAACCTGGCCTGGCAGTTCAGGCTGGAATGTTCCAATTGGGCGCAGGGTCAAGACTGATTTGCATATGGCTGGGTTCAAACTGGAATAGCAGGGTGAGCAAAAAAATGATGGATTAAGGCCCAGATCTCTGTACCGGGGTGAATGTATGACATTGTTCTGCATTCTGTCCATCAATTGTTGTTTTTGCATTTGTCACCCCGAGTGGGACGGGTATGCCCGGACGTGGGCCCCGTGCTCTCCATGCCACTGGAGTCAAGCTATCCTGGCTGATGAGGGGGTGCAATCCCGAAACCGGTCCTAGGATGCTTGTTTCCAGTCAAGGGAGGACCTGGCCTGGCAGTTCGGGCTGGACTGTTCCCATTGGGCGCAGGCTCAAGACTGATTTGCATATGGCTGGGTTCAAACTGGAATGGCAGGGTGAGCAAAAAAACGATGAATTAAGGCCCAAATCTCTGTACTGGGGTGAATGTATGACATTGTTCTGCATTCTGTCCATCAATTGTTCTTTTTGCATTTGTCACCCCAAATGGGACGGGTATGCCTGGACGTGGCTATTGTGCTCTCCATGCCACTGGAGTCAAGCTATCGTGGCCAATGAGGGGTGACACTCGAAACGGGCCTAGGATGCTTGTTTCCAGTTCAGGGAGAACCTGGCCTGGCAGTTCAGGCTGGACTGTTCCCATTGGCCGCAGGCTCAAGACTGATTTGCATATGGCTGGGTTCAAACTGGAATGACATGTTGAGCACAAAAACTAAGGATTTAGGCCCAGATCACTGTACTGGGGTGAATGTATGACATTGTTCTGCATTCTGTCCATCAATTGTTCTTTTTGCATTTGTCACCCGTAGTGGGACGGGTATGCCCAGACGTTGTTCCCGTGCTCTCCATGCCACTGGAGTCAAGCTATCCTGGATGATGAGGGGTGAAACCCTGAAACCAGCCCTAGGATGCTTGTTTCCAGTCCAGGGAGGACCTGGCCTATCAGTTCGGGCTGGCCTGTTCCCATTGGGCGCAGGGTCAAGACTGACTTGCATATGGCTGCGTTCAAACTGGAATGGCATGGTGAACAAAAAAACGATGGATTTAGGCCCAGATCTCTGTACTGGTATGAATGTATGACATTGTTCTGCATTCTGTCCATCAATTGTTCTTTTTGCATTTGTCATCCCGAGTGCGACGGGTATGCCCAGACGTGGGTCACGTGCTCTCCATGCCAATGGAGTCAAGCTATCCTGGCTGATGAGGGCTGAAACCCCATAACCGGTCCTAGGATGCTTGTTTCCAGTCCAGTGAGGACCTGGCCTGGCAGTTCAGGCTGGACTGTTCCCATTGGGCGCAGGGTCAAGTCTGATTTGCTTATGGCTGGGTTCAACCTGGAATGGCAGGGTGAGCAAAAACGATGGATTTAGGCCCAGATCTCTGTACTGGTATGAATGAATGATATTGTTCTACATTCTGTCCATCAATTGTTCTTTTGCATCTGTCACCTCGAGTGAGACAGGTATGCCCGGACGTGGGTCCCGTGCTCTGCATGCCACTGGAGTCAAGCTATCCTGGCTGATGAGGGCGAAACCCCGAAACCGGTCCTAGGATGCTTGTTTCCAGTCCAAGAAGGACCTGGCCTGGCAGTTCGGGCCAGACTGTTCCCATTGGGCGCAGAGTCAAGACTGATTTTCGTATGGCTGGGCTTAAACTGTAATGGCATGGTGAGCAATAAAACGATGGATTTAGGCCCAGATCTCTGTACTGGCGTGAATGTATGACATTGTTCTGCATTCTGTCCCTCAATTGTTCTTTATGCATTTGTCACCCCGAGTGGGACGGGTATGCCCAGACGTGGGTTCTGTGCTCTCCATGCCACTGGAGTCAAGCTATCCTGGCTGATGAGGGGTGAAACCCGAAACCGGTCCTAGGATGCTTGTTTCCAAAACCAGTGAGGACCTGGCCAGGCAGTTCAGGCTGGACTGTTCCCATTGGGCGCAGGGTCAAGTCTGATTTGCATATGGCTGGGTTCAACCTGGGATGGCAGGGTGAGCAAAAAAACGATGGATTTAGGCCCAGATCTCTGTACTGGGATGAATGTATGACATTGTTCTGCATTCTGTCCATCAATTGTTCTTTTTGCATTTGTCACCCCGAGTGAGACGGGTATGACCGGACTTGGGTCCCGTGCTCTCCATGCCACCAGAGTCAAGCTATCCTGGCTGATGAGGGGTGAAACCCCTAAACCGGTCCTAGGATGCTTGTTTCCAGTCCAGGGAGGACAAGGCCTGGCAGTTCGGGCTGGACTGCTCCCATTGGGCGCAGGCTCAAGACTGATTTGCCTATGGCTGGGTTAAAACTGGAATGGCAGGGTGAGCAAAAACTTTGGATTTAGGCCCAGATCTCTGTACTGGGATGAATGTATGACATTGTTCTACATTCTGTCCATCAATTGTTCTTTTTGCATTTGTCACCCCGAGTGAGACAGGTATGCCCGGACGTGGGTCCCGTGCTCTGCATGCCACTGGAGTCAAGCTATCCTGGCTGATGAGGGCGAAGCCCGAAACCGGTCCTAGGATGCTTGTTTCTAGTCCAGGGAGGACCTGGCCTGGCAGTTCGGGCCGGACTGTTCCCATTGGGCGCAGGGACAAAACTGATTTGCATATGGCTGGGCTTAAACTGCAATGGCATGGTGAGCAAAAACGATGGATTTAGGCCCAGATCTCTGTACTGGGGTGAATGTATGACATTGTTCTGCATTCTGTCCCTCAATTGTTCTTTTTGCATTTGTCACCCCGAGTGGGACGGGTATGCCCAGACGTGGGTCCCGTGCTCTCCATGCCACTGGAGTCAAGCTATTATGGCTGATGAGGGGTGAATCCCGAAAACGGTCCTAGGATGCTTGTTTCCAGTCCAGGCAAGACCTGGCCTGACAGTTCAGGCTGGACTGTTCCCATTGGGCGCAGGGTCAAGTCTGATTTGCATATGGCTGGGTTCAAACTGGAATGGCAGGGTGAGAAAAAACGATGGATTTAGGCCCAGATCTCTGTACTGGGATGAATGTATGACATTGTTCTGCATTCTGTCCATCAATTGTTCGTTTTGCATTTGTCACCCCGAGTTAGACGGGTGTGCCCGGACGTTTGCCCCGTGCTCTCCATGCCAGTGGAGTCAAGCTATCCTGGCTGATGAGGGTGAAACCCCTAAACCGGTCCTGGGATGCTTGTTTCCAGTCCAGGGAGGACCTGGCCTGACAGTTCAGGCTGGACTGTTCCAATTGGGCGCAGGGTCAAGACTGATTTGCATATGGCTGGGTTCAAACTGGAATAGCAGGGTGAGCAAAAAAACGATGGATTAAGGCTCAGATCTCTGTACCGGGGTGAATGTATGACATTGCTCTGCATTCTGTCCATCAATTGTTGTTTTTTCATTTGTCACCCCGAGTGGGACGGGTATGCCCGGACGTGGCTCCGTGCTCTCCATGCCACTGGAGTCAAGCTATCCTGGCTGATGAGATTTGAAACCCCAAAACCCGTCATAGGATGCTTGTTTCCAGTCCAGGGAGGACCTGGCCTGGCAGTTCAGCTGGACTGTTCCCATTGGACGCAGGCTCAAGACTAATTTGCATATGGCTGGGTTCAAACTGGAATGACATGGTGAGCAAAAAAAGATGGATTTAGGTCCAGAACTCTGTACTGGGGTGAATGTATGACATTGTTCTGCATTCTCTCCATCAATTGTTCTTTTTGCTTTGTCAACCCGAGTGGGGCGGGTACGCCCAGACGTGGGCCCCACGCTCTGCATGCCACTGGAGTCAAGCTATCCTGGCTGATGAGGGGCAAAACCCCGAAACCGGTCCTAGGATGCTTGTTTCCAGTCCAGGGACGACCGGGCCTGGCAGTTCGGGCCGGACTGTTCCCATTGGGCGCAGGGTCAAGACTGATTTGCATATGGATGGGTTCAAACTGGAATGGCATGTTGAGCACAAAAACTAAGGATTTAGGCCCAGATCACTTTACTGGGGTGAATGTATGACATTGTTCTGCATTCTGTCCATCAATTGTTCTTTTTGCATTTGTCACCCGTAGTGGGACGGGTATGCCCAGACGTTGTTCCCGTGCTCTCCATGCCACTGGAGTCAAGCTATCCTGGCTGATGAGGGGTGAAACCCTGAAACCAGCCCTAGGATGCTTGTTTCCAGTCCAGGGAGGACCTGGCCTATCAGTTCGGGCTGGACTGTTCCCATTGAGCGCAGTGTCAAGACTGACTTGCATATGGCTGCGTTCAAACTGGAATGGCATGGTGAACAAAAAACGATGGATTTAGGCCCAGATCTCTGTACTGGTATGAATGTATGACATTGTTCTGCATTCTGTCCATCAATTGTTCTTTTTGCATTTGTCATCCCGAGTGCGACGGGTATGCCCAGACGTGGGTCACGTGCTCTCCATGCCAATGGAGTCAAGCTATCCTGGCTGATGAGGGGTGAAACCCCATAACCGGTCCTAGGATGCTTGTTTCCAGTCCAGTGAGGACCTGGCCTGGCAGTTCAGGCTGGACTGTTCCCATTGGGCGCAGGGTCAAGTCTGATTTGCTTATGGCTGGGTTCAACCTGGAATGGCAGGGTGAGCAAAAACGATGGATTTAGGCCCAGATCTCTGTACTGGTATGAATGAATGACATTGTTCTACATTCTGTCCATCAATTGTTCTTTTTGCATCTGTCACCTCGAGTGAGACAGGTATGCCCGGACGTGGGTCCCGTGCTCTGCATGCCACTGGAGTCAAGCTATCCTGGCTGATGAGGGGCGAAACCCCGAAACCGGTCCTAGGATGCTTGTTTCCAGTCCAAGAAGGACCTGGCCTGGCAATTCGGGCCAGACTGTTCCCATTGGGCGCAGAGTCAAGGCTGATTTTCATATGGCTGGGCTTAAACTGTAATGGCATGGTGAGCAATAAAACGATGGATTTAGGCCCAGATCTCTGTACTGGCGTGAATGTATGACATTGTTCTGCATTCTGTCCCTCAATTGTTCTTTATGCATTTGTCACCCGAGTGGGACGGGTATGCCCAGACGTGGGTTCCGTGCTCTCCATGCCACTGGAGTCAAGCTATCCTGGCTGATGAGGGTGAAACCCCGAAACCGGTCCTAGGATGCTTGTTTCCAGTCCAGGCAAGACCTGGCCTGGCCTGGCCTGGCAGTTCAGGCTTGACTGTTCCCATTGGGTGCAGGGTCAAGTCTGATTTGCATATGGCTGGGTTCAAACTGGAATGGCAGGGTGAGCAAAAAAATGATGGATTTAGGCCCAGATCTCTGTACTGGGATGAATGTATGACATTGTTCTGCATTCTGTCCATCAATTGTTCTTTTTGCATTTGTCACCCCGAGTGAGACGGGTATGCCCGGACTTGGGTCCCGTGCTCTCCATGCCACCAGAGTCAAGCTATCCTGGCTGATGAGGGTGAAACCCCTAAACCGGTCCTAGGATGCTTGTTTCCAGTCCAGGGAGGACCTGGCCTGGCAGTTCGGGCTGGACTGTTCCCATTGGGCGCAGGCTCAAGACTGATTTGCCTATGGCTGGGTTAAAACTGGAATGGCAGCGTGAGCAAAAACTTTGGATTTAGGCCCAGATCTCTGTACTGGGATGAATGTATGACATTGTTCTACATTCTGTCCATCAATTGTTCTTTTGCATTTGTCACCCCGAGTGAGACGGGTATGCCCGGACGTGGGTCCCGTGCTCTGCATGCCACTGGAGTCAAGCTATCCTGGCTGATGAGGGGCGAAACCCGAAACCGGTCCTAGGATGCTTGTTTCTAGTCCAGGGAGGACCTGGCCTGGCAGTTCGGGCCGGACTGTTCCCATTGGGCGCAGGGACAAAACTGATTTGCATATGGCTGGGCTTAAACTGCAATGGCATGGTGAGCAAAAAAACGATGGATTTAGGCCCAGATCTCTTTACTGGGGTGAATGTATGACATTGTTCTGCATTCTGTCCCTCAATTGTTCTTTTTGCATTTGTCACCCCGAGTGGGACGGGTATGCCCAGACGTGGGTCCCGTGCTCTCCATGCCACTGGAGTCAAGCTATTATGGCTGATGAGGGGTGAATCCCCGAAAACGGTCCTAGGATGCTTGTTTCCAGTCCAGGCAAGACCTGGCCTGACAGTTCAGGCTGGACTGTTCCCATTGGGCGCAGGGTCAAGTCTGATTTGCATATGGCTGGCTTCAAACTGGAATGGCAGGGTGATCAAAAAAACGATGGATTTAGGCCCAGATCTCTGTACTGGGATGAATGTATGACATTGTTCTGCATTCTGACCATCAATTGTTCGTTTTGCATTTGTCACCCCGAGTTAGACGGGTGTGCCCGGACGTTTGTCCCGTGCTCTCCATGCCACTGGAGTCAAGCTATCCTGGCTGATGAGGGGTGAAACCCCTAAACCGGTCCTGGGATGCTTGTTTCCAGTCCAGGGAGGACCTGGCCTGACAGTTCAGGCTGGACTGTTCCAATTGGGTGCAGGGTCAAGACTGATTTGCATATGGCTGGGTTCAAACTGGAATAGCAGGGTGAGCAAAAAACGATGGATTAAGGCTCAGATCTCTGTACCGGGGTGAATGTATGACATTGCTCTGCATTCTGTCCATCAATTGTTGTTTTTTCATTTGTCAACCCGAGTGGGACGGGTATGCCCGGACGTGGGTCCGTGCTCTCCATGCCACTGGAGTCAAGCTATCCTGGCTGATGAGATTTGAAACCCCAAAACCCGTCCTTTGATGCTTGTTTCCAGTCCAGAGAGGACCTGGCCTGGCAGTTCGGGCTGGACTGTTCCCATTGGACGCAGGCTCAAGACTAATTTGCATATGGCTGGGTTCAAACTGGAATGACATGGTGAGCAAAAAACGATGGATTTAGGTCCAGAACTCTGTACTGGGGTGAATGTATGACATTGTTCTGCATTCTGTCCATCAATTGTTATTTTTGCATTTGTCACCCGTAGTGGGACGGGTATGCCCAGACGTTGTTCCCGTGCTCTCCATGCCACTGGAGTCAAGCTATCCTGGCTGATGAGGGGTGAAACCCTGAAACCAGCCCTAGGATGCTTGTTTCCAGTCCAGGGAGGACCTGGCCTATCAGTTCGGGCTGGACTGTTCCCATTGAGCGCAGGGTCAAGACTGACTTGCATATGGCTGCGTTCAAACTGGAATGGCATGGTGAACAAAAAACGATGGATTTAGGCCCAGATCTCTGTACTGGTATGAATGTATGACATTGTTCTGCATTCTGTCCATCAATTGTTCTTTTTGCATTTGTCATCCCGAGTGCGACGGGTATGCCCAGACGTGGGTCACGTGCTCTCCATGCCAATGGAGTCAAGCTATCCTGGCTGATGAGGGTGAAACCCCATAACCGGTCCTAGGATGCTTGTTTCCAGTCCAGTGAGGACCTGGCCTGGCAGTTCAGGGTGGACTGTTCCCATTGGGCGCAGGGTCAAGTCTGATTTGCTTATGGCTGGGTGCAACCTGGAATGGCAGGGTGAGCAAAAAACGATGGATTTAGGCCCAGATCTCTGTACTGGTATGAATGAATGACATTGTTCTACATTCTGTCTATCAATTGTTCTTTTTGCATCTGTCACCTCGAGTGAGACAGGTATGCCCGGACGTGGGTCCCGTGCTCTGCATGCCACTGGAGTCAAGCTATCCTGGCTGATGAGGGGCGAAACCCCGAAACCGGTCCTAGGATGCTTGTTTCCAGTCCAAGAAGGACCTGGCCTGGCAGTTCGGGCCAGACTGTTCCCATTGGGCGCAGAGTCAAGACTGATTTTCATATGGCTGGGCTTAAACTGTAATGGCATGGTGAGCAATAAAACGATGGATTTAGGCCCAGATCTCTGTACTGGCGTGAATGTATGACATTGTTCTGCATTCTGTCCCTCAATTGTTCTTTATGCATTTGTCACCCCGAGTGGGACGGGTATGCCCAGACGTGGGTTCCGTGCTCTCCATGCCACTGGAGTCAAGCTATCCTGGCTGATGAGGGGTGAAACCCCAAAACCGGTCCTAGGATGCTTGTTTCCAGTCCAGGCAAGACCTGGCCTGGCCTGGCCTGGCAGTTCAGACTTGACTGTTCCCATTGGGTGCAGGGTCAAGTCTGATTTGCATATGGCTGGGTTCAAACTGGAATGGCAGGGTGAGCAAAAAAATGATGGATTTAGGCCCAGATCTCTGTACTGGGATGAATGTATGACATTGTTCTGCATTCTGTCCATCAATTGTTCTTTTTGCATTTGTCACCCCGAGTGAGACGGGTATGCCCGGACTTGGGTCCCGTGCTCTCCATGCCACCAGAGTCAAGCTATCCTGGCTGATGAGGGGTGAAACCCCTAAACCAGTCCTAGGATGCTTGTTTCCAGTCCAGGGAGGACCTGGCCTGGCAGTTCGGGCTGGACTGTTCCCATTGCGCGCAGGCTCAAGACTGATTTGCCTATGGCTGGGTTAAAACTGGAATGGCAGGGTGAGCAAAAAAACTTTGGATTTAGGCCCAGATCTCTGTACTGGGATGAATGTATGACATTGTTCTACATTCTGTCCATCAATTGTTCTTTTGCATTTGTCACCCCGAGTGAGACTGGTATGCCCGGACGTGGGTCCCGTGCTCTGCATGCCACTGGAGTCAAGCTATCCTGGCTGATGAGGGGCGAAACCCGAAACCGGTCCTAGGATGCTTGTTTCTAGTCCAGGGAGGACCTGGCCTGGCAGTTCGGGCCGGACTGTTCCCATTGGGCGCAGGGACAAAACTGATTTGCATATGGCTGGGCTTAAACTGCAATGGCATGGTGAGCAAAAAAACGATGGATTTAGGCCCAGATCTCTGTACTGGGGTGAATGTATGACATTGTTCTGCATTCTGTCCCTCAATTGTTCTTTTTGCATTTGTCACCCCGAGTGCGACGGGTATGCCCAGACGTGGGTCCCGTGCTCTCCATGCCACTGGAGTCAAGCTATTATGGCTGATAAGGGGTGAATCCCCGAAAACGGTCCTAGGATGCTTGTTTCCAGTCCAGGCAAGACCTGGCCTGACAGTTCAGGCTGGACTGTTCCCATTGGGCGCAGGGTCAAGTCTGATTTGCATATGGCTGGGTTCAAACTGGAATGGCAGGGTGATCAAAAAACGATGGATTTAGGCCCAGATCTCTGTACTGGGATGAATGTATGACATTGTTCTGCATTCTGTCCATCAATTGTTCGTTTTGAATTTGTCACCCCGAGTTAGACGGGTGTGCCCGGACGTTTGTCCCGTGCTCTCCATGCCACTGGAGTCAAGCTATCCTGGCTGATGAGGGGTGAAACCCCTAAACCGGTCCTGGGATGCTTGTTTCCAGTCCAGGGAGGACCTGGCCTGACAGTTCAGGCTGGACTGTTCCAATTGGGCGCAGGGTCAAGACTGATTTGCATATGGCTGGGTTCAAACTGGAATAGCAGGGTGAGCAAAAAAACGATGGATTAAGGCTCAGATCTCTGTACCGGGGTGAATGTATGACATTGCTCTGCATTCTGTCCATCAATTGTTGTTTTTTCATTTGTCAACCCGAGTGGGACGGGTATGCCCGGACGTGGGTCCGTGCTCTCCATGCCACTGGAGTCAAGCTATCCTGGCTGATGAGATTTGAAACCCCAAAACCCGTCCTTTGATGCTTGTTTCCAGTCCAGGGAGGACCTGGCCTGGCAGTTCGGGCTGGACTGTTCCCATTGGACGCAGGCTCAAGACTAATTTGCATATGGCTGGGTTCAAACTGGAATGACATGGTGAGCAAAAAACGATGGATTTAGGTCCAGAACTCTGTACTGGGGTGAATGTATGACATTGTTCTGCATTCTGTCCATCAATTGTTCTTTTTGCATTTGTCACCCGTAGTGGGACGGGTATTCCCAGACGTTGTTCCCGTGCTCTCCATGCCACTGGAGTCAAGCTATCCTGGCTGATGAGGGGTGAAACCCTGAAACCAGCCCTAGGATGCTTGTTTCCAGTCCAGGGAGGACCTGGCCTATCAGTTCGGGCTGGACTGTTCCCATTGAGCGCAGGGTCAAGACTGACTTGCATATGGCTGCGTTCAAACTGGAATGGCATGGTGAACAAAAAAACGATGGATTTAGGCCCAGATCTCTGTACTGGTATGAATGTATGACATTGTTCTGCATTCTGTCCATCAATTGTTCTTTTTGCATTTGTCATCCCGAGTGCGACGGGTATGCCCAGACGTGGGTCACGTGCTCTCCATGCCAATGGAGTCAAGCTATCCTGGCTGATGAGGGGTGAAACCCCATAACCGATCCTAGGATGCTTGTTTCCAGTCCAGTGAGGACCTGGCCTGGCAGTTCAGGCTGGAATGTTCCCATTGGGCGCAGGGTCAAGTCTGATTTGCTTATGGCTGGGTTCAACCTGGAATGGCAGGGTGAGCAAAAAAACGATGGATTTAGGCCCAGATCTCTGTACTGGTATGAATGAATGACATTGTTCTACATTCTGTCCATCAATTGTTCTTTTTGCATCTGTCACCTCGAGTGAGACAGGCATGCCCGGACGTGGGTCCCGTGCTCTGCATGCCACTGGAGTCAAGCTATCCTGGCTGATGAAGGGCGAAACCCCGAAACCGGTCCTAGGATGCTTGTTTCCAGTCCAAGAAGGACCTGGCCTGGCAGTTCGGGCCAGACTGTTCCCATTGGGCGCAGAGTCAAGACTGATTTTCATATGGCTGGGCTTAAACTGTAATGGCATGGTGAACAATAAAACGATGGATTTAGGCCCAGATCTCTGTTCTGGCATGAATGTATGACATTGTTCTGCATTCTGTCCCTCAATTGTTCTTTATGCATTTGTCACCCCGAGTGGGACGGGTATGCCCAGACGTGGGTTCCGTGCTCTCCATGCCACTGGAGTCAAGCTATCCTGGCTGATGAGGGGTGAAACCCCGAAACCGGTCCTAGGATGCTTGTTATCAGTCCAGGCAAGACCTGGCGTGGCCTGGCCTGGCAGTTCAGACTTGACTGTTCCCATTGGGTGCAGGGTCAAGTCTGATTTGCATATGGCTGGGTTCAAACTGGAATGGCAGGGTGAGCAAAAAAACGATGGATTTAGGCCCAGATCTCTGTACTGGGATGAATGTATGACATTGTTCTGCATTCTGTCCATCAATTGTTCTTTTTGTATTTGTCACCCCGAGTGAGACGGGTATGCCCGGACTTGGGTCCCGTACTCTCCATGCCACCAGAGTCAAGCTATCCTGGCTGATGAGGGGTGAAACCCCTAAACCGGTCCTAGGATGCTTGTTTCCAGTCCAGGGAGGACCTGGCCTGCCAGTTCGGGCTGGACTGTTCCCATTGGGCGCAGGCTCAAGACTGATTTGCCTATGGCTGGGTTAAAACTGGAATGGCAGGGTGAGCAAAAAAACTTTGGATTTAGGCCCAGATCTCTGTACTGGGATGAATGTATGACATTGTTCTACATTCTGTCCATCAATTGTTCTTTTTGCATTTGTCACCCCGAGTGAGACGGGTATGCCCGGACGTGGGTCCCGTGCTCTGCATGCCACTGGAGTCAAGCTATCCTGGCTGATGAGGGCGAAACCCGAAACCGGTCCTAGGATGCTTGTTTCTAGTCCAGGGAGGACCTGGCCTGGCAGTTCGGGCCGGACTGTTCCCATTGGGCGCAGGGACAAAACTGATTTGCATATGGCTGGGCTTAAACTGCAATGGCATGGTGAGCAAAAAAACAATGGATTTAGGCCCAGATCTCTGTACTGGGGTGAATGTATGACATTGTTCTGCATTCTGTCCCTCCATTGTTCTTTTTGCATTTGTCACCCCGAGTGGGACGGGTATGCCCAGACGTGGGTCCCGTGCTCTCCATGCCACTGGAGTCAAGCTATCCTGGCTGATGAGGGGTGAATCCCCGAAAACGGTCCTAGGATGCTTGTTTCCAGTCCAGGCAAGACCTGGCCTGACAGTTCAGGCTGGACTGTTCCCATTGGGCGCAGGGTCAAGTCTGATTTGCATATGGCTGGGTTCAAACTGGAATGGCAGGGTGAGCAAAAAAACGATGGATTTAGGCCCAGATCTCTGTACCGGGATGAATGTATGACATTGTTCTGCATTCTGTCCATCAATTGTTCGTTTTGCATTTGTCACCCCGAGTTAGACGGGTGTGCCCGGACGTTTGTCCCGTGCTCTCCATGCCACTGGAGTCAAGCTATCCTGGCTGATGAGGGGTGAAACCCCTAAACTGGTCCTGGGATGCTTGTTTCCAGTCCAGGGAGGACCTGGCTTGGCAGTTCAGGCTGGACTGTTCCCATTGGGCGCAGGGTCAAGTCTGATTTGCATATGGCTGGGTTCAAACTGGACTGGCAGGGTGAGCAAAAAAATGATGGATTTAGGCCCAGATCTCTGTACTGAGATGAATGTATGACATTGTTCTGCATTCTGTCCATCAATTGTTATTTTTGCATTTGTAACCCCGAGTGAGACGGCAATGCCCAGACGTGGGTCCCGTGCTCTCCATGCCACTGGTGTCAAGCTATCCTGGCTGATGAGGGATGAAACCACGAAACCAGTCCGAGGATGGTTGTTTCCAGTCCAGGGAGGACCTGGCCTGGCAGTTCCGGCCGGACTGGTCCCATTGGGCGCAGGGTCAAGACTGATTTGCATATGGCTGGGTTCAAATTGGAATGGCATGGTGAGCAAAAAACGATGGATTTAGGCCCAGATCTCTGTACTGTGGTGAATGTATGATATTGTTCTGCATTCTGTCCATCAATTGTTCTTTTTGCATTTGTCACCCTGAGTGGGACGAGAATGCCCAGACGTGGGTCCCGTCCTCTCCATGCCACTGGAGTCAAGCTATCCTGGCTGATGAGGGGTGAAACCCCGAAACCGGTCCTAGGATGCTTGTTTCCAGTCCAGGGAGGACCTGGCCTGGCAGTTCGGGCTGGACTGTTCCCATTGGGCGCAGGGTCAAGACTGATTTGCATATGGCTGGGTTCAAACTTGAATGGCATGGTGAGCAAACAAACGATGGATTTAGCCCCAGATCTCTGTACTGGGGTGAATGTATGACATTGTTCTGCATTCTGTCCATCAATTGTTCTTTTTGCAAGTAAAAGTACAAGCATGAATATGGCAGAAATGTGGGAAGGAAAGTGCAGGATAATATTGAATAAATGTGGTCTGAAACGTTTAAACTAAAGGAGGTAATAGGAGATTGGGGTCACAGAAAGTTTAAAAGTCGAGGGATCAAATGTGACGTCTGTTGGTGGGAATAAGCAATAGTGGCCGGAAAGGGAGCGTGGCCCAAAAACCAATTTTTTGGGTGGGCAGGCAAATGGTGCATTGGCGAAATGGGAGGCAAATGTAAGGGAAAGCATATTGCAGAGGGAAAGGGCGGCATCTAATGTAACCAGAACTGCCGGCTGGTGAGCTGGGGAACTAGATTCGAGACTTGGCGTTGACTCAACATCCTGTGTTACTGACTAAATCACTGAAACTCCCCAGGTGAAAAAATGTAAAAAATGTGTGTGTCCATATGTAAAAAATATGGTGGTTAAATGCTTCAATACCTTCCCGGCGAGTTTGCGCTAAACCTGCAAATAATAAAAGATATCCACACTCTATTGGTATGATCCAGTACTTACTACAGACACCAATATTAATACGGAGGCCACAAAGCGGGTATCGCACACCCAGAAGAAACATGAAGCAGGTGCAGCAGCTGCGCTTACAGGGGCATTAAATGCAGGCTTCAGAGATTATTTCACACAAAGGAAAGACAGACTTTGACGGGCTTTACAAGGTTTCTCATAGAAGCTGTGAGGAAATAATAAACAGCAGGCAGGTGTGCGGGGGAGGAAAAGCAACAGGGGTAGGGGGTAGGTGGCAGGAGCGGTCCATGGTAGGAGTGCCGGCCGGGCCGTGACATGGGGTGGGGAGGGGAAGGGTGGGGGTAGTAAACCACGGATTACGGCTGAATACAGGTAAGTAAACATTTAAATAAATAAAACGAATTTCGTTGTGAGCGCTGCATCGCCAATTTGCAAACTGCAAAGGAAATGAGGTGTAACTATGTGGGAATTTTTTAATTTCCTTGGTGGTCTGGGCATGTCCTGGTTGTTTTCGGGTTGAGGTTTTTCCAGTGGTGTGCATTTTATTTGCTGTTGGTGTGCATATTATTGTGCATTGCTTCCAAGGCCTGCACTCTTCTGGGCTGATGCAGCTCCATGGCCCAGAGGGAAAGGTTTTGTTGTCATTCCTTTTCTAATCATTCTGGTTGTGATACATCTGGCTCTTCTTTCTGTCTCTTTCAGTGCCTCTGACAAAGCTGATTCTTATCTTATCACCTCTAAGAATCTTCAGGTCGCCAGGATCTTTTTACCTGCTGAATAGTGTGAAGGGAAGAATATCCTTTTTGGTTATGCAACAACCTAGAATCTAGTTTACCTTAAAAGACCACTGACTCCAAATTCAATTTTGTGCGTTTATTACAGCCAAGAATAACTGCACATGCAAGCACCTCAACACGAGGTTAAAGAAATAGATGGGCACTAATACAAACATCATCCTACGCAGAAGTCTCATCCGACTCAGAATAAGAAGAATCGTTAGCTCCAGAAGTATTAAACAAACAATAACTGCTCCAATCTCTATATTATTCTTCATTTACCTAAATAAGCGTAAAACCATTAGCTGTCCCTACTCTATCACTAAGGTGACATACCTACTTAACAAATTTCCCAGGCAAGAGTAAAAGAAAAGGTGTCAGCTGTGAAGTCTTCCTAAGAAGTGCACTCACTTAGCATTTCGAGCTCGTTCTAAGATGCTCCTTCCTAATAGATCTCTCTCTCTTTGCCCTTCTCTCTGGTCTCCTCTACCTCCTCTCTTCTCTCTCCCCTCGGGGCACTGTCCCTAATACAAAATCCACATACAATTGAACACGCCCTTGTCACGCCTCTTCGGCCAGGTCTTCCTTCTCGTACTTTTCCATCGAAACTCTTACTTCATCCAGGATGGTTACAGCGACCTTGAGTCCCAGGCACCTTCTCCGCTGAAAGTATCATCCCTACATTCCAGTATACTCCCATCTCGATGCCTCCCACCACTCTAACTCTTGAAACAAAGAGCCAGTCTTTCGCTAACTAGGCATTTGTCCTTGCACCTGAAACAGAAAATACATTTCAACAGACTTTCTCTCTGTACAAATCTACCCACTGTGCCCAGAGAGCCTTTCCAAGAGAACACCTTCTCTGCCTCTCAAATAAGCTAACATAAGAACGAACAGACCTTTCCTTGGCGTATATGCAGTCAGGCCTTTACACAATTTAAACACACAATTCTTAATTACTTCTTTAAGCATAGGCTCATACATCTCATATGCAAAACATAACTACACGTGCAATTTTAATATCATACACGTTAACTATTGCATCTCAGCTGCACATAAACTAAATCATCTATGCATCATTTTAAACACAATTCAATACTGCACTACATTTGCATGATTATAATAACACGACTACTCTCTTATTAACTCTAATAGTGCAATTCAAATGACATTTTACTAGCCACTCATTTATATAGGCCTGAATATGTGCGGATGCGAACTAACGGTGATTATGATGCACCCCTACAAATTTTATGAGAGCATGGCGCTCTATCAGTTCCCCCCTTTGATGACTCCTGTCATCACATCTTTTCAACTCCCTTGGAGAAAGAACCGACCTAAACAGAACTTGTTGCCACTCTCCCCTGTCGGAATCTTTCCAGACTCTTAATATTTCGATAGTGACTGTCCTGCAGTCTAGCCATTCTCGTCTCATTTTCTCTCAAAGCCCTCTCAGCTCTGCCTGCTCGATACCACTTGTATGCTCTGATCAAACCCCACAAACAAACCACACAAATCACCACAATAATGAGAGGCCTCAGAACATAGCCAAGGAATCCCTTTCCCAAATTCGCAAACCAGCTTCCCACTTGACCAAATCCTTTGCCAACTTTCTCCCAAACTCCCTCTTCAGTCAAATCCGCTATTTTCGTATGGATCGTAGTGATGTTACTTATATATTTCTCCAGATCCTTGCTGTGGTCTGGTATATAAGTGCAGCACTCTTGAACCTTCAACATTTTACAGACTCCGCCCTCTTTTGCCAATAAGACATCCAAAGCAAGACGATTCTGCAAAACCATTGTCCTTATCGACAACATCTCTCCATCCACAAGTATCAACGACTTTGCTGTAGTCATTGATAATTCATCAACCACAGTAGCCAATCTCCGGATCTTCACATCATTCAAGATCACTCCCAAACTTGGTATCATTGCTCCAAAGATATCTCCTACTACTGCTCCTGCACTCGTACCTCTCTTCACTCTTGAATGCTTTCCACCTTCCAAAAGCTCCAAATCCTCTGCATGGTAAATCTTTGGAAATATTATTCCCAAGTAACATGTACCATACCAGTTCGCTGGCAACCTCACATAAGCATTGCTTCCACACACAAAATACACCGTAGGTATCACTTGTACAGGACCTTGCAGAAAATTCTTCGCTGAATCCTCCATAGTAAAAACATGATCACACTCGCTCTGTCCCACAAAGACCTCATCATAATAGGTCTGCACACGTCTCACACACAACTTTCCCCTTTGGCCCAAATTCAATGCTATAGGACCATAACTTCCTTTTGTTCGGTGCAATCTCTCCTCGTCTGTCCAATCTACAGGACTATCTCCAGTGTGATGTGTTTTTGTTAACATTCTATATCTATCTTCTACCTGATCTACAAATTTCTTCTCTACTTCTGTTAATGCACAGGTTAAATTGTGTCTATGGGCATAAGCTGTAGCTAAAGTCGAAGTCGGTATGAAGTACTTTCCAAGTCTATCTTCCGCCTTCTAATAATCATACTTGTTCAAATGTTTATGGGCAGGAACCTCTGAAAGCACGGCGTCATAGTTGGAAAAGAAGTACTCATAGTGACCTCTCCCATAAAACACACTCAATAGCAAACTACACGAAATTCCATATGTCAGTGGAAGATGGTGATATCTGATACCCTCATCCACTGAAGCTGGCAACTGCATACACACATAACAATCTTTAGCGTCCATCGCATCTACATACTCATATAGCAGCTTGGCATACGCATTAAGCTTAAAATCACTTCTAGACAAATCTACATGCAATCTACGACTCTCTTCTATTAGCAAAGCTCTGTCAGCTCCTATGTTTCCCTCCTTTTTGCTAGGTGTAGTGGGTGTAGGAGTCCCTGGCACCCCTCCACTGCTAGCTCGTGTGGAACCGCATATGAAACTACAACTACTATGATTATAGAAACTATCACACCCCCTATAAATGTGCCTACAATCAATTTGGATCTACGATGTGGATCTCCAGCCTCCATGATCTCGAAAGTTCTCAAGGTTCTTGGTTTCAGCAATGAATACTCAAAAAGTCTCTGTCTTCTCCGCACGTGACTTGCTTAACCAGTTCGAGCAACACTCCGAAACCTCTGGAAATCCCCTTTTCAACTACAGTTCTCTTATTTACATAGTCCAGAGAAAGACTACCCTAAGCTCTCGTTCCTCTTCGGCGGAAAGTCCCTACGTTTATTCTTCTTCCACTCGGACCTAGGTTATCTTCTTCTTTAGGCTTTTTATTTACAACAGTTTATACTCAATCCACAATTAAATCAGTTGCAAGCGCTTCTAAAACATGATAAAAAAGTTCAAGGAGAAGAATTATCGTTTCATGTGAAGGTGGCTCAAATCCAAATGACGGAAATTCGAGTCGATGCAGAACCAGTTCTCGGACTTTACTCAGAAGCGGGGGATTTGGAACCGTGAGGGTCAGTATTCCTTCGACTTCGAGCCCTGGCATTAACAGCACCACCTTCAACACCACGTTCGGGCTCTTGCTGACCACCTGCACCGACCTCAGCCTCCCCGAACTCACTATCCCCGGCATCAGTCACTGCGTAAGTCCACTCCGGGGTAGCGTATCTCTGGCAAGGTACTCTCGTTCTTTTCGACTTCCTCCGACCCTCTTGAATCTGCTCTCCGTCACTTGCTTCTGATTCAGACGTTTCGGACACTGGAGCAAGATCTCTTTTGGGTGCCAACCTCAGGTTCAGTCGCCTCTGTCTCTCAGGCCAAGCCTCCTCAGTTCTGGTCGTTCTTCTGCTTTCCCCCTCTATACCCTGTGCACCACTTCCTTCTTCGGCTGAATTTGACTCTACTCCACCCACTGCAACCCCTCCGTCATCCGAGTCAGAGTCGAGGTTCTGGTTGTCGGAACCCTCTTCAGCTTGCTCTGGTGCACAACCAGCTGCATCAGTGACCCTCACAGCTTGACTTGTCCTCTCTTGTGGCCCTGCCACATCAGCTGGATTTTCATTCATGAGAGGAGCTGTTTCTTCCGAGGGTGCTGAAACTCTGCGGGTATGGGAAGCATGCACCCAGTTCGGCAATCCTCCATTCTTCACTGCTGTGTTCGTTACCAGTATTACCTGGTACGGGCCTCGCCACCGAACGTCCAGACAGCTCTTCCTCACGTGCTTTCGGACAAGCACCCAGTCGCCTGGACACAGGTCGTGGCACAGATCACTCGAGGCCGGAACAGCTGAAGCTTGCACCTGCTGGGACACAGAACGGACCACATCAGATAGTCCTTTACAGTAATCGAGAATCAAGTCATCAGTGATGTTTATCAAAGCTGTAGCTGGTACTGCTGGCAACCGCATTGCCCTCCCCATCAAGATCTCATGAGGGGACAACCCAGTTCTCCTGTCGGGGACACTGCGAATACTCATAAGCACAAGCGGCAGGGCGTCAGGCCACTTCAGAGACGTTGACGAACACATTTTTGCCATTCTTGCCTTCAAGGTTCCATTAACCTGTTCCACTATCCCAGAAGCCTCTGGTCGATAACTGCAATGTAATCTTTGATCAACATTCAATGCCGCACAAAGCAGCTTCATGATTTCACTGTCGAAGTGTGTTCCTCTATCCGATTCCAAAGAGGTCGGAAAACCAAACCTCGGGATGAGTTCCCTCAACAATAACTTAGCCACTGTGAGGGTGTCACACCTGCGTGTTGGGTAAGCCTCCACCAACCGTGAGAATACACACGCCACCACCAAAATGTACCTCAACCCATTGCACTTGGGCATTTCTACAAAATCTAGCTGCATCCTATTGAAGTGTCCTCCTGACCTTCCAATGTGACTCAAGGTGACCAAAGTCTTCTTTCCAGCATTCATCTGTTGACACGTAACACACCTCTGACAAACTGCTTCAGCAATCGCCCGAAATCATGGGTTATACCACGTCTGTCTAAACACACGCATCATTGCATCTCTACCAAGATGTATCGGTCCATGTATTAGTCTCGCCATTGGGCTCAACAGATTCTCTGGAAATACCGCTCTCCCATCACTGGAAACCCAAACATCCACATCCCCTCTTTCACATCCTGCTCTGACCCATCCATTCCGTTCTTGGTCTGAGACTTCATCCTGCAGTCGCTTGAGTTCCTCCCAAGTGTCTGCCATGGCCAACATCATGTTGAGCTCGGTTCTCTCTTGGCTCTCTCCTGTGTAACCCTCTGTAAATATGCATCCTTGTTCTGCACAGAAGCGGGCAACTTCGTCCGCGTAATTATTTCCCAAAGACACAAAATCATCCCCCTTTCCATGCGCAGTGCACTTGACAACTGCGATTTCCTTTGGACATTGCAATGCATCTAGCAGTTGTCTTACATGTTCTCCATTCCTAATGGGTGAGCCAGATGATGTCAAAAATCCCCTCTGTGACCACAACTGTCCAAAGTCATGAACCACACCGAACCCATACTGGCTGTCCGTGTAGATCGTGATTCGAATTTGATCAGTGGCCAAACAGGCACGAGTCAAGGCAATGATCTCAGCTACCTGCGCAGAGTGTACTCCTTCTAGGCAAGCAGCCTCAACCACTCCCGAAATGGTACATACAGCAAACGCTGCTCTTAATTGGCCAACACTTTCTCTTAGGCATGAACCATCGACAAAGAAAATTTCATCTGGGTCAGTCAGTGGTTCATCGATAATGTCAGGTCTCGGTTTGGTGCACAGTTCAGTCACATCAAGACAATCATGGTCTGCACAATCTTCATCATCTGTATTCGGTATGGGCATTAATGTTGCAGGGTTTAAGACGGAGCACCTTTTAAGAGTCACATTCTCTGCGGCAAGTATGACTTGCTCATACCTCGATAACCTGTTATTCGTTAGGAGCTGAGTCTTAGTTCTGGTCATTAACAATTCAACAGAGTGTGGCACATAAACTGTCAAAGGATGACCCATTACAATGCTTTCACATCTTTCAATGCCGACACCTGTTGCAGCAACGGAACTTAGACATCCGGGCAACACAGAAGCTACTGGATCTAGAGTACCTGAAAAATAGGCAACTGGTCTACGGACACCTCCATGATTCTGAGCTAAGACTGCTAATGCACAACCCTCTCTCTCGCAACAGAACAGTGAGAAAGCCTTGTTGTAATCGGGCATTCCCAAAGCTGGTGCACTGCACAAATCTTCTCTCAGTCTTAGGAATGACACCAAGCACTCCTCGTCCCATGGTACCGGATCACTCACATCCTTGTGCGTGAGCCTCTGTAAAGGCTTTGCTCTCAAGGAAAAATTGGGAATCCACTGACGACAATAGCCGACCATTCCCAAAAACATCCTGACCTCCCTCTGAGTGGTGGGCACTGCCATGTTCATTATTGCCTCAATTCGATCTGGTGACACCTTCCTCTTGCCTTTTTCTAATCTGTGACCCAAGTACTGTACTTCGTTCAGACAGTACTGCAATTTGTTCGGGGACACCTTGTGTCCATTCTCTGCCAAATGGTTCAGTAGGGCTATAGTGTCTATCCTGCAAGCATCTTCTGTTTCTGATGCCACAAGTAGGTCATCTATGTACTGCACAAGAACTGAGTTCTGTGGCAATACAAGACTCTCAAGATTCTTCTTCAAGATCTGATTAAAGATCGATGGACTCTCTGTATACCCTTGAGGGATACGACACCACGTTAACACACGATTTTCCAGCCGGAAAGCAAAAAGAAATTGGCTTTCCTCGTGGAGCGGTATCGAGAAGAATGCTCGACACAAATCAATGACAGTAAACCACTCGGCTTCGAATGGGATCTGAAACAGTATCACTGATGGATTCGGTACCACTGGACAACAGGGGATAACTATCGTGTTGACCTTTCGCAGGTCTTGCACGATCCTGAACTTCCAGCTCGGTTTCTGTAGTCCCATGATGGGCGAATTACATGGGCTACCTCTTATCTCCTTCAGAATGCCTTGCTTGATCATAGACTCGATTACAGGCCTAATCCCTGCAATCGTCTCAGGCGACAAATTGTACTGGGGCGTCCTAGGGAATTCAGCATTCTGCTTCACCTGGATCTGTACAGGTTCAACCCCCTTGATCAGTCCGATCTCTTCTCCCGTGAAATCCCACACCTCTTGTGACACAGAATCTCTTAAGTCTAGTGGAAGTTCCTCCACTGTCACCACTGGATACATTTCTATACAGAAGTGCTGATTGGCAACTTTGAAGGTGGCATCGTCATCCTTCGTCTGAACCTCCACTCCCCTAGGTGTGCAATAGATAGTGCAGTTCAATTTACACAATAGATCTCTTCCCAAAAGACAAACTGGACTCGTATCGCACACCACAAACTGGTGTCTATCTTGGGAAGAGCCTATCCTCACTGGAATCGGTTCAGTCAATGGGCTAGTTATCCTCTTGTTCGCCACTCCAACAACTTGGATCGATTGTCCCGAGAGGGGTAGGTTGGGGACTACTGCTGATCTCACAGTAGACCGGGTAGCACCAGTGTCAACCAAAAGAGTGGTAGGATCACCATCAATGTCTGCCTCCACAAAAGGTCCTCTCTGGTCTACCTCCAAGACTGCTCCAAGTGTGCAATCTTCCTCCCCCCTCAGGCACCGTCAGGCTAACGGGTCTGGACTGTACTCATCATACCCTTCGAAAAGGGGCATCTGCTGGTAGGCCCGCATTACTTGCGAAATTCTCGGTGGCTGGGGGACCTGCACCTGTGGGTTATACGTCCCCCCTTTCGTCGATCTGGGCCTTATCACAGTATTGACTACCTCCGGCACGGGTGCCTGAACCACTTCTACCTCCTGCTGCACCTGATTGGCTGGGTTCAAGGGACACTCGCGCTTCCAATGTACAATCTGATGACAAAGATGACACGCAGTGGTCTTCTTCAATGTCGCCACATCCATCCCCGTCTTGGGATCTATAGGTTTCCCTTTTCCCTGACCTTGCCCATTTTGGTTCCCTTGGTAGTTTCCCTGTCTTCTTCCCAGCGTCCCTCCATTAGGCTGGACCTGAGCTGTTTGCATCGGTGCTTCGAGTCTACTTCATCACTACAGTACCTCGCATACCGCAAGATTTCATCAACCGGCTTGTTCTGCCAGCAGATCAAATGGTGCTGTATCATGAGGCTAACCTCTGGTCTCAATCCTAAGACAAACTTTGAGACAAACTGTCCCATATCCTTGGGGTCTAAGGCATCTAGTCCACTATACTGTTTAAAAGCTTGCAAGAGTCTTTCATAATACTCATGCACTGTCTACTTCGGTTCCTGCACAGCTCGATCTATCTTAACCCAATCGATGTCTTGAGGCGAGATCTTCAACTTCAACCATGTAATCACTTGCTCAAATTTTTTCATAACAATAGGTGACGGACCATTTGTAACAGCATCCCTTTCAGGTTCGACGGTCGGCCACTCAACTGCAATTTTACAAGCTATCCACAAATCTCCTGGTACCACTATATCAAACAAGGTCTTCAAATCAATCCACAATACCTTCGAAATTTTAACAAAACGCTCGACCTGTTTGTACCACTCTACAGGTTTTTCCCTCAGCCGAGGAAAATCATCTGTAAACACAGCCAAGTCACCTCTACTCCATGGCACATGCACGTACTCTCCGTTCTGTACTTCCCGTAAAGGATAGTTCCCTACGCCCGTCATCCCTCCCCCCGGAGGCGGCGTTTCTCCTACAGTCTTTTTGGCAATCTTCTTCTTTGACCACCTTTCCTCCCATTTATTCAGCATTATCCATATACGCATCCCTACAATCAGGTCTTTAGTATGCGTCCTTAATCCTGTCACCCTTTTCTCCTCCAGTTCTTGATCACTATATTGCAACCTATGTGATCCTTGCAACAATTTTGTTTTATTCAGATCCACCTCATATTTCTTGGCCAATTCTGTCAATTTCTCATGTGCGGCCCTTGCTTTACGAGTCACATCCTTTGCTACAAAAAGCAGCTCGTCTGGCTCATAGATCCCTACTCTCTCCACAGGCAGGTCATCCCTCCCCCCGGAGGCGGCGTTTCTCCTACAGTTTTTTTGGCAATCTTCTTCTTTGACCACCTTTCCTCCCATTTATTCAGCATTATCCATATACGCATCCCTACAATCAGGTCTTTAGTATGCGTCCTTAATCCTGTCACCCTTTTCTCCTCCAGTTCTTGATCACTATATTGCAACCTATGTGATCCTTGCAACAATTTTGTTTTATTCAGATCCACCTCATATTTCTTGGCCAATTCTGTCAATTTCTCATGTGCGGCCCTTGCTTTACGAGTCACATCCTTTGCTACAAAAAGCAGCTCGTCTGGCTCATAGATCCCTACTCTCTCCACAGGCAGGTTCCCACTAATCATTTCATCTACCTCTGCCTCTAGTCTCACTACATCCAGCAACTTTGCCTTCACGGCACTCCTCAACATTTCTTGACAAGCCGCACCATTCCGCTCGTCATAATCACTGCTTTGTTCTCGTGGCTTGCTCTCTTCCATCGTATTCTTGGAACCTGGTCTGCTTCCTAAGTTGTCTCGTTCCATATCTCCTGGCATTCTATCACTCTGATTCCTTACAGGTGGTGCCCACATTCTCAAAGCTGACTTGGACTCGACCAAAGACCCTGGTCTTACCGGTCTCTCATCCACCTGTCCACTAGAGGAGTCTGCGGTGGCTGGCAGTGGCGTGCTCGCTTCTATGGGCTTTGGAGAACGGACCAATTGTACCTCTACGCCATTCCCTCCAACGCTGATCCCCTCTCTCCCTGTCGTCTGCATTAGACTTCCTTCACTTACTCGATCTGGGTCATACACTGATACTATAGGACCAATGGTAACAGGTATCGTCAGGGAGTCCGGCAACCGCATATTCCCCATGGAAGACTGGGTTCCTACCCCCTCCGTTCCTGTGGAGATTTTTCCCACTACTCTCATTTTTGTCTGACTCTGTGACTCGTCCATCCCTCCTGCCACAATCGAATTTCCTTCGCTATATTCTGGATTTAATGGAGGTGGTCTCTCTGACAGCAGCCTGTCTAACAAGCTGTCATCCGTATCACTGTCATCTTCCTCTGCACTTTTTCCCTGCGTGCCTCCCATTTTCTCTAACAACGGATATAGTCTGTCCCCCTCAATTGTTTCCACTCTCCACCTTTTCTCCAGTGCATCCCATCTCGCATCTTGAAATGCCCTGATCGACTTCTTCACCCTTTCCTGGCTATTGTCTCTCTTCCTGTCGTACGCTGCTCTAATCCATGCATGTAACGCCTCAAACTGTGTAGGTCTAGGTAGTGGTCGCAAGGAAGACATCACAGATTTCAACTGGTATAACACTTCCAACCTGAAAGTACCATAGCGTGGGAAAGTCAATTCTTCTTCTCCTTCTGTCATTTTATGCCAATTCTCAAGCCAAATTATAGTATGTAATCCTACATTCTTAGCCATGTAATGTGCTGGCGTATCCTCGGGAGGGGCTTCCTCTCCTCCCCGAGTAACCACATGTCTATCACCTCTACAGAGTTCTCGTAAAACTTTAAAACATTTCATGATGAAGCAGATTTCCGTTCGCACACAAAATTTCGTTTTTACTTCCTGATTTCAATCCACCAATGCCAGCGCGGCTCACACCAACCGGCCTATCGCAGCGCGGCACTGTCTGACGTCACTCTTCCTCCGCTTGCAGCAGTTCCCCTCCTTTGCAATTCGCCCTTTCTCGCTCACACGTGTCCCACTCACACTCTGAAGTAACTGTCTGTCCTACCAGACAATCACCTCTCTGACTGTCGGTCCACCAATGACCGACCAGCCTCTCAAAACTGTTGACCTCAATCTGGCAACTGTCTGTCCGCGAATGACCAAACAATCACCTCTGACACAGTCGATAGGATCCAAATGCTCAATGTTCTGCACACAACAACCTACGACCAGCGTCGGTTATTCACACACTCACACATATGCTCCCTATCTTCAGTGGGTTAATCAACGATGTCTCATGACCCCCACAACCTCTGGTCAACAATCTCAGCTCTGGGTGTCTTCTACACCACAATCTTTTATCCCGGGATATCAAATCAAATCTCTCGGCCCCGCGCGCGCTCACGGTCCGATCCTCAATCGCACGACTCTCATTCCAACTCCGCAAGACATCACGCAACAATTAAACACCGCAATCTAACAAGCATCACCCTGTTCATACTCACTCTACCATGAACTGCTACTTCCGCCGCACCGTCACTCTCCGTCAATTCTCATCGACCGCCGTCGTCCTCCTCTTACGATCCACTGGATCACCATCACTCGGGCTCTATGGGGCAAATAATCTCTTATCCTAATCTAGATCTCCCCTTACTATCAGAGGAAACCATCCTACTCTGCTACCAACTGACAAAGCTGATTCTTATCTTATCACCTCTAAGAATCTTCAGGTCGCCAGGATCTTTTTACCTGCTGAATAGTGTGAAGGGAAGAATATCCTTTTTGGTTACGCAACAACCTAGAATCCAGTTTACCTTAAAAGACCACTGACTCCGAATTCAATTTTGTTTGTTTATTACAGCCAAGAATAACTGCACATGCAAGCACCTCAACACGAGGTTAAAGAAATAGATGGGCACTAATACAAACATCATCCTACGCAGGAGTCTCATCCGACTCAGAATAAGAAGAATCGTTAGCTCCAGAAGTATTAAACAAACAATAACTGCTCCAATCTCTATATTATTCTTCATTTACCTAAATAAGCGTAAAACCATTAGCTGTCCCTACTCTATCACTAAGGTGACATACCTACTTAACAAATTTCCCAGGCAAGAGTAAAAGAAAAGGTGTCAGCTGTGAAGACTTCCTAAGAAGTGCACTCACTTAGCATTTCGAGCTCGTTCTAAGATGCTCCTTCCTAATAGATCTCTCTCTTTGCCCTCCTCTCTGGTCTCCTCTACCTCCTCTCTTCTCTCTCCCCTCGGGGCACTGTCCCTAATACAAAATCCACATACAATTGAACACGCCCTTGTCACGCCTCTTCGGCCAGGTCTTCCTTCTCGTACTTTTCCATCGAAACTCTTACTTCATCCAGGACGGTTACAGCGACCTTGAGTCCCAGGCACCTTCTCCGCTGAAAGTATCATCCCTACATTCCAGTATACTCCCATCTCAATGCCTCCCACCACCCTAAGTCTTGAAACAAAGAGCCAGTCTTTCGCTAACGAGGCATTTGTCCTTGCACCTGCAACAGAAGATACATTTCAACAGACTTTCTCTCTGTACAAATATACCAACTGTGCCCAGAGAGCCTTTCCAAGAGAACACCTTCTCTGCCTCCCAAATAAGCTAACATAAGAACGAACAGGCCTTTCCTTGGCATATATGCAGTCAGGCCTTTACACAATTTAAACACACAATTCTTAATTATTTCTTTAAACATAGGCTCATACATTTCATATGCAAAACATAACTACACGTGCAATTTTAATATCATACATGTTAACTATTGCATCTCAGCTGCACATAAACTAAATCATCTATGCATCATTTTAAACACAATTCAATACTGCACTACATTTGCATGATTATAATAACACGACTACTCTCTTATTCACTCTAATAGTGCAATTCAAATTACATTTTACTAGCCACTCATTTATATATGCCTGAATATATGCGGATGCGAACTAACGGTGATTATGATGCACCCCTACAAATTTTATGAGAGCATGGCACTCTATCACCTCCAAGCATTGTGTCTGGGGGCTGCTTCTTGGTCTCCGCTTTTTAGGATTTTGGAGGCCAAGCAGGCTGCCGGCCTTCTGCATGGAAAGTTTATTTTTGACACAGTCTGTCCCAGGCCACCATCTGCAGGGACAGAAGTGCACTGTGGTCACAATCGATCCTCACATCTTTGATGACAGAATTGCATTGTGGGCCCATGCTGCCCTGGGATCTGCGGGGCCAGCAGTGCACTCTTGCGATAGTCTGTCCCCACATCTGTAGGGGCAGTAGTGCATTGTGGATCCAATCTGTCCCTGCTTTTGTGATGACAGACTTGCATTGTGGGGCCATTCCGTGACTGCATCTGCTGCCCCAGCATCTTTGGGGAGTGAAGAGCTCTCTGATCAGTTGGTTCCCGCATCTTTGGGGCAATAGTGCATTGCTGATCCAATCTTTTCCAGCATCTGCTGAGATCGAAATGTTTGTGCGCCCCTTCTGTTCCAACATCTGTCGGGAAAGTTGTATGTTATGGGCTCATTCTGTCTCAGAATTTGTTTGGCCAGTAGTCTCAGCCTAACCTTTTTTCTCTTATAGGAAAAAGCCATAGCCTTTTTGAATTATGAATATAATTCAAGGTTGCATTTCACAGTTCAGATGTTCAGCAAATGAAATAACAAATTAAAGCTCCAGCGTACGAGACTGTGCAGTAATGGTCAGTTCCATATTTTGCAGTAAGATGAAAATCCAGCAGTACATATTGGTTTGTCTACTTCTACATTTACCTTTCGGCTTCAATCATTTTATCAAGTCATTTCGAAACATCATGGCCCAGCTGGAAGTGAAAAGCAGCCTTTCAAAATGTCTCCATGCCACCACCATATTGCACTGACCGGGTGCCGTGGGAGAGACGGACACTCTCACGAAGGTTGAGAGAAAATTCTCCTCCGAAAAAACTTTCATGGAAAACAACGACCAAATGATTCTCTTTAAAGTACGATTTTCATAATATAGCTAAGCATCTGTCAGTTCTGAAAAGAAATGCATCGAACATTCCAATATTTCAGGGACTTGCACAACATGCAGGGGCATTAATTCTCTGCATTAACAAATTATGTCAGTGCCTGCAATAAAACAGGCTGTCACTCCCTGGGTCTGCTTTCAGTCAGTGTGCATTCATTTTTTTCAGTATTTATATATTTATTTGCTATTTTCAGTGCTTAATTTGTAAAAAATAATAAGTGTTGGTGTCCACAATTTTCGGAGGGTCTTGCCACTTACATTCATCACTGGTGTGGCCCACAGTGACAGGTACATTAGCCAAGTTGTGATTGCTTGGCAGCTTAGAAAATCAACAATCTTTGATAATCTTAAAAAAAGCATGCGCCACAAAATACATTTCTGTTTGCCAATGGAGGGGGGTAGTGTGTGTGTGTGTCCGTGTGCGCTTCCACATGAATAAAGCTGGAGTCTATGCCCATATGTTATGTTACTTATGTATGCCTGTAGTTTTTTTAGGTCGAGCATTGACAGCGCTTGTGCTGTCTGCAAGACCTGTTGTATCTCTTCTATGGGATTTTGGAACACCCACTGAGTGCCATTGGTTATGTGTGTCATTTAGAAATGCTGGCTTGTTATTGGTGCATTTGTTTAAATGTCCCTCCTTTGTGTGCTTAGTTCCCTCCCTGGCGATTTCACTAAGAGAACATTTTGTGTGGCCATCACACTGTTACAGCGTGTGATGGCCTCTTCTCCCTCCTCCCATCTGGTTTATTGTTTTTAATAGTTTTTTTATAGTTGGCAGCTGCAACAGAAAACAAAAGTGCTGTTCTCCCGTCTAGTGTCCCAAAGTGTCTGTTGGTTCCTTCCATTCCACTTTCCCACTTCTTTCGGCTTGGGGCCGCTTTGGAATGCCACGCCTGTAAAAGTATGTGTCTTCTGTCATTAAGCTGGCGTGTGATGAAGACTGTAACTTTAAGAGCTGCCCCCCCTTCCCTGCCACTAAGAGAACATTTTGTTTGGCCATCACACTTTTATAGCGTGTGATGGCCTCTTCTCCCTCCTCCCACCTGGTTTATTTATTTTTTTATAGTTGGCATCTGTAACAGAAAACAAATGTGCTGTTCTCCTGTCTGGTGTCCCAAAAGTGTCTGTTGGTTCCTTCCATCCCACTTTCCCACTTCTTTCGGCTTGGGGCCGCTTCGGAATGCCACGCCTGTAAAAGTATGTGTCTTCTGTCATTAAGCTGGCGTGTGAGGAAGACTGTAACTTTAAGAGCTGTCCCCCCCTTCCCTGCCACTAAGAGAACATTTTGTTTGGCCATCACACTTTTATAGCGTGTGATGGCCTCTTCTCCCTCCTCCCACCTGTTTTCTTTTTTTTTATAGTTGGCGCCAACAACAGAAAACAAAAGCGCTGTTCTCCTATCACGTGTCCCAAAGTGCATGTTGTTTCCTTCACTCCCAAGTGGCATGCGGCCACTTCGGAAAGCTGCACCTGTAAAAGTATGTGTCATTTGTCATTGAGCTGGCGTGTGATGAAGACTGTAACTTTAAGAGCCCCCCGCTCTTCTCTACTCAGTACCTTCCCTCCCACTTCTCCCCCTCCCTGCAAGGAGGGATGTGATGCAGAAACCATCATCACTCTGGGAAAGTTTGGAGAAGATTTGTATTGTTGCAGGAGAGGTGGCCTGGAGTCAAAAACTGCGACAAAAGGGCCTGAAATTAACCAGGAAATCAAATTGTAGCTCGGGAGTGCCTACAGCAGTGAGGTAGGGACCACGAGGCCCTCTACAGGAAGGCGAAGGGACACCCTATGAGCAGTCCCTTCTGTACTTTTTGAGATGCTGGTTTCCTAGGTGGCTGCTGTGCGCCTTGAAGCTTTGGGAAGTGGATGGGCTGCATTTCTGGAAATCAAATAAGAGCTACGACACTTTTTTCTCTTTCACATGGCACTCTGCTGTCTTCTATTTTGCAATTGTTTGTTTTAAGCATTGAAATATCGGAAATTCAATTCTTTTGATTTACTTGTCAATGATTTAGGAAAATGTGCCTTCTGTTGGTGCAGTGATTTGTGTTTATCGTCAGTGTTTCTGTCGCTGTGATCTGTTCACACTGCATTGTCTGATTTAATTCACTGCACTGTGCCTTGCTACCTATTTAGTCCACTGCAGTGTGACTTGTGTATTTCTCTGCTGTGTGCGCTGTATTAAATCTACTTCACTGCAGTGTTCATTGTGTCTGGTGTACTTGGCTGCAGTGTAGTCATCAAAGTTCTTTATTTCGGTTAAAAAATAAAACCATAAAAGATACATCATAAATATACACATACCAATTGTATAGATGCAAATACAACAATTTCATCTATGGTTAAAACACCTCATCAGGGTAGGGGCTGGTAGTCTAAAGGGATGATGCAATTACCATACCACAAAAATACTATTAAAATATTTAAATATGTTAAAAGCTAGACATAAAGTTAAAAACTGTTTATCGTGTGCATAATTATTTAGAATGTCAGTACTATTTCCACATGGTCGTTCCAACTCAAATACTTTTCAGTACAATAATGGATTCACAATTTGCTTTTAGCATCTTCATCCATAAAGTGCATATGCATAAATTAAAAACCATAGATATAAAAAGCACCAGTTATTAAACATTATCTTTACAGTCTTAATCCAACTTTGGCCCTTATAAGACTCACATTGAATAAAAATCTACTTACACTAAAGACAATTTTTTGAGATGTGTCTGTTTTTAATATTCTTCCTGCCTCTTGGCAAGCGCTAATGTTCATATTACAGCAAATAGGTTTAATCCATTTATTCCTTGGTTTGCCGTATGCCGGGCAGAAGAATAATATATGTAAATCATTTTCCTTCAACACATTTTGGCATAGTTCACAGAGTTCATTGCTATTTCTACCACAATTTGTAGCCCATTTTGATGTGTACGTATTAATTTGTAGCACACCATATCTAAACTTCATGTATAAGGTTTTAGCTAGTTGAGGACGTATCTCGTCCAAAAGCATTCAAAACTCGCTACCTCCTTAAAAAGAAGAAACTTAACTGTTAATGTGCCATTAGCTGTACTGTGTAACACATTATTTTGGATATAAGCCCAAAAAGTGGATTTTAACATTGTTTTACTAAGCACAGTCAACTGTGTCGGATTTTCCCAGAAATGACTCAGGCCCAGTTTCTCAAACCAGGAGAAAACATGTTTGAGCCATAGAATACTCCTGCCCTTGTCAATCTCTAAAATCTCCTGTAGACCCTCCTTATAATAAGTCAATTCAGGAGTTGACCAGAGCCGTACCCAGAATAATAAGGGTCTTAGTATTGCATGGTGATCTGTTCGTTTGACATTTAAATCCCTAAAAACAGGAATTAGAGGTGTTCGCACTGGTAGGCTTAACACTCTTCTAAAAAATTTATTTTCTCCTAATTCAAAACTCTTTTTACAATGGGGCCCCCATATTTCAGCGCCATAAAGAGAAGCTGATTGTACTTTGTATTTAAAAACCTCCAAAGCGGGGGTCAGCGCCTTCGAGGTGCTACTCCCATGCTTCTTTATTATTGGTAGTGAGTTTTGAAGTTGGATAAACTTGTTTTTTTCTAACTGTTGCTTCCAGGACAACTTTGAGTCCAAGGTTATACCTAAATAATTAAAATGGTGCACATACTCTAATTTTTGGCTGTTGACTGCTAAATTCTTTTTAAAAGACTTATGTGGATTTATTGACATATACTTTGTTTTACTGGAATTTATTTCAAGGCCCTTATTTTTACAATAAATGTTAAAAGAATCCAATAGAGATTGTAGACCTTTTGGGGTTTGTGATATTAAAATGGCGTCGTCGGCAAATAAAAGTGCTGGCACCGGATCCCCTCCCAGCTTGGGCATATCATGTGTACACCCAAGCAAATAGCTTGGGATATCATTAACATATAATGAAAATAGGGTAGGCGCCAGTACACACCCCTGGCGTACACCCCTTTTTACTGGGATAGCTTTGGTTAATTCACCCCTTGGGCCCCATCTTACTTTGGCAAAATTATCCTCATGCAATCTTATTATTTGCATGAGTAGTTCATCAGGCACACCTTGATGTTTCAATGCTTTCCAAAGTAGATTACGTGGTATGAGGTCGAAGGCGGCCTTTAGGTCTACAAAAGCAATATACAAATGGCCCTTTTTTATACTTATATATTTCCAGCATAGACATAAAAATCTAAAAACCTGATCGATTGTGCTTGTTTTTATTCTAAATCCCGCCTGGAATTTTGAGAGCACACTATTCTCGTCAAGCCAATCGTTTAATCTCATTAAAATATGCCTAGCAAATTTTTTTTGTAAGATATCAATTAAACTGATTGGTCGGTAATTTGCAGGATCACTACGATTACCTTTTTTAAAAATCGTAGCAATTTCCGCCCCTTTCCACGATTCAGGTATTGGCGAACCCGCAACTATTGCATTGCATAGACAATTTATATATGGGCCCCAAACACTACAATCATGCCTCAGCAGGTCTCCCGGAATTTTATCGGGGCCTGGGGCTTTCCCCGGCTTAACTGCATTTACTGCCAGCAGTGTTTCTTCCAGACTGAAATGGAGGTTATTGATGTTAGAATTAAATACAGATGTTACACTAGGGGTTGTTTCTACCACTTGTACATCCGCATAAAGGCAGGAGAAATGGTCCTCCCAAGTTTTAGCGTCAAGGAAGAGATCCTTTTCATCCCTACCTGTCTTATTGCCCTTTGCTATTAAGCGCCAGGAACCTAGTTGATCTTTATTCTTGGCTGCTTCGATTAAATCTGTCCAAATATTGTCATCCCAGGTTTTTTTAGCATGAACAAGGGTTTGCTTATATTTAGTTATTTTCTCCCTTGTAGCCATTATATCATTCTACTTTATTGACAGTATGAGGTCAGCCTTTGCTTCACGGCACTCTCTGTTGTACCATGGGTTAACTCCTGTTTTTATACCACTTACACTAACTTCCCTTGGTAGGCTGCTCACAGCCGGTACCAAGGCGTCCAGCAAAGCATGATGTACAGCCAGTATTGAAAACTCTGCTCCTGGTGAATCTAAATGGAGCGAAACAATATCTGCAAAAATGTTATAAATCTGTGTCATGGATTTAACATTCCCTTATATATGCTGCCATTTTACGGCTCGACGATTATTACTAACTAAATTATCATCAATAGTGATGTTGATATCTTCATTATCCACAGTAGTACCCAAAAAAAGATCAGATATTAATGACAAATGTAAGGGGCGGTGATCACTATCAGTTCTATTGTCTATTGTCAGGTCAGATACATTTGGCCAAAACTCAATGGAAACCAATATATAGTCTATACTACTCTTGTAATCGCCTCTGTAAAAAGTAGAAGCATTTGGTCTATCCGAAGATAAGCGGCCGTTGCAAGCTCTAAGGCCTTGCCCTGTTGTTAATTTCATGATTTGTGCAACTGCTGTAGTGCAGGGCACTATCGGACTACTTTCTAGAGCGGGAATATTATTTGCTATGTCTTGCTCTTCAAAAAGATTATCGAAACCCACCACTGGTTCGAATTTACAGTTAAAATCACCCCCTACAATTACCATTACACCACGCTCTATTAAATTAAAAAATGAGTCAAGTTGTTCTATTGTTAATGATTCTTTCGTGGCTGGACTTGGCCTATTGTAGATGTTAATTAGATATATTACTTTTTTATCCTGTGTTTTAATTTTTACACCAACCAAATCCTGAGACGGTATATACAGCTCGGTTGATTCAATTTTAAGGGTAATTCTAATCCATATGACAAGGCCCCTGAAGGCCTGCCTCTAGCTGATGGTATAGCATTTACACTGAAGGTCTTAAACTAATGCCCAAGTCTCTTGTAAGAGGCAAATATAACTTTGTTCTATTTATTCCAACCATTCTGTATCCCTAAGGTTCCTGTTTAGGCCTGCTATATTCCAGGAAGTAAGTCGTACTTCTTTCTGCTCATTTACTCCTGTATTTATTATATTTAGCCTATGTGGGTTACTCGTTTGAACAATAGGAGCATTTAAGGACCTGGGTAATAAGCCTTGCTGCTCCTCCAACCCAAATTGTACATCCAACTCAGATGCCTTGCAGGTTATTGACTCCCCCTGTACCTCCTCTAGGTTCTGTATGTTTAGGGGACACGTCTGTTCCACACTACAGTTTATCTTAATGGTAGCAGGAAGGTATGTTTCATCAACTACGGGAGTTGATTGTCAATCCAAGGCATCCAGAGCGGATAGTGCCTGGAACCTATTTAGGGATAATATTGGAACTTTATCATGAACAAGTGTTCCGGGGTGTGGTTTGTAAAAATATCCCAAAGGAAGAGCACAAATACAAGTGCTTTGAGAGAAAGTCTCCTCTTGCACATTTAATAAAGTTCGGACCATCTGGGGACAGCGGAAATTTACTATTATACAATCGCCGTCTATCTTCTTAGAGGAATCACCAACCCACCCTACTCTGCGGACCATCAAAATATCATTTATGTTTCGTGGGCTAACTTTTTTGTGCTTTGTCAACCAGTCAACGGTCTTATTTTGCAGGATAGACCAGGATTCACTCTGCCCCTTTTTAAGGGCCGGGACCCCTGCTAGAATTAATACATAGGGGCATGAGGCAGGTGGTAATCTTAAGACGTCAGTACTTGGATTCAAACTTATGCCTTGTGGATCTTTTACTACATCAGGACCTAATCTTTTTATGGGTGTATTTGATGCTCCATATTTAGAATCCTTAACATCTCTTCCCCTTGTTTTATCATCCATGTTTTGCGCTTTTTCCCATGTGCTTCTTTCTCCGTTATCTCTATGAACCATCGGTTTTGCCACAGGAATATCATCTGTACTATTGCTCATTCCAGCTGAGCTTTGAATCCGAGAGCCCTCTAAATGTCTTGGGTCACCCTCCCTTTCTATAATGTCGGGGTAGATGTTGTCTATTCTACTTCTCAGATTTCCTACGACAGTAGATAACTGGTCAATGTTATTGTCCAGTAAGCTAAAAAAAATTCCTATTAATTCATTAATCTGTGTTAACATAGACCCAAATGCTGATTCTAATAACACAGTAAATACGCGATCATGATCCCCAGAACTTTCTTTCATTATTGTGGGAAAAAGGCCGGGATCAACTTCCGTCTGTGTGCTAATAGTTTTTGTCAGCATTACAATTTGTTCCTCTACGTGAGGATTTATCTGCGACTTAGGTCTTGGACCCCCTGCTTTCTTAGTTTTTAAGGGGCCCATAGCGTGCTTCTGCTTTGTTCGAGGGACTTTCCTTTTAGGCTCTTCTGTTGTTTTTGGGGCTCGAGATCTAGTTCCTATACCCATACTGTTGTGATCATCTGATACTGGGTTTAAGGATATAGGGGATGGATTTGGCGGAACAGGTGTCATTAATCCGTTTTGAACCATTATTCTGGGGCTTAGTGGGAATTGTTGAGCAGATTCGTTTAATTCCATGGAGTTAGTATCTTTATGCATTGGGAATTGTGTAGGATCAAGTGACAGCCGCCTTTCTGTCAGTTGGATTTCGTGTGTCAACAAGGATTTTGCTCTAGTTAAAAAGGCATCTAAAGTGCCTACAACACCTTTGTGCTTACTCATATTCCTTGACTATATAAACAAATAATAAATCGACAGCAAAAGGGAGAAGGGAAAGCTTTTTGGGTACTAGGCAACACCGCAGGGATATGAAACTGTATAATCAATCTTACCAAACAGTTCTATCACAACCCCAATTTCACAGAGGGGTGGCCCAGCCCAGCCTCTTCCAGTCGCTGACGGGCCCACCCTTGGCCCGCACGCGTCCCGCGCTGCGGGAGGTGGGTGTGTCTTTTATCGCGCCACCAGGCGCGAGAGCAGCATCAGGGTGGCGCGAGGCTGCTGGGAAATGTGGTTTCCAGCCGTTCCAGCCGTTGCCCTCACGGTGCGTGTGTACCAGCGATGGCCGTTTCCCTCACGGCAGAGTGTCCGGTAGGTGCCGTTCCCCTCACGGCAATACTTGCAGCAGTTCCAAACTTTCCCCCTGCAGTGTAGTCAGTCCCGATGCTTTTCACTGCAGTGCTCTGTACACTCACTGGAGCGAGCTTTGTGCCTGATGTATTACACTGCAGTATGCTTGCTTTGTGTGGCGTTTATGCATCCTTGCAGATGCGCTTGGCAGCAGTGTGCTCAGTCCCGATGCTCTTCAGTGCAGTCACTGTGCTCTGTGCCTAATGTCACTAGACTGTGCAATGCTCTTGATGCACCTCACTCTAGTGGACTGTGTGCCTGTTACAATTTATGGCAGTGTTCCATTCTCTCTGTCTCCACTGCAGTATGTTCAGCCCTGATGCTCTTCACTGCAGTGTGTTTTATACTGCACCGTGCTCTATACCCAATGCCACTACACTGTGCAATGCGCTTGCTGCACTCTGCCCAATGCCACTTCACTGTGCAATGCGCTTCAGGTACCTCACTTCAGTGGACTTTGTCTAGTGTATTATGTGGCAATGTCTCATTCTTTTTGTCTCCACTGCAGTGTGTTCAGCTCCAATGCTCTTCACTGTAGTGTGTGTTATTCTGCACTGTGCCCAGTGTCACTACGCTGTGCAATGCACTTGAGGCACATCACTCCAGTGGACTTTGTGTCTGGAGTACTATGTGGCAGTGTGTCATTCATTCTCTTTGTCTCAAGGCTAACTCCAAAATATTCAGGGGCAGATTTACAAGCCCCTTGTGACATCTTTACGACACAGTTGCATCACTTATGTGACGCAGCGGCGTCGTAAACAATGCGCCACTATGCAACAGATTTACAACGTGACGCATCTAGTGAGATGCGCCACGTTGTAAAGCCCTGCGCTACATTATACCTGTGTCAGGTATAATGTATGGAGGGTGGGCGTTCCGTCGCAAGATTTCACTGAGTCACTTTTACGTCCCCGCTGCGTCAAAACCTTACGCCTGCTTGTAGCAGGCGTAAAGAGTGACGCAGCATTGCAAGTATAGGATGCCCCTGAGCAGTGCTGGAGTTGCTTCGTGCTTGCGACCCGACTCCAGCACTGCGTCACCTATACGCTGACAGATGCGTCACGCATCTGTCTCTCCTTCCGCCACGGTGTGCCGCATTGTAAATGCGGCGCATCCATGGTGGCGCAAGGGGTTCCTAACGTCACGCAAAATAACTGGCGCATTCCCTGCTGATCTGCAGGGATGCGCCAGTTATTGTAAATCTGCCCCTCAGTTTACTGTAGTCAGTTCCGTGCCTGTACCAAAGTGAAATAATGTCACAAGCTTTCCATCAGTGTGCCTGTCAGCTTCCAACAGCTAACTAGTTTCATACTCTCTGTCTCTTTTACACACACATTACCTCCATCTTACTCCCTCTCTCACACACACAACATGCTCCTTCTCACACTCTCTTCCTCTCTTTCCCTCTCCCCTTCTTTGGCCACTGGGCAGTCTACCGTGATATCACAGACAGGATACTGATATTGTATTCAGCGTGCACATGATCTCTGTGCGACCAGCCTTTCTTACATACCTCCTATAACAAGCACACTGGCAATAATGCAGAATGTCCTGGACACTCGCCATCCTTGAAGGTACATAAAATACTCCCAAACCTAGTGCACGCATTGAGATGGTCAACACTGGCCTCATACTTTGGGGAAGTGCAATGTTTTTTTTTTCGAAGCCCTCGTTGAGTTCTGTGTAAAACTTTGCTACCTCGCTAATTAACGAATGTTTACACTTTGCAACCGCAAGCCATATTGCAAAAGCTAAACTTGAAGAGAACAAATCTGCTTACATTTGCCATTGTGCATCATCTTGTCTGGGCTTTATTAAACTTAAAAAGATCCCTCCTGTCATCAGAGCTATGTGCGGAGAAGCATTTTCTCTCTTTGTACCTGCCGTGAGGGGAACGGCGAACAGCAGCTTTTTTCCTCGCCCGCTGCCGTGAGGGGAACGGCCACCGGAGGGCACTTCAACCCCCAGCAGCCCAAGCGGCGGTGCCAGCCGTGACGCTGCTTTCCGCGCCCGGAGGCGCGATAAGGCTCGATAGGCCACACGCAGCGCGGGACGCGCGCGGGCGAAGCCCGGGCCAAGGGCGGGCCCGTCTGTACCCGTCCGAGCCCGGCTGAGACTGGACTGGGCCACCCCCCTTGCTTTTTACCCAGGGTTTCTTACGGCACGACTGAAGGTAAAGTGAATTTTATTGCCCCACATGCTAGATTGTGCGTTATTGAGCCATAACACAGGTGGAACGAACTGACCCCCAGAAATGTCTAACCGGAAAGGGGTAGCCGGGACTTTGGATGCCTTCATTTTGAGGGCAGAGTCTCTTCTGTCCCATGAAATTGAAATTACGGAGCGCCGATTGTCCTTGGACCCTGCTACTTTGTTTTCTAGTTTGCCAAAGGGTGGACCAAAGGCTGTGAAGACATTATGCGCATCTCCTTGTAAGTTACCGTCTTTAGAAATTTGCGCCGCATCACCTGTTCTACTAGATACATCATCTTTAATGCCATGCCCGTCGTGAGTCAGGTTGCATCAGGTATTAACACCAGAGCACGAGGGGCATACTCCCACAAGCCCGCCAAACTGAAAACACTGCCATCTAAACGCAAGAGGAACACCGGGAGTGATGGGTTGCCCAAATCAAAGGCTAAGCCCAAAAACTCTAAAATCGATCATGACAGTGCCAATAACCCGGGAGTTGTCTGCACAGCCTCAGTGGGGACACAGACTGATTTTGTTTTCGATTCTGCCGGTAATGACATTAATCTAGTTGCCAACATAGGCGCTGAGGGAGGCATTGCCGTTTCTCCTTCTGTTACCAGGCATATTGATACCATTCTGGGTGACATTAAGATTGCACTTGATAAGACCTTTAATTTAATGAAGGTGGAGTCCGAATGTTTAAAATCTGCACTGATTAATGTAGCCGACAGGACTATGACCTGTAATGTAGTACCCAATAATGATGTTGGTAATTTACTGCCCTCTTTAATCAGTCAAATGAGTAACACACCTGGGGTAGAGTTGCATCCTGGTCTTGCTACTCAAAAAGGTCCCATTATTGTTACTCCGCATCTTAACTGTAGTCATGTAAACACAACTCACCAGACAAAAACACATAGTAAGCAAGGGGACAGAGGGGCTACCTCACAAAGACACATAGATAATCTGAACTTTGTACCGGGAAGCAGCTGCCCCATGGTTCAACGTCCCAGCATACTTGCATGTGATGTGAGAGCAGCTAGGGATACCCCTAATGTTCCCAGTAACGGCTCCCTGAGATTCAATCCCGATGTACTCGACTTACCCCCAGCCTCATGCCCATATGTGTTAGTCCTGGCTGGGGTTCCCTACTTATCTGGGGAGCAACGGGAATCCTGGGCAGACCTGCGTAATAAGGCCGTAGATTGGCTTTGTAAGCATAAGGGGTTCCACCCTTCCAAAATGAATGATATCATCATGGCTAGAAGAGTTGGGTGGGTTGGCCATTCTCTCAAAAACATAGATGGCGACTGCATTGTCCTTAATTTTCGCAGACCTAAGTTTGTTCGCCATCTACTGAATATTTTTGAACAACCAACCACTCAAAACACCCATATTAGTGCACTCCCCCTGAGTTATTTTTACAAGCCACTCAACAATCTTCAAAGGGACTCCCCTGTTTTGCCTTTGATAACAAATAGGTTTAACTCGCTATCTAACCTAGATACACAGGACTGACAATTATCAACCAGGGACGCTCAGCTTTCCCAGCAGTCCCTTCTGGAACAGCCCCTTGCCAGTACAGTTATAACCTTTACTGATAATGGCGAAAGTCCGCCCACTAGTATTAATAATGGAGCTGATTTGAACATCCTCAGCTGGAATGTAGCAGGACTGCACTCTAAGCTCGATGACCAGGATTGGTTGCGCCTGATCAAAGACCAAGATATTGTCATGTTCCAAGAGACCTGGGCCACACACGATTCACATATTGAAGGGTTTCATTGCACTTGTGTCCCGGCATCCAGCCACAATAAAGGTCGACCATCTGGGGGCCTTCTTATTGGTCTTAATGTAGCGACTGGTGGTAGCTATAAGATACTTCCAACAAACAGCCCTAACTTCCAAGTAATACTCTTTAAGAGAAGAGTCTCTCTTTATTTGGTTAACTTTTACAATAATGATTTTGCATCAGTCCCCAACAAGAGTTTTATTGAGCTTTTTGATTTTATTTCCAATCTAGATTATCAGGCATCCGGTTGGAATACTATTGGGATTATTCTGGCTGGGAATTTTAATGCAAAATTTTATGATAGGCATTGTGTCACGGAACCACACACTACGGGCCCTTCTTTTCGCAGGGGAGCGGAATTGACAGCTCTATTGAGCTCGCTCAATTTAGTTAATGTCATGGAGCAGTTGGGTACATCTCATGCCACCAATAACCATCACCCGACCTTCAGAGGTAGGGGACATTCGTCCGTAATAGACTTTGTTTTCATCTCTCCTCTACTCACGGATCATTTAATTACTGCAGAGGTTGTTGCCACTATTCAGGGGGATCACAACCCCATTAGAACCTCTTTCAGATTGGCACCCCGACACATGTTTCCAATTGAATGCGGGGCTAAAGATTTAACTCCATCTACCGACAACCTAACACTGTCATGGAGGGGTATTGATAATGGGGATCTGTTTAAATTACTTGTGAAGGACAATTTACCCTATATCACCTCCTGCTTGTCATCTGAAGCTCCCCATCAGGAGGTAGTTGGTGGTTTTTCTAAACTCTGTCAGGCAGTTAAAACTCTCCTGTTAAAGCCCGTTTCCTTGAAGAAACCGGGCCCTAGATGGTTTGATTCTGCATGCTCTGCTGCCAACAGGAACTTGCGAATGGCTTTGTCAGCTGACCCCAGGTGTTCCCATGATGTAATACAGGCTAGACAGATGTATAAACTAGCTATTACTAACCGGAAAGAGGCACTCGTAAGGGATCGTTGGGAAGCCCTATCGCAGGCTGCTACGGAAAAAGGGGTAACTTATTTTGGACCGCTGTAAGGGATCTTAGATCCATGGGACAGCTATTAACACCAATTAGCTGCACAATCTCGAGCCAGTCCTGGGAAAATCATTTTTCAAATATTTATGCCACCCCGCAGGGAGAGATTGAACAGCTGGAGTATAGTCTCCCCAATACTCTTCAAATCACACTCCCTGAAATAGAAGAGGCTATCCATCAGTCTATCGGGAATAAAGCCCCTGGCCCGGATGGGTTACCGATTGATATTATCAAATGGATCCCGGACTTCTGGGCTCCCCTTCTCCTGAATGTTTTTAATCACTGTATGTTGGGCCCGCTCCCTGATACTTGGGCAAAAAGTATTATAGTTCCAATATTTAAAAGGGGGACAGGTCACTGCCCATTAATTACAGACCAATATCGTTGATTGATAACACTGTTAAAATATTGGGCAGAGTCCTATATAACAAGATCCTGGAATGGTCAGAGGAATATGGCATTTTAGAGCGCTGTCAGTTAGGCTTTCGTAGGAAGGTTGGTACCATCGAGCAATGTCTGAACCTCAGCCTTGTGATTGGGAAATATACCATTGCTCGTAAAACTCCTGTCTACCTGGCCTTCATGGATTTGTCCTCAGCTTTTGATTTTGTCAACAGGTCAAAGCTGTGGGCTATCCTGTTGGGTCATGGTTTAGACGCTCCCCTGGTTCATTTCCTGGCTTATCTTCATAAGGACCTTCAGGCACAAGTGAGAATTGGTAGAGATGGTGAGGTCTCAGGGCCTATCAAGGTAGGAAGGGGGGTCAGGCAGGGATGCGTTCTGGCCCCCTTCTTTTTATTATTTATATTAACGGCCTGAACAAATCATTGATAGGTGCAACCAAAGATGTGCCTATGATTAACGGCAAACCTTTGCCGGTGTTACTTTATGCTGACGATGCGGTGCTTATAGGTCGCACCCCAAACTCATTGCGCATTTTAGTACAGTCGTTTGTTAAACATATGGACAGTCTGGATTTAAGAGCTAATTTAAAAAATCATTTTTAATGTCTTGTGGCCCACAAAAACGCTCCCTTACCTCCATCTCCGTTGGCAGCCAAAAATTAATATGCACTGGTAAATTCCCCTACCTTGGTGTGGTCTTTGCTGCGAACGGCTCCTGGACTGAGCATCTTTCTCAGTCCAGGAGCAAGTTCTCAAAGACCATTAATTCCATTTTTAGCTTTCCCCGTCCCAAGAACACTGGCGTTATTTTAGCTATCTTAAAATTTTTTAAATTGCAATGCGTCCCAGTAGCTACTTATGGAGCGGAGATTTGGGGCACCACAAACATTTCCTGCATTCAGCGGGAAGAAAACAGATTCTGCAGGAAACTGTTGGGCGCCCCAATCTCGACATCTCATTATGTTTGCCATAAAGAATTAAATTTAAATTATGTCACTGATTTTATACGTGCTCGTCCGGCTCTCTTTTGGCTGTCTGTCTGGAAGAATGAGGAAGCTATTCTGACTAGAGATATCATCATGGACTGTTTGAAGTGTGAGAAAGGGATGGATATCCCCTGGCTATCCGGAGTTTATCAGAGCTTATGCAGTATTAATCAGGGTTGTATTTTTAGAAACCCCATGTAAAGCTGAAACACTACGGAAAATAGATCTTAGGAATGCACTTTACCTATTTTATAGTACCGAGCGCATAGCTCAGGAATCACAGAAAACCCTTGTCTCTAGTTATATGTCACTAGTCCAATATTGTTATCCCCTACCTAACTACCTCACCTTACCTATGAGTCACTGGGAAAGAAGTCTGTTATTCCGTCTCAGAGCAGGGACACTCAAGTTTGTATTATGTTTTCCCCTTGGTTATCATCCCAAAATTGACTTGGTACCCTGCCCATGTGACGGAATTAGCGGACAGACAACCCTGCACTTTTTATTCTTTTGCAAATATTATATGAAATATAGCAAGGGGACACTTTATCCCTATTTTAAAAAGAGGAAACCTGTTAGCCTGGATCTGGCTTATACAAGCATGCTTGGTATGATCGATGAGGAGCTTGTATTCCGCTTAAGTACTTTTCTGAGAGCTGCGATCCGGGCACGTCAGTCCATGTCAGACCCTTGAATTCTTAACTGTGATTGGTTATGTTGTAAATAATGCATTTTATTCATCATATTCTAAGATGTGAAATTGTGTCTGATAATTTTAACAGTTTTTTTATGGTTGTACTTTTATGGATATACCGCCTATCCGAATAAAGATTATGAATTGAATTGAATTGTGCGGATCAAAAGTTTGCAGTTAGTGTAAGATAGCTCAGTGGGTTCACAAGCTTTTGTTGCAGAGATCCTTGTGTTACCGCAGGTCGTAAGTTATGAGGCATGTAATATGGTTGAGTTAGTAAGGTACCAAACCAAAGGGGATGATGGACGGAGTGTTGAACATTGCAAACACTCACCCCCAGTCAACTGATCTGGGTTTAATCCATCATCATTCTTTAGCTCACTCCGCCACCCCAGTTCAGACATGGCCATATGCAAATCAGTCTGACCCTGTGCCTCATGGGAACAGTCCAGCCCGAACTGCCAAGCCATGTCTTCCCTGGACCGGAAACAAGCATCCTGGGACCGGTTTCTGGCTTACAGCCGTCATCAGCCAGGCTATCTTGAATCCAGTGGCAAAGTGAGCAAGGGACCCACGTCTGGGCATACCCTGCAAACTTAGGGCGAACATAGCAAAACCAAAGGGGATGATGGACGGAGTGTTGAACATTGCAAACACTCACCCCCAGTCAACTGATCTGGGTTTAATCCATCATCATTCTTTAGCTCACTCCGCCACCCCAGTTCAGACATGGCCATATGCAAATCAGTCTGACCCTGTGCCTCATGGGAACAGTCCAGCCCGAACTGCCAAGCCATGTCTTCCCTGGACCGGAAACAAGCATCCTGGGACCGGTTTCTGGCTTACAGCCGTCATCAGCCAGGCTATCTTGAATCCAGTGGCAAAGTGAGCAAGGGACCCACGTCTGGGCATACCCTGCCAACTGGAATCGCATGGTGAGCAAAAAAACAATGGATTTAGGCCCAGATCTCTGTACTGGGGTGAATGTATGACATTGTTCTGCATTCTGTCCATCAACTGTTGTTTTTGCATGAGTTAGTAAGGTCCCAGTTTAAAAAAAAAAATCTCAGAATAACCTGCGCGCATGAATTTAAAAGCCAGAATTTTTGAGCTCCAACTTTCATTACAATAAAGTTGATAAATTAGTTTCTGAAGGATAGTAATAATCTTTTATTATGTGGTTAAGAAATTAATGCAGTTTTTTTATATTGTATATAAATGATTATTATTAGTTTACATCTCATATATAGGTCTACATATCAGATTTCGAATCAGAGCCTGAAAAACCTCTAGAATTTTTTATTGATTCTCTACATGACCAGTTCGGTGTGGAGGCAAAGGTAGACGTCCCATCTGTGCTGCACTTGCCCTCCAAATGTTCCCTGCTATACCATCACTTCCACAAAAAAAAATTACTTCATCCTTGAAGTGAGTCATAGTACGCAATGCTTTATTGTGCCCATTAGTGTCAAAGCTTCCAAGTGAAAGAACAGTAGATGTTGTAGCACCCAGGATAATGTGCAGCATGGCTAAATACTTATAAGGTCCCAACGGCGAGACCTATGGCTATGCCGATGCTTGTTCTATATAATAGTGTGTTCGCTAACTAATCGAGATATTTTGGCATAGTGAATGTTTGTTAACATTTGTGTTTGACAAGGTGCTACCATCAATCCAAGCGGCCAGATTCCAGCCATAAATTTCAACATTCAAACTTATTCAATTGCAAAGAACACGCATAATACAAATTATGCTAACACAAAACAAAGATTAATTCAATGGAAATCTCAACACATGGTGTAACCAATTTAAAACCCATTGTCTTTGCATTTGATTTAAACTGCATGGTTTTGAATTCCACACACATTTCTCTGACATGTCAAGCGGTTTGAGATGCATGTTTGTTTTTGTGCTGAAAAGGCTTTTCCGAAGCAGCTTGTTTTCATCATAATGCAATTAAAGTTGCCAAAAGTGGTGATTTTACTTTGATGCAGAAGTTATTCATCTTTGCGTTAATTGGTGTTATCACTATCCTGCAATTACCGTTATTGTGATTCATTGTCACACCATTTGCAATGCGTTTCTTTTCAAAACAAGAGTAATTTAATTTTAATCTAATTGCTTAATTGTGTGTTGCAGTCTGTGCATTATCCCATTCATCTGATCGGAGCATTAGTACTATAATATCATGCACAAACAAAATTTAAAAAAATTCGTAGCAGTAAAGGAGCACTAAACATTTTTTACCTATTCTGTTTTTTCGTGGGTCTCGCTCTTTTAATCTGCCTCTTTTCACTTTTTTCCTTTTTCTACCCTTTTCAAAATGCTCATGTCTAAGACACAGGGGCATATTCTAAAGGACTTATCGCCGAGTTATTGGCACATTAGCGCAGCAAAAGTGGCGAAAGAATTATCGCCCCATTCCCAGGCTGGTGCAAACTGTCCACATCGCCAGTTTTCCAGCGATAGCTGCTGCAAAAAACATCGCCACGGATGAGAGAGACAACTAACGCTAATGATATGCAGAGTAGGCGTTCCCATGCAAAAACACACGAAAACACCACTTCGCGACATTCACAACGACCAGCCAGATCTGCGATGCGATCCAAAAACAGGCGATAAGGCGCGTTAGCAGCAGGGATTTAACACCTGCCATTTACTGGTGTTAAGCAGGACGACAAACTGCAGTAGAAAGGGAGCCCAGCCCAGAGCCACATCTGAAGACCAACAGATGCCATGGAGACAATGATCGTGCAGCCTGGAGACCCAAGAGGGCCACAACACCCACCGCAACCACCCCCAGTCCCCCCGACCCCCCCTGACTACCAAAGAGGCAGAGCAGAACAGGACAGCGGACATTCCCAAAACCCACCAGCCTCAGAGACTCAATGCCAGAGGAAGTGATTGCCCACTACAGGCACAAAAGGATAACCATCCTCCGCATTCTGACCAACACGGCAAACAACCACCATCCCTTCGCAGACGAAGCTGCTGGCTGTGCTGCACCTGTTGGTCCCTGGTACCTCCCAAACAACAACTGCCAGGGTCGGAGGAGTCACACGGCCAGCCCTAACATACGTCCTCACCCATGTCATGGATGCATGTCCACAATAGCAACGGTGGGCCCCTGTCACCGCACCACACAACAGTTCCAATTCGTAGTGTTCCTGCGCAACCAACCCCAACGCCAGCCGTTGCCAGACTCCACTGTGCCCCAGATCCAAAACTGTAGTAACTGAAATGTGGGTGCGCACGGTCATGAAGTCCAGTAGTCAACAGTAGTGTAAAAACAGTCCTTTATTACAAATGCAACAATAAACAATACGAAAAGCACAGCCAACGCCCAACGGGGAACTTCATCAGGGCAACGTGTGGATTCAAGTAACTGCATATGCTGCGGGAACTCCCCAATACCATTCCATACTCCGGAAGTCAGTATCCAGAAACCTGTTGGACAAATGGTGACAATGGTCAAGCGTCCCTATAGTCACAAACCTAATCTGGTACAGTGTATAGCACTTGGACAAACCGGAATGCTCACAGGAAAGACAAATCCTGCACAAAAAGACTGTAACAGAAGTATGTGTGGCGTAACTTTAGTAGGAAAGAAAAGGAAGGTTACGGTCACACTAACTTCTGTTACAGTCTCATGATGCAGGATTACTCATACCTGTAAGCATCACGGTTTGTTTCAGCTTGATACCCCTGCACCTTCACTCCCCCCACCCAGCCACGAGGGCGCCGCTGTGACCGGTGGTGCCTACGCGATCCTGTGCGCATGCTGCACCCCAGCCCTGGTCCCCAGACCAGTCCGCCAACCAGCGATGAGTGCCCGCCCCTGCGCACCCAGGCCTCAATGTTCACCTGTCGCCACCGGCGTGTCTCCAAGAGGGCCCACCACGTGCCGGTGCAACCTCCTCAGCCAATCGCTGGATTCCGTGCCACAGGCTCCCAGAGCACCCTGCAGCACCGCGCCGCGGAGTCACTTCTGTGCAGCCTGCTGCCCTCGGCGTACACTGCGGTCCAGCTGGGATCACAATTCAAATCGAATCTTGATTGGCAGGATGGCGTATCGAGGCCTACGCATCATCGCAGGCTGCACACCCGCTCAGGTCTGGTGCCACTAACTCAGTGCACCGCAAGTCACCGTCCTGTGGCGGTAGGCCCGTGCCGGCCAAAGTGCCACGGTTGCCACCAACTCTGTGTACCTCAAGTCATCGCCACATGGCGGTAGGCCCGTGCCGGCCAAAGTGCCACGGATGCCACCAACTCTGTGCACCTCAAGTCACCGTCGTGTGGCGGTAGGCCGGTGCCGGCCAAAGTGCCACGGATGCCACCAACTCTGTGCACCTCAAGTCACTGTCTTGTGGTGGTAGGCCCGAGCCGGCCTAAGTGCCTCGGATGCCACCAACTCTGTGCACATCAAGTCATGGGCCCTTTATGATTGAGTCACGTCGTGCGGATGCCATCATGTCACCTCCGGCAGTGGGGAATGTGATGTGGTAGAGCCCGAGGCCCTCATGCATAAATAATGACCACACGGACACACTCAGCTAGATAGTGGAAATGTCCTCGGGCATGTGCGCCCGGCCCCTATTATTGGCAGGGTCACATGTCCTGTGACGCATGTGCTGGATGGGTGTGGGTGTGAACCAGCCCTCAGGGAGTGGCTGTGGCATGCTGACAACTAGACCTGTGATCAGCAGATCACTACAGGGAAGACCTGGGACATGTAGCGTTGTCCCCCCCCCCTGTAAGCGTAAGCGGAGTGGGCTGGCCTGGCGTATGCCAGTCCAGCGTAGGGGTGTGAACGATGACCCCGGCGCTCTGGGCGTGGTTCCGTTCTGGGCTGGACAAGAAGGTGACTAATGCGTGTGTCTCGATGTGGTGTCGGCGCCACCCGGTCCGCAATCGGTAATGTTGCACCCTGTGACTAAAGTCCCACAACATGTGCAACATGGACATAAGGGGGAATCACTGAGCCGACATTCATCCATACTTCTGTACTTGAATGATCATAGACATGACACATCTGTGTGAATTTGATTGTTTAATGCACATTCAGTGGAGTGTTGTAGCTGGAGCAGTACAGGGCCATGCAAATCCCACTATACATTGTTGGCCCATGGAGGGCCAGCCAGAGTCCTTCAGGGAATGACAAGTACATCGGAAGAGGAGGAGTTCAGTCCGCAGTCTGATAGCTGTGTCATTGGTGACACAACAGAATATGGCAGTCCATGTCGAGGTCCAAGGTGAGTGTCGCAGAGTGCATCGGGGGACAGTGGAAGGTGATGATGCAGAGGGCAGAACCAAGCAGAAACAGGCCATATGTCGTAGAAGAATGCTACCGCTTCCTTACTACCAGTAAGGCAGATTCATCCGCATCTTCGTCCTCTGATGTCTCAAGTGCCTCACATGTGGTTGGTGGTGTTTTCTCTGCAGCACTGTGTGGCACTGACACATCAGGGGCCGGAGGTGGATTGGCTGCTGCACTGTGTGGCACTGACACATCAGGGGCCGGAGGTGGATTGGCTGCCGCACTGTGAGGCACTGACACATCAGGGGGCAGAGATGTGGATGTAGAGGCAGCAGCAGCATTAATCTGTGCCAGGCCTTGTGGCAGCAATGCCATGACGAGGATCCGCAGGGCATGGTAGATCCCAGCTACATCTCGCTGGTGTGCAGCCGTGGCAGCCATTCTTTCCACGTCCATCTGCTCCCTGTTCTCCATGATCCTCCGCATGTGTCCCAACTCCCGGCTGACATCGCTTCGACTAGACAGTTGTTCTTGTCTCAGAGTCAGGACTCCAGCGATGTCAGCCATGGACCGTTGGAGAGCATGCTGCGGACTGTGGGTGTCCGTTAGGGACTGTAAGTGGTCCCTGATGGGACTTAGACACCCACGTATGGCATCTAGTTTGGCTGCCATGAGGTCGAACCCCACCCACACCTGATCAGCCATCTTCTCCTGGCACCCTAACACATGGCGTTGGAAGGCCATGTGTTGTTCGTGGTGGTCCTGGGAGACAGCTGTGGTGGTGGGTGCTTCCTGCTGTGTGGTCTGTGCAGGGGGTGGGGTTTCCTCGATGCAGCTGGGCTGCCCTGCTCCTGGAGGTGTGGTGCCGAAGCTGTCCATGAGCCGTTGGAGGGTGTCGGTGTCGATGGAGGGGAGGTCCTCTTCATCATCAGTGAAGAGGTGTACCTTCTGCTCTGCAGGAGGTGTTGATTCACCCTCTGCAATGTAAAGGGGAGATGCAGTTTAACATTGTTTTCACATGTATGTTGACGCATTGTACAGGTTTACATACAAACTGCATGACAATGTACATTGTGACTGTTGGGGAGGAGCTGCCTATTTGATGCGGGACAGTGGACATTTCGACAACATCACGGATGTGTGTTTGTACTTGTGCATGGGTTTGTTGTGAGATTAGTGATGTGTGGGGAGGGCCCCCTCTGGGCACATAGTCAACGGGGGCCTACTTGCAGTTTCTAGGTGTGCTGCAGTGTGCCAAGGGGATCACGGACATGCTCCAGAGTAATCGTGGGTGTGCACTGTGCTAATGCTTAATTGTGATTGTGTGCCATTGTGCCCATCTCCCCCGTCCCCCCAGTCCCTGGTCGTTACTCACCCACTTGCTGTTGTGTCGGCTCCTGTCGAGCAGTGTCCGGTCCCCCAACTCCTGCCACCGTCTCCACACTAATAATTGTGGAGACCATTTCCTTCATCTCGTCCAGCTCCTCCTGTGGCGCTGGACTCCCACCTCCAGTCTGCATTGCTGCCTTCTGGTTGTTGGCAAGTTTCTGCTTGGTTTTGCACTTCACATCATTCCAGCGCCTCTTGACCTCTTCCATTGTCCTCCTCAGCACTCCGATTGCATTCACCTTGTCCACGATGGACTGCCATATTCCATTTTTTGTCGCCAATGACACATTGGAGGTGACAAACAGTTGTTGATGGTATTTCATCACCTCCGTTATCAGGATCCTGTTTTCCTGCGGACTGAACCGCGTCTTCCTCTTCTTGCTGTCCTTGCCCTTCCCTGACCCCGAGGTCCCGGCCTGGTCCTCCGGGGGGCTTGTGGGGTTCTGCTCGTCCTCTGTTCCTGCTCCGGCTACCTCCATTGTGCTGCGCAGTTGTTTTGGTTTTGTTTGTGGTTTATTTTTCTGCTTTTGTAGTGATTTTTCCCGCCTGACGTGGGAATTGCAAGCCTGGCGCTGCTTGTCGCCGATTTTTCTATCGTGGTTGGGCCCATCGCAACTTTTTACACGTTCGGGTTTCCTTTTTTATCGCCGTCGCGGTAGTCGTATCGCGGACATTTGACGCGTTATCGGGAGACTATCGCATGTTACCGCCGTGTTGGGAATACGACGTTGACACAGAGTTATTTTCCCTCGATAGACGGCGATATGAAAACGTGCGTTAGCCTTTTTTGGCGATGATTATCGCACGTTCTTGAGAATATCCCCCACAGTGTCTTCCTCTGTATTTTAAACGATCGACAAATGTATCACGAACCCTGGCTTATTGCGCTAAGCAATATTTCTGTGTAGCTCTTGCCTTTCTTCGTGAGAGTTCTGTGTAGTATGAGAAAGAGTGTCACACCAATACTCATGTGGAAGGTTCCATTTCCCAGTGACTGATGACTTGCTGCATTCAACCAACATTTCAACAATATTGTCTACATTCCAAGCTGCTTGCAAATACATTTGTCTGCTTTCATGTCATTTATTTTAATTGTGTATGGAACTTTCATGCAGAGCTTGTGCTGCCCCCAAAGAACCTTTAGAGTACCCAGAAACTGGAGGGTAGGGAGCGAGGGCCAAGTGTCAGAGATTAGAGAAGCAAAGCTGTATTATTGTAACATTTCTTAGGTGATAGAGGCTCGCAGGCTAGGTAAAAAAGGAAAGTTTCATTCTGAGGCGAATTCATACAAAGCAGTCATTCAGTTTAAGGTGAAGTGATTCTGGCCACTATATCCCTCCGTTCCAGTCATCACAAACGTTCAGGATCACAATAGAGAGAAACATGCAGAACCCAGACTTACCAGGTTCAATGGAGCAGCCTCAATTCCAAATCTGGTTTGGCGCGTATCTTCCTTATTCTTTCACCAGAAGGAAAATGAGTTCAGAAATTCTGGGCCTCATTTATGAGGCCCCTATTGCGCCGCCAGAGCATCACTTTTTGTGACATTCCGTGGCACAAGAGCCTGCTCCATATTTACGTGGGAACGCTAAACCACTTTTTTTTTTAGCTTAATGCTGCCTCATAAATATGTCTCCCTTTAACGCAGTTTTCTGCTTTAAAGGGGCGCTCAACGGGAGTTGCTGGGGGCGTTCCCAGCAACATTCATGGCTTTTTGACACAGCGCCAGATTTACGAGAAATCGTAAATCTGAGGCAGCGCCAAAAACTTACGCCTCCCCAGGGGAGGTGTAAGGGAGGCACAACGAGGAAAAATATCTTTATTTCTCCTCGTTTTTCTTTTTTCTATGTGTGCTGCATTCTGCAGCAAACATAGAAAGAGGGAAAAACCTCTTCTGATTGTTTCTGTGCAGGAAGGTTTCCCTTCCTGCACAGAAATAATCATCCCCACAATGCAGGCACCCATGCACCATGGTGCAAAGGTGCCTGCGTTGGCGTACAGCAGCCCATTGTGCGCCGGTTCAGGGGAAAAGGACAGGAATGCGCCATATCTGATAGATATGGCGCCTTCCTGCCCTTTTCTTTTACCGCAGGGCAGCGCAGCAGGAAGGCCTGCGGCACTGCCCTACGGCAAAACCTCATAAATGAGGCCCTGAGTCCATTTTATCTGATGTGTACACCCAGCAAAACGTGACTATTTTAGAATTTCAAGATGATGTCATGTCGCTTGTAGACAAAACAGCTGTCTAGGAAATATGCTTACTCTTTTGTTTATTTTTGTTAAGTTGATTTCCACGTTGAATCTGGATGCAGATAGTTAACTAGAGCAAGAGAGGGAAAAATAAATAATTTTGGAAAGACAGAGGAGGAGAAAGACTGAAACCCCCATCACAAAGGGAGAACGCAGGGACCAGGAAGAGTGAAATAAACGAGCAGAGAGTATCTGGTTGTGAATATTAGAGGCATAATGTGGTTTAAGACTACCAGGCTTGGTATTTGGCACATCCACCTTTAATTGCACCTATTGTGGGCTTCTGAGCAGAGCTTCAGGCATGGGCACTCATTCTTTTACAAATTAAAAACTGGCCATAGGGTAACAAGTGAGCAGGATTTGGGAATGACAACCAGGTCAGAGAAGAGAGAAAACACCAACACAGAGTAAAGAATGAGGGATCAACTAGCTCCAACAAAGGAAAAGAGTAAGGACCTTGCACTCCTGTTGAGGGCTAATTCTCAGATGCTATACAAAACGCAAAACAAAAAAATGTTTCCCAGACATCATCAGTGGATGGAAATAACTCATTTTATGAAAAACCATGCTGAAGCAAAAATCCTCCAGCGGGGGGGGGACAAACAAAAGATTAGGGAGGCAAGCCAATGAATCAGGAGAAGGGAAGTGGAATGGACAAGAAAGTCATTCAATAATGAGAGCAGGACAGACCCAAAGCCTACTCTAAGTATAGGTTGAAGTACTGGACAAAATGATGTCTGTGAAAAAAGCTGAAGCAAGACTGCAAAAAAACCACTGCTCACCTGTGTCATCACACCTGGAAAAGAAAATCTCAAGTGGAGGAGATAATAAAGAAAACTTGGCACAGTTTGGACACACTGGAGAAACCATTACCAAGCCTATCATTGCACTGTGTAGACAGAAGCATTTTAGGATTCCCTGGTATAAACTCACAGAATGCAAAGAGAAGACAAATTAATACTGAACTGCACTAGGCTTTCAACAAATTCAAGTTCCCACCTCTGTGGTGTTTTGGTCAGACTGTAAACAATTTATAACAGGCCACAAATTATGTATTCAATTGTGTGATGGTAATGCGTAAAAAATTACTAATAGTGAATTAAAACATATACTCTATCCCATCATTTTGTTTAATGGATTATGCAGACCAAGAAATAATTAAAAAAGAGAATTATTCAACATAAATTGAAGATTTAGTGGAAAACCATCAATGCACTTACTGTAGATGCATTTATTGCCAAATGACATACTGAATGAGATTTGAGATGAACAATCTTAATAGCAATAAAACCTGTTATCAGGAGTAGCAATGTGGAAAACATTCTTCTTTAAGAAAAGCACACTTCATTCTAAAATTAAAAACTTGTGAAAATGATTTGAAGGAATCTAATGAAGCCTGTAATGTGAAGGGCAGCTCTTAACTGCATGGATTGTGATAAGAAGATATGACAATGTGGTACACTGTGCACTGTAAAGGCCTAGCCATTTAACATGGATGCAGCCATTTTGTACTGGCTTCATGATGTTAGACCACCCAAGAGCCCTTAGGGTGGTCTTCCCCAAAACGTTTTGCCTACTCACCTACTTTTTGCTGACATTTGTTTTAGTTGGCTTTAGGACTATGTGCACTTTACCACTGATTACCAGTGCCAAAGTGCTTGTGCTCGCTTCTTAAAACATGGTTAATTGGCCTACACCTGATTGGCACATTTAATTTACTTAGAAGTCCCTAGTAAAGTACAAGATGTACCCAGGGCCTGTAAATAAAATGGTACTTGTGGGCCTGCAACAATTATTTTACAATCTACTTTAGTAGACTTTCAAAACATGTCTCAGGCCTGCCATTGTAGCTTGTGTGCTGTTTTAATGTACCAATTCTACCTGGCAAAATAACCACTTTACCAGGCCTAATTGTCACTTTTTAATGCATATAAGTAGGTAGGCAATAAACAGGCCATAGGGCAGGGTGCAGTGTATTTAAAATAATTGGAAATGTACTGTTAATTTGTTTTTCACTACTGCAAGGCCTACCACCCCATGTAGGATAACATGGGATATCTTATTATATTTATAAAGTGGCAACTTTTGTTTGGAAAAAGGTAGAAATGTAATGTTTGCACTCAAATGAATTGCATTTTAAAACACTTTTTAATGGTAAAGTTGGGTTTTAAGTCACAATTCTAGACATGCCATTTCTAAGAAAGTTGGCATTTTCTTGTCCTAGCTATTTGATGCCTGCAGCCTGGGTCACACGACTAGGTGTAATTGGCAGTTGGTCTTTGTGCATTACTCTCAAAAAGTGAGACATGGGGGGAATAGGTGTTGGCATCTCTGACTTGATAGGGGGAATGAGCTGCCACCTATCCCACTTGCACAGAACTAAGGTTCTGCTTCAGCACACTCACAAGAGGTTTCACCTAGTCTTTTGTGCCCCAGATAAGCTGAGGCAGAGGCAGGAAGACAAGAAATTCCAAAAACCTCTGGGGGTGGAAACCTGCAGAACCTTCTCCTACTTCAAAGCAAACACCAAGGAGTTTAGACCCAACATTTCAGTATACCTCTGGACCTGTGGAAGACTGAGAAATACTGCTGTGCTGCTCTGCTGCAAGAAGGACGGCTACTCTGCTGCTCTGATACTCTGGCTGCCCTGCTGCCCTACTGCCAGAGTGAAAAGGAATGGACCTGACTCTTGAACCCAGGACCACCAGGTTGAATCCAAGGGGTGGTTGGCTGGCCTCCTGATCAGAACCTCAGGGACAGAAAAGACTCCACCCATCTTGACCCCAGCACCTGGACTCTGTGAATCTTTCCCCCAGTCCTGGACCCTTGGAAGTGGGCCATTAAGGTGCTCTGCCAGCCCATTTGTGGTCCCAGCAGAACTGACAAAGTGAGATGCATCGCAGGCTTGTATCTGAACCACTGCTGCGTGGCATAGCCACAACGCAGGACTTTGCAGCTCCTCAGAACCACTGCTTCATGATGCATCCTCGACACAGGACCTCGCATCGCGGCCCCTACGCTTCTCGGAACCGCTGCTGTGCAGTGCATTATTCAAACAGGACCTTTCATCTCAGCCCCGAATCACTGATGTGCAACGCACCCTCGATGTTGGACCTCAGAACGCTGTGCAACCAGGATTTAAGGGACTTTGCTCAGCAGGCCTAACTTGGTTTCTGTTTCCAGCCCGTGCTCTATTGTGGTTGGCCTGAACTTGTGACTTTGTCCAAGTCTGGCGAGCTCAGATAACCATCGCTGGCGCTTTGTGCTTTTAAGCACTATTTTTACTTAAATCTTTAAAATTGCATATCTCTGGTTCTACTGATTGGATTTTGGTTGTTTTGGTGTCAAATAATGTATCACATTTTACTCTATGTGTGTAAGTTGGTGTGGGATTTTTCTTATTTTGTGTTTTCACTTTATTACTATTTGAAGCGCGGCATAAATACTTTACACATTGCCTCTTAGTGAAGCTTGACTGCAGTTGTGCCAAGCTACCAGAGGGTTAAGCACAGGTTAATTTGGTGTTTGCTTGTGCTTGACTCTAAAAGAATTGTGGTTGCTCCATGACTAGAGATTCACCCCCCCCCTAACCAGTAACAACATTTCCAACAGTGCACATTTTAAGACATTTTGTAACACTACTGAATAATCAGTTCAGGAATAATGGGATGTAGGAAAGAAATAGGAGGGTGTCCTCATCTAAACAGAAATGCCAAGCACATTAAAGCAGCAGTTAAAGGGCCACTCACTAGAGGCAGCTTCTTGTGAACAGTGACAGGTACCGCACCATCACAGATTCAGCAAAGTAAAACTAGGGCCTATACACTGCTTACCTGGGACGTCAGGGGCCTGAGCAATGTGACTAAATAACACCAAGAACATATGTACTTGAAACGCAGAGGTGAATATATAGTGATCTTGCAAGAAACTCCCTCACAAGATCAGAAAACATGAAGTTGCAGCATAGGTGGAGGGGCACATTTTATGCATGACTTTTTCTGCATATGCTGGTTCTCATTTAGATCAACGTTGGGTCCCTTATAGAGTGGAGAGCGAGCAGATAGATCATCAAGGTAGGTTTGTTTGTATCTCTGCCAAACTGGCAAGAAAAACCCTGCATATGATAGGATTGTGTTCTCCTAATTCTGGGGAAGTCACCCACTGAGATCACATTTTAAGATTGTTAGCAAAGCATCCACACCTTATGAGAGGATGTTATCTGCATCATTAACATGGTTTTGGACAGGTTCCAACATCCCTGCTAGTAAACCTTCTGAAACTTTGGCAGCTTGAATTGCTTAGTTTGGAAGCTGACCTGCTAAAATTGGAACGCGAAGGGCAGCTGCAAGGGATTGAGTCCCAAATGTTCTTAACGTAAAAGGTGCTCTTATAAAGAAGTGCCAAAGAAGCTCTGTCTGTATAACCATCAAGAATACATAGAGGCCAGACATACTGAGGAAGGCAATGATGTATGTGCACAATCAGCACTCTAAAAGTAGTCACCAGCACAGCTATAAGATATAATGAGGAGGTAGAATGTGATATCTTGCCTCTGAACGCTGTTTTTTGCCCTATCTGCTGCCCTCCAATTACGGGGACCACCAGGACCAGTTCGCCTCGCGGCAGGAGCCGCGTCACGGACCAGCACCAGCCGGTGCTTTAAAGCTCGCACAGGCTCCCGCAGCCCGAGAGCCTCTGGACGCTGTTTTTTGCCCTGTCTGCTGCCCTCCAATTACGGGGACCACCAGGACCAGTTCGCCTCGCGGCAGGAGCCGCGTCACGGACCAGCGCCAGCCGGTGCTTTAAAGCTCGCACAGGCTCCCGCAGCCCGGGAGCCTCTGGACGCTGTTTTTTGCCCTGTCTGCTGCCCTCCAATTACGGGGACCACCAGGACCAGTTCGCCTCGCGGCAGGAGCCGTGTCACGGACCAGCGCCAGCCGGTGCTTTAAAGCTCGCACAGGCTCCCGCAGCGCGGGACGCACGCGGGCGAAGCCCGGACCAAGGGCGTGCCCGTCCACGCCCGTCGGAGCCAGGAGGGGGCAGGGCTGGCCCCCCCCTAACATCTGCTTATGTGGATAAAGGAGAGCACTGATAATTGCTCATCTAAGTTGCAGGTACAGCGGCGCCAGAGGTCCAGATTGGATGTTTGTTATTTGTGAGGCTAGGTTTCTATCATGAGTATTCGTAAGGGGGTAGCTGGGACCTTGGATGCTTTTATCATAAGGGCGGAATCTATGTTAAGTCACGAGATTGAGCTTACCGAACGACGGTTGTCGCTAGACTCTCTCACTGCACATAGACGACTATCATTAGGTCCCCCCCTTGCTGGTGGGGCCCCACAAGATTGTATGCCTGTAAGCCTGCCTAACCAGCCCCAGTCCCCTGCCGTACCTGTGGCAGAGGTGTCAGAGGCGGTCATATCGTCTCCCGTTACCCCTAAGGCCGCATCAAACGGGCCGTCTTTAGGCACAAGGGCAAGGACTACCAAAACCCGCAGTAAGGAAAATAAATACACCTCAACAGTGGGGAGCAAGAAGGGAGCCAATACTAATGGCTATAAACAGAAACGACAGGGGTCTGGAGCCGCGAAGACCCAGATGGTTTAATTCTGTTCTATTAGCACTCAGACAGACATTGCTTTTTGCCATCAATTCAGAGTGCCTCTGTCACTGCAGCTACTGTTTCCGCTGTTGCAGGAGATGTTGTTTCTGGCTTGGACATTGTTATGGATACCCTGGACAAGGCTTTTATTCGGTTAAAAGAGCATATGGATACTAACTTTATTTCCCTTAGGGAGCGGGTTGATCGGGTAGAAACTACAGTGATTAATCAGAATAATCAAAAGGAGTTCTTGCAGAATACTGATAGTGCAGGGGGGTTTTGCCCGCTTTAACAGCGATGGGCACTAATCCTACTTCACTTACTGCACATATAGGCTTCCCTCTTGGTAATCTATGTATAAATTGTAGGAAAGTTAAGGAGCTGGTTGCTCCTTGTCAGACCAACGTGTTGGGTGGTAAAGTAGTCCACCCCACAGCCCCTAATATATATTACACAGCAGGTACTCACAAAAAGCTACCTACCACCAGCGCGCCTGATCCTGTGGTGAATCTATCTACAGGTACCTCAAAGCCAAATAATGGGCTCGTGAAAACCAGGGGTAGGGGTGGCGGTGATACCAATGGGGAGATTTTAGTCCTACCTCCAGAGGCTTGTCCATATGTTGTAGTATTAGCAGGGATCCCTACCCTTGAGAAAGGTCAGGGGGAAACATGGTTACAGTTGAGAAATATGTGTGCGGATTGGTTGTCTAAACATAGGAGGTTCGGGGTGGCAGACATGCATAACATCATTATGCCTAGAAGGGTAGGCTGGGTCGGTATGACATCAAAAAATATCGAGGGGGACTGCATAGTGGTCAACTTTCGCAGCCCGCTCGTGTCTAGATCAATTTTGAGGGCCCAGGAAGATCTTGCCTTGAATTCCACCAGTATCTGTGCACTACCCTTGGGCTACTTTTATAAGCCAGCTCCAATACCTTTGCCTATTGATGCCCCCTTTCCCTCAGTGGGTAACAGGTTTTCCCCCTTGTCTGATCTTGACAGCCAGGGTTGACTAATCTCGCACACGTTATCTAGTGAAGATGGCCCCCTTTTATCAGAGACATGTCAGCACACATACACACAGTCGCCTGAATTATTGAACCCTGCTTTACATGATAAGGTTAGTCCTTTAGTGGCTAGTGGGGAGTTACCCTGCAATCAACAGAGTTTAACCTACATCTGTAGAAGAAGCCCGGCTATAAAGGGAAGGGAAACCCTTAACTGTCATATCATTAGCTGGAACATTGCGGGTCTGAGAAGCAAAAAAGAGGATCCCAAGTGGCGTAACATGCTAAAAGATTATGAGATAATTAGTTTACAGGAAACCTGGGATACAGAAGATAATTTCTGGGTAGATGGGTTTCATTCATATAGTGTCCCCGCGCAGCCGTCTGCCTCAGGTAGAGCGAAGGGGGGTCTTTTAATGCTCTTTTCCCTAAAATTAGCAGGGGTTCATAGGAGGGTGGATGTGGGTTCCCAAAATTGTTTGGCAATAGAATTTAATGCACACAATTCAAAGAAATTTTTGTTTGTTAATTTTTATAATTCTGGTGTTATGTCTATGGTAAATGAACATTTAATTAATCTGAAACTTTTTTAGAGGCGTACCAAGAGAAACAAACCACTTATTATTCAATTATAATTATGGGAGATTTTAATATTCATGTTTGCAGACTGAACTGTCAGGGGGATAATTATTTAGGGCCCCTGATCTTTCAAACCCCTCATTTTGAACATACACAGGTGGGGGAAAGTCTTGAGGAACTCTTAGCAGAAGCTGATCTTTATGAACCAGGTTTTCCTGTCACAAAGGAAAGGATTCCTACTTTTAAAGCGAGAGGTATAGATACTATTATAGATTTTATTTTTCTCTCTCCTACACTGCTGTCTCAGGTAATTTTTTATAATGCAAAGTGGACTCATTTTAGTGACCATAACCCTGTTATTCTTGTCTTAGACAATGGTTGTGGTCTAAAAGGGAGGTTGGAGAACCCAGGGGGGTGCAATCCGTCTGAAAACATCTGACCAAGGACGCAGACTAAAATGGGCTAAGGTAATCCCGGACCAGTTTTTCCAGGAGTTATATGATAAGGCAAGGGATCTGTTCGAAACCTGCCTTGAAAACTTTGGGCAGGGGGCGGGAGTCCTTTTGTCCTTTGTGGGCATTTGTGCTCAGGTGAAGTTAGACCTCTCCCTACCTATAAGATCTGGGAATTTCCTGGGAGAAAGATGGTTTGATAGGGATTGCTCTGAGACCCACCGTAAACTGATAGCTGCACTTAAAAGGTCCCACGTGATAAAGACCATGTTGCTAGGCTAAGAAAGGCATATAAATTTGCAGTGGTTAAACGGAAGAATGAACTTAAAGAAGAAGCCTGGAATGCACTTCTATCGGTGGAGGTCCTCAAGGATAGCTCTAGATTCTGGGCCATTGTTAATCAACCTGCCCTGTCAGGGTCTGAGAATTGCTTTGTTGATTATAATATTACAGAAGATCAATGGTTCGCACATTTTGAAGATATTTATGAGTCCACTCCTAGCCTGGATTCATCTGATAACCTAGATCCCTGCAGGGTCTCTCCTATTATGGTTTTCGACGCAGGTGAAGTGGAAATGGCCATTATGCAAATGGCAAGTAATAAGGCCCCTGGACCAGATGGTGTCCCAGCAGATCTGTATAAACAAAACCCATCGCTCTGGGCTAAAGTTTTGACGAATGTCTACAACAGGGCTAGTTATCAGGGTTTTCCGCCATCTTGGTCGACGTCTATTATAATCCCGGTTTTTAAAAAAGGCCAGAGAGGGGACCCACGGTGTTATAGACCAATTTCAATTTCAATTTATGCTTTATTTCGATTAAATCAATCATAAAAGCCATTTGCCGCAAATTACAGTGTCCAATGAAAACAAAGACAATTGTATTCATTGACATTCCCAAAATCAAAATAACAATTCATAGATTAACAACACTGTACACATTTTACGATAGACAAATATCTAAAATACAATAAAAAGCTAAAACTTTAGTCTTAAAACTAATAAAATATTTTTTTTAAAATATGTATAAAATCTTGTTGTTCCTATTTAATCCTTACGTAAACTCTATTATACTTCTTAAATTCCTACCATGTGCTTAATTAAGTAAAGTCCCTAACAGGGGATATGTCATCCTCAATATTACCCATGGGCCCGGTCAACTGTGTTTTTAAAAAATTTGCGCGAATTCTCCATGACCAACCTAAAAATTTTGCAATAGCTATTACATATAGCTCATTAGTGTTGGTCTTTAAAGTGCGCAGAGCTATTGCACTGGACCGTGTGCCCATGTTAACGCAGAGTGGTTTCAGCCATTTTTTACGCGGAATTTTGTAAAGAGGACAGGCAAATAAAATATGTAATACTGTTTCATCCTGTTCTTTGCAGTGCAAGCATTTACTTTTGTTCGTGCTGGACCACTTTCTAGTATAAAAATTTACCGGGAGGCTCCTACCCGAAGTTGGAAGTATAATCTCCTTTCGCAAGGTACAGTTATAAAATCCCAGAAGTTTTCATATTTGGGAACAATCTTGTGCTCCAAAAACAGGCCAGTCAATGAGTTTACCTTTGTGGAATGTAGATGGTCCGCCTTGACCATCGACCAGTATGCCTCCTTAAATTCTTTTTTTGATGGGAACTGATTTGCAGCCGGATCCTCTCAAAGATGCCTCATGCCCATATCTACCAGTGTATTTTTAGCGAACAAGGGAACCCCAACGGTATGACCTGGGGTGGTATACGTATTTTTAAAGAACAGTGGTCAAGATGAGGCCAGAATGGTCCTCGGGTAGCCAGAGCTACTATTTAGTCGAGATAATGCTTTCGTCTGAGCTCTCGTGTTACAAGAGAGGAGGAAGAGAAAAACAGCGTATGGCGGGACACAAGGTTGTAGGGATGACAAGACATTTATTACATCATAAACGCTATATCATCCACACGTATTTTAGGATCTAGTCCTGGTGCTCACACATCGAGTGAAGTTGCTTGAAAAGGTGAAAAAGTGCTGGTGACTTAAAATTACATCACATTGACAACATAAGCAAAACTCAAGTGAATTTTTACAGTTGAAGTTTTGGTTGTAATAGGTCGACGGCGTTTCGATCTCTATAATTTAGAGACCATCATCAGGACGAGTAACCGTGTGAGCAAGTAGAATCTGAAGGGCGGTGAACCGCTACGTTCGGATGAATACTTTAAGGGTTCCGGGCAGTGTGTCCCGTAAGCTGGTAGGTAATTTGATTAAGGGCAGAATACCGGGTCTCCTCCGGTGATTCCGAGCAGGCGGCGAGGCACTGCAATGAAGGCCTGCTGGATCAGTCTGACATATCTACCAGTGTAGCCTTAACCTTTTGCAGCCAGACAACCTTGCATGATTTGTCTGCATCTACTACATCCTTCGCTGCCATTGCATAGTGTAAGAGTTCAGGAGTAGACCACAATCGGCGCCAAAAAGCTACTGGTCTAAATCGTGCTTCCTCCGCCAACAAGCTGCAACGCAGATCTGATAGCAGAGGTGTTAGTGGGGTGCTTTGTGGTAAACCAGTCAGAGCTCTCACAAATTTGTTCTGGGCAAGAACTAGCGGGGAAAGATCATTAAAGCCCCAAAGCTGTGCTCCATACATTATGGAAGACCTGATCTTTGTATTATATATCTTAATTGCTGGACCTATGGGCTTAGTATGGGAAAGATTAAATTATTTTAAAAGAACCCCTGCTAGTTGACTATGTTTAAGAGCCATAAGATCAATATGAGGCCTCCAGTTTAGTTTTCTGCTCAATGTAATACCTAGATATGTAAACACATCAGTCTGTTCGAGTTGCTTCCCATTCATTTCTACCCTCCTGCTAACTACGTTGTGCTTGTGTAAGACCATGTATTTTGTCTTTTCAACGTTAACCACCAGGTCATGATCTAGGCAGAACCCCTCAAAACGCCTGAGCGCCCTGTCCAACCCAGCCCGTGTCTTTGAGATGATCAGAGTATCATCCGCAAACATAAGTAGCGGTATTTTGGTGCCAGCAAGGGATGGAGCATCTGTCATATGTGTATGAAAATAGTTTACTACCCCATTGATATATAATAAAAACAAAGTTGGAGCTAAAACACACCCTTGCCGCACCCCTTTGGATACCGGAAAGCGTGGGGTTACACATCCCTGATCGCCCCAGCGCACCTGAGCGAAGTTATCCTCGTGCAATCGCACTACCATTGATAGAAGTTCTGCGGGCATCCCTAGGTGGTGCAGTACTTCCCAAAGCTTCTTACGCAGTACCATATCGAAGGTGGACTTAAGGTCCACAAAGGCTGCATAAATGGTACCACCTGCTATTACAACTGTGCGCCAATAGATCAATATGAACCGGAAAACTTGGTCGATGGTGCTTGTGTGGGAACGAAATCCTGCCTGTAAGGGGGATAGTATTTCTTTAGTTTCCATTCACTCCAGTATCCTGCTCAGCACTAACCTTGCGGTGATCTTTTGTATGGAATCGATAAGGCTGATCGGCCTATAATTACTGGGACAGGAACGGTCCCCTTTTTTATAAATAGGGAGGATTTCGGCACCACGCCAAGTTTCTGGAATGGGGGCTCCATTGGCTATAGCATTTGCTAGCCAAAGAATGTACCTTACCCAATTCTCTTTATCATGGACAAACAGATCTGCAGGGATGCAATCTAAACCTGGAGCTCTCCCCCTGGGTACTGCCATCAGAGCCTTCTCCACCTCATCCTGAGTAAATGACAGGGGCTGATCGGCCATGGGAATTTGAAATTGGATGTCGTCATTTTTAGCTGCAAATTGCTCCTCAAAGAATCCTGGGCAACGTGGTTTTGCGGCTTTTGTCCTGACCCAGCATTCCCCCATTTGACCATATTCCAAAAAGACTGCATGTTTTTACCCCTGCTAGCCTGGAGGAGCTCTAACCATCTTTGTTCATCCCATTCCCTTCTTGCTGCTGCCAATATTGACTTATATGAGGTTCGGGTAGTTCTTATTCTCTCCATATCTTTTGATTTAATGGCCAAAGACAACTGCCTGTACGCTTCTCTACAGCCTTTATTATACCACCTTTCCTGCCTCGCTATTCCTTTGTTATATGGTTTATATGTTTTAGTAAAAAAGGAATTTATTTTTGCAAACAAAACATCATGAGCTTTGGTAATCATAGCACTACTTTTCTCTTGTTCAGACATAGTATAAAAATCTGCTAGCGTGCTCTCCACCGCTGCTTTCATTTGTGTTAGGGAACTAGCATTTGTTACAATCCTATCCCATTTCACCCTCCTCTGATCATTCCATATTAGGGTTTCTGCAGTTTCGCTCTCAGGTATTGTTCGCCGAGGCTCTTTAGTACCCGGGGATAACATTAATAACACAAGCGGGTTATGATCACTTTCATTACGCTCACTTACCACCATGTCAACAAGGGCTGGCCATTGTTCGACATTGACAAGAATATAGTCTATGCGGCTGCGTCTCAACCCATTACTATATGTGGGGGAACCCAGTCTGTCCGACGGCATTCTTCCGTTGACAGCCCTAAGGCCCTTCTCCAAGCATAATGCTTTTAGTTGTAAGGCGGCCTCGGTCCATTTTCTAATTGGTGGCAACTCTAGTGATGGAATACTCCATTGGGCATCTTCCTCTTCGCTAAGATTGCCATCATACCTGTCGAGGGGTTCAAAGGTAGTATTAAAATCTCCTGCAATCGTCACATTATTTGCGCCTTTAAGGTCCTCTAAAAATTGCTCTAGTTTGGTAATTGTGGCAGATTGCCTACCTCCTGCAAGCCCCCTTGCGTACACATTTATCAATATTAGGTGATGCTTGTTTTTTAGACTTAGGGAGATGGCCATGATGTCGGGGCTGTCAACGTGGACTTCCTTGATTTCATAACTTAAACATGGTTTCACCCAAATGGTAAGGCCTCCAAAAGATCTACCCTTCTGCCCCCTTATGGCTGGTTTAAAAAAATTTAAATAACCTGGAATAAAAATCGGGTTTAATGACCACGTTTCTTGGAAAACACAAATATCATGTTTATCTATGAAGTCTAACCAATCCGAGGATGATACTTTAGTATGTAAGCCTGCAATGTTCCATGTGACGAGGGACAACTGATCAATTATTGATAAAGAGAGAGTACTAACGGTAGATGAAGATACACCTTTTGACACTACCCTCATACATTGAACAGAAACTTCGCTGGAACTGAGGTCGTCTTGGGCCTTCCTACTACATTCTCTCACAGACAACACTTCTCTAACCAACCCACTCCTAAAGCTGCCGATACGTGCTAGCGAAGCACTTTCTACCATTACCACTGGGAGTGAAGTTGTCAATTGTCTTGTAGGGGAAATTGAATTCCTTAAGCTTCAATCTATACTTGACAGACGTGATCCCCCACTGGCCAATAAACTGGGGGCTGTTAGGTTTTGCATTGTCGGTGGAATTGGGGGGTTATACTTCATTTTTATTTGTGTTGCGATCAGATTTGATGTCCTGATCTCAAAGGCCACCAAATTGTCCAGGGTCCAGGGAAACCACGGAGAGCCGAATAAAATCTAAATTTGAACCTTCTACCGAGCACCTTTTTGCCGAGGAGATATCCTCCCTTATGACAGATCTGCATTTGCGCACCTGTCTAAGCCAATGGATACTTTTATTAATCAAGGTGAATTCATCCTCTTTTGCTGAACTAGAAGATAACTTTGGCACGCTAGTTAGAAATATCTGGTTCCTCGAGGTTCGTAATGTTACCTTGTCCCACTTGCTATTATCTTCAATATTTTCCAACCCGGAGAGTGAATGAGATCTCGGCAACAAAGTGTGGACCCTACTTGCTCCCACATTTTGACTCTGGAGACCCTGCTTCCATTGTATGTCATTTGAATCTGGGGGTTGATTGGAATTCATGCCTCTGTGATGTTTATGCTTATCATTAATAATTGTCGGAGGGTCAGTAACAAAATTAGTTATTAGTCTCTCCCCACTTCCCAAATTTTCCCTTATAGATGTACTCTCATGAGGTTGCTGAGGCAATAGGCATCTACTTGTGCCAGCAGGAGTAACTTGCTGATATTTTCCCAATAACTCTGTTAACTTCCCAACAACACTTTTAAGTGAGGTAACTTCCTCATTGAGTTTGGTGGTTTGTGATTTTAAATAGGTCAACTGCCCACGTAATGAATCTGAGCATGGGGTCTTGCACAGACAAGATGGAATAACATCATGTGCTACATTTGCAGCCTCCTCAGTGCATACTATAACAGGGCCTTCATCATTCAGCGAGGTTAACACAGCGAACATGTTTGAACATTCAATAACGGGTTCCATATAACTATTTGTGCACAAAGGTGTAAGTTGAGAGTTTCTAATGTGTGCTGCTTCACTGCCCACAATTGATCCCTCGGGGTCCACCTTTTTCTTAAACATGTCCGGTACATATAATGATGGTTTTACACGTTTAACACTAGTACTCGGAGACAGTAGCTCTTCTATCATGCTGTTAGCTGGACCCATGGGATTAGGCGTTGTTAATATCACCTCACATTCGTTGACCAAGTCATCGATTCGTGCTATTACTTGGTTACTACTGTGCAAGGATGACCGTTTCCCCATTTTTTTTAACCTTCTTGCCTTTCCCACTTTGTCCTTCACCCAGAACGTCATTGGCTTTCCTTTTACCCATTAAGCCCTTATATTTCTCTTGCTAATAAACCACCAGTAGGTCTGGACTAGGGTGAGAGGACAGTACCTTAGGACTGAGAGTAACTGATCGTTAGACAGGGGTCAGAGGGGTGGCCCAGCCCAGCCTCTTCCGGGCGATTACGGGTGTAGACGGGCCCGCCCTTAGTCCGGGCTTGGTCCGCGCGCGCGTCCCGCGTTGCGGGAGTCTGGCAGGTTTTTTGTAGCGCCTCCAGGCGCTGTCAGGATTGGTAGCAGCTGTGCGCCTCGAGCGTGAGGCAGGCTGGATGTTGTGGTCCTCCGGGACCGGTCACCACAGAGCAGGAGCAGGGAAGAAGGAACCCGCGCTGCGGGAGTCTGGCAGGTTTTTTGTAGCGCCTCCAGGTGCTGTCAGGATTGGTAGCAGCTGTGCGCCTCGAGTGTGAGGCAGGCTGGATGTTGTGGTCCTCCGGGACCGGTCACCACAGAGCAGGAGCAGGGAAGAAGGAACCCGCGCTGCGGGAGTCTGGCAGGTTTTTGTAGCGCCTCCAGGCGCTGTCAGGATTGGTAGCAGCTGTGCGCCTCGAGCGTGAGGCAGGCTGGATGTTGTGGTCCTCCGGGACCGGTCACCACAGAGCAGGAGCAGGGAAGAAGGAACCGCGCGCTGCGAGAGTCTAGCAGGTTTTGTAGCGCCTCCAGGCGCTGTCAGGATTGGTAGCAGCTGTGTGCCTCGAGCGTGAGGCAGGCTGGATGTTGTGGGCCTCCGGGACCGGTCACCACAGAGCAGGAGCAGGGAAGAAGGAACCCGCGCTGCGGGAGTCTGGCAGGTTTTTTGTAGCGCCTCCAGGCGCTGTCAGGATTGGTAGCAGCTGTGCGCCTCGAGCGTGAGGCAGGCTGGATGTTGTGGTCCTCCGGGACCGGTCACCACAGAGCAGGAGCAGGGAAGAAGGAACCAATTTCACTTATTGACTCTGCAGTAAAGGTTTTAGGGAGAGTGATTTTAACAAAGTTAATGGACTGGTTGGATGAGAATGATATTTTAACTAATCTCCAATACGGATTTAGAAGCGGTAGAGGCACTCTGGACCAGTGCCTTAATTTACATCTTTTAGCAGGCAAATACATCATAGCCAGAGAGGGGTCGCTTCAGTTAGCTTTCATGGACCTCTCTTCGGCTTTTGATCTGGTAAACAGATCTAAGCTATGGCTTGTCCTGCTAGATATGGGCATAGACCCAAGCTTAGTTTACTTCCTGGCGGACCCCCATAGTGATCTTTCGGCAAGGGTGAGGGTTAATCAGGATGGGAAATGCACACTGCATTTTAAATCTGGTAGAGGCATACGTCAAGGCTGTATATTAGCCCCATTACTTTTTACATTGTATATAAATAAGTTGGGCAAAGTTTTAGATTTAGCCAGCCTGGACATACCACGAGTAGGGGACAGGGTTATCCCTGTACTCCTATACGCGGATGATGCCGTGCTACTTACCCGCACTGCTGTAGGGTTACAAAGACTTTTGGATTCCTTTGGGGCTTATATGAATTCATTGGATCTCGTGGTCAATAAAGCAAAATCACAAGTTATGACCATGGGCTTGAAAAAAATTCAAAACCCTGTTCTGTGAAGGTGCTGAGCTGACTCGGGTTAGTTCCTTCACTTACCTAGGGGTAGTCTTTGATGAGAGGGGATCTTGGGTACCCCAACAGAAAGTTAAGAATAACATAATGGCTAGGGCTACGGCTGCCGTGCATGGATTTGCCCAGCGTTTGGGAGCCAAACCAATTGATGCTATGTTGAACATCTACAGGTCAAAATGTTTGGCCATCGCTTTATATGGCGCGGCCATCTGGGGTTATAAGACGATGGAGGGGGTGCAGGTGTGTGAAAACAAGTTCCTGCGTTCCCTTCTGTCGGTCCCCCAATCAACCCCGACTTTCACAATACATCAAGAAATGGGAGTGGGTTACGTAGGAGATCAGTTGAAGTTGGCCCCGGTGGTTTGCTGGCTCAAGACCTGGCTTAACTCAGATTTAACCCTGAATCACATGATTTTAAAGGATTGTGTTTCCATGGATCGAGCTAACAATATTCCATGGCTCGCCTACGTCAAGTCCGCTTTAATTAAATTAGGGCGGCAGGAATTATTTGACCAGCCAGATAAAATAAAGAAAGAGGACCTGGCATGGGTTAAAACACATTTCCTGAATGGGCTGATGGCGGAGCGGGAGGAAATTGAGCTAAAAAAATCCACTGTTAGAGCATCTTTCTTATTGAAAACCTCCCCCCTGATTGAACCCTATTTGAGATGGGTTACGAGGCCCGCCCATCGTGCACTTTTAACTAGGTTCCGTTTTAATTTAATTAATTTCTCCCTAGGCAACCTGCAAGGCTGGGGTAGGCCATGTGACCTGGGTCCTTGTACGTGTGACGATTTCTCAACCCAGGACACATTGCATTTTATGATGTTTTGTGAATTTTATAGCGTTATTCGTAGGAGGTTTTTAATCCCAATTTTGAAGGGAAAGGGTTTTATTCAGGCGAAACCCGCCTTGTTTTATCTCCAGCTGCTGAACAATCCACAGGAAACTTTTTATATTGCCAGTTTTCTAGTTGCTGCTGTGAGACTGAAAAAGTGCGGTTCCACCCGATACCCTACAGAGTTACTACTTAGTTTTTATTACCTGGAATTATTGTGTTTTTCCTGTGTCGATCTTTTGATTTGCTTGTGTATGGTAGCCCTGATTTATATGTAATTGGTTGAAGTTTGATTTTATGTGAATCTCCCTTTTTTATTAGATCGTTTTTATTTTGATGAATTGGATCTGTGTCTTTTTAAGTGTTTTAATATATTGTACTATGTGGTGTACTTTTATGGTTTTTAGTAACCGAAATAAAGTGGTTTGATGATGATGATGATGATGATATCTTGCAATTGGCAACCGCCAAAATGCTGGACTGTGATGTGCTGCCCTTGGAATTTTAAAAAGCGTTCAAGAAACCCATGATTAAGCATCTAACCAGTACTAAAGCATTCAGGTGTATTCCCTCCCACAACCAGAGACACCACCATAGAGGTGCTATTGAAGATAGACTGCAACCCAGTGGATGCAGGTACATAGTCCCTGCCCTCCATATTGAACTATGACTGCTGAGTGCTACAGGTGCTCTCACACCTGGCCCACACTGACCAGAGTGGGTTTATACATGGCAGAAACACTATTTCAAATTCCTTAGATTATTTCATGTTATCAGTGATATCCACACTCAGTTGCTAGTGTAGTGTCGTGTAAATAAAGAATGACAGAACTCTTGGTTCTAGATGGATTCCGTAGACCTGTGACATAAGCGTTGGAGGGTAATGAAGTGAATGCAGGTTTAGAATGTTGAGCTCTTGCTTACACGCTGAAGAATAAAAACATGTATCACTACTCTTCGTGTGTGGCATAGTCATTGTTGAGTGTCCTGGCTGGGTAGGGCGCTATAACTGGCAACGAGTAGGGGATAAGTTACCCATAGATCGACAGTGCTCTCCCAGCGAGTTTGCTGTGGTCCAGCAAACTGCTCGTCTGTGCCACTTGTACTGCAATTGACGTGCAGAATCAACACTGGCACCTGTGGAGTCTCAGGTCAACGCCAGCCTGTGTAAAGCTTTTGGGGATAAAGAAAGCGTCATTGAAAATCTACACATCGGTGGTCGCGAATCAAATGAAAAGTCTGCATACAGAGGTGCAGTGGTAGTACTCAAATTAATACTTTGCGTCATATAGAGTGACAATGCTAAAGGCGGATGCAACCAAGTTTTGAAAAGTAGTGTCTTGTGATAAACCGGTGCAAGTTAAGCTGTAATCTTATATGCTATAAAGCAGAGCTCAAGCAGGTGTTTACAAGGAGACATTTAAGTGCAAAGCCAATTGAATATCATAACGTAATCTGCTTATCAAATCATTCAAACACGAAAAGACTTGTCTACTTGCCAAAACAACTAAAGAGAGTCCTTATAATACAGCCTGCTGTGAAATGGCTCTAGAAGGAGGCCCGGGTCGTGCTTGTCGAGCTGTCCAAAAAGAAGCAGCCCACCATTAAAGCTGACATGTTGAGTTTTGCCCACTCTGAGGCCAGGGGTCGAAAACGAATTGCCAGAAGCAGCAGGAAGCAAGCTAGAGGTCACAGCTGTGACCCCTGACTTCCCCCAAATGGCCTAGCTGAAGAGAGTGCTAATCGACAATCGACTGACATGGAGGCTGGAAATGCCCAGAGTGCATTAGTCATGAACATTAAAAGTAAGCCAAAGCACAAACCTGAGGGACACAAAGCGATGTCTCTACAGAAAAATAAAGTGTGTTTTAGATGTGAATTGCAGTTTCCACATGACGATTGATGTCCCGTCATTAGACTGATTTGCAACAGCTGTGGCAAAGTGAGTCATTTTGTGATGGTTTGCAAAGCGAATGGAAAAGTAAGTGCGTCACAGCGTGAAGACAAAATGGCCGACCAAGCACTGCATCAATGACATCCAAAGTGCTCCTATTAGGCCAAGCGGTCACACTAACTGAGGCAAATCGACATCAAACAAAGTAGATCACCATCAAAATCAAAGAGTTCATCAGTGTCTGTTTCAAGTGAAAGTGACAATGATAATTGTGCAATGTTGATGTTTACTTCAGAGAAGCAGCCACATGTGGAACTGGTTAAATGTGTGAAAAAAAAAAGATCGACATGAAAAAGCACCAAAGACATACAAACATTGTCCGAAGATTACCCTGAAGATAAATGACTGTTTGATACCTTTTATTATTGATAGCAGTGCATCGATAAATATTATGTCTGAGGAGAATTATCGTGAATGTTCTCTTTTACCACAACTTACGCAATGGAAAACTAAAGTATATGCCTGGGCTAGGTTGACACCTTCAAAAAGTCAAGGTTCATTTGTAGCTACAAGGAAACACAAGAAAGAGTGGTACAAGTGCCTATTCATGTACTTCAAGGTATGGATTCAAGTGCCTGTCTGCTCAGTTTTAAAATTATTGCTGATACAGGACTGATATCAGTGAACTACAATATGGATGCTCATCATGAATAGTAAGTCAATTTCCTTCATTATTTTGTGGGTTAGGAAAGGTCAAGACTATGAAAGTACATTTACATATAAATGAGGATGTTAGTCCTGTTGCCCAAAGACACAGACAAATTGCATTTCACTTACAAGAAGCTGTAAAAAAGAACTTACTTCATTGCTCAGACACAATATCATTGAATGCTCAACTGGTCCAACATCATGGGTTTCTCCCCAAAGTTGTAGTGCCTAAAAGAGACAGTGAAGGGGCTGTTTGCATTTGTGTTGACCTACATGAGGTCAACAAGGCAATTGAGAGAGAACGACATCCAGGTCCACACATTGCTGATATGATAACTCAATTGAATGGTGCAAAGTTTTTCTCTCGACTTAAACAAAGGATATCACCAGTTGGAACTTGATCAGAATTACAACCTTCTCTACACATATTGGTCTGTTTCGCTATAAGTGACTGTATTTTGGTGTATCCACTGCTGCAGAACTTTTCCAAGACGTTATTGGACTTATCATACAGCCTGCTGTAAATGAAGAACAATTGATTGACGGAATACTGAAACAATGTCAAACATTCACCCCAGTACAGAGATCTGGGCATAAATCAATCGTTTTTTGCACACCATGAAATTCAAGTTTAGACCCAGCCATATGCAAATCAGTCTTGACCCTGCTTCCCATGGGAAAAGTCCAGCCCGAACTGCCAGGCCAGGTCCTCATTGGACCAGAAACAAGCATCCTAGGACCGGTTTCAGGGTATCACCCCATATCAGCCAGGCTAGCTTGACTCCAGTGGCATGGTGAGCACGGGACCAACGCCTGGGCATACCCTTCCCATTTAGGGTGACAAATGCAAAAAGAACAATTGATGGACGGAATGCTGACACAATGTCAAACATTCACCCCCAGTAAAGAGATGTGGGCCTAAATCCATTGTTTTTTTGCACATTATGCCATTCCAGTTAAGACCCAGCCATATGCAAATAGAGTCTTGACCCTGCTCCCCATTGGAACAGTCCAGCCCGAACTGCCAGGCCACCAGGTCCTCCCTGGATGGAAACAAGCATCCAAGGACTGGTTTCAGGGTATTGTTCTTGATGGACAAGAATGAAATTAGCCATGTTTTCTGTGTCAATCCACACAGCACATCCACCATTTAAGCAGTTAGGGGTATTCTTGGATCCTGACATCCCCCCTTTTAAAGCATTGAAAGGGGAAACTCCAATTACTAAATTTTGTTGAAATATGGTACGAACACAACTTATCCCTCAAATTATTATGGTTGGGCCTACTAACACTGTGATCCAATTGAATGGATTCCTTGATCATTTTATTTATCCTTTCTCCTAACCCATTAGCCTTGGGGCAGGAAAGGGGCATTTTTATATGGTTAATGGACACCTTGTTGAGGAATGTATGCATAGTTTCAGACACAAATTGTACTCTGTTATCTGTCACTATACTGTTTGGAATACCTTCTAGTGAGAATGTGTCTGTTAAGAATCAGTGTTGGTGTTATTTATGAACTTGATGGTGACCCAGTGTGAATGATAATCAACTAGCACAAATATGAATTTGTGAGTAATCTTCAAGAGTTTGAGGGGACTTATTATGTCAAGCCCCAATTAACCACATGGTTTAGATGGAACACTGATGGGAGACAGAGGAATCTTGTGCATAACTTTAGTCTTGTCACTCCTGCTGCATATATAGCAGTCTTTTAATTTGTTCTCCACCATTTTGTCCATATTGGGGAACCAGTATTCTGCTCTTATCTTATTTTTAGTTAGGCTCCTACCAACAGGTCCCTTGTAAGCTATATCAATAATGTGTTCTCTGATGCCTTCTGGTCGTATCAATCTATCACTTTTGAAAACATTCTGTCCCTGCATGAACAGTTTGTTCCTTACATTCCAATAGGGTTGTAAGTTGTCTTGTAAGGATTTTCATTTTAGTGGCCATCTGTGAATAATTTTAACCTTAACAGCTAACAAAGTAGTGTCTCTCTTGTAGCATTCTTCCCAGTTATCTTGTAAAATTGCAGGTGCAGTTACGGATAGTACTGCTTCATCAAGAGTTATAGGGTCAGGCACACGTTCTGTGATGGGAAATCTAGACAAGCAGTCCCCCACTAGGATCTTCTCCCCTGGCACATATACAGTTCTAAAGTTAAAATTTTGCAAGCCCAGAGTCCATTTGGAAATATGGGGAGTGGCATTTTCTATGCCTTTGGTAGATAATACTGAGAGCAAAGGTTTGTGATCTGTTCTCAGTAAGAATGGTAGACCCCACAAATAGAACTTGAAATGCATTATACCACAAAAACACGCCAGAGCTTCCTTCTCTATTGTTGAGTAATTTAATTCTGATCCCCTCAACTCTCTTGACACAAATGCAATTATGGATTCTGAACCATTTTTGGCTGAGATAGAGTGGCTCCAAGGCCTCTGTGGCTGGCATCAGTTGTCAAAATAGTTTTACATTTAACATAAAATTTACCAATATTAGTTGCTTTCACAATCGTGTCTTTCATCTTCTCAAAAGCTCAGAATGCACAGCGTTCCACTCATATCCAGTGCTCTTCTTCAAGATGAGGCAGAAAGGGTGCACAGTCTCAGAAAAGTTCTTGACAAATGTTGGCATATATTCGTCAAGACCTAAAAAGGACTTAAGTTCTTCTTTGTTAGTAGGACAAGGGGCACCTCTCACTGAATTAACAAGGTTGATTTTGGGTTTGATGCTTTCACTCGAAATAGTATGTCCTAGGTAATTAACAGCAGTGACAGCGATTTTGCATTTTTCCCTCTTTATCATCAAACTAGCTGATTTATGTTTATTTAGAACTGACCTAAGCTTCTGTTAGAAATGCAGGTCTCTAGTTGGCAGTAGCTTGCACCCTGCCCAAGTAGGGACCCTTCCTTTTAGTCAGGATAAGGGAGTTACAGGCACATGCATCAACCATTTTTGCGAGCGCAAACGGTGCGATTCGGAAAAATCGTCTGTTTGCGCCCGCAAAAAGGGCATTTGCGATGCATCAAGGTTCAAGGCACTCGCAATTTGAGAATTCGCAATTAATTGCGATTTCTCAAATTGCAATTGCATTTAAGGAATCGCAATTTGCGATTCCTTAAATGCAATGCAAGAACCACTTTAGTATAGCGATTTCGCTACTAGGGGGCGCAAATTACCATCAAGTTGGGCTTGATGGTAATTTGCAAAAACTTTGAAAAATGCTCTAAAGTGCATTTTTCAAAGTTGTAGATTACACACACACATGCCCTTGGGGCATGTGTGTGCACTACTATGTGTGCACAGAGCAATTTCAGGGGTGCAACAGGGTGTCCTTTTGACACCCTTGCACCCTTGAAGATAGCATGCGCAATTTGCGAGTACCTATTGGTACTCGCAAATTGCGCATGCAATCTCTTATTCATTCCTATGGGCCTGCAGGCCCATAGGAATGAATGGGAAGGCATTCCTTAATTGCGACTCTCAATTTGCGAGTCGCAATTAAGGAATGTTTGGGAATCGATAATTTTATAGCGATTCCTTCATGCATAGGCTTTTGCAATTCCTTAATTGCGATTCCTTAATAATCCTAATTAAGGAATCGCAAAAGCCTACATTGATGCATGTGCCCGTTACACACCTAAAATAACCTCTGCTCAGCCCATTGGTAGCTTGGCACTAGCAGTCAGGCTTACCTCAGAGTCAATGTGTAAAGCATTTGCACATAACACACAGTAACACAGTGAAAACACTACAAAATGACCACACTTGTTTTAGAAAAATACCCAATATTTATCTGTATAAAACAAGACCAAAATGATAAAAATCCAACATACATACATCAAGATACGAATGTTGTAAGAATCAGCTTAAAATACAGTTCCTCAAAGTCGATAGCTCCGTCTGGGGCTATTGCGGTGTCATGAACAACAAATCCAACAGTTTAGGCCAACCGCAAGGTCCCGGGCTAGCTATCGTGTCGGAAAGCTCCGCAAACAGGATCTTGGAAATGCAGGCTGTCGTGGACCTTCCGATGAGATCCGAAGATGCGGCGGCGTCAGTGTCGGCATGCGTTGGTTCCAGAGGTCGGTTCAGAAGTAGTCGGACCCATGAAGTCACACGCACTGCAGGTCGAACTCCGTGAGGTTGAAGTCAGGAGTGATGGTTTCAGTGCAGTCAAGACTATGATGCAAAGTGGGTCGATGCGATGTGCAGGGTCACAGGTCACGGTGCAGGTAGATGCTCGGTGATGGCATCCAGCATCATCAGTGAGACCAGGGTTGCGATGTTAAGCGGGCGATGTGGCATGCAGTGTCCACAGGTCAGGGTGCAGGCAGCAGCAAGGTGTCATTGCTGAAGCGCTGTCGTTGGTAGACCCAAGGTTGCAATGCGTGGTGGGGCGATGAATCATGTGGTGCCCAAAGGTCGCGGTTCAAGCAGCTGTGTCGGTTGATGATGCTGTAGTCGATGGCACTGATGTTGGTAGACCAGGGCTGCAGTGTGGGATGTGACGATGCTTTGTGTACCTCATGAACGGTGTCCACAGGCCACGGTGTAAGCAGCAGCATTGATGTCAGCAGGAAGCAGCGTCGTTGGTGATACCAGGGCTGCGGTGTGCAGCAAGGCAATGTGACGTGCAGTGCCCACAAGCCACGATGAAAGCAGCGGCTCGATGGCAGTGTCAGGCGGTGGCAGTAAGACCAGGGTTGCATTGTGAAGTGGGGCGATGCTTTATGCGGTGCTGCCAGGTCCCTGTGTAGGCAGCGGCATCTGTGACCGCGTCGGGGACGACATCAGTTATGGCGTCAGGGCTACTTTTTCTTCTGTTGTAGCATGAACACACAGTTCCCAGTGCTGGTAAGCAGATGAAATCAAAGTCTTTGATGTGCCTGAGATTTCCAACAGGAGGCAAGTTCTAACTCAAGCCCTTGAGGGAACTTAAACAGCAGGATCAAGAAAGTTCAGTCCAGTCCTTTCACTGGCCAAGACGGAAGACGCAACAGCAGGCCATCACAGTAAAGCACGCAGCAAAGTGGTAGTCTCTCCTGACAGTGGTTCCAGCTCTTCTTCTTGGCAGAGTCCTTAGTCCAGAGTATTCTAAAGTTATGGGTCAGAGGCCCAATACTTATACCAATTTTGGTTTTTGAAATGTGCAACCTTTAAAGAAAGGTCTTTGGTGTGTACAAAATCTGGCCCTTCCCTGCTCTGCCCCCAGACACATGACAGGGGGTGGAGACAGCATTGTGTGAGGACAGGCACAGGCCTATGCAGGTGTCAGTGACAACTCCCCCTCCATTCTAGCTCAGGAAGGGCCATCAACCTGGTGATGAACCATCCGGATATGCAGGGCACACCTTAGCTCCCTTTGTGTGACTGTCTACAGTGTATGAAGGAAAGCCCAGCTGTCAGGAAACACAGATGTGAATTACACAGGCAGGCACAGAATGGTTAAGCAAGAAAATGCCCACTTTCTAAATATGGCATTTTCAAAAAAGCCATTTAAAAAACATCTTTACTAAAAGATGTATTTTTAAATGGGGAGTTCAGACACCCCAAACTCCATATTCCTATCATCTTCCAAGGGGAATCTGCACTTGAAAGGTGTTTCCAGGCAGACCCCATGTTAACCTATGGAAGAGATTTCCTTGCAATAGAAAAAATGAAATGCACAGTATTTCACTATCAGGACATGTACAAACACACCACTACATGTCCTACCTTTTAAGTACACTGCACCCTGCTCATGGGGCTGGCTTGGGCCTAACTTAGGGGTGCCGTACATGTAATAAAAGGGAAGGTTTGAGCCTAGCAAGTGGGTGCACTTGCCAGGTCGTCATGGCAGTTTAAAACTGCGCACACAGACACTGCAGTGGCAGGTCTGAGACACCTTTGAAAGGCTACTTGTATGAGAGGTACAATCAGTGCTGCAGGCCCACTAGTAGCATCTGATTTACACGCCCTGCGCAAACACAGTGAACTTTACTAGGGACTTATTAGTAAATCAAAAACGCCAATCATGGATAAAATCAATCACCAATACAATTTACGCAGAGAGCATATGCACTTTAGCACTGAATAGCAGTGGTAAAGTGTTCAAAGTCCTAAAACCAACAACAGCAGGTCAGACAAAATGGGAAGAAGACAGCAAAACGTTTGGGGATAACCCTACAAAAATGCCAGGTCCAGCAGTTTCTCATTGTGTTCTTCTTCTGATGTCCCAAAGATTAAAATATCACCTTGGAAACAAAGTATATTTCGGCAATCTTTTAAAATGTACTTCATCAGTGTTGAAAAACAGCTGCTGCGGATGCTAGTCCAAAAGGCATCCTCCAGTATTGGTATGCCCAAAAAGGTGTAGTAAATGAAGTTGAAGGGCGCGAATGCTTGTGTAGAGTTATTTGGTGGTATGCAGCGGACAAGTCAAGTACACGGAAAAAATGTGCATTGTCAATTAAACTCAGCATCTCATTTATTCTAGGAAGTGGATGCCTGTCCACCCAGATGTTTACAATAAGGCTACGAAGGTCTACACATAATCGTATATCTTTGGAATTGTTTAAGAAGCAATGACTATGGGTGCGAGCCATTCAGAACTTTCTATAATTTCAATAACACCTACTAACTGATCCAGTTCTATTTTAAGAGGATCTTCCATTAATAAGAAATGGGTCTCGTTTTGTGAACTACTGGAATTGTTTTGTCTTTTAATTTAATTTTGTGAATAACATTTTTTAAGAGGCCTAGTTTGTCAGTAAAAACCTCACGAAACTCCTTGCACACATCTGTGCTCATCACTGATACGTCAGCAAGTAATACCTGTTCTGTTTCTTTAGGGTCCAACTTAATCCCTAGTTCTTCCTGGTATTTCTACCCTAATAAATTAGACCCTCTTTCTGTTAATTACACTTTTCCCACTGTACTCCAGTCTTTAAATGATATATGCATTCTGGTCTTTGCTACTAGTGGAATGGGGTCTATGCTGTATCCTCTTGGTTTGATGTCTGAAGGCTCTAAATTGTAGTTTTTCCCATGAATTTTGTTTCTGAACATACTGCTATCAATAAGAGTATAGAGAGAGCACGAGTCAGCAAATACATTGAACGTTATATCATCAAGAGTAATGTCACAAGTGGGGCAATCAACACTTTCTTTGTTTCCAATAGAACGTACTTGAAAAACACATTTATCACCTTCCATACAAACTTTATCATTGGACCTTACAATTTCAACTTCTTTTGCTTCATTATTTCGACATACTTTGGCAAAATGACCTCTCGTTGCATTTCTTACATAAAACTGATCTTGCATGACATTTACTAATGTTAGCCAAATGGTTAACGTTACCACACCTGAAACACCTGTTGAATCTCTTGCCAGGTTTTTGAATTTGTAAATTTTTTACGTTGCAAATTTCTTCTACTTCACTTATATTATTAATAACTTTGGAATCTTTACTCAATTCATCTTTCATATGTACCTTCATTTCTTTTATACATATTGCAGTATGTTCAATGCCTCTTGCCATATCAATAGCTTCTTGAAGATTGGGGTTTAATGCTAGTAATTTTTCTTGAACTGTAGAGTTATTAGGTCATCTTACCAATTGATATCTTATAAAAGAGTCAGTAAGCTGACCAAACTCACAAGTGGCAGGTAACCCCCTCAACACTGCAATGTAGTATGCAACTTTCTCATCTTTTCCTTGAACTCTGCTGAAAAATGTGTGTCTCTCTAACACCACATTAATCATTTCCTTAAAATAGCTCTCTAGCCTATTTAAGGTAACTTCATATACAACTTGTTGTGCTCCTTCTCCTTCGCCTCACCCTCTCTCAGCCTACTCTGGAAGATCCTCATATATTTTTCTTGCATGTAAATCTATATTATGTAAAAATAGATGTTGCTTCCTTATGGGGTTAAACTTTTCCCTGACTAGCAATCAAGTAGGATTCAAAAATTCGTATCCATCTTTCCTAAGGCAGGCCTGGTTCTTCCACTTTATTCAGGAAAGATGGAGGTTGACTCATGCTAGCCGCAGCCATAATAGGTATAAAATAAACTCTTTAAATAACAATTGAGCACTTAAATGCTGCGATACGATGGTTAGCACAACAGTGGAAAATGCACCAGAACACACAGTGCCACTAATGATAACACTCAATAGATAGTTACAAATAACAGACTGTGCTAAACATAGGCTACACTGAGGAAACACTCAGCTGAATAAAGTACTCCCAGGAAGTAAGACACGATGAAAACACTTCCTCTGAAGGGTTGAAGTCGATCAGAATAAGGACGTTATAATAGTTGTAGTCACACCACTTCCAGAAAACAGCGCAGCAAAAGTACACCTACACTTAGAACTCCGCACTTAACTGCATAATGACCTGGTGAGGCTCCACTAGAGGGATTGTGCAGCAATGGTAGGCTAAAGCTTACCTCACAAGGGATTTAGCAAGAACACAAAAGTGCATAGCAAGTAGACAGCAACCAAAGTCCTTGACAGGTAAGCTGCAGGTAGAGCGCAGTAAGAAGGATTACTCAACAAAGTCAATGGTATATTGAAATACACCCCTATGACATGGAGAGGTGCAGCCCGTTAAAAGTGGTAAAGTGCACTACCAAAACACCCCTCTGACACCGCAGGGCTACGCGCTCTGCAGAACTTTGCATGCACTGCAAAATGGAGGCAAGGTACACGCACTTCAAACCACACACGTCGGATGAGCGAATTGAGGCACAGAGAAAAGGTGGAGCCCCCCCACACACAACACTCAGTGATTGCACAACTTTCCACCCTGCTGCTCGAGGATGGAGGCACCGTTGATGACATACGCCCACTTCAACACCTCCTACATACCTAAAACGGATTCTGACATTAAACATCACATTTTCCCAAACAGGTGAAAGGCTACCTAAGAAAACATTCGCAAAGAAAAAAGGAAACTTAGTGCCAAAAATTAGGTTGATTTAAGCCCAAACTTGTTTCCAGAAGCTACAAACAAATACACATGAGAACAACATGTGGAACAAATCGGCGTTTGGAGATGAACATGTCCAGCAAGCATCTGACACAGTTGAAAAACTTTTACTTAAAGCATGTGGTGATAATAAAAGCCTATTGTATACAAAAAATAATGTTTGCGTTGTGTTTGCTGCTCTGGAGGATTTACGTAACTTAATCCATAAGTTCTTCCATAAAGAAATTGGCCAAGAAGTTTGAAAATCATGTTCCCACGCCTCCTCTATTTTGGATTTCTGCCTAATAGTGTCATTACCCTGTAAAAAACTGTATTTAGTGGAAGCTTTAGGTGTACTTTTTAACAGAGTATGCAATTGTGAGAGGGAGTCCGAATTGTTAGAAATAATAGGCGTATTGGATATTTGGGTATATGTAGTCATCACGGCATCCTTTAAAAGATTGTATTTGCTAATGTATGAGGTAGGCAGGTTAAACAATTGGCTAAGCGAGGGAAAAGATAAAAAAACTGATTGGGAGAATAACTGATGAACCCAAAGTAATCCTTTCTGTCTCCAAATCTTCCAATAGAAGGGTTTATTATGAATAAGCAAACTTTTATTGTGCCAAATGGTTGAATTAAGGATTGTTATTAGCAGTTGCTTTTCAACAAATTACTGTAAATTGGAAAGATTTCACAAAAATTTCTTATAGAGCCTGGTGGTACGCTGTTTGTCACAACCATAGGTTAGATACTACTTTTGTTTACCCTATAAATTTGGCAATGAAACGTTTGGATTTGTGGTCACCTATTACAATATTTCTGGATGCAAGTGCCAAAAGTTTCTCTCAACTACAACCATCACAACAGAAAGTTCTTAAACCCCCCTGATCCCCTAATCGTTCCTAATATCTTCTATAACTTATTGTTACTCAGATTTTATTTGTATTATTGGTCTCTCATATGTTGTTATTTATAAGTCTCATTCGTTTACTCTCAATACGCTTATTCTGAATGTACAGATATGAGGCTATTATTATGTCTTTCTTATAGACACCTTTATATTTCTCAATAAAATTTTCTTGAACTTAAAAACGGATTCTGAGAGGGTACATCACTTTCCGCACAGCTGAGTGAAGATGGCGGCACTGTTGAAGAAATACACCCCCTTTATTGTCTCTTAATAACTCAGACGGATTCTGAGAGGGTGCTCCAAAATGGAGGCTGGTTTGAAGTGGAACGCCGACGACAATGCCTCTGCTGTCTCTTCACTGGTAGGCGTTGGATCTGGGGAGGCACGAGAAGAAAAACGCCCACAGCAGGTGCTTGTCAGAGCCGGATGCAGGCTTATCCAGAAATTCTTTGAAACAGGCGTTGCACAGAGCCGGCTGAGGCTCTTGTGAAAATTAATGAAAAAACTGGCTCACAAATTGAAGAACATTACAGGCTGCTCACAGCTGTAAAATACACCACAGGGTATCAGGCAACCCATGGCAGAACGTGACACCCACGCTGAAGTGGATTCCAGGAGCAGCACTAGACAGGGTACTCCAAATGTCACAGCTGAGCAGCACTCTGAATGAACAACCAAAATTAGTGCAACAACAGGGATGAAGACACTTTGCTGCCCCTGCACAGCATCCCTCGCTCCTCGCCAATATTGAAGTAATGAGGACCAGCAAGTAAGTTGAATGGTTTATTTAAATACAAGTACCAGAAGTAAACCATAAGTGTCTCCAGATTCACCACACATGGTAAACTCACAGAGACTCCAACACTCCCAACAAACGTCAATGGCATGTATCAAGTGACATAGACCCTAATTGACTATCTTCACACAAAAAAATATCACTTTATGCTGATATATGGGAAGGATGCTGTGCAAGCACTATTCCAGATGCTAGGTGAACTAGACAAGTTTGAGGTGGTCTGTGGCTTGGTGGTAAATAGAACCAAGTCATGCCTGTTTCATCTCACCAAAGGTTGGGTGAATAAATTTGACCTGGATATTTTGTAGGTTCTGGCACTAGAAATACACATATTAAAATATGTGGATGCTATGATCGATAGAGATCTGGGTGATGTTATTCTTGGGAATCTGGGCAGATCTGTGACTGTGACGAAATAATCTGCAAGCTTTTGGAGTTAAATACTGCTGTTGGCAAGAGACGATGTAGCTCTCTCCAACATGATATTGCTGCCTAGAATTCTTTATTTTTTCACAGACATTCTTCTAATGGTCAAAAGGCTCTTTTATAAAGAATTAGCTACACTCTTGATCGAATTAATATGGGGCACAGAAAGGTGAAGAGTAGCACTGGAGAAGCTTTACCCTCAGGTACTGAGATCTCAAGGTCTTGAGTCTTCGAGGCATATTTATGAGAGCCTTGCATCACGTTTGCACCACACAATGTGGTACATGTGTGACGCAAGGCTCTAAATCAGATTTATGAAGTCACTCAAAGCCGGACTGCGTGGCTTTGAGTGGCCTCATAAATCTTGAGTAAGTCAACGCAGCATAAATTGCTGCATCACCTTACTCTGCGCAAGGGAGGCATTCCATGGGCGTTGCAGTGGGTGTTCATAGCAACTCCCATGGGTTTTGATGCATACCCAGATTTACAAGGACTTGTAAACCTGGGAATGCACCAAAATCGTATGCCTCCACAGCGCAGGTGTAGCGAGGAGAAATATCTTTATTTCTCCTCATTTTTCCTCTTTCTTTGTGTGCTGCATTCTACAACACACAAAGAAAGAGGGAAACTCCCCTATGGATTGTTTCTGTGCTGGAAGCTGCCTCTTTCTGCACTTAAACAATCCTGCCGACAACACAGGCACCCTTGCACCATGTCACAAGGGTGCCTGCATTGGCGCTAGGCTGCTGAAACAGCATCAGCACAGAGGGAAAGGACAGGAATGCACCATATTGAATAAATACGGTGCATTCCTGCCCTTTCACTTTGATGTAAGGAAGCGCAACAAGGTGACTGGCTGCTCTGTCCTACGCCAAATCCCCATAAATGAGGGCCTTACTTCCTAGTAACACAAATGCAGTGACTAGCACAGTAGTCTAGCCTGAGTACCTCCCCAGAGGTGGAATATTTGAGTGCTGAATTTGCTCAGTCTAATGGCAAGGAGTACAATTCCCAATCACAAGTGAAGTGTGAACAGATCCTTCTCCTTGTAGCAAAGTAGGATGCCTGATACTCCTGAGTTACCCTTATGGGAGGTAAGCAGGTTCAAGCCATCTTCGCGGATACTGCGACATAGACTAGAGCTGTGATTACCAATGTTGGTCAGTTGTTTAACTCCAGAACACTTGGAGCTCTCATGCAAATAAATATGACATGTGCAATCCCCCTAACATGCATGAATAAAAATAAGAAAACATAGGAAACTGTGGATATCGAACCCAGAGTAGACAGAACAACACAGGTCCTGCTCGCTTGTGGCCAACAGTGCTGTGCAATCACAGCATTGTACAGAACTATTAGGGCAATGCTAATTAAGGACCTAGGTCACCTCAAGGCCTGATGGGAAGAAGACTTAGGTGAGGAAATTATTGACAGTGAATCGCAGTAATTGATTACATTTGTACACTTTGGAGCCGATTACACTCTCGGTCGGAAAGCCTCCTACCTCAGGTCAGAGGCTTTCTGACCGAGATCGTCGGTTTCTCTTCCGACCGCCTAATTACAATTTAGGCAGTCGAAAGTGAAACCAGCCGGTCATTCCGGCTGGATTCTGACAGGCTCAAGGAGCCCGTCGGCCAGTCAGAGACAGGCCCGTAATCCATATGGACGGCGTTTAACGCTGTCCGGATCATGATGCTCGGTTTCCCGCAGGCTTTCCATGCTGGGCTTTCCGACATGGAAAGCCTGTCAGAAAGCGAGTTTGGGGGGGCCCTAGCAGGGCCCCCTGCTATTTGCAGCCTCCGGTTGGAGGCCGAGGGGGCTCCTATGGTGCCCCCTTGTTGATCCCTGCACCGTGTGGCAGGCACCCTGAGGTGCCTGCCACGCGGTGCAGGGATGAACACAACATCCCATTTCAGTATGGGAGCTTGTGCTACGACCGGTTTACGGCCGTAGCGCATGCTCCCATAGGGAAATGTCAGTATCGCAATTAGGCGGTCGGGACCGTCGATCTGAGGTCAGTCAGACCCGTATCCACGACTGTGTTGCATCTGCCCGACATCGTAATAAGCCCCATTGTGTCCACCAAGGCCCGTTTTAAACTGTCTCCACTGCACATATTTGACTCTGGTTCGCCCGCAGTCCACGTCTCCCAACTTATCTGATGCAGCCTATTACCAAGAGACCCTGAGACTCAGGACTGGGATCCTCTGATTCAGGCCGCAACACCTAAATCATATGATAAACCACCCCAGTCGCCAATGTCAGACTATTGTTTTTTCGTTATGATTGGCACGCAAATTTCTATGAGTGGTGACACTTCAAGCATTTTTAATTTCCACGAATCGCTCTCAAGCTCACTCCCCATAGGTCAAAATTTCCGTGGCACATTTAGCTCATGAAATTTCTCTGAGCGTCCTCTCTTTTACTTTGTTGCTCTGTTACTATCTACTGACACATATACTTTTTGGAGAATCAGCTAAATACACCTAAAATGTTCCTTCTGTTCAGCTAAATACTTTGGCATAAAAACTGGAACATCGTTGAATAAGTAATTATGCCTCTTTTTGCAAGACAGGCCTCTTGCTTAATTGAAGTGATTTGCTCTAGTAAAAGGGATAATGTAAGTAGAATGATCAAATAATCATACAATTGTAATTAATTTCATAAAATGCATCATTTTGCGGGCCTCTTGAGAATGCATGTCAAGCAAGAATGACCCTGCTGTTTGTCGGGTGAAAAATGCCTTGTTGTACATCGTCTGCTTTTTCATCCTACTGTTCCAGGCCAGACATTCAGAGTGATTGTTGCAGTTTTCCCAGCCTTACATTCGCAAATGAACCACGTTAGATTTAATGATTTAAAATGACAAAGGATGTTTGATAAGTAGATGCGAATGGAACGCATTTGCGGAAGTTAATTTTGGCATTTTATATTTCGCACAGTTAGCTACTTGTGTGGATTCTAAAATATATCATTTTCATTTTCAACAACAAACAACTGCAACTGTAATAACGAACGCATGGGGCTCAATTATTAGATTGGTATAAATCGTTTTTATTGTTTTAGTGTTTCCAAAGTGTTACATTCTGGGCTCTTCAGAGCATTACATTCATGGGATAAAACCAAAGAACTGATTATGGTCTACACATTGACGGCCATCAACATTTTGAAAAGGTGCAGCACGGAGGCTGGGATTACACAGAGCCTGATACGTATGCATTCAAATCCTTTTAGAAGAGGTTGCCACTTGTGTGCCTGTCACTTATGTACCTGTCTAGAACATAGTCACTTAGGCTGCTCCAAATAATACTGACCTACTAGGTTACTGCAATGTCTCAATGCATGGAAAACTAAAGATAAACAGCACAATTAGCAGGTCTACGAGTGTTAGCAGCAGGATTTTTATGGTGCTGATGTAAATGATCACCTAAGTGAGAATGATGTCAGAACTTGTATATTTACTCACTCATCCTCCTATACGTTCCTCTCAGTGAGTGAATCACCCGCTCTAGAGATCTGCCTTTAAGTTATATGTCACCCACAAGTGTTTATGTTCTGTGGGCGATGAAACCTTGTACAACTTTGTCCTGAATCTGTTCTGCGGGAAATGAAAGACTGCACTTACTGCTTTCTGTGACAGAGGGAAGCCACTGCCCTTTGCCACTGCCATACTGTCCATATACTGTGAGACATTGAAGCTTGCACTGCTCCTGCCTGATTTGTACTTGTCCTGTGATGGGAAAAGCTTGTGCTAGCTAGGCTGGACCTTTTTTCTGAAGAATCGGAACTTGCACTGTTTCTGCTCAAGGTGTAGCTTTTGCCCCATCTCATAAACATCTCATAAAAAACAAAGGATGTTTTGAAAACACTTATATTATCTGCCCAGGCCAGGCAGAAGCTTTTATTGGACCAAGGGCAAAAATAGTAGTAGGGCCTTGACACAGAGACCCTGGTTTCAACTGCACCTCGCCTGGTAAAACATTTCCAGGGAACAGGACATGGCCCAGAAAAGATTCATGTGGACAGTGCTTGAGAGTATGGACCGAGGATGCATGGGAGCAGAAGAGGCACTTTTTAGGAAAGAAGCCCACTGGATTTTCTTTTAGCAGACAGACCAGCGGGACCTTAATGATGTGGTTGAATGGCATAAAATCCGGGGCTAATTAATTAATTATGTGTGCCCCCATCACAACATGCAACTCTAGAGATAGACTCCTCTTACGGGTAGTGCATCTGATTTTCCATATAGGAAAGACTGATATGGTGATACTTTATAATCTTGGATGTAAATAATGTAGTGAAAAATAGGAAGCCAATACTGAGTGAGGGGCTGTTTCCTTATGGGTAATGCTTCTGATTTTCCTTTTAGGAAAAACTAATTTGGTAACACTCTCTAGTCTTGGATGCGAACAAAGCAGCGAAATATAGGAAGCCTATAATGAGTGAGGGTCTGCTCCTTTTTTCCTTTTCTCTTCACTGCCCAAATCATACATACTTCTAGAGAGCCTCTCCTGAAATAAACATTCTGCATGTATTGCTTGTCTTGCGTAATAATAACTCACTGGCACCGCGAAGCATCATTGGTTAACAATCTTTGTAGTTTTCCGATGCCTCCCTGAGAACATGAGGAGCCTGCTAGTGGTAGATCAGCAACTGTTATGGTGCATCATCGGAAGTGAGCGCACTCTGAATACACCCTTCCAAGATGGCACAATAGGTGGGGCAGCACTCTAGTATCCCCACATAGAGGAGGACACACCCCTGTGATGCTTTAAATGGAAGCGGCCGCAAGACCACAGATGGGGCTCGGGTTGTTCCTGTCTGCGGACACCAGTGGTACGTGAGGCAACATGGTGGGTTTCTTGTTGAACAGGGCTTAGTCCCTGTGGCGCGAGTATCCTTGATCATATATGGGAAGTTAACTTAAAGAGAGAGCCCACGGGCAGCCCTGGGGCCTGAGTTATTTTATGGATGACATAAGTGGTTTTCACAGGTGGCGTGAGAGGGCTGTTGAACTCAGAGTTGGCATGCCCTGGGAGAGGAACCGTCGGGCCAAGGATGGTGGTGAAATTTGTTCTTTAAGGGGTCAATTTGGCTTTCTGATCCGTATTAAGTGGTTCTGGGATGTGACCGGTTGAGACGCTCCTGATTATAGCTGCGCATAAATCAGTTTTGATTGCCTTGGTCTATACCTGTGAAACATATATAATATGAAAAGATGTATACTGTTTCTTTTTCATAGGCGAGTGACCGTTTCTCCCTACAAGTTCCTCCTTAGGCCTACTGGTAGGCACTCACAGGGTGTCCAGATGGTAATTAGTCTCTTATCTTATATAGTGACATACATTGAGCTGCTCTACCCAAAGCATGATGTGCTGTTTTTTTATTTTTCTACCACCTCATTCTGTATAGTTGTGTTTGGAAGAGATGGATTCCTAAAAGTGATAGTCACTAAAAGTGAAATTGAATTGGTACCAGAAGAGCTGAGGAAATATCTGTGGGGAACAGGATTTACAGACTGCAGCAACAGACTGATTGAACATATAATCTTTACTAGTTAACAGTTCAAACTTGTGTGTGATGATCAAATACATTTTGATGATGTATCATACCAATCAAACACATAGACATCACACCAGGGTAGAGTGTCACTATCCAAAGAGAGCTCTTCTTGGAGTGGGGAAAGAAGTGTATTCTAAGAAGGTGGAGGAAATTATGGAGAAGGTGATGATGATGCACGATAGGAATGGTAATGTGTAGGTGATCAGGCCATGTAAATGTTTTGAGGATGGCTTGTAACATGAAGCAGTAAAAGGTGTTTAAAATAGTTCAAACTATTCTAAGCCACTGTACATTAGGAATATCTGGGAGGATATATTGCTGAGAGAAGATACTGACTGTCATAGGTTGTTTATTATGACAACAATGTAGTATGGGAGCATTTGAGTGACAATTATGTTGTAGAATGTGGTGTGATTTGTGAGGAGTGCTTGGACAAGGTGAACCAATCCCAAAAAGGACAGATGGCTAACAGTTGTTGTGGTGAGGCTGTCAGCATGTGCAGAATGTTTGACATGGTGAGTAACTGTAATCGTAGCCTGCGCTGTGAAACAGGTCATGCCCGTATTGCCAAGCCACACTTGAAGCATACTGGGTGTAGGCAGTGAGAGTGCATAGGCCTTGAGACTGTAAACTAGGCACAAACACCAAAGCATCTCCTACCTCACTGCCAAAAGGACAGTGAAAGCGAGGTGGGCATGGCCAGATCCCATTATTCTCCAAGACTCCATCCGTGCTGAAGGCTGTCTGGTAAAGCAGCTTCATGAAGGCTAAGGAGAACAGAACTTTGCTCAACCTGGATCTTCTGCCCTACTGCAATTATCACTGACTGCCACTTTATTTATTCCTTTTACATAAAAAGTGTATTTTGGATTGCTTCGTTTTAGCACCTTACATTATATCACTGCACTGAATGGTCTTTATTAAAATGAGTGAGCCACACACTTTCTGCTGTGACAATTTTATTAATGGCGCAAATCCTTTATATTTTTATAAATGGAACTACATTATGCTCTGTTAAACCATGAATAAGAGAGACTGTTGTACACAGAACCTCCTTATCGATTTCAGTGTGCTCTCAAAAGATCATTCAAAAGGAGACACAGGAATGAAAAGGAGTTTACTAGAGTTACACTAGTTCCTCAAGCTTGAAAGCTGGGTTTCAATCTAGGTTTCTTCATTAGACATTATACAATTCAGATCCCACGTTGGGCGCCATGTAGAGTAGCTCCTATTTCCCTAATAGGCTCTGCGCATTGGAATAATATATCCTATAGGTTTGACATAGGACTAAGGTCAGTATGTCCCTATCGAGTATATTAAACTTAATTACTTGTGCCAGCTAGCTCAGAGGCCACTAGAAACTCCTTGACAACAAGAAGGGAGTAGTTTCTGGCAGCCGCAAAACATGACCACTGTGTTTCCCTTTAGAATCAGAACGTGTCCCAGAGTCGTGGAAACAATAGATAACTATTTCACTCAGCTCAGTCGTGCATGCTTAGTTTTCTCCAAGTTACACAGAAAGAAATAGACAGGCGTTTCAATAAAGATTTTATTGAACAGTCTTGTTTCTGGTGTAAGTTAAATGTGCTGTTACGATCACAGGACAGTATGCGAGATAAATAATGTACAGGGTGAGCAGTAGAAATAAATAATACTGCGATAGCATTATCTTTTAGTACATATGCATTTACATAAATAACACAGACTAAAAATGCGAGTACTCATACGATGCGTTGCTAAGCTAGTTCTACCCCAATGTACCTAACCTAACCTAGGTGTAGGAAGAGGGAAGAAGTAGGTGACGTATTCCTTACTACGGTATACTAAGAGTATGTTAAGTCTAGTATGCCTAGTATGCCAAGAGTCCCTCTAGGTTCTAGTCAACTCCATACCTGAAGAATGAGAGAGGTAGGAATCTCTGTGCCAGACTCGAACTCCAACACCCCGCAAGGGAAGTCAGATCACTGGAAGCTGGAAGCTGGGCTCTCTGCGTGCAGGGATGACAGCGTCTTCTCAGTGCGTCAGGCCGGGAAACGGGCTCCTCTGAAGTCGAGGTCTCCTCTGATTTACAGGGGCTAGGGAAGGTATATTTATACCTGAGAGCACCTAAGAATGTTAGCATTGACGTGAGTTGGACAGCGAAAGACGTCATGAATGAACCCCCTAAGGAATAATGGTTCATGCATAATGTATGAGTCCTTGAAGAAATCAATAGTCCTGGACTAGGGAAACTCCCGCAGCCTAAGGGTCTGTTCTTCATGAACTCGTTGTGACGTTAGGGTGGACGGATGTCAGAGACCATGCCTGTATTTGGAGTGCATGGTTTAATGCCTAAATAAGGGCTGGGATTTTATGCCTATATAAGGGCAGGGCGAATTGTGCCTCTATAAGGACATGATACTGGAAAGCCCGTTTATGGATACCCTAAGAGGAATACAACAGTGCTTTCTATACAAGGCCTTTATTGTTGTTATAGATGGAGCAACATAATGGTGTATTAAACTATAAACCTGGGAGGGTTTTGAACAGTGCACATCTTGAACTGAATTATTTCAAGGTGTTCTCAAATGTTATGATCACTGAAAAGGAGGCAAAAGGAAGAAAAGTAATGACCCAGGGTCACACAGTTTGATCAAACTGGGAAGGTTCAATTGAACAACTCAACTACAACAAAGCCTTTGGTACAACCGAAAACACTCAATTCTTCATTTAGGGGAACCCCCAATCATCTATTCAGGGAAGGTTCTGTTCGAGTATCCATCTAGAGACATCCCCTAAGTGTGTTCTACATTAAAAATAAACCCAGTGCCCAGGAGTCATCACATTATTGCACCATGAACAGTGTGAAATTATAATTAAAAACAAAATAGGAAGTGCCTCATGTAAGCAACCCATCAGGAGCTAATTTGCAGGTTCTCACCAATTTCCTCACTGCAAACGGACGAACTAACACAAACAGACTCAGAAGAATGGTGTGCGGGTGCTTATATATAATCCTATCAGGTATGTCACACATCTCAGAACCTCCCTAGGTACGCATACAGGAAGGAAAGAATTCTTCCTCGCAGGAAAAGGAATTGAAAATGAGTTGCGTGTGGCACTTAGTGCCCGCCTTTAATTTTTATGCCCGCACTAATGGTTAAAAACAGACAGCCATGTTTAGACCATTTTAAGAAGAATAGCTGACATGTTTCATTGCCACCCCAAACATACTGGCAATTTCGTCAGGGCAAGAGGACCATTTTTCACACATTTGTACACCGGGCCTGTATATCAAAGGGAATAAAAAGGTAGACAGACAACATCAACCAGTACATGTGATTCAAATCATCAGGGAAGAAAAGATTTACTGTTCTTAACTCCACATAGTACAAAGATATGTTGGTAATTAATATTATTAAGTTAATATGAGTGCAGGGTGTTATTGTAACTTGGATATTTTGACAGAACTCCCATCAGACAAAAGAAAACAGGTTTAACAGTTTTGACAACCATATGTAACAACAAGTCTAGAAACAATGGCCTTACTTTGGTCGAGGAGCTATCATATGACCACTTGGGTGTTTTAATTGATACATGCCTGATCAGATTAGTGTTGATATTTTTCCTGAAGGTAGTGAGTGGAGTTTGTATCCTAAGTACTGAGGGTAGTGAGCCCTAGACCGTGGCGGCAGCCTGGGAGAAGGATTGCTTCCAGGCAGAGGAGGTTCTGAATTCAGACACCTTGAAAAGAAGAGTAGACTACATTTAAGACCTCTTGAGCAGTGCCACTGGAAGTGGAAAGTAGGTCGGCTAGGTCTGGGAGTGGTTGTCCTGTATAGCTTTCTAGGGTAGAAAGAACATTTTTTAAATGCAGAACCAGTAGAGGACTAGAGATATGGGGTTGAGGTAGTTAATTTCGCTTGCAATTGTTAAAAGCCTTGCAATTGGGTGAAGCACCACTTTGAGTGAGACAGGGACACCTAACAGTATGACATTCCTAAAGGAAATTCTAGCAGTTGCCAGTGAATGGATGGCTGTTTTCAGTGGCTTATGGAAGAAAGACAAGCACTTTGTTTTTCAAGGCCTGACGATGGAAGTATGCTGTTTTTGCCACATGCTGGTGTGTGTAATAAGTAACCCTGGGCGTAGTTCGCGAAGTAACGCTTCGCGAAGCTACGCAAAGTGCAGTTCGCACTACGCGAGCTACGCGTAGCACTACGCGAACTGCGTAGTGCGTGTTCGCAATGATTGCACAGTGCCGGATGCTTGTCCGCACTGTGCAATCATTGAAAACGGCATCTTGCACAGTACGAGCTGTCTTTTACTGCCGCTCGAGTAGATTTTTACTCGAGCGGCAGCTTTCTCAATGCGGACTGGTAGTTTCTCATCGCGAGCGGTCGCGAGCATACGCGACCACTCGCAATGAGAAACCTGACCTCCCCGCGTTGAGAATCTCGCCGGGAGGTTTATTTTCCACGCTCGCGATCGGCAACTTGATGTTGCTGATCGCGAACGAGGAAAAAGTCTCGCCGGGATGTCATTTTGCTTGCTCGCGGTCGCCAACTTGACGTTGAGGACCGCGAGCAAGCAAAAAATGACCGCTGCACTACGCTACGCTACGCGTGTTCGCACTGTGCTACGTGCAATTCGCGTAGTGCGAAGTAGCGCGAACTTCGCAAACTACGCGAGCGTAGCGTAGTTTTCCGCCCAGGCCTAGTAATAAGTATTAGAGCAGAGTCAAATGTGAACTCCAGATATTTTACAGAGGGGAGATGTGGAGATTATTCCTTCAAATTCCATGGTGTCCATTATAAAGGGACTCATTTGCCCTTGAGGAAAGGAGTGTGGAGGAGGAATTCCGTTTACTTGGGTTTTAAAAATTGAATTTTTAGCATCATCGAGTTTGACAGCAAAGGGAGCCATTTTTTCATGTCCATGAAGCTTTATATTTTTGCAGTTTTATAGGTATAGATCAGTTTCAGTGACATACTGGTACATGGTAGCACCTGCATTGCTGAGAATCAAATATGACAGCTTGAGGCATATATTGAGTAAGGTGGGGGCTCGGTTGAAGTTCTGGCTGCAGCAAGCATGTCACTTTGGCTTACTCCAAGGTGAGGACTCCAATTCTTACTACATGGTGTATGTCAGTGAGTACGGATGTGATCAATCTGAATATCTGACCTGGAAAACCCATGCAGTTCCCCAGTGTATGAAGCAGCTTGCATGGTCTATCTTGCCAAAGATGGCTGGTCTAATAGAACAAGTAAGCTTAGCTCATCTTTTCCAGGTTGCAATGGACCACATTCATATCTTGTTGAAAATTCAATGCTGAAGCATCCTCTGATGCCTCTCTGAGGCCATCTGTTGGATCATGGAGGTTGCACTCTGTTACTCAGCTGCCTGTCTGTCTCATCTAGAGGGTACTTAAAGCCTGGCTTTCATGTGTTCCAGATGTTCATAAATTGCTTAATTTTGGAAGGAATGGGATGCCCTGGCAGGAGAAAGCGCTAGCAGGGCTGTCCAGGCATACCACTTCTCAGGAGCATGGATGCCTGAGGAAGATGGAGCTACTTCAGAAGAAAGCACAAGGTCAAAACATGTCAGAACGGCTCAGGCCACAGGAGAGAACACAGCTAGGAATCCCCCAAGCTATGCTAAAATAAAATGAGCTCTTTCAGCTTGATGCTGAACTCTCAGCATACTCGGCTCCTGATCTTTTTGATGACACCTATGTTCATCCTTAGTAAATTAAACTCTCCCTGACCCCTTCCCTTCTTGACTGGTCCCTTGACAGAGTTCCAGGCCCATAGTCTACCAGTCTCTGTGCTGTAGAAGTACACTAATTGTAAGTCCTTTAAGTTCAAAGGTGGGGGTTGTTCCAGTAGGTATTTCAACTTATTACAGCATGGCAATCAAAAGGCTGATATATGGAAAAGGCAGAGAGGTACTTCTAACTGAAACAGGCCCTTAGGCTAATGGCTCTGTAATCAAGCCTTTTACTGATTGGTTTGTAGATTTTCTATCGGGGTTGTTACTCTGGGTTCATCAATCAGCTACTTTCATCTTCCTCAAGGCCTGTCAAAAACCATCAAGACCTGTCCATGTGACCAAGGACAACCTTAAAGTACACAAGATTGCACATGAATGCGCTCACTCTTGTGCCAGAATGAAAGTGGACTCTGCCAAATTTTTCGCTCAATGTGATTTTGCAGGTGCCAGCTCATCAACGCTTTTAGGACAATAGGCACTCAGGTATATTTCTAAGAACCTGACAAGTTACAAATATTTAGCAAGACAAAAGTATCCACTGCACTTCACCTCTGCATTCTGAGGAAGTACTTAAGAGGTGATAGCAGATGGGAGCAGGTGGCCATCTCTATGACATTAAGTAAATTAGGCTCACAATGAACAAGTATGGTTAGTCACTTAATTCACAATCTGGTTATGTATAATGTTGATGGATGGATATTCTCAGACTCTATGTTAGTGGTGGCAATTTATTTTGCGGATTAGTGTTCTTTCCTCTCTTGCTTTTCTTTCATTCTGGGGGTGAAGGGGGTTGAGTCAAGTAAAGTCAAACTTGAACTCCTCTTGGCTGCCATGGGCAGCCATTAAAAAGGATGACTCTTTTTCGGGTGGGGCGTGTGCTAAGGCAGATAGTTTGCAGGTAGAGTTGGAGTTGGGATCGTAGAGCGTTGGTTCGTGGTGGGCACATTGAGTGGCAATTTAAAACAAAACAGGCAGACGAGAATGATGAATTATTATGCAAAGATGCCAAAAAGATTGAAAGGATTTGGAATCAATTTAGATGGGTCCCTCTTAACACCAATGTGTAATACTGACCTTTTGGTTTCTTCTTAATACGGAAAGACTGCCTCAAGTCCCCTTCTCTCGTATGAATTCAACTGCATGCGTTCTTTTTCCCTTGTGTTTTCTCAGTCTTTTTCTGTATTCATTGTGTACCTTTTTATGCTTTTCTCTTTGTTTGCTTTGTGTGTTGCATCAGGAACAATATATGTAATGCAAGGTGGTTATGAGTGACCAAATATGATGACCAATAAAAAAAACAAAGAAAGAAGCTCTTGCTTGTGTTTGGGCGGTGGAAAAGTTAAAGAATCTTTTGTGGGGAAGACCATTTCTGTTACTGACCACAAATCCTTAGTGTACATGATGAATGGAGTAGGGTCAGGCAATGCATCGTCCAGACTTATAAGACTGATTGCTAGATTGTAAGAATTTAATTTTGAGATCGGACATATTTCAGGTGGTAAGAATTTCAGAGCTGACTGCTTATCTAGGTTGCCACCTAAGGATATTGAGGAAGACAATGATGGGGTTCAGCATGAATGTGTGGTAGCCATGGGGGATGTTATAGACACATGTAATGCTATACGTTCGGAATGAAAAAGGGTGGTGAAGTTACCCAAGAGACTGGAGGATTTTGTATTGGACTAGCATTTTCTTCTGTTTTCTTGTTTCTAGTTTTCTTTTCTCTTATTTTAGTGTCTTTTGCCTTGCCTTAAGATGTGTTTACTTTTCATACATTTTGCTCATATTTTGTTCATCACACCATTAATATTTCATGTTGTTTTTATTTGAAAATTCATATATATATATATATATATATATATATATATATATATATATATATATATATATGGGAACATGTGGTATGATGGTTAGTATTATGATGGTTAGAATGTGGACTATGTCATGTGCAAGTCGTCTGTGGAATTATAACATATGTCACAGAGAATGTTAAGGAGAAGCGTTTGAGAGGGGGGAACAGTTGGACGTTATTCTCTGCTCCTCACCAGTGGGCCCTTATACTTGGCACATTAAAGAAACGCAGTTTTTAAAAATAAAAAAAAAGCATCTAGCAAATTATGTTTTAATTACCATTTGATTCCTCAGATGAAAGTGTAAGCTACTTAGGTAATCATGTATGTGTATTGTCAACAATGTGCTACACACACTCATCCATGCCACCCCAATACAAATATACAAATGTACAGTTTCAGGACAACTTTATTCCATAGTACCAAACATTAGGCAGTCATAATGACAAGAAATTAGCAAACAAGATATCTCACAAAATATCTTGCTGATTATGTCTCTTTCTTCCATGGTTTGAAGGTCTGGAAAGGGCCAGTAGAATGGAAGCTGTCTTCTTCTCCCTTTGCCACGGTTCCTATGTGTGGAGTGTACAGACATAAGGAGATTGTACACAGTGTCCACACTAACATGTACCAAGACGCAGCCAAAAGTCAAGTGACCACACATACCAGCATATGTTAGCGGTACCCAGCAATTCACATCATAATTTTATGACATACAGCAGCATACATAGAAAATCCCTGTATGAGGAAAGTGGAAGAAATGCCTGGAATAAAATGACACTAGAATACATTTCCACCAGTGACAACAGGCTTAGGAGAGGACATTCCAGGTGGTAGACAGTCTAAACAGTTACATTAACTTTCCAGATATATACGGGAGTCTCCAGGATGAATATGATTAATTGGCATTACTGAAAGTTCCACCTATCCACCCCATTCTCGACTCCACATGTATCTGTAACTGCACTGTGCACATCATACGCACAACTTTTGTATGGTGGACAACGTCATGTTGTGGAGTCTGCATTACACATACAATAAGAGTCACCGCTGGTGTGCACTGCACATTGGTCATCGTGTGTTCATGCACAGTCATGTACAACAGTGACATGCCTGCCAACTTACAAATTGATGCCACTGTGTGAGGAGGGGGTGGGGCCCTGTGCAAAGAGGTGCTCTGCCCCTCATCAATTAAGCTCTACGTCCCCCGCGTCTCTCCCAGAAAAAAATCCAAAGGGTCATCGAGGCTGTCACCGATGCCCTGGGGTGGTTTCACATCTCTTAATGGACATCAGCTGCTTACCGCCTCCAAAAATGAGCTAAAAATCAAATCCACTGTTAACAGTGGTATTCAGCTTGTTTTCCCTGCCACTGTGTGATTTCGGCTCCTTACCAGGTGACCGTGTGAAGGAAGCCAAAATCGTGTGGCACACGGTGGCACTGTGTGAGTTGGCAGGTATACAGTGAAACGTGAGTAGTGGGATATGCAGAGGAGTGGTGTCACACATCAGGTGACACCTTCCAGCAGATAAATGTTGTGGGGAAGATGCACTTAGAAGGTCGTTTTACACATAGGATATTAACCCAGACATGGTGGAGGCCTAACCTTCACCAATGGTAAATGCAGGAATGCAGCCTGCAGCCGATTTTATATGTTGCGGTAGGTGGTTTCGACCACGCCACACACAGCCATAGGCTGATTGTTGTGATTGGGACATTCGCGGTTCAAGGAATGTGTCCACCTACTGAGGAGACCGCCAATGTGGAGGCCTACCCTTGCCAATGGAACATGCAGAATCGCTGACCATGCAGTCTCACATTGCAGTCACAGTCATTGCTAAAGTTGAAAAATGCACCTGTCGTGGACCAATGTTTTTGACCGACAACACAGAAGATCGCCTATGCTGCCTACTTATATGTTGCGATTTGGAAATCAAGTCACTTGTCTCCAGAAACTGCTGCTTAGTACACCTCCTCATCAGTCAGCTGCTGCTTACCGCTGCTTACCACCTCTGGCAGCTGCCATATCACGCTGTGCAGGGAGCAGGGCCCTTGCCTTCACTACAGAGGAGCTGGAAAACCTGGTTGACAGCGTCCTTCCCCGGTATCGCGAGGTCCATGGCTCACCAGAGGAGCAGGTGAGTACTATTTATACAGTATGCACTCAGCAACATTTTATCTACATGGCCCAGCATGTGACACTGAGACCCAGACAGGCAGACAGAATTATGTATGTCAGATAGTTTGGCCGGAAAAAAGACACGTGTTCTGGTGTATGTGGCACAGTACTTTTTGGACTCCACATCATACTAGTGATGTGTATACATTCATATCCCCTACACCCGTTGTATGCATATTTCTATGCATGTAGAAAGCTATTGTTGCCAATGATAAATGTGCAAATAATTTGGTGCAAGATGTGCTGGAAGATTTATAGGCCTTTTATATCCAAATTGTGAATATGTTCTGTGAATTGCATGTGAGGATTATTTGAGATATGTGTACAGTCTCACCAATCACTAAACACATTAACCTTACGTAAGGGATACACCAGCAACTCACAGACCCCTTCACAGTGACCAATAATGGTCATGCCAGATATAGGATGGCCACCAGATGTACAGGTAGGTAAGGGTAAAGTGGCCATATGATGGCCATGTCTGAACAGTAGGCTCAGCATGAAGAGAGCAAACACTGACAATAATTTGTGCAGTGTATGGTCCATGGCCCAGGCTGTAGCACAGTTATCTTGCTTATGGTACTGATGTGCAGAGTACTCCCCCTGTAGATCTGCTGATCCTCAGATGTGTCCTTATTAAGAATAACAGGACTATGATGTTGCCTGAATTCTCCTAGTGTAGTAACATTTGTACTGGTACATGATGAGAGCCCCAGAACCAGGAGTCTTGTCCACGGAGTAATTTGTCAATGTGTCTCAGTGCTAAGGACAGGCACCTTACTCAAACATGTTTGCAGTCAAACTGTCATTTGAGTGATGCTACCAATACACAGGAATATTTATCATGTGAAATATGTAAACTGCAGATAGTTAGTTATATCTGCAGTGCAGTTCTTACGTGCATCACCTGTTGTGTTATAATGTGTGATCATGCATTGTGTACAATGGTATGTTGATGTCATCTAATACACACTGCCACATATGGCATACGGTGTGTTCAGTGATGTCAGTAATTTTAAACACAACCACATGCAGATGTAGTATAATTTCCACATTAGTTGTTCTCATGCCTACTAATCCTCAGAGCTGGCTTTTCAAGTTACACACATGGCAGCCATTTGATTGTCACCCCACACTTTGCTAGCACTCAAAATCATGGTAGCAGTGATATCTTGGACAGTATGGTTCAAAAGAGGTTTCCAGACTATTCAGGTGTCTGTCCAGGGCTGCACTGCTACTGTAGCTGTCAGGAAGACACAATGATGTGCTGTATTACCTGGTAACATCTTACAGAGCTTAAGTGGTGTGGTCCCAGGCTACATGATGTCACTGGCCTTGCGTACTCAATAGAGGCAAAGTCAGGATGGAGGGTGGTACTCACAGGACTTTAACATTAACAGTAATGTTTTTTGAATTGCTCAGCATGTGCACTCCAAACATGTAATTTCTGCAATCTTGAAAGATGGCTATGCTAGCTGTGTACTACCTCTGTGTCACCCTAGCAGATGACTCACTTCTTGCATGTCCACTGAGTCTCTTCAGCTATTGCATCCATGCAGGTCAACCCCAAGCAGAAGGTGTTCCTGTGGAAGACCATCGCCAGGAAGGTGCGGACTCTACAGGTCACTTGTCTACATAGTGTCCACTGCAGGAAAATGTGGGAGGACCAGAGATGCTGGACCCGGAAGACCGTAGAGGTCCAGCTGGGGCTGTCCTCCCAAGGCAAAAGGGTGGCGTGCCAGACCCTGCCCCCCCCCCTAATGGCCCACATACTGGCGATCACCTACCCAGACCTCGATGGGGAGTTGAGAGCCTAACAGCAGCAAGGAGTGGTTGGAGCATAGGCCTGAGTGAAACATTGTACATGACCATCTATCTTTTGTTTCAGGCAGTAATTTTCACTTCATGCTTAAAGGTGACTATTGTCCCATGCAATGGGAGAATTGTTGCATGTGTAGGTATTGTAGCAGATGCATGGTAATGACCAATGTCTGTTGTCCATGTGAGCAGGAACTAAGCAGGGTACTGTCAAATGCGAGTTTCCAGAGTTGAACAGCCAAATGGCTGCATAATGTCTCAGATGACATACATTATCTTTGATGTCGTGTGTGACAATGGTCCCAAGCAGGCCACTTGCCATCCTAGTCTCTGGATTGACACTCCCTCACTATTGTGTGTCATGTGATGGTGGACCACTTGCTTGTGACATGGCATACAATGCACTCTGGATGCAGACACTGTGCAATACATCTCCTTGGTAAGTGGGGAATATACTGTATAACGAGAGGGCTTACACCACTGGTGTGATCTGTTGTGCTGAGTAGATGCTGGCATGTTTAACTTTGTGTTGAACTGTCACATGTACAACTGTTCCATACATGATCTGAGGGTCTAAAAGCATTCTATCTGAATCCATCATATTTGCATGTGTTGGGCAATGTGCACATGACAATATACGTCTGTAATGGACAGACAGAGTAGGTGTTACCACAAATAGGGGTGTATAGACATGGGTGGGAGAGTCACAATTACCCAATGGCATTGATGGGTGTCATCAGCTTGGTCAACATGTTGATGCGAAAACATAACATAGGTTGAACACTTACTGAACTTTCTGGAAATGCGACTTAGCTTGCCATTGAGAAGGGTGTATTCTGTCAGGTGGGATGCATATGTGAATCTGTGGAGGGTCAATATGTGGCTGGTGAAATGCTTCAGGGAGAGATGTGCTGACATGTTGGGGTGATATGTGTGCATCAGCAGTCAGTACTAGCTTGTAATTTGTTTTAGTATAAGATGGGAGGTACCATGAATCCCCTTCTGTTGTGGACACATTTAAGGGCTCTTTATGGACTGGATATCTTCTAAGCCTTATGCCCTTTCCGTGTTCTAATGGTGTTGAAATTGGCTATGTGAATAAGGTGTGCTCACATGCACCAATGTTGACTGGGGATATTCCTAGGCAGACTCATGTACAGTGGTTCTCTGTGCTAAGATCGCACACCACTTGGAGCCACATTTTCTCCTTTCAACTCTTCGGTACTACATGTGACACCTAGCTAAACTACTCATGTGCAACTTTCAACTGCATCATCTGTCAGTGGACAGATGTGTAAGTGTCATTTGGGGAAGGTTCACTGACAAAATATCGACCATCAAAATATCCCCTTACCAAAATATTGTGCCCAAAATTTTCGATATGAAAAATATCGTTATACTATACTTATAATGGTTGTATTAAATATAATGTTTTTAATATAATAAATATTAAGTATATTAAATAGTAACATTAATAAAAAATAGAGTTAATATATATATTTTAACAAATATAAAAAATAAACTTGATTAAAAAAAGTTACACACACATATATAATAATAATTATTATATATATTTACACATATCTATGTATAAACAATTATTAAAATTATTAAACTAATAATTGTAATTTATATTATAATGTTTTTTTTTAACTAATATAAAAATATAACATATATATATATATATATATATATATACTTCCACCTCCTTTCCGCCACGAAAAGCACAGGTACCTACACTGCTGGAATTACTCAGTTTTCAATTTTTATGTTCAGCTCACTGCTATGGCATAATGCGTTTTGGCAGTCAAAGCTGCCGTGTTCACATACCATATATATATATATATATATATATACACACAAATAACATAATATCTTTAAAAAACAAACCACTCTAATTCAATTGAAAAGGTAAACAACTTAAAATTTAGTAAAAATATTTTACGTATTAAAAACATTAATAATTATAAATATTATAATTTTAAAGGAACAAAAACAAATAACTACAAATACTATTATATATAAAATGCACAAATAAGTTTCATACACATATTTTTATTTAAAATTATATATTAACAAAAGATATTTATTAGATCAATTTAATTTAGGTACTTCCAACCCTATAACCCCAAAAACTCACAAACTGCACCTAAAACGTAACTTTAAAAAGCTAAATATTTACACTATCAATTTAAATATTTATCAACAAACTATTTATCATTAATTAAATATTAATTATTAATTAATTACAATTAATTTACTTCCCACAATATACCCCCACAAAACACACAACAAACTCATAAAAGTTAATAGAAAATTATTTACACAATTAACATCAATAAATATCACTGTAATATTTAATATTTATTTAAAATTTAGGTAGGGATGAGAATGGCGGGCTGACTTACTTCCGCCCGCCATCCTATCAGACAACAGTACCGCCCGACTTGCTGTCGGCGGTCCCATCAACCTTATTACAATGCGACCGCCTCCAAGGCGGTCGCACTGCCTATCTGCAGCACACGCCGCAGTACAAGAAATAGACATGGAACCTATCCCTGCACTAAGTGGCAGGCACCATGCAGTGCCTGCCACATGGTGCAGGGATATGTAGGGGGGCACCTAAATCCAAAATCAAGGACCAGGGGGCATGGGGGGCCCGCTACGTGCCCTCAATGTCACTTTCCGCCAGCGGGTGAACCGCCACGAAATGGGTGGCAGGGAGGGAGATCGTAATCCCTACGGCAGTGTCTGGTAGGCACCGCCACCATTGCAGGGATTGTGAGGCCCTCCGCCGCACCGGCAGGCTCAAGGAGCCCGTCGGATGTGTGGCAGTCATTGTTTCCGACCGCCATCACATCGCCCACCATTGTAATATGGCGGGCGGGAAACCTGTCTATGATGGCAGAGAGACCGCCACTGATGGGCTTTCAGTGGCGGTCTCACCGCCATCATAATTGGCCCCTTAATTATAATTCTTTAAAATGTATTTTACTCCCCACCCTATACTCCTACAAAATCCACAACCCACATCTAAAAACTGTAAAAAAATGAATTGCACAATTAACATAGTTAATTAGCAATTTAACCAATACTCTTAATTTTGGTCCTTGATTTTGGATTTAGGTGCCCCCCTACATATCCCTGCACCATGTGGCAGGCACTGCATGGTGCCTGCCACTTAGTGCAGGGATATGTTCCATGTCTATTTCTTGTATTGCGGCGTGTGCTGCAGCACGCAGCACCCACAGCAATACAAAAGATAGGCAGTGCGACCGCCTTGGAGGCGGTCGCATTGTAATAAGGTTGATGGGACCGCCGACAGCAAGTCGGGCGGTACTGTTGTCCGATAGGGTGGCGGGCGGAAGTAAGTCAGCCCGTCATTCTAATCCCTACCTAAATATTATTTCATTACAATGAATTAACTTCCCACCCTTTACCCCTATAAACCCCACAACCCACACCTAAAATTAAACTTTAAATAAATTAATTATACAATTTTAAAAATGAAATGTCAATTAAATATTTAATAGTACTTAACAACTAATAATTAATTAATTTAAATGAATTTACTTCCCACCCTTTACCCCTTGAAAACTCCCAGCCTGCACCTAAAAAATAATTATTTACACAATTAATTATCAAGTAATTAATATTAATTAGCAACTAATTATTAATTAATTAAAAATAAATTACTTCCCACCCTTTACCCCTATTAACTCCACGACCTTCACCTAAAAATAAATTGCACAGTTAAAATAATTAATTATCAATGAATTAACTAATATCGATTAACAACTAATTATTCATTAATTAAAAATAAATGACTTGCCACCCTTTACCCCTATAAACCACACAACACACGCATACATATAACATAAAAAAAATTAATAGCACAATTAACATAATTAAGTATCAATTAAATAAATATTATTAAATAAAAAATAATCTCCCCTATAAACCCACAACCCGTTATGGCACTAAAAATCACAAAATAATTAAATTTAATTTAATAACTACTACAAATATATTAAAAAACATAAACAATAATTATACAAAAAATGTACATCATATGCATTTTAAATATGTACTAAAATACATAATAATTAAAAAACGATATTTTAGACAACTATATGTTTGTAAATGATATTAATGACTTCAATATTTTATAAATCAATATTAATTTCCTTAAAATCAATATTATTGCCAACAATATTCTTGCTGATGATATTTTGGTATGGCGATATTTTTTTTTCAGACATTTTGTCAGAATACCCATTTGGGAAGTGTGAACAGTGTGGATTGGGCAATTCCATGTCACCTTCTTCTTGGTAGTTACATTTTACAATAATTTAGCTGTAGCAGGGCCCAGCAGCTCTACATGTTGTGTGTTAGGGACACCTGACCATTTGCTGATTGCATTCCATGTGGAAATTCTCTTTGATGTCATCAGCTAACTATGGTATGCTACAAGGGCCTAGGTTGCCAGAGTGATGATATCTCCTGCTACAACGAATGTAGTCATCCCAGTACATTTTGTGATCTATGCAATTGTGTAATGCTTTGTGTTATGATCTGTTTGGCCAGTATGTTAATGCAATAGCAGTTTTCCTATTTGTACTATGTTTTTCAGCATCAACCCAGGGCATCCAAGGAGACAGGGCAGAGACTATTGGGGAAGCAGCTGGGCACAGTAGTCTCCATTCTGGCAGTGACACAGAGGGACCCAGTGGCCCAGACGGAGAGGGAAGTGCCACGAATGAGCAGGCTGACACTACTGGATTGTCATTTCCATTTGAGTCAAGCTCCTGTGAACACTCCCTGGTGGTGGTGGAGTCCCGTGGACCGGCGTCTGCAACATCCAAGTCCACCACCCCCATCCATCTTCGCTCTCGCTGCTGCTCCACAGACAGCTGTCCGGGTCTGCTACCCTAAGAGGGGAGGAGTCTCCTTTGCACCAGGCACCTCATCCCCTGCCTCTGTCTCACCTGCTTCCCTGAGTGTAGAGTCCATTGACATCCTGAGGCAGATATCCGTGGGTCACGACAGCCTTCCACCAGTTCCAGCTTTCCACCCCACTCCTGCTTTTTCCCCATCCACAATCCCTATTTCTGTACCTACCGAAAGCATACGCAAACATCACCACGCATCCACCTCAACATGCACACGCAGCACACAAACACAAAACATAAGTCAAAAGACAGGTACTCACCCACTCACCAGGCAACTGACAACTTCACTACCACATCCATTGACATACAGGCAGACACCACACCCACTGCACCACATACCTCCACTACAGACATACAGGCAGATACCACACCAGCAGACACAGTCACTACAGACACCAAACTCACAGACACCACACAAGCAGCCACAGACACATCACAGACAGCACATGTCTCTACCTCCAAAACCCACCACTTGTGTATGTCCTCCCCAGTCTGCCCAAAAACTCTGCATGATTGCCCTCGACCAAACTCAAAAAGAGTACTTTGCCACCCCTACCCTAACCTTCCACCCCAAACAAACCAGCCCACCTCGACTAAAGCCCAGCCTACCCCACAAGGCCATAAAAAAAAGTAAGACTACCCATACTGACACCTCCCCACCCCCTCCTAAAACCCAAAGGACCTCTTCCCCACTCCACCCCAGCTCTTCAAAGGGGAAGAAAAGAAAAGAAAAACCAGCCCCCATACCCTTCACTACCTTTCATGCCTACAAAATACCAACATTTTGTAACCCAGCTCTCCCAAACCTGAGCCCAGCTCTACCACAGACCCACCCAACCCCACTCAATCCTGTGCCCAGCCCTTCCAAAGAAAAACTCAGCCCACCCTATTAACATCCTTGAGGTGCCTGGACTGACCACTAGATGCTCCTTCCTGGGAGGTATCTAGGACAGTGTTTTGGAAGGCAAGTTTGGATGGCACAGTAGTATGCTGGCCCATAAGACTAATACTTGAACTGGCCATTGGCCTTTTTGTTTGAAAACCCATTTGGTCTATATAATAAAGCACTTACTTGGTTTTGTAGTCCTTTGTCCAGCTATTGCTACTGATGCTAAATGTTGTTCTAGTAACTACAGTTGTGTTTGTTTCACCATGATAGCTGACCCTTTTTCATTAGTAAGTATATTCTTACATTGGGGAATGTTATGGAGTTACAGAGGCCGACAGTCAATGTTCACTGGATGTATATGTGGGATGAGTTCCAACTGGGGCAGACATTGCATTGGATGGTCTATGATATGATAAATATTGCAGCTTGCTTTGGCCAATGGCCACAACTTTCAGCATGTAGTACTCCCAGAGATGTAGGGTGCATATGTGTTTAGTGTGTACAAAGTAGGTATTTGCTTCTGCAAACATGAGGGTTGTTGTGTTGTTATATCTAATAGGTACTTTGGATGCACATGTACCCTTTTTCATGTGTGTTTTTAAAATTACTTTTACTAGATATGTGAAAACTGCTGTTGCTGCTATGTTCCTAGTTATGAACTTGCAATTGCACATTAGCCACATGTGAATGCCACTTTGTGACAAATTCTGTTAGGCACAGATATGACTAATTACACAGGTCCTGTCCACATGGAGACTTGGAGGCAGGTGCTATATGGATTGCGGCCTGGCCCTGTAGGCTTCTTATAGTCCCTTTGGCTTTGGTAACACATATCTGCAGTGAGTCTTTACACTCTGGGCTTCTCTAGCTTTACACCTTGGTTTGTGGGAATCCCATTTACCTGACTTGCCTTTTTCATGTGGATGATGTGTGTGGGCCCATTACAGTGGCTGGAGACATTTATTCACTGAGAATCCTAGCCTTCCCTAAGTCTCCCTAAGTCTCCTTGAGGTATTGAGTATGCCCTCACCTTTACAGAGAAAGAAAGAAGGAGAAAATGGGGGAGGGGTTGAGAAAACACTGCAGCGCTGGCTGTTGTAGAATGGTGCTGGAAAGATGCGGACTAATCTAGTATCATGTTTTGGACTGGTACTCTGCTTTACTCTTGTTCTCTAGGTGGAGTTGATTCTGAATATAAATGATCTGTACCAGAAAGTTATTATTCCTGCAAACAGTATATACTTATGTGGTGTAACACCTTTCAATATCAGAGTGAATCTCTTACCTTGCTCCAAAGCCTTGGAAATGTTGATGAGGCTTGACGTTGACCAGGATATCCGAGCTCATCCCCAAAAACCAACAAATAAACAAACATAAGAGATAAAGTCTAACCCACAAGAGGAACTGGGAAGGGGAAAACAAGAAATGTAATGGACACAATGCCCAGTGTACGCACTAAGGGGCATATTTACGAGCCCGCTGCGCTGCCAGAGCGTCTCTTTTTGTGATGCTCTGGCGGTGCAGATTACAAACTCATCTCTATAAGGCCACGCAAAGCCACTATAATGGGCTTTGAATGGCCTCGTAGATATGGAGTAAGGCATGGTAGCACAAAATTGCTGCGTTGCCTTAGTCTGTGTTTGGGAGGCATTTCATGGGCGTTGCGCTGGGTTTTCCCATGCAATACCCATGGATTTTGACGCTGCCCCAGATTTACAAGAGCATGTAAACCTGGGTAAGTGCCAAATCCTTATGTCTCCTGAGGTGAGGCGTAACAAGGAGAAATTTCTTTATTTGTCTTCGTTATTTCCTCTTTCTATGTGGAGAAAGAGAGAAACTCTGCTTAGGATTGTTTCTGTGCAGGAAGGTGCCCCTTCCTGCATAAACCAACCCTGCAGACAACACAGGCACCCTTGCACCATGGTGCAAGGGTGCCTTTGATAGCGCTAGGCAGCTGAAACAGAGCCAGCTCAGAGAGAAAGAGCAGGAATGCATCATATTGCATCAATAAGGTGCATTCCTGCCCTCTCACTTTGGCATAGGGCAGCGCAGCAAGGTGTTTTGTTGCACTGCCCTACGCCAAATTCCTGTAAATAAAAACCTTAATGGGAACGAGGAGCCAATACAATTATAAAATGTTTCCAGGCAAAGAACTATGCTTGCAGTGTGGTTAAATACGGCTTGCTGGAGCCACCTTTCTAGTAACAATACATGTACATACATATTACCTACATCTGTACTAAATCCCTTTGCCCATCCCTACCTGCTCACATGGTGAGCACTACAGGCAATCTGTTGCCCTGTACTAAATTCACTTCATTTTTTATTGCTCCCTCTGTTGATACACGTCATTATCACCAGCCACAAATGTTCATTATTTAGTATGTTGATACTTTGAAGCAACCTGGAAGGTTTTTCATTTTTTAGGTACCCTATACCATCCCACATCGAACTTTACTCATCAATGGTACCACAGTATAGTCTCTCTTGACAGATGAGGCAAGGTCACCCACACAGTGACATCTTAGGGAGTGTACCCCTTCATCAACACGCTTGGAGACGGTGTCACAAGTATCTTACAAAATCCTGTCAATTTACATCTACTCAGTGGGTCATGAAACAAAGTGCTAGCTGTAGCATACTGATGTTATGAACACTAGGGGGCATATTAGCAAGGGCTTTATCGCCGCTTTAGCGGCACTTTTTGCCGCTAAAGCGGTGATTTTTATATCGCCCTATCAGCAAGCTGTCGCTAACAGGCGTTAGCGACAGCTTTCTGGTGATAGCGGCCGGTTTTCCCATCGCCTTGCATGCCAGCGATAATTATCGCTAATGACATGCAAGGTAGGCGTTCCCAACTAAAAGCGACTGAAAACAGTTGCTAACACAACTTCCCCCTATTAGCAACGCAGGCGAAGCGATAAAAAAACTCCTGCTAAAAACATGACTTACTTGTTTGTTCAATGGAGGTGGATTGTCAGGCTAAGTCCCCCATGGCGTTAATGCGTGAATATCGCTGGATTTCCAGCGATATTCACGTATTTCGCCGCTATCGCTGGATATTTTATCGCATTGGAGATAAACGTTGCTAATAGCGTGTTATCTCCGCGATAAAATCCAGCGATACGCGGCGATAAAAAAAAAACGCGCTAAGCGCGGTTTGCGATAATTATCGCAAGTTGTTGCTAATATCCCCCTAGGACCCTTGTGGTTCTGGGTGGACTCTAAACGGAACTACGTCATATGTAGGGAGGTGTTAAGGTGTGGTTAATGGGAAGTATGATGTAATGAGCAGTGTGTGAGTGCAAGCTGAGGAATGAAGTAATGCTTACCTGAAGCTTCTGTGTGGCAAAATTCATCTGCATGCTCCAGGGCTTAGGAAGACGCTACACTACCTAGGTACTAAACAGCATTTGAAAATGGTCAGCTATGCATCCCCTTTCAAAACTACAAATCGTTACTAATAGGAAATGTCCTACGAGAACTCCAGCGTTTCCTGTTTCATAGCTATTTTTTTCAAAGAATATAAATCAATATGTGCAGTATCCACTCCATGTAAAAAACAAAATATGTTCTTATCTTTTGCTTTTACATTGGACAATTAAACATCAGAACTTTGACAGACTTGTGCACAACAATTAATATGATGGCTCACAGGAGCAACAAAAATGCAAAAACGCCAAATGAAAGTGATCAGACCTTTTCTAAAAAAAATAAAGTTATTTGGCTTTCTGAGTTTATGAAATACAGATTATTAAAAGAAACGCACAAGGGCACATAGTTAGCTCTCCATGCCAAAAAAAAGATAGTACAGAACGAGTTTGGCCATGTGATAGTTGTGTGGAAACCTATCAAGTCCAAGATGAGTCACGATTTAAAAACTATCTGGGAGTGGGCACGCTATAAAAGCCAGTACATGCTTTCAGCAGAACTGACATAAAATGTTGGAGTGCTACAGCTAGGATACGAGGTGCAAGAATGCTGAGCTTAAAGAAGCCTCCATGTGTATCCAATTAAACCCCAAATGAAACTTTCAACGAGTTGAACTGCTGTGCAATTGGGTTTCGCAGATCTTTTCAATGAACCCCCACTGTGATTCGTTTAATGATGTCATAATAGAGTGCACGTAAAATCACATCTCCCTACGAAAAAATGCTGCTTTGCGAGGATCAATTAGAAGAAGGAAACAAAAACTGGTTGCGGAAGAGACAATTGTTTTCTATTCGAAAAGTTTGGCCATTTTCTTATGTTTTTGAAACAATGAGATATAAACTCATCAAAAGCAACTGTTACTACTGCAGACAGACGTGCATCAGCCTCTCTGTTGCCTGAAGCTAAGGGATGGCTCATTAGGCGACTCCTGTGGCAAAAGCTGACAATGCCGATATGATGAGCTGATGTGAAAAATGTGTTTTTTTGTCATTAGAATGCCAACCTTATTTTAAGATTATGTTTGTGGATAGTGATGGAGCAGGGGTTTAAGAAAATAAAACCTGCTCGGATTAATTCCTCGGTAACATTTACTAATGGTGTGCGGAGAATCTAACATGCAAAAACATAAAAACATGGGGAAATGCTTGTGCGCATGCGTGCACTAATGCGTGGACTAATGTATGAAAACTATGCCGCATTCGCGTTCGGCTTGAAAAATTAAAATAATAATAATGCTGCTTTCTGTGCGTTAATGCTTTAATAGATGAATAACGCAGGATAGTGCACATGGTGGGTGGTGAACAGTGAAAATTATATATCATGAAATTAATAATGTCTGTGTTTTATTCATCGTAGTGAAGCTTGCATGAACTTACATCAGTTACATGATGAGACAAGGGCTAAATAGCTGAAGAATTAAATGGAAGCTGAAAATTTGAGCTATGAGAGAGAGATGAAGAAGGCTATGTCAATGACCTTCGTGATCCGTTGTTTGTCTGCCAAGTAACGGAAGGATGGTCGTGAAATCATTAACAAGTGAACAAACTTCTTCCGCGGAAGCTGCTGAAGGCGGACAATAAAATATAACGTTTTTCGTAACATGTTGCAAAAGGAAGGAAGCTGTATTCGTGAAAGTGGATTACGTATTGATGAAAAGTTTGAACAATGAATGCTGTGAAATCATGGACTATGGTGGTGTGATTAGAACACCCCCTAAACTAACCAATGAGAGACTGAGATTCTGAGAATGTTGCTACTATGGTGGGATGGACATGTAGGTTTTTAGAGTATAAATGGGGTGTCTGGGGGTGTATTTTGGGTCGCCTCTTGGAAGAAGCTAGTGAGGGAAGATCGTCGCTGTCCGTCGGTTTGCTGTATGCAGATAGAGGCCTACCTGTTTCCTGTTCCTGTTCTATTCTTTGTTCCCTGAATCTTTCCTGGGGAACCCCCATCTATTCTCGTGGCCAGGGGGTAGATTTTCTACTAAAATACTTAGGTTCGTATAGCTAAAACTGTAACTTGCATTATTTTTGCTAAGTATATTTGTCTCTGAAACTCATGTCTCTTCATCTATCCACTCCCTTATTGCATCCAAATCCTTGTGATATGAGTTTGAAATATATTTGCTTTGATAAATGTTCTCTCACTGTGATTTATTCTTTGTCTGCTTTGTAAAACTGCACATGATGAGCATTTACCTTCACATTATTTGCGATAAATATTATTAACCTTATTTGAGTTTGTGCTTTATTCAGTAGTATAGATCAATAATTAGTTATCATCAACTCTTCAACTAATGGTCCATCGACCAGAGGAAAAAGAGTTTGATCACAGGTTCAATTATGTATCTAGTATGTTAGGATGAGCCTGTAGCTGGTGAACAACTGATTTAGCGAAATAAACTCGAAACAGTGCTATCGGGGATATATGTTGGGTGTATGTGTATGGGCCAATGTTAGTGAATTATCAGTTATTGATCCCTGATTGGCGCTGGATCAGTTTTTGGTAGCAGAGGATGGTTATTATTGATTAGTTTGGTAATAAGTATTCATTATTTGTTTCTTTAACATGAAGAGTTAGTGTTTTTGTTCTATGTTGTCTTGAAGTACGGGTACTGAGTTCCCTAAGATCCCGGGATGATAATGTATTAGCCTGAAGAGGCAGAAGAATAGTGTGGATAAGGTATCACACTGCAGAAGTACTTTGTCTGTTGTCGTAATACTCAACGGCGAGAGGCTGTTGGTGTTATATTAGGGACTATTTTGTTTGAGAGTAGATTTGTGTGAAATAGCGAAGGGTCCACTTCCGAAACTCTGGCCTTACATCCCCGAAGGAGTACCAAGACCTCTTTCCATGTGAAAGTCCTCTTCCGAAACTTTGGCTAGTATCCCTAGAGGAGTACCAAGTCCTCCTGTAGCTTGTTTGGGTGTGGAATAGCGCTGGTCACTATTTTACTCGAAGTGAAAGAATATTTCTTTTTGAAGTGAAGACTATCTCTTTATTTAGTGGAACAGACAAAGTAGCATTGTTCTATGTTTGTTTCTTAATAAGTTTAATTGAAAAAGTATAGTAAAAATATTGCCGTATTATTTTGTAAAGGGAGGGTCAGTAGAAAGGAGTAATATTGACGTCATGAAAAACCGCGCTGGCATTGGACAGGCCGCTGGCGTTCAAAGCACTGTGATTGGACGATCACTGTGAGCCGCGCTAGTATTGGTTAAGGTACTGAATACGTAGGAGTGTTCTGATTGGTTTGTTAGTGTGAGTCGCGCTGGCATTGGACGGTTGTTAACAAATAGAATAAGCGAGAGTACGAAGAGTTTGTTGTTTATTTACTGAATTGTGTTTTTTAGTGAGAAGTTTTGGAGAAATGAAGTTAGTTAATAAGATAAAGAGTTTCTTTAAAAAGGACAAACCAATAGTTACGAGAGAGGGAATTTTTATTCCACCTCCGGGAACAGCTGCTTCTTTTATGATGTTGGAATGTGGTTATCAAACGTGTACTTGGTTAGAGAATTGGGTGAAATACACGGAAGATGATGGTGTTTTAGCCTTTCCAGAGCATGGTATATTTAACATAAGGATTCTACAGAATCTGAGAGAATGAATGAATTCTCTTGAACCTAGACCTAGACCTACTCAGTATCAAGCACTTGAGGAATGGGAATATGAGGCATATGAGCGAGAGAAGTATAGAGGCGGAAGAAGATCCAGAAATATTATGACTAGATATCCTTTTGAAAGTCGGGGAGAAAGAATGAAAAGATGGAGGAGAGCGGTTGTGACAGAGGGTCTGTATCCAGTTTTAGTCGCTGTAGAAGCAAACGGAGGCAAATGTAAAGAGAAAAAGAAAATGTGGAGTCATCAAGGATAGATTTTGTCCTAAGTGATTCTGATGATGAGTTATTAGATGACATTTTAACTAAAAAAACCTCCACCTTATCAAGAGAACACAAGTGAGACAGTCCCAAATGCACCTTTAATGGGAACCCCACTAATTCTACAGGTTTCACAAGTTCCAGTAGTGACTAGAGCAGTACAAGAGAGTGAAATGGATATGTTGAATAGGGCAAGAGAGGAGTTGACTCAGAAAATAAATCAATTGAATTTAAATGCGGAAGCATTAACAGTGCCAGTAATGATTGGACCTGTAGTTCCGTTGTATGGAGAAAAACAGAATATATCAAAAGTCCATACGATGACAGTCCCAATGAATAGAGACAGGAATAAAGTGGTAATGATAGATGATCAGGTGGAACAGACAGAGACAAGTACTTAATTAATTGATTTGCCAGTTTGTGAGTTGTTAACTGAAACCCCTAAGGGAAGTGCGCAAATGGATCCGAGAAGATTAGTGCAGAATGTTACTCCGATATCAGGGAGTTCGATGGGACCCTCACCAGATGAATTAGATGACTGGATAAGGGGAATGGAAAAATGAAAACCTCAACCACAGAGTATAGATGTGGGTAAATTGAGAGTGGATTTGGAAGAAATGATTATTGGTACAATAAGTCCAGACAGATTGGGAAATTATCGAGATGAAGAGTTGTTATTTCTGTGCAAAAATATTACGTGGAAAGCGAGAAATCTCCATGAAAAGTTAACAGAGGCTGCTAGTGAATATGGAGTGGATATAGAGAAGTCAAAGGTGTTACAAAAAACATATAGATTGGATTTTACTGAAAAAGATTTAGAGAGTTTGAATGCGTCTGGTAAAAGATTGCAAATAAAAGAATTAATAAATAATCTGAAAAAATGGGGAGATGTAGAATGGTGGAAAGGTAGATGGGCGAAAAATAAAGAAGAAATGAATGCCAATAAAAACGCGTCTTTATTTCCAGTGAGAGAAACAGAACAGGCTGAAAGGGTGTGTCCAATGAGAGAAGTTCCGGGTGGTGGATATGTTCACGTACCTTGGACAAGACAGGATATAATGTTTTTTTACTCATGACTTTCCTAGGTTGAGGGAAAAACCAGTTGAATGGTACAAACAAGTAGAGAGGTTTGAGAAGGTTTCAAAAGTCTTGTTGAAAGATCTGGATGGTTTATTTGAGATTGTTGTTCCAGCAGATTTATGGACAGAGTGTAAGATTACTGTTGATTGGCCTAAGGAAGAATATCCTAGAGATCCAAAAACAGGTGCACCTTCAGATGAGGTGATGAGAAAATATCATCAGGTGATTACATACTTGAAAGGAAAAATTTCTCCGAAAGAAACAGAGTGGGTTAAAATTGACAGAACAACCCAAGAACCAAAAGAGTCAGTACATGCTTATTATGAAAGGTTGTTACAGGTGTTTAAACAATACAGTGGGTTTGAGAATATTGGAGATAAAGATATGGGACATTTTGTATATCGTTTTGTATTTGGATTAAAACCAGAAATTAGTAACATGATTCAGCAACATTTGATTTGTTGGCAGAGTAAAACGGTTGATGAGATATTGAGGTATGAAAATAATTGTAGTGATGATATTGAATCGAGACATGAGAAGCTAAAAGAGAAAATTATGTGGGCACAAGTGAAGGTAACAGAACAGCAAGAAGGAAACAGTGGTTTTCAAACAGATTTTCAGATGAGAGGTCAGAATCAGAGTGGTCAAGTAATGAGTGGTGGTAGAGGTAAAGGTAAGATGAACAGAGATGAAATGAAAAAGAAATATCCTTGTCATGCGTGCGGTAAACTTGGACATTGGAAGAACGAGTGTAGATCTGCTGAGAAAAATAATGGGCTGAATCAAAATTTAAATTCACAGATGCAGAATGAGGTGGTTGTGAGTCAACAACAACAACAACAGCAGCAGATAGTTACTCCACAGTTACAGGTACGACAAGCTCCAATGCCAAATAATGTGAATGCTCAGGTGCAGAGATACAGTGCGAACACTGGATTTCACGCGAGTGAACAAATTGGTAAGAATCAAAATGTGCAAATGATTCCACAATATTTGTTGCAGTGCAATGAGAGTGATACAGACTCATCTCAATGACGGTGCCTGAGGGGGGAGGAAGAGTGCGTGCTTGGCGCAACTCTATAGGTAGATCAGTCAGGTCCATTTGTTGATGGAAAAGTGGAAGGTAATGATATTACATTCCTAGTGGATACTGGTGCTACCCGTTCTACTGTGAGAGCAGCAGAAATTCCAAACCTACTCCTCTCGGGAGAAACTATCCAAGTTGTAAGAGTTTCCAGCAAGCATATTAGAACTCCAATAACAAAGCCAATAGAAGTTCATATTGGAAGATTCAGAGACATGCATCGGTTCGTGGTATGTGATAGGAGTCTGGTGAATCTGTTAGGGAGAGATTTACTGTGCAAAAGGAATTGCACAATTTATTGTACACCAAATGGAATTGCTTTTCAAACACCAGATGAGGATGCTGCGTTTAAAATGATGTTAGCAAGGCAAGGGACAGAAGTAGATGAACTATTTTCACTTCTTACTGAAGAAAATTTGCCTGCAGAGTTGAGAGATACTGTAAGATCTGATGTATGGGATTTTTCAGGTAAAGAGATTGGCCTGATGAAAGGTGTGGATCCTATTCAGGTTACGGTGAAACCGGGTGTAAAGTTTCCAAACACACCCCAATACAAAATGAGTACTGAGATAACAGCGGGAGTAATTCCTGTGATTGACCAAATGATTGAGCAAGGTATTTTAAAGGAAATACTAAGCAGTCCTTGTAATTCACCTATAATGGGAATTAAAAAGCCAAGTGGAAAATATAGGCTAATACAGGATTTACGAAAGATAAATAAGATTGTAGTACCCTGTTGTCCAATAGTGCCAAATCCAGAAGTAATTCTATATCAGATTCCCTGTGATGCAGAATGGTACACAGTAATTGATCTGTGTCAAGCATTTTTCTCGATTCCTTTACATCCGGATAGTCAATATTTATTTGCGTTCCGGTTCGGAGATCGTGTTTTGGCATGGTGCCGAGTTCCTCAAGGGTACACAGAGACTCCATCGATTTTTACTCAGATTTTGAAGAAATGTTTGGAGACTTTGATTATGCCAGAAAAATCGCTTTTGGTTCAGTACATTGATGATCTATTGGTGGCATCAAAAACACGAGAGGCATGTGTGACAGATGCAATTGCCTTACTGAATCATCTGGCAGAAGGGGGACATAAAGTGTCACAAGTAAAGTTACAGTTTTGTAAACAAGAGGTCCAATATTTGGGACACAAAATAGAGAAGGGAGTGAGAAAAGTGACACCAGAAAGGATCAGTGTGATTCAACAAATTAGTCCTCCTAAAACTCAGAAGGAAGCAAGAATGTTCCTGGGAATGGTTGGATACTGCAGACAGTGGATCCGTGGTTTTTCACTGATTGCAAAACTTTTACAGAGGTTGATACACAAAGATGTGACTGATCCGATTGAATTGGATGATGAAGGCATGAATGCTTTTATTGAGTTACAAGACAGTCTTTGTCGAGCACCTGCATTAGGAATGCCAGACTATACAAAGGATTTTGCGTTGTACTGTTGTGAAAGAGATGGGTGTGCACTTTCAGTTTTGACTCAGAAACATGGGATGGCTCGACGTCCAGTGGCATATTTTTCTGCTACTTTGGATTCAGTGGCTGCAGCATTACCAGGTTGTTTGAAAGCAGTGGCTGCTACTTGTGTGAGTGAAGCGATTGTGATGGGACATCCAGTTGAAGTATACGTGCCACATTCAGTTGAGATTCTTTTGACAAGGACACGAACGCAGCACATGACCTATAGTCGGCTGACTAGGTATGAAAGAGTAATACTTGGTGCTGAAAATGTGACAGTAGTGAGATGTACGACAATAAACCCGGCAACATTATTGCCAAGTCCGTTTTGTGAAGAGGTAAGAGATGAAGCGGATCATGATTGTTTGGATGTGACAGATTTGTGCACGAAACCAAGGCCAGATATTAAGGATATCCCGTTAGAGGAATCAGATAGTGTGATGTTTGTTGATGGATCTTGTCTGAGAAATGAAAAAGGCTAATTGAGTTCTGCTTATGCAGTATGTACAGTGGCTGCGGTTCTGGAAGCATTCTGAATAAAAGGGGTAAATTCAGCACAAATTGCTGAGCTCATAGCTCTGATTAGAGCATGCAAAATTGGCAAAAATTTAAAAGTAACCATATTTACGGATAGTCAATATGGTTTTGGGGTGGTTCATGATTTCGGACAATTATAGATGCAAAGGGGATTTCTGACTTCTTCAGGTTTTCCTATTAGAAACAGCAAAAATGTGAAAATTTATTGGATGCTTTGCAATTGCCAAAGAAAATTGTAGTGGTCAAATGTTCTGCACATAAGTCAGGAAATGATTATGTGACAAGCGGCAACAGATACGCTGATCAAGTAGCGTGTTTCTGTGCACAAAATTCAATTGCGATAACCAGAGGGGTGGAGAAGAAACAAACTAATTGCCACCTAATGTTTTCCTCCTGGGAAACCTGAGATGGAATTAGACATTTACAAGAAGAGGCAAGTGATGAGGTAAAGGAAATTTGGAAAAAATCAGGCTGCAAAAAGAGAGCAGAAGATGAAGTTTGGGTGTATATAGATGAAAGACCAGTTATGCCAGATTCTTTACTTTCCCAAATGGCAAGGGTATACCATGGAATTACACATGTTGGAAGAGATGCAATGATAACGCTCTTCAAGCAGTCATGAATTCAGGGTCATTGCAGAGAGTTTATTCCAGAGGTGTGTTACCTGTCAGCAGCAAAATCCAGGCAGAAAGACAGTTGTGAGTTGGGGGCGAATTGGAAAAGCAGCAGGCCCATTTACGAGGCTCCAGCTTGATTTTATCGAGCTTCCCCCATGTAACGGACTTAAATATGTTTTGGATGTTGTTTGCTTGTTTTCTCGTTGGGTAGAAGCTTATCCAACAAGAAGAAACGATAGTTTGACTGTTGCAAAACTGCTATTAAGAGAACTAATTCCTAGGTTTGTTTTTCCAGTCACTTTAGAGACAGATAGGGGAACTCATTTTATTAATGAGATAATTCGGATGATCTGTGCAGCACAACAGATTGAACAAAAGATGCATTGTGCCTACCTACCAGAAGCATCTGGAGTGGTCGAGCAGATTAATGGCACTATAAAATCTAGATTGGGAAAGGTATGTGCATCAACAACTCTGAAGTGGCCTGACGCTTTACCCTTGGTATTGATGAGTCTTAGAAGCATCCCAGATAAAAAGACTGGATTGAGACCTCATGAAGTGCCGATGGGAAGAGCAATGAGACAAGCGATTGTACCAGCAAACAAACTGATGAATATTTCTGATGATCTAGTGCATGGGTCTCCAACCGGTCGATCGCGAGCTACCGGTAGCTCGCCGACCCTCTAGGAGTAGCTCGCACCTCCTTTCTAATTATTAAGATGTGATTTTGCATTTTTTTTTGTATTCCTTCATTCTCTTTTAGGGCTATCAGCCCTTGCCCGCCCTCACCCAAACCAGCTGCTCAGATTGGCTAAAGTGAGCTTAGCAGGGGCGGGGCGGGCTGAAGAACGTGAACTTCTTCCTGAAGTCACGCGCCACCTCTCTTTTCCAGGCTGGCATTGTGCTTCGTATTTCGCATTTGATCCTCCCGGAGAAGCTGCGAGGTAAGAGGGCCCCAGGCCGAGCAGAAGCATAGTGACTTGGTAAAATTGACTCCATGCATGCAAGGCCCTTTGGTTTAATTTAACGTCTGCTGCCACCGCACTTTAGATCTGCGTTCAGAAATAAAGTGCGGTGGCAGGCGACTTTAAAATCAAAGGTCCTTGCAGGCACTGAGCTGCTACCGCTGTGGCAGCCAATGCTAAAATGCAAGGTCCTTGTCTGCGCAAATCTGCTTTCACTGACTTCACCACACTTTCATTTGCCTTCGCGTAGTAGTCAGTGAAAGCGGCTCAGTGCATGCAAGGACCTTTGATTTTAACATGGGCTGCAACCGCGCTTTACATCTGCCTTAAGTAATAAAGCGCAGTGGCAGCCGATGTTCAAATTAAAAGTCCTTGCATGCACTGGGCAGCTACCGTGCTTTACATCTGCCTGCCTTCAATAGTAAAGCATGGTGGCAGACAATGTAAAAATCCTTGCCTGAACTGAACCTCTTTGACTGTCATGCAAAGGAAAATATATAGCGTGGTGTAGTAATCAGTTAAAGGCTTTCACTGATTACTAAACCGCGCTATATATTTGCCTGAAGTAGACAGTAAAAGCTGCTCAAAGCATGCAAGGATCTTGGATTTTAACGTCAGCTGCCACCGCGCTGTACATCTTTCTTCAATAGTAAAGCGCAGTGGCAGTCGATGTTGAAATGAAAGGGCCTCACATGCACTGAGCCTCATTTTTGTCATTTAATTGAGGTGCAATTTGAAAACTAAGGTCAGACTGGGGCAAACTATGACAGTATGTCGAAAAAATGTACTTGTAATGGCTTGTTCTTCTCTGATTTTTAAAGCCCAGACTGCAAAATTGCAAAATTCATGCCACAGAAAGGGAGAATCTTTCCAATCTCCTACTTTTGCAGTAAGGCACCGGCTCTAGAATGAGTTAATGTAGGTAGGAGACCCATCAGACATTTTGTTAGAGGTGGGCGAACTAAAAAATTAACAGGTAGAGCAGAATGGTTTTTGAGACGAAGAAGACAAGTAAAATAAATTCAAATATGCACTGGCAGCCCTCAACATTTTGAGCAGGTGCAGCACCATGGCTGGGATTTACACAGACAGATTATGCACTCACATTCAAAACCTTTTTTGTAGAGGTTGACACCTGTGTGCCTTAGGAGTATGTAGCAATTGTGCACAGAGGGCAGCTGTACTGTTAGTGAATGGCTTTTGAGAAAATGGAGATGTGCTTAGTGTAGGATGCAGAAAATGCTGGCATCTGAAATCTGTGCAGTGTAGCACGAAGTGTGAGAACATAATTGAGTTAAATGAAAACTAGACTGCAAAGTAAGCCTTTGTAAAATAGACTACAAATTAGGGTTTTGATTAAATAAAAGGCTGCCAAGAGATTGGAGTTGAATTACTGGAAGTAGAAGACTGGGCAGAGAGTGCAAGGCTTAGCAGACAGTATATTGCTGAACAGAGTGAAGAACTATGGCTATGCATTTTCTGGACTTTGCAGAGTTGAAGCATGTGTTATAGAACTGAGTGAAGTGCTTTATAGTGAAACTAGGGTTGCCACCTTTTCAAATACCAGACATTTGTTGCTGTTTTAATAGTCTGCAAAAACCCAAGCTTGAAAGAAAATCATATGTATTCATTTGTAACATAACTTTTCTCCCTTTGTTTACTTTACTTTATTTGATAATGAAGAAAGGGGAGGCATTCTGTTGCAGCATTGTATCTACTCTAGCGCTTACTAATCCAATGTGTGGCACTGAAGCACTTACCTACATGGTCAGCAAGCTATGGCATGTGTAGGGTGGGTGGTTGGACATGTTTTTGTTTGGTTTGTGATCCTATGTGGGAAGTGTTTCCTTGTCTTCCCTGATGAACACCAATAATTAGGCTTAAAGTCAATGAAGCTGGGCGTGGGGGTCTCCGATACCATTGCGCAAGTTGCTTGGCCTTTAGTAGCTCACTGCGATTTTCACTGATCAGAAGTAGCTCTCACTACAGAAAAGGTTGGAAAACCCTGATCTAGTGCTTGATTATTGCAAAGGATTGGCTGATCTGGTGCGTTCTGTGTCTCATCAGGTTGGAGAAATGCAACCACAACACAGCCGGATCAAGCACATGATCTGAGTCCAGGAGAGTGGGTTCTTGCCAAGAAACACGTGAGGAAGTCGTGTTTAGAACCCAGGTGGCATGGACCTTATCAAATTATTTTGGTGACAATAACAGCAGTGAAGTGTGGTGGCTTGCCAAACTGGATTCATGCGAGCCAGACCAGGAGAGTCCCAAGTCCACTTGAAAGAGAAGGTGAGCAGCAACTGGCAGATAAAAACAAGAAACCAGAAGCTGAAGGTTGTGAAGCTAAAGAATCTAGAGTGACCGATTCTGACAAGCAAAATGATGATGAACAGCCTAGCACAAGTCAAGTAGAGTGGGCACCAGCTACTGGGTCTCGTAAGACTGCTGTTGAGCAAGTAGAAAGGGAAGATACAGAAGATCAAGAGCAAGTTCAACAAAGAAAGGGACTAAATAAAAGAGTCTGTGAACCAGAAAGAAAGGGTGAAGAAGTGGTTCAAGCAAAGAGAAGCGAAAAAGGGCGATAATTGGCCAAGTGGAGTAAAAGACTGAAATACACTCTTGAAAAGAGAAGGCCAGAACAAATAAATGAAGTATCAAGCCAAACTGAACAAGAAGAATCAGAGGAAGAATGAGTACGAAGAACAAGGAGAATAAGAGTCCCAAGCAGAAAATACAGAGCTCCTGAATGGACATATGTAATTTCAGAAGAAATTAAAAGCACAGATCAAATAGAAAGAGAAACTGGTACTAGTACTGAGCAAATTGATGAAAGCAAATTAAAACGCCTTAAAAGAGAACAGTGAGAATTAAGGTGCAACAAAATTCAGTGAAAATATTTTGAAAGTTCCTGATGATCTGAAGAAGTCTCTTTTTAAAAAAAAAAAAGAAAAAAAAAAAGAGGGGGTAACGAAAAAGCTTTCTTCTTGAAGTGTTGGATACGCTATCTTTCCGGTGGTTGTTTGGACAAGTTTGTCAAAAGATTTTTAGAAAGTTTTTAGGTTTTTCTTAGATTTTTATTTTTTTATAGTATACAAAATGGCAGAAGATATAGTGATTGAAAATCAAGAACCGAGTTATAAACGTAAATGTATTAAAGCTTGCTTATGTAGTGTTTTGTGATTAATGTTAATATGGTTAATATTAACTGTCTTTGTACCTGTTTTAATGGTGACTAATATCAAGAATAATACTAATAATGTGATTAGTGAAAGAATGGATCCTGTTACTAAAGAAACCCCAAAAATTAACAATGATCAAGTTGATGATAGCATTTATCATCATGATAAATCAATTAGTGATTTCTCGTTAAATGTCTTTACAAAATTGTTGTATGAATATGTGGATACGATGAATGTGAGAGACTGTTATGTGTGCATGCAATTACCTTCATCTGTCTCAGAGGGGGTGACATATCATCACCTTCCTTTAACATATGGTGTCTCATGTAGTGTCCTAACGAGTCTTTTCTACGTGACGGGGAAGTTGGAGTACTATTATTCAAATATGGATTTAGTGTTTTCAGAAATTCCTATTAGAAAAGATATGAATAAGGTGTATAGTAATAAAAATGCGGGATACATGGGAGAATTTTTCCATATTACACAGACAATAGATACAGTATATGCTCATAGAAATAATTTTACTTGTAGTTTGCGGGCTGAAGAGAAAGAATTCATTAACATGGTTGAAGATAGAAGACAGGATTTTCAAAGGAAAGCTGCTGAACAGAAGTCACGTGTACCACCATGGGCTTTTAGAGAGGGAAATTATAAGAAAGGAGAAACTTACGCTGCAATGTCTCTGGATTGGTATCATAAAGGGAAACTTTATTTACTTAGACTAAAAACTGATTATAATAATTATTTCATTGGTACTAGTGAGTGTGAACATACTTTCCTAATAACTGGTGGATGGGGATTAAAAGGTGGAACCAATCCTGTATTTCCTGGAATATATTATGTGTGTGGTAAAAATGCTTAATATAGGTTGCCTGCACACTGGTATGGTAGTTGCTATTTTGGCATTGTATTTCCTAAGGTTTATCATGTAGATAGAAACAATAAAATCAATTAAATAAAACATGGACTAACACGTATAAAGAGAGCTTTACAGAAATAATTGGTGATATATTTGGTGCACTGATACCCTCAGTTGGAGTCGTTCTAAATTCGCATAAAATTCAAAAATTGTCCACAGTGGTTGATCGTTTATCAACAGACACTGCTGGTGGGTTTTTAATGATTGATACTGAAATGGTTGCATTATATCAATGGTTTTGCAAAATCAACTTGCTCTGGATATTTTATTGGCAAAAGAGGGCGGAGTCTGTGGCATGTGGAAAATACATAAAAGAGGGAGATACCCTAATACTCTGAAAAGGGACGGGGTTTGCAATGTAAAACAACACAAGATATCCCTTTTCAAGGAACTATGCTTTGGGCAAAATTCTCCGTATATAAGAGCTTGCCTCAGTATGGATCATGTGTTCTGTATAGTTTCTAACATATAACAATTCCTCAATGAAGTGTACCACAACCTTATTCACCTGCTATGAAAAATTAAAACAAAAACAATGATATGAAAAATACCGATATGCAAGAAAATATATATATTTTTTTTAAATGAATGGAAATTTCGAATTCTCAATGAATTAAAAACATCTTCTCGCAGAGAAGTTACAATCTGTATACATTAAGAGTTAATTAACACATTTTAAAAGCAAACTTTCTTATAAAGAGTCGACGCGGCGTTTCGGTGAACAATGATTCCTTCACCTTCTTCAGGACAAAAAGTTTTTTCATATAAATCTATTTCTATAAAAAAAGAGACCCAAACATTCCAGTTGCCTCAAAGCCTTCAATAGCTTCTAGTCAGAGGGCAAAGACTCGTCCGACAGTTTATAAGAATTATAAATCTCAGTAATCCTGTAAAGCCTCCAGAAAGTTCTGATAGAGCCACCGACGATTACATTTAAAAAAGGAGCTGAAAGGAAGACACAGCATCGTAGGTAGGAGTAAGGTTTATTAGATCCAACGTTCTCCAGGTCCCGGCAGTAACTGCCACCGATGGGACACTCCATTCTAGAGTGGAACCCACAAGGTTACACGAGCTCACACGCGAGCTCAAAACACATTCCAAACAGATCCCAACACACCCCCCTTCCTTCACAATAATGAAAAACATGAGATACAGAATATGAGAAAAATGAGGAAAAAACAAGAAAAAGAAAAAAAATATATATATAACATAGCAATATAACATGACATAAACAACATTACAGCATTTTGTAATCTTGAAACTTTGCAGGAACGAACTTCAATCTGGTAGATGCACCCTTAGAAGGAACACGGTCAAAATGAATAGCTCCCCCGCCATGAACACTGGTGGGCACAGCCATAGAAGGAGAAAGAACACCAAATTGCTTGTTGACATAGTCAAGCATAGACTCGGGTACAATGGAAACAGCCCACTGGTTCCAAACTTTCCCATTTTCCAACACTACCACACGATTCTTTACAGCAGACACCCTTTTGGGAGCAGAGAAGCGAGACTCCCCCTTGCGAAGAAAACCAGGTTTCTTAATTCTCACCCAATCACCCACCTTGACGGGCGAAGAACCACGAATTCCAGGCCTGGTGTCGTACTTGGCCTGAACAGCAGCCCTAACATCACTTACAACTGACAATTTCTTCATGTCCACCTCCCTCCTGGACATCCATTCCTTGTTTAATTTAGAGCCAGCAACCCTTCCCCTAAGTAAAGTGAATGGAGAAATTCCAGTACTAACATGAGGAGTGGTTCTCACAGCCCACAGCATGTCGCTGACAGCTTGTCGCCAATGCAACCCGTTCACTAACGCCAGCTGTAGGTGTTCTTTGACGACTCGGTTGAAGCGCTCAACTAAACCATTGCTGCGGGGATGATAGAGGGATGTAAGGGTGTGTCTTACACCTATATCCTTAAGAAACTTTTGCATCTCACTAGAAATCAACTGGGTACCGTTGTCCGACACCAACTCTTCAAGAAAACCCTCCCTGAGAAAAACATCCTGCAAAAAGCTGATTACGGATGAAGAGTTCGCATTATCCACAAACCTGACTTCAGGCCATTTGGACATATAGTCAATTAAAACTAGAGCATATTTAGGAGAACTGCCAACGAGTCCAAACGGACCCGCAATGTCGAAGGCCAATTTCGTCCAAGGAGAATTCTTCACCACAACAGGTTCGACCGGGGAAGGATGGGTCACCTGGGATTTGTCACTCGTAACACAAACACAACAGTCACAAACAAAATGCTCCACATCCTTATCTAAGGCAGGCCATCTTGTCTCACCCTACGTTTCATGGCTCAAATTCCAGGATGGCCTTCATGAGACAAATTCAAAATCCTTTTGCACATGGACAAAGGAACTACCAACAAACCACCTCTCCTCAATATTCCATCGACCAAAGATAACTCATCCTTAACTCTTTTATAAGGCACAAACTCAGAAGGACAATCTTTATCACTAGGCCACACACCAGCTAAGAGATCAATGACTTTCATAACATCAGCATCTTCAGACATACACTCCAACCATTCATGTACAGAAAGAGCGCCGCCAGCAGTATTCTCCAATGAACACACAGCACAAACTATCTCTAAATCATCACACCCCAACACATCATCTTCACATGAGAGAGGTAACCTGGATAGGCAATCAGCTACATGGTTTTTGGCTCCAGCCACATACTCAAGCCGATAGCGAAACTCCTGCAGTCTATATTGCCAGGTCTAAACTGGGGTGGCATGGTGAGCAAAAGAATGATGGATTTAACCCAGATCTCTTGACTGGGGGTGAATGTTTTGATTTGTTCTGCATTCCGTCCATCAACTGTGTGTCTTTTATTTAGAAATACGTGGCGTGGCCCTGCCACCACCTTTGGTGGTAAACAAATCGACCAAAGGTTTATGATCAGTTCTTTAAATGAATTAGTTGCCCCACAAGAAATTTCTGAAGTGTTGAACCCCCCACCACAAACCCAAAGCCTCCTTTTCAATGGTAGAATAGGTGCTCTCAGCACCCCTTAAGGTCCTTGAATCAAAGGCTATGGTTTCTTCACGACCATCACCACTCCTCTGAAGAAGAACCGCTCCTAAACCAACATTACTTGCATCAGTAGACACAATACATAGATCATTAATGTTGAAAAGTTTAAGGGGACGAGCATGTACAATTTCTTGTTTGATTGACTCATAATTATTGTTGCAGTCAACATCCCATACATATTTGACATTTTTCTTTAGCAAAGTTCTGCATGGAAGCAGTTTTGGTGGAAAAGTTACTGACGAATTTGGCATAGTACTCCACCAACCCTAAATAAGAACGAAGTTGGTCCTTGTTCAAAGGTGTGGGTGCATTCTGGATAGCTTCAATGATCTTTAGTTTAGGTTCAATTTCTTTAAATGAAATATGGTGACCAAGATAATCAACACCGCCTTGGAGAGACTAGCACTTATCTGCCCTCAACGTTAAACCACTAGATCTAATAATGCTTAACACATGCTTGACCCTCTCATCGTGTTCGGATTCAGATTTCCCATAAATGAGGATATCATCCTGAAAAAACACGACTCCAGCAATGTCCCTAAATAGATTATTCATCAATCTCTGGAACACTGCTGAAGCCGAGGCAAGGGCAAAAGGCATGCGAATGTAGCGATAGGCACCCTCTGAAGTGACAACAGATGTTAAGTGTCTAGATTCTTTACACAGCTCAATTTGGTGATACGCTGAAGAAATATCAAGGGAAGAGAAAAACCTGGCACCCTGTAGGGTGGTCAGCATCTCGTTGATGTTTGGTAGTGGTTGACGATCAACCCAGATATTAGCATTGAGGTCTCTCAAGTCAACACACATCCTGAGAGATTTGTCAGATTTCCGCGCTAAAACAATCGGGGCCAACCATTCGGAACCTTCGATAGGTTCAATAACCCCTGCAGCACACAGTCGTTCCAATTCGCATTTGAGTTCATTGGGTAGACTCAAAGGTACTTTGCGAACCTTATCAGCTACGGCTTTTGCACCGTCCTTGAGTACAATGCGATGCTGAAAGCCCTTAAGTTTCCCAAGTTAACCGTTAAATACTTCAGGAAAAATGTGTGCCCACTTGTCATTGGATATCTGAGTAACAGTGTGAGCAGAGGAAGAGTTGAGAGGTGCGAGATTATAGAATTGATTGAGGGCATTGCAGGACACCACCATATCCGGATGATTCGGGTCCAGAATGATGTTAAGAGCACCCTGCTTGTCCCACCCCAACAAATTCGCACCATCCTTGACCACAAACACAGTTCCCATAGCTTGATCGGCATTAAAGACAAGATTTGCCAAAAACTTTCCCAAAACTTCCACTCTTTTACACCCATAAGCAAAGATTTTGATGTTGGACTGTTCCAATTGAACGCCAACTACCTTGTCAAAATCCTTGACGTTGATGAGGGTAAAAGGTAAGGGTGGGCGGAATTTGCGTAGTCGCGTTATGCAAAATTCCGCGAAACGGTAAAAAATCTCCGCGAGCACGCAGAATTCCGCGAACACGCGGAATTGCTTGTTACGCCCATTCGCGATGCGTATTTCCAGTTCGGGGACGCTGTTTGCGTGCTCGGGGGGAAATATCTCGCGAACTTGCCCATGCAGTTTGCCAATTGGCGCGGCCATCTTGTTTCACTTGTCCTGCCCGCTCACGATGCGTGTTTCCTGTTCGCAAACGCAGATGATCGATGGCGCGTCCGAATGACGTGTTCGCGAGCGCACACACTCACGGGATCGCGCGAACGGATAGGAAAACTCATCGGCGAATGCAGGGATCCCGGTAAGTCGCTACCGCGCGCGCGAACACACATTTTTAAAGCGCGAACAAGGAAAAAATTCCGCTACGCCGCGGATCGCAGAATTTTCGCCAATTCCGCGCTCCCTGTGGAACACAGAATTGCCAAAATTTCGCAAATTCCGCGAGCGGAACGGAATTTACCGCCCAGGCCTAGTAAAAGGCGAACCAGAATCAGCAAGAAAGCTAAGACAAATTCCATTGACATTAATGTTGCACGAAGGAGATTTCCTTTTGAGAGACCCCCCCAAAGAAGATAGTTCAACAACACCTTCAGCATGAGATGATGAAGGGGACAACATCAACAGTTCGTAACTCTCCTCATCAGAATCCATCAAATTTTCACCAATGGCCTTTACTACTTGAGTTGAATTCTTTTTAACCATTACAGCTTTGCACATTCTGGAGTAATGACCTTTCTTTCCACAATTATAACAGGTTTGATTAAGAGCAAAACAAAATCTGGCATTCCCTAAATGAGACTTGCTCCCACAACGGAAACACACATTCTCGTTTTGATCAGATTTCACTTTGAAGTAGGGTGTAGCAGTGTTTTGTTCAGATTTGACTTTGGAGTAGAGTGTAGTAGGGCTAGCGGAAGATCCTTTCGATGATTTAGAGACAGCTTTGGTATTTAAGAGTTTGACTTCGCTTGTGGAGACAGTACTACTCATTTCTTTCAGACAAAATTGGGAGTGCTCAATACTCCTAGCCAACGTGAGTGCAGTTTCTAAATCAGGATCATCAGAGGACAATAATTTCTCTTGGATCTTTTTGTTGGATGTCCTTTCAATCAATTGATCACGAATAATCTCATCTCTAAACTCCCTGTAGTTGCAGTTGACAGCTAGGATTCTAAGAGCAGCAACAAAGTCATCAATGGACTCACCAGGAGTTTGAGCGCGTTGTAAGAACTTGTGGCATTCAAGAACAACATTTCTTTTAGGGCTGAATCTTTTATCTAAAGTCTTGACAACAGAAGCATAGTCATCAACGAGTAGGGAATCACAATTGTCACCACCACTTACAAGAGTACTTACAACCTCAAGACGTAAGGTTTTCAAAATGTTCCTACCTTCAGAGCCTAAATTGTAAATCAAGAGCGATTTCTTCTTTTTAGAAGTAAAGGTTTTCCCATCAATAGCTTCTAAATATGCTTCAAATGTATCTTTCCACTGTTCCCACTGAACAGGTGGGAAACCTGCAGACTGTAAAAAGGGTGGAGGCGCCGAAACGCGATCCATGCCTTGGCGTGGGTGAGTTGCTGCCCAACGTCAACACAACAGCACTGAAATAAAGCAAAGCAAGACAATACACCCAGACAAAATGGAAATGGCGTTAATGTACACAGAGATTATACAAATGTTTTAAAATTAATAAGTGGCGTGCGCATCACCGAGTGCGCAAATGGTGCAGGTTAGAATAATGATGCGCAAATATGACAGAGAAGAATTACTTAAAGTGTGCGCTTCACTGACGACAAGAAATGAAGAAGGAAACAAGGGTGTGCACTTCAGCAACTGCGCAAAAACAAGGTACGATGAAGTAACAATACCAAATTTGAAGAAAGGTGTGCGCATCACCGAATGTGCAGAGTGGAAATGCAGAACAAGTCAAAGCTGGACAGAGGTGTGTACATTCTCCGATGTACAGGAAAAGAACTCCAATGTGTGCCACTCGGTCAGCGATGATGTGGAGCTTGACAGGCTCGAAATAGCCTGGACCAAGATGGCGACAGGCACGTCGGGCGTGTGACGTGACAGACGTGGTGCGAAGGAGCGTAAGGCTGGAGTTAACAACAACTGGTATCCTGGCAACGGTGCGCGCAGGAACGGTGAGCAGGAGACGGTGCGCGAGCCTTTGCTGCGCACGAGGACAACATGAACTGGCAAACAAGCGGGCGCAGCACGCCGGCCAGGAAATCAGCCAGAACTTGCCCAAAACTGCTTGCAACTCCAGAAACTACACTGCGGGGCAGCACCACCTCCACAGAACAGCAGGAAGTACCGGCAGACCAGGGATCTGCAGAGAGGAACAGGAGAATCCAGAACACTGGGTACAGCGTGGCACAGCTTCAGGAGCACCACATGAGGGAATCCGGAGGCATCAGACCAACTCGTCGCCACTGGAAGGAAGACACTGCATCGTAGGTAGGAGTAAGGTTTATTAGATCCAACGTCCTCCGGGTCCTTGCAGCAACTGCCACCGATGGGACACTCCATTCTAGAGTGGAACCCACAAGGTTACACGAGCTCACACGCGAGCTCAAAACACATTCCAAACAGATCCCAACAGGAATGTTGCAGATGAGGGCCTGAATTCCTTTATAAGTCTAGAGATCATATATATGGATAGCTACGCCGTTGAATACAGCCTGTTCTCAGTCAATCAACATTTTTGAACATTGTCAACACTTCAATGAAACGGACGGCCTCCCTGCTCTATCATGAACTTCTTCCAGGTCAGATTATACAACACTGCTATACGTACATACCTGATAAAAGTAAAAGTCTAGTGGGGTATATAAAGAATATTACAAAATTACATAAGGATTTGACTCAACTGGAGGTTGACAGTGTTTGGGAGAAACTTGGTAAGAGTTTTTCCTCCATAGGTAAATGGTTTTCTACATTTGGGAGTAGCTTGTTAGGTAAAATACTAATACCAATTATTGCAATAGCTGTAGTGATTCTGTTTATAATAATGGCATATAAATGTCGAAAGGGTAGATGTGGAAAGAAGGAAATGACAGAAGTAGATAATAAACGTAGAGCTAGGAAAAGAAGGAGAGAGGAAATAGAATAGAAGATATGAGAGGAAATTATTACGAAATGATGAAAAACTTAGATGAGAAAGTGGCAAAACGAGAAAAGAGTACAATCCTTTAGATAAAAATAAAGGTGGAAATTAGTTTGATGGAGATTTTTGTGATGGCTCAAAATGCCATCAAAGGGGGGAATCGATGGAGCAGGGGTTTAAGAAAATAAAACCTGCTCAGATTAATTCCTCGGTAACATTTACTAATGGTGTGCGGTGAATCTAACATGCAAAAACATAAAAACATGGGGAAATGCTTGTGCGCATGCGTGCACTAATGCGTGGACTAATGCATGAAAACTAGGCCGCATTCGCGTTTGGCTTGACAAATTAAAATAATATTAATGCTGCTTTCTGTGCGTTAATGCTTTAATAGATGAATAACGCGGGATAGTGCAAATGGTGGGTGGTGAACAGTGAAAATTATATATCATGAAATTAATAATGTCTGTGTTTTATTCATCGTAGTGAAGCTTGCATGAGCTTACATCGGTTACATGATGAGACAAGGGTTAAATAGCTGAAGAATTAAATGGAAGCTGAAAATTTGAGCTATGAGAGAGAGATGAAGAAGGCAATGTCAATGACCTTCGTGATCCATTGTTTGTCTGCCAAGTAACGGAAGGATGGCCGTAAAATCATTAACAAGTGAACAAACTTCTGATGAGATGATGATTATGTAATTTGCATGGTATGTTTTTCATGTGCTTTTATGATTTTTTTAAATAGAAATCGAATAAAGCTTGTTATCTATCTATCTAACAGTAGTATAGATCAATAATTAGTTAACATCAACTCTTCAACTAATGGTCCATCGGCCAGAGGAAAAAGAGTTTGATCACAGGTTCAATTATGTATCTAGTGTGTTAGGATGAGCCTGTAGCTGGTGAACAACTGATTTAGCGAAATAAACTCGAAACAGTGCTATCGGGATATATGTTGGGTGTATGTGTATGGGCCAATGTTAGTGAATTATCAGTTATTGATCTCTGATTGGCGTTGGATCAATAGGAACAATGTCAAAATTATGATTTGATGTATAAATTGGAGTAATGAAACTGACCTTTGATGCTACAGAGGTTTAACGATTTGTTCAATTGTAAGTATTATGTGTTATTGTTTTTCTTCTATATTTATATTTTTTTTTAAGAGTTTTATATAGCGCAAACTAGAACCGAGACATCAGGTATCAGAACACTTTACATGAGCACCAGTTTCGTTACAGAATGCAGTTGTGTTAGGCACGGGGAGATTTAGTGATTTGCCCAGAATCACAGGATGTTGAGCGTCCTTGCTGAGACTCGAACCTGGTTCCCCAGCTTCGAGGTCGACCGCTCTAGCCATAAGGCTACATCCTCTCCCCAAAGAAAGAGGGACTGTAGGATCTGGCTTATTGAATTAAAGGTCGAGACATGTCATATTTTTACACAACTTTGAATGGTTGCTGCGTCCAAGGCTGTTGTAAAAGGTACTAAATATGCAGAAAGAGGAGTGCTTTGTGGGGCCCACACCTACTTTGCCCAGTGCCCACTGGAGGTGCTGCCCTCAGTCGGACAGCCAGCAGTGCCAAAGGATGCTACATATTTGCCTGAACATTTCTTTACAATATAGCACTCTGTTTAATATTATACTTATGAGAGTAATTTAAACTTTGGCACACAGGCCACCAAATTAATCGGAAACAGAGGTCCTTCCTCTGCCAATCTAGCAGCAGACTACTTCTGGGAGAGACATTTTTGCCAAAGTGTTCACTGGATGCCGTGGCCAATAAATAAATGTATACATTTAAAAAAAACTTTAAAAACACATCCTAAGGAAGTCCCTGTTGATTTGTTTTTGTTTTCAAGAAACAGACCCCAAAGTCGAGATTTAGGGGCTCATTACGATGGCGGAACGATCGCCACTGCCGGGCCGGCGGTGGTGATCGTTCCGCCATCAAACTGAGATTTACCCACAGCCATATTAGGATGGCGGTGGGTATTCTGGCGGATGGAAAGTCCGTCCGCCACTTTTCGGCCGGTGGCAATTGCACCGATTGCCTGGCGGGTGGAGCAGGGCCACTAATATGGTGGCGGTGCCTAGCAGGCACCTTTCGCCATATTAGGATGTGGGTTTTAGGAGGCCTTTGGCTGGCGGGGATTGGGTTTGGGGGCCCGTTGCGGGCCCCCCTTGTGTTGGGGGGAGGTGTGGGTGCACTGGGGGGGAACCATGGTACCCCCCTGCATTTCACTGCACCATGTGGCACGCACAGTGTAGGTCCTGCCACGTAGTGCAGTGAAATGCACAACATGCTCTTTTAGACATCGCAGCGGTGCTGCTGTCAGCAGCCACCGCTGCAATGTTAACGGTGCGGAATCAGACAGCAGCGGTGGCGGTCCCATCCTAATCAGGTAGGCGGGACTGCCGCATGCATGGCGGTCGGTTCCAAACACCGCTACGATGGTGGGCGGATCAAGTCCGCCCGCCATCGTAATCAGCCCCTTAGTTCTGAAAAAAGTAATGCCCATGATGAGTAACCCAAGGGTTTGCTAATCTTTAAATGAAGCGGCGTAATTATGATTGTGGCAGATCAGACAGTGCACCAGTTTACAGCGGGTATTTTACACCCGCCACACTTTAAGTGAGGTCATATGCCTTTTAAATAGAGCAAGACTTTAAAGAACAGAGGTGCTGTCGTGAGAGTACTGATAAATGGAAAAACGTCACATGTTGACCTTTGCAGTTCTCATCCTTGCCTGTGTTGTGGTATAGAGAAAGGTGCTGATAACAATGTGGAGTTCTGTAAAACAGTGATCCTTGTCAAGCTGTACTAAAGAATTTAACTCCTTTATTTAGCTGTCAAGCCTAGAGGTATCCCACATAGTTCCTATCCAGACTTCACTCACCACTACCATTCCAAAACTCACCTCGTTACATCCAGCTCAAAAGTTGGTTGTATTCTCTAATCCAGCAATTAAGTCAAAACAAATCAACAAGAAACTGCTTCCCCACAGCAATGACAACCTAAACAATGGCAAATGAACTGAAATATCACACTGAAAGCCTTATAAACTCAAGCATCACACATTGCAGTCCTCAGCAATTCAATAGTCAATTCTAAACATTGCAAGTTGCATAAAATACCACTTTACAACCTTTCCTCTACACAGAAAGGCTAGACTGACCACATATGTGATGAAACACCACCTAACAAGCAATGCTGCATTAGTCACAGCACCTCCATGCTCCAAACACAGAGCCTAATTTATAAGGAATTGAAGTAGGGCAGTGCCGTAAGTCTTCTTGCTGTGCTGCCCTATGCCAATGTGAAAGCTAAGGAATGCACCATATTTATGAAATATGGTGCATTCCTGTTCTTTGGTTTGCTGGCACACAATTTGCTGCCCAGTGCCAACGTAGACACCCTTGCTCCATGGTGCAACGGTGCCTCTGTTGCAGGCAGTATTGTTTTTGTGCATGAAGGAGCACCTTCCTGCACAAAAACAATCCCGAGAGGTGTTTTTCTCTTCCCATGTGTGCTGCAGAATGCAGCACACCAAAGAGGAAAAACAAGGAGAAATAAAAATATTTCTCCTCGTTAAGCCTGCTCTGAGAAGGCGTAAGGTTTTGGTGCTGCCCCAGGTTTATGTGATTAAATAAATATGGGCCAACGTCAAAATCCATGGGTGCCGCATGAGAAAACCTACAGCAATGCCCATGGAACGCCTCCTTGATGTAGAGTAAGGCAAGGCAGTGACTTGTGCTGCTTTGTCTTACTCCATATCTATGAGGCCATGCAAAGCCACACAGAATTGCTTTGCATCACTTCATAGATATGATTGAGAAGCTTGCGCAGCCAGGGCATCAAAAAAAGTGACGCTCCTGCGGCACAAGCCACTCATAAACAAGTCCCACAGTGCTAAATTTGAATCTGTAGCTTCCGGTGCTTGGTCCAGGCACTCTGAGTGATTGAAATACTTTTTTTTAGACATTTAAGTCCATTAAAGTGCATATCAACATAATATTTAAGCTTATTTAATTAAAAACATTATTATAGGTCAATCGTGATAAAAATGCAGAAAACACTTGATAAAAAACACATGGAACTCAAAGCAGTAAAGTAAATTCAGCACATATGGAGTAAAATAAAGAAATCTATAAGAAGGAACCATCTAGGGTGATCCTAAGTACTGGGTAAAGTGCCAGTGCTGTTAGCGTAATAGGGCCACATGGGCACAACCTGGGATTGGATCTGTGAGTCTGTTATTTCGGAGTGATGATTTAGCAAACTTAGTACCAGCGGAGTTTCTATTTGCTTACCAGCTAAATTTCTATTTGAAAACCCCACAGTGCAACCTTTAAAAAATATAATCTGCAAACGTGCATGTGAAATAAACATTGCCTAGCAGCTGTTTGAAAGCAGATTTTTAATAACAATATTGAGAAGCAGCTGCGATCCGTGCAGGTAACAGCGGTGGGGCAGTGGGGCCATGTAAGGGGAATTTCGAGGGACGATGCAGAGGGAAAATTCATTATTTATTTAATTTTCCCTCGGCATTGTCCATCGAAATCCCCCTTACCCGGCCCCACCGCCCCACCGCTGTTATCTGCACGGATCGTGGCTGTTGAGAGGCAATAATACTCACAATTGTAGTTTTTCTGCCGCAAGTTTTGAAAATTTGGTAAATGTAATATTTAAAATGGGGTCCTTTGCCTTGAGGTAGGCACTTACTGCCTGCCTGCAGGCACATATGCCACGTTGGTTAAAAAGAGTTCTTAGTAACCTCCTTCTTTCGAGCATCAGGCGGGGCGGAGCACAGGCATGTTATGTGAAGGATGTCCTCCTCCCCAGACTTACATAGTCTGCATCAAACGTTGTTGGTGGTCCTGAGCCAAGGCACTGCGTGGATCAGAGCTGGAAGGGAACCAAAGAGGTGTCTAATAAAGAGCTTTTTTAACTGCACTGGCCACCCATCTTCCAGGTAGGGCTGGGGCTTGAGAACCTTGAATTCCCCTAGGAATTGTCAACACCGGCACTTCTGAAAGTTTGCGGCACTCCTTGTCTAATTTAGAAATGAGCAAAATAGCTGCTGTTTATTACTTCAATATAGATTAAAATTACTAATATCTGCCACCTTGACCACTCTTATAGCTTTAGGGGCCAGTAATATTCAGAACTGTCACGCTTGTAGGAGTATGATGGCTAGTAGTTGTGTTGGTACCGTCATTGGCAACACTGGCAGGGGCAGTGGGTGGTGCAAGCAGTAGGGGCATCCTGACTAGGGCCCTGGTACTTAAGCTTTTTAAAAAAAACAAATTAAGCAATGTCCAAACAACATCACCAATACCGGTGCACAGAATCTCTACAGGCACTCATGCAAGAAGGTATGTCTTAATGCACTTCCCCAACACATATTTCCTTGCACATTAATGCCTCAGCATAGACACACAAATGCAACCCTGTACATTCCAGCTTCTACTCCACCCAATACGAATCCATGGCAGCACACAAACAGGTGCCATAAGGTGCAGGAGGACCAGGGAAGCCCTCAACATGGCACCCACCACCCACGTCCTCTGAACCCAAAACACAAACCCATAAAACCCTCTCTGTCACGTGCAATGCTAACAGACACAGGGTGCACAAGCCTGAACTCAAACATATGACACAACTAACACTCACACAGAAAACACTCATAAATATGTAACTGATGCACTAGCAGTACAAACAAGTAGATTCCCCATCACATTAGCGCACTGTTCCATGTAATCCCCATCCATGCAAAACATATTACTGTAGCTGGTACTCAAGATCCCCTGCACAAGCAGAAATTGCACTTACCGTCTGCTACACTCTCCTTCCAGTTCACACATGCAATTTAAGTATCATCCTCCCCAATCCACAACTTGCATGCGATCCGTCAACATGTAAATTGCATGTTTCATGCGAACAACATGAACTAATTCACAACATGCGCTCCACATAATGACATTGAGTAATAGAAAAAACGTTCACCTAAATAGTTTATAATCACACAGGCCATTCTCACAGCTTCACACATTTCTTATTTTGCTCTCAAACTCAGCACTTTTCTTTGCATAAAAGTGTTACTAACAAATTACTAACTAATTCAGTAGCAAAACACCCGACCTGCCCAAAAGCATCATTGACACTAGGCACTAGCACTCTATGAGAACCAAACAATGGTAGCTCACAGTACCATAAAATCATAAAATGTATCTTGTACAACGCATGTTGTGCTCCTTTACATTTCTCATAAAACACATACCTATTTGCATTCCCATAGAATACAGGTTTAGTCACTGCTGCTGAATGAACGAAAAGCAGCAGGATCTCTCCAGCCAATGCGCTGACTGGCCATTTGAGCGATATGCTGAGACATCACACCTGGATCCTACTTCAGAATAGTTTTACTGCTCAAACTACCAAGAACCTTAAACATTTAAACTGTATTATTTTCACTGTCTCTAAGCACCTTTAAGTAACATCAAGTTTCTTTCCAACAGTGCTGTCATATCATTCCGCAAGTTGCCACACAGAACAAGGCAAAGGGAGAATGCTGACACAAAGCTGCACAATAACGCTGAAAGTCCTGATACTTAATTAGCCATGGATTGCTCCTTCCCAGCTCGGTTTCAGTCTGTCCAGAATTCGAACAGGTCTCCTCATGCACAGCAGCTGAAGCAGGGGCCCCTTGAAGGCAGACTTGAGGATATGAAGCTCTGTGGAGTTAATCACAATTGGGCCCTGCACTCCATTCTGGTGTGGGGAGCGTAGAATGAGTAAGTATGCATGTCTAGATGTTCTAGTGTGTAGCATAAGTTTGCTGGGATTGTGTTGTGCTTTGTTTTAAAGATATACCAAAATACATCTCGATTCCTTCTTGGGGGTCTGTGAACAAAATGGTGGTGGGGAGAACCGACTTGACTGGCAAAATTGCTGTTTGGTATCCCTGCGCCGTCAGGAAAGCACCAATTTCTAAGATGTTGGAGAATAGAGATAGGGACTTTAAAAGTGCAGAAGCAGCGTGTTGCTGAGTCATGCCCATTTTCTTCCTGGCAGGAGCACTGTTATTAGTTTAGAGGGGAGATTTTAGGATTGACAACATCAGCTTCCATTCTTTGTACCAGTGATTTGGGTATCACTTAGAGAGATCCTCCCAACATCACCTATCACTTGAAAGACAAATGCAGTGCCTGCCTTTTACAGAAGCCAATGCAAAAAATGGAGGAACTATCCAGAACTACTTCAAGTGAAGGGTCCTGGATTCAACAAACTACATCTGGGAAGAAAGTACAAGAAGTAGCTTGAACTTCTACTGAGTGTTGCAGTACTTGAGATTGGCCAGTGGAAGCCATATCCTTAGGGCAGTGAGAGCAATCTGCCATACAAGGATGGGGTCTCTGATGACCAGATTCCAATAGGGTAAGGGCACCTAAATGGTCTGCAACTTGCACCTGATGATGTTCCTTGGAAGATAGGGACACTGGATGTGACCCTGCAAAACAGTTTGCCAAGAGGAGCTGCCTGCATAAGGGGCGTATCTGGGTGCTGTGTGAAAAGGTGCTGCAGGTGCTCCACAGAGGGAGACAGCCTACAGGCGCTTCCAGCAAGGGAGCTGTCTTGCTTTACACTCCCTAATAAAAACAAATCAGCACTCCCAAGGAGAGGCACTCAGTAAAACAAGAAAAAAAGCACCTGGAAAGGAGGCTCAGCACTCACCAAATGAGGCAAATCAAAAGGCAGTTTCAAAATAAAGCATGGGGTTTCATTAATGCAACACTCTCTAACAGAAAGATTTCCCCAGATGTCAAATGAAACAGGCAAAACAACATGGCAATGTATATGTACACTCGCAAATAATCAAATGATAAGATAACACGCAAGCAGATAATAATTGTAAAACACGCAACAAATAATAATAATAATGAAACATTCACAAGTAAAAGGCAAGGAAATAGAACACAAACAAATAATAATACTACTGGAACATTCACAAGTAAGATACAAGGGAGAAAAACATAAGCAGATAATAAGAATGGACATCCAATGCAAGAAATATTCACTGTCAAATGCAAGCAATCAAATACAACAAATAAACACTATCAAATACAAGAAATAAGCACTGTTAAATGTAAAAGTGATGAGCACAGAAAAATATGTAATAATCAAGAACACAAATACATCACCATATGAGATTACAGCATTCTGGTCAGCTCTACCGTGAAGCCCTTGACGGTCAGCCAGAAGTCTCAATGAGACAGCAAAAGTTTCTTGTGATGATGCATCTATCTCACTTGTGAGCTTCTAATTCAGCGCCAAGAGATTCTGTCTTTAATACCTTTACTAACACAGAGAGAGACTTCTAGAAACTCCCCTCCCTCCATCTATTACAAAACCAAAGCTGCCCGTACCGGTCTATTCCAAGGTCAAGACGGAAGCCGGCTGAACCTCCGTGTTTTGACTTTGAGACAGAGAACTACATTCTTCACATTTCTCTCATGCTTTTGAACGCACATTCCACACAGTCTGTTCCAAGCAAGGCTGTTTTGCTCTATGCTGTGAAGAATTTAAACATCCTACTCTGAAGCTGCAAGGGGACACAAAATAAAATCACAAGTCAAAATGCAAGAGCACAAAAATTATGTCATACATTCAAGATGGAGTAAGTTAAAACACATAGAGTCAATTAAAACACCTATAGTCAAAGGTCATCACATGAGCCCACAATGCACACAAAAGCATATAGCACTACAGGAGCCGAAGATGTGCCAAGCACAATGGTGTTCCACTTGTCAACGGTGCTCAGGACAGTGGTGTGCTACTCATCATAGGTCCAGAATGGCCCCGAATGGCTGAGTTGTGTATCGGAAGCCCAGCTATGATGAACGTTTCATGAGTGCTTAGCACGGCTGCGTCATTCCTTGCATGCCTCTACATGGCAGAGTGCCACTCAACATTTCATCAGCGTAGCATCAAGCTGTTCCTGCAAATCTGACTTACAATACCAGCATGCATTGCATCTGCCCTTAGAGCACCATCTGGAGGGTCTCCACAGGACTCACTGTGCACAAACACCTGATTCATGAGTTCTCCCCTCTCATTTGGGAAGTTAGTTTGTTGAGAGATGATTTGCTACTTACCTACGCATGCTCCTCTGTTCCCTGGTTATGTTGGAGGTTCTCCACAGCACCCATGTGAAAGCGTTTGAGAAGGTGGCGCCATGGCTAAGTGGGAGAAACTGTGGAAAATGACTTGGTTCATGGACAGAATCACTGGTCCTGCTGGAGTCATTCTTGTGATCCAGGTAACACAGATGTGCTCCACCCTGAGAAGCTCGCTGAAGGGTGTGGGAAAAAGATACTGACACACAATAGATTGAACACTTGAGATACTAACCAGTGACATCAAGGATTGGGGTCAGAGGTGCAGCTGATACACTTGTAAATCTAGAGAGATTAACACCAGCCTGATCATTTCTGATTTGCATTAGTATACCCAGAGAGCAAAGCGCATAGTGGTTAGTGATATTGCAGTTTGAAACATTATTCTTTCCTTAGCATGGGTGTCATTTGATAGCATTTGTGCAGTTTTTTATTGCAGTGAGAATAAAATACTTGTCTGTTTACAAGATTAAGTACTGACTGGGTAGTTTATCTTTTTGCGGGGGTCATTATTTGTACTGTTGAGTTCCGAGTTTCTAAAACCACACTTCCTCCCTGAGTAAGCCTTGGACTCATCCTCTGCCTTGGTAAAGGGTAGAGAGGGGTAATTCATGCTCAGTTTGCAGGGTTGTAGTAGGTGTGGCTCTGGCAGATCAGTGGTAATCCACCTTAAACCCACAAAGGGGGCCCAGTAACTCCTATATGACTTAGATCTTCCAAACGCGGTCTAGCAGTAGGCCTCTTGATTTTCTCCTTGAATGCTTCAAAATGTTGACGTCAGCAGTGGGCATTTGAACAAGAATGACCCTGGACATGCTGTAGTGTAGACAATTCATCTGACAAGCTCATATGAATGAACACACACAACATAGGTCTACTGCGTCTGCACCTTCCAACATCTCTCTAAATTTGACATCTCAAGCTTGCATCCCTCAACACCATGAAGTTCTCTCTTACTCCACATTCTACTGTGTATCACACAAATTGCTCGTATACACTCACACACCATTACACTACAGAGGCACACAGTCAAAGCAACCAAAATAATTAAAAGTGCAATAATTATGTGTAACCCGCTATGCATAGCTCCACAAGTCAATGATGGGATGGTGCATCAAGCACTGAACAAACTTGCACTCAGTTTACAGCACCTTGTAGCACTAATATAGACCTAAACCTCTACTAAACAACCTCATCAACTTGGTGTGTGGAGTTGAGTATCAGGTTACCCCACCTTGGAATTGCAAAAATAAGCTTACGATAAGCCAGGTTCTGTGTACACAATGGACCTGATTCACAAAGGGCCGCCACACTCATGGTGAGAATTCTCATTGCGGAGATTCCGCCCCGAGTGCGGAGACTCCACCACGACGGCGGAGCCTCCGGCACGAGTGCAAAGGCCCTTTGTGAATCAGGCCCAATATTTCTTATACATTCAAGATATGATGCATAATGAAGGATAATATTTATGAAACAGAGTCAAGTACAGGTGCTTAGTGCTTGTCAATAGTCTGGATTCTACCGCCAAGATACCCTAAGCTGGTGTGACATCTGTGCATTATAAATCCTAAATACAAATAAAGTACTGACGTGTGATAATTCATGATGGCACCAAGATTCCCCTTTTGTCTAGGACTCATTACGACCCTAAAGAGGAAGAAATGATTGTAAGTTTGCATGAGCATAGGCGCGAAAGTGAAATGTTAAATTCGGCTACTATTATGTGACATGGCTCCACTCATACTAATCAAATGAATTGCATTCAGAAGACACAATTGAATAAGAAACCCTGCCTTGCGATTTTCACCATGTTACCACAATACCAAGGTATATCATTTTGCTGGAGCATTAGAACTCATTAACAGAACATTTTGATTCAGTCTTACACACTGTGATTCAGTCTCACCTAAAGAAACATTACACGTTTGGAAAGTGAACAAAGGCAATGTTGAGTGGAACACACAACCTGGAGATCAATGTTCTGTCAGTACAATGTCCAAGTGACTGTGCGAACTCTCACTGCTACTGACAAGACTAGAACACGCATGTAAAGTTGACTAGACAGCCAATCCACAGGCTCATCAATCAGAATGGTCAGCGAGAGGTGTCTAACGGGTAAAAAAAAGTCTCCTTTCCACCACTCTGAATCTTGTGGCTTAATAATGGGCCACTAAGAAATCAGAAAGTGACACTTGGCTTTTTTTTGCATTTGCTTCTAGCACAGCTGAAAATACTCATTTTATTGTCACACAGCACTGCCTGTCAAGACACACTTCTTAGTAAGTACATTAAATTCTGCTAGTCGATGAAGTATTATGAACAGTAAATGGGAGCCAATACGAAATATTGATTCTATAATTTCTAAGTACCATACCACTTGTGAGAACCATAATAATATCATTAATGACTGCTTCCATAATTCGATTGGGATCAAGTAGAAAAAGAACACACATAAAACAAATCTTAATTAAGACAAACAGCACCAAACATTACTATAGCGTAAAATTGTTAATACCATGGAGTTCTTTCCATCAAGTTACATGACCAGACCCACATTACAATGTACTGTAGATCCTATGACTCGTTGTCTATTGATGATATGACGTTCTTCCCACAAGTCCCTGAAAATCGATTCACTTCTGCATTCACCAGCTCAGATATGGCATAACGTTAGATTTCGAATTGAGAATTGTTTCATTCATTGCCTGCTCTGCTAAGGGACATATGACGGTTAACCAGCTGCTAAAATGACGGAGCGTACTGCACCTTTGAGGACTTACGTTTTAAGGTCGACTTTAGTGCATGGATTGAGTGAATCTCCTTCCGCTTTCCCTATCTCCTCTTCGTTGCGCCTGGGCCATATAACACAATGATAATGGAGCTGTTCTCCAATATGGAGGGAAACGGAGGGAGGGAAACGGCATTAACCATGAGGGCTAAGCCACGTCCGCCATCACCACGCAAGCGGAACACCTCTTGCCTTACCCACTCATATGCCTTAACCAAGCGCATGCCTGAACCAAGCATATGTGTGGTTAAGGCAGTGTGTGGTCTAGTTCCAGAGACCAGATGGGCAGGTAGAGGAACAGGAAGGATCGGGAAAGGAAGTACTGGGACGTGGCTTGGTAAGTAGGGCTTGCGGGAGGGGGGTAGTTTTCAGGGGGGTAGTTTTAGGGCTCAGGGTGGAGGGAGGGGCAGTTTTCAGGGCTGGAAGCCGTTTTAGGGCTCAGGGCGTGGGGCTGGCATTGGGGTAGTTTTTATGGCATGGGGGCCGTTTTAGGGCTCAGGGGCGGGAGGCAAGAGTCGGGGTAGTGTTTTGGGCTGGGGGGCCGTTTTACGGTTCAGGACGGGGGCTGGGGTCAGGGTAGTTTTTTGGACTGGAGGCTGTTTTAGGGCTCAGTGCGGGGGGCTGGGGTCAGGGTGGTTTTTTGGGGTGTGGGCTGTTTTAGGGCTCAGGACAGGGGGCTGGGGTCAGGGCAGTTTTTTGACCTGTGGGCATTTTTGAGGTTGAGGGCAGGGGCCAGGGGTTGGGGTAGTTTTTAGGGCTGGGGTGGGGTGCATTGCAGGGCCAGGGGCTGTTTTTTAGGGCTCTGGGTGGGGGGTCTGGGTAGCGTTTAGGGCTGGGGCAGGGGGACAGCAGTGCTGGGGGGCGCTTTATAGGGCTAAGGATAGGGGGCTGGGGTGTGATCTTTACTATGCATGACTTTTACCAATCATGCCTTTACAATGAAATTCGTTGTAAAGGCGTGCGCCGTAAAGATGGGGTTTAGGTTGAGACCGCGTGGTTTAGGCATGCTTTGTTGCGGCATGAGTTGTTCTGTCCTTCAACCCAATATGGATGCTCACTCTTTCCCTGAAATGCCTGAGGTGGAGTGGTCATACCTAATGGAAATGCATGATTGTGGTCTCCGGGATCCCATTTGGAAAATCCTACTTACTTGGTTCTCAGCCGCACTTAGGTTCACTAGATCAGGTCTCAGTCACAATACTATGTGCTGGAGGTGTGGTCTAGAAGAAGAGTGTTTCTGTTATGTTTTATGGTCATGCCTGGATCTTTCTGAGTATTGGTAAATAGTTTGGGAGGTGCTCACCACCTATAGCTTTATTCCCTTCAGACTGTCTATGAAACTGGCACTTATACATGATATCTCAGCCATCCCAGAAATGTCTTTTGATTGGTGATGAAATATGTTGAATTCATTAGCAGTAGCCAAGGAGTGAATCCTTCGCCAAAGGAACGGAAAAGCTTAGGGAATGGCTGACATAATTGTCCCCCTTGGTCTCCTATGAGAGGCTCATGTACAGGGTATGTCGGAGGTATATAGAAGGTAATGGGGTCCTATACTAAGAACCAGGACATGCCCTATCATCCTAGGAGTCTGGCATGGTTGGCACCATTCTCGGTGGGTTTTATCCAAGCTTTTCATGACTCTGACCATCCTTTTCCTTCTTGTCTGTTCTTCCCCGAGACGTCTGTGGCTCTCCTGTTTGATTTTGGAAATCCAGTGATTTTGTTGATACGATGGACTCTGCTTGCTTTCTGTGTTGGGTGGTATTTAGACCTAAAACCCAATAACAATCTCCCTACTTCCCTGATCGAATACCTGCCCAGTCTACTCTTCCCTATTGCAGGGACTTTCTGAGGCCGATGGCCCACTCTGTTTCTTTTATGCTTCCTATTTCACCTATACCCTGCTCTGATGACCTGAATAAAGACTGTTGTCTGTGTCGGGAGTGCATATTGCTTTGTTTTAGCTTCTCTATTATGCTGTCTTTATTAAGTTTCCATTATGTGTTGTACTGCACGCTAGTGCCTTCACGATTGATGATGGGTATTATGAGGATGCAATAGTCTAACAAAATAAACATTTACCAACAATCATTGGGCAAAAAAAAAAAAATGTAGCACAACATAATCCCTTTTTTTTTGTGAAACAAGCTGGATAAAAAAAGGTTTCAACGCTGCCCCCATCTTTCCCAGATACCCTTTTCCGTGCCTTTAGGACCTTACTGCTCAGGTTAGAATTGTCTGACCCATTTCACAAATCACAAGCTCCATAAAGCAATTTTTACAGCACAATTATTTTCGATTTGCTGACATGTACCGTCAGTCAGCTGATACTCAATCTTCCCCAGGGTTTAACGGTTCTCATTCAATGACTGTCAAGAAGAACATTTCAAGATACAAATTCACAGAGGATTGCAGAGAATGAAGTGTTTTTAGTCCCTGTGAGAGCTTTCCATTCTGCTTTTAAAACTCTTTACGGGCTGGTGGTGACACATCCGTTTTAATGTCCTAATTAATATTGGCGAAGTTGAAAGATAACGCAAGATTTATTACCACTTTGCAGAGGGATGTCTGCTATGCACAGCGATTAGGAGTTTTGCTCAGTAGGTTGTTTGCTGACCGAAAGGCGCATCATTGCTTCATTTGTAAAACAAAGTAAGCACCAGGCCCTTCTCAGGAAGTCACTGAAGCTTGCACCACGCACTGACCTTGCAAACGCTGCCAATGACAGTACCAATACAAATACTAACCATTGCAGTACCACAAGTGTGACACTTCGGACTATCACAGGCCACACAAAGCTATGAGAATGGTGTGGGTGGCAGGTTTTATTCTGTTTTTTAATGTATTTGAATTATTAAACTCAGTTCATCTTAAAATTAGACAGACAACACCGCCATGTGGTGGACTATCATTAGTGATGGTGTTGAGAACTTAGGGGCTCATTACGATGGCGGGCGGATTTGATCCGCCCGCCACCGTAGCGGTGATTGGGTCCGACCGCCATGCGTGCGGCGGTCCCGCCTATGCGATTATGATGGGACCGCCACCGCTGCGGTCGGATTCCGCACCTTTAACATTGCGGCGGAGGGTGCTGACAGCAGCACCGCTGCGATGTGAAAAAGAGCATGTTGTGCATTTCACTGCACTACGTGGCAGGCACTACACTGTGCCTGCCACTTGGTGCAGTGAAATGTAGGGGGGTATCATGGGTACCCCCCCAGTGCACCCACACCTCCCCCAAACACAAGGGGGGCCCGCAACGGGCCCCGATGACATTCTCCGTATGCCTTTCAATGGCGGTTCAACCGCCAAGAAAAGGCTGGCTACTGCCGGCATCATGATCGCGCCGGCGGAGCCTGCTAGTCACTGCCGCCATTCTGAGCATGCTGACCGCTCCACCGGGCAATCGGAACGATTGCTACAGGCGGAAAAGCGGCAGACAGACTTTCTGTCCACCGCGGTACCCACCGCCATCGTGATATGGCAGGGGTATTTCACGTTACGATAGCGGAGCGTGCGCCACCGCCAGCCCGGCGGTGTCAATCCGCCCGCCATCGTAATGAGCCCCTAAGTGCCGGTGCCAAGCACCGGAAGCCACCAGTGCAAATTAAGGGCTGGTTGCAGTAACACTTTTAAGAACGGAGATAGTTGAGACTAACTAAGCCTGTTATAATTACCCCTTGAGGCAACATTAAACAACACTAGCATTATGCAGCACTCTTCCTTTTTGAGGGCAAAATGGGTGCGAGTGGTATGTTTACAGAGATAGATTATTTTTATAGGAGATACTTATTATCCTTTAATTTCATTGCACATAATTTTGGGACCAACCAGATACTGTATGCCAATATGAGCACTGGTATGTAGAGGTTATGTGTGTTTTCACTGTTGCAAGGATTCTGCGGAGTCACAGAACTATGCTTGGGATCATGGAACCTTAGTAGGCAACGACTGAGTCATCCTACCACCTGAGTACCCATGAGCCCAGGGACCGACTAGCTATAGTGGTCTCACTTGCCCTCCTACTCACTCACAGAGGAACAAGTGATTAGACACCCCAGAGCACAACTCTCTCGACTCTTCCAGGAATCGCAGTTGCAAGACACACCCTTTCGCTCTCACTCTCGTACTAGTCCACAATAAGATCTGACAGAAACAAGAGAAAAGTTTAAAATGTTTATATTAACTATCGTGCTCTCGTTTGCAGTATGCGTGCCACAACAAGTAGAAAAATGCCTAACACAAATACAGTTAGCATAGTAAGTAGTCCGTAAATCATAAAAGGTGCTGTCATTATATACGACAGGGTAGCCTAATCTCCCTCCCTTTCTACAGAAGAAAAATTATTATATATCAGAAGATCTCTGGGTGTTTGTAGCAGACCCGGTACCTCAGTCTATAGATGAAAGATCTACATCACAGGTGCTGTCTCGCTCCTTTCTCTGGAAAGATCCCTCTCCAAGTGTGTGTCACCCACCCGTGTATACCTGTATGACCAAAGTACTTGTTCTCAAACAACAGCTGCATCTGCATGTTTTGTCTAGGTTCTAGGGCCTGACCAGAACAGAATAACAAGAGGTATTGTTGTTCGACCTTGTCTACAGTGTTCAGACTGAATCCCAGGAAAGAACCGAATGCAAAAATAACAACATATTATGTGTGAAAGTTGCAGTGTGGCACAAAGAAAAATAAGTTTGTGTAGTAACATGCGCAACGCAGAAGACAGTTTGCCACGCACTCATGCTGACATAAGGAAAACGACAATGGCCTCCTGGATCACGTGACATCACCAACAAAAACACTATGTAAACATGCATGTAACCGAAGATCTGTAATAAAATTAAAAAGGTGAAAGGACATTTTTGTTGATATAATTATGTGAGGACTTTTGTGTTTAGGTTTACATGGCTACCTTAGGCACTGATTTGTGAGCATGGTTTTGCTTATGAAGGTTTGTGCATCAGGGTAATGATATCCCATCCTTATATTAAACTTTTAATTTGTTAGTCAAAGGGCCCATCAGTCACCACTAGTTTGGGATCTAAGTCTCCCAGAGTGACAGGATGATCTGAACAATGGGAATGGTTAAGTTTGGCTGAGTTATCTTACGGCCTACAGAGTCAGAGTTCTCCACAAGCAGAACCTACTTGTGTTCCTAAGTTCTGAAAAAATCGGGGAAGGAGACGGTGAGCTAGCGCTTCATTACCTTCAACACCAGACCCTACTGGTGCAGCATATAGTCACATTTTCCTTAGAGGAGGTTATTCTAGGTGTATCCAAACATTTCAGCGTTCAAAAGACATGGACGATGTACTTCAATTAAGATTTTTTTTTAAATATACCCATCAGTTGTGAGCTGTTTTCTAAGTAATTCAGAGGAAACCACTAAAACTAAATGCTGGGGGAGAAAATATTGAGTATGGTGTAAATAGTGAATGGGGATATTCCTTAGTAGAAATTTCATGATATTGCTGATAATTTTGATGCCTTGAAAAAGAGGTGATAACCTCAAAACACGTGTTGGCTGTGTTGGAGTTTGAAGCTATTTTAATGCAAAGGAATAAAATAAATTTCAACTGGAGTGCATTGTTGATAGAAATAGCATTCCTGGTTGACTGAGGTGTGCACTCAGGCCAGGCAAAAACCACCACTCTAGTCGTAGTGAGCTAGATACACACTAAAAGATAACCTTGCTCACCATCTGGCAGCTTGGCACAGAGCAGTCAGGCCTGTCTAAAGAGGCAATGTGTAAAGCATTTGTGCAACAGACATACAGAATCACAATGAACACACCAAAAAACGAGTCCACACAGGTCTATAAAAATAGATTATTATATTATAAACAAAACAAGACCAAAATGACAAACATCCAGTGCACAGAAGTTGAGATATTGAATTTTAAAAGAATAAATGAAGTAAAGCACTTTGAAGCAAGAAGCGCTAAAAATGTTACTTTGGATCATGCTAGACCGGGGTAAAGTCAAAGTTTGGGCCGACCACGATGGAGCACCGGCTGGCTACAGGAGTGACGCAGAGCCCAATGAACAAAGTCCCTTTCCTGATCGCAAGCAACAAGATGCGTCGATCTTCTCCATGCAGTGACGGCAATGTGTCAGTTCTGAAGATGTTTGCAGGAGTCGAGAGGCATCGAGCGATGCGCCTGTTACTGCCACAGAGTCGGGGGGATGCAGCGGTCTCACCAAACTGCAGTGGCGGTGATACGCTGTCCACAGCGTCAATCTCTGGAGGCAAAGAGCTGGTTCTGATATGATGCACTGATTTTACTCCCTCAACCAGGTCAATGCGCCGGTTCTGTTACACACAGACAGAAGATGCGTCGAAATCCATGTTGCAAGTATCTGGGCCGCTTCCAGTGAGCCAAGCAAAGGAGCAGGGGTAGAGACTTTGATTTCCCTGATTTTCAAGAAACAGGAGGCAATCCATCGAGTCCTTCGATATCACTTGGAGTGAAGACAGAGTCCAGTTCTCCTTCAGCAGAGTACTAGAGCAGCTGGCAGCCGGGCAACACAAGAGAAAAGCAGGCCTCCCAAGTTGGCAGCTCAAAGATCAGTCCTTTAAGCAGCACAGCAGTCCTTCTGACATAGGTTCAGTTCAAGATCCAGAATTGCCTGTTTTGATGGGGTCAGAGACCCAGTACTTATAATCAAAAGTGCATTTGATTTGGGGGTAACTTCAAAGCAGCTCTCTGAAGTGCACAGGTTCCCCTTCTTTCCAGACCTGTCTGTTAGGCTAGCTATGGGGGGTGAATCAGGCCTTTGTGTGGGGACAGGACACTATCTATTCAGTAAAGTGTTAGCCCCTCCCTTCCATACTGCCCAGGCAAGACCATCAGAATGCAGATGGCTACTCAGACACACCTATCCTTTCTTTGTGTTTGTGGCTGTCTAGAGGGAATGCACAAAGTGTAGCTGTTACACACCCCAGGTGTGTATTGTAAACAGACTGCAAGGTACGCACAACAGTAAGTGCAGAGAAATGTCCACTTTCTAAAAGTGGCATTTCTAAAACAGTAATGTTAAATCCAACTTCACTAGTAAGGTTGATTTATCGTTACCATTCAAAAGATGTATAAAACATGAAGTAGCTACTGCTTTCTGATCAGGAATTACCACTTAAAAGTGTATAAGGGAATTCCCAATGCTAACCTATGAGAGGAGTAGGCCTCACAGTAGTGAAAAACTAATTAAGCTGTTTGTTCCTACCAGGACATGCAAAACCTAAAAGTACATGACCTACCTTTTACTTACACAGCACCCTGCCCTTAAGCCTACCCAAGACCTACCGTAGAGGTGACCTATGTGTAATAAAAGGGGAGTTTAAGGTTTGGCAAGTTGTTTTAAATACCAAGTTGAAGTGACAGTAAATAGTCCACACAGGCACTGCAGTGGCAGGTCTGAGACATGTTTGGAAGGCTACTTCTGTGGGTGCACAAGCAGTTCTGCAGTCCCACTAGTAGCATTTCATTTACAGGCCCTGGGCACATGTAGTGCACTTTACTAGGGACTTATCAGTAAATTAAATATGCCAATTGGGTGTGAGCCAATATTATTATGTTTAGAGGAGAGAGCACATGCACTTTAGCACTGGTTAGCAGTGGTAAACTGTTCAGAGGCCTCAAGTCAACAAAAAAGAGATCAGAAAAAGAGGAGGAGGAAGGCAAAAAGGGCCATTTCCAACAATCATTTATGTCTTTCGAACTCTGAAAAATTTGAATAAACTTAGAATAACCTCCGCCAAGGAAAATGTATTCCAAAAGCTAATGATCCCATAAACAGAGGGCAAGAACCCAGTACTTGTGTTCTTGCCCTCTGTTTCTGGGAATATTAAGGGATTATTAGCTTTCAAATAGTGGTCCCATAATTTTAATGCTTGGAAGAAATCTTCAAACAATGTCTAATAGTTACACTTGAAGTCCTGTGAAGGATAAATCTAGCTCACTCCAGTTTATAGAAGCAACAGGCCCACAGCGCATCTGTGTATCTAGTTAAAAAGGAAGCTGTAGCTTCAAAATGATCACAAGAGTTGACTGGGGCTACTTATTTGAAAGTTTCCATGTAATTGAGATGGCAAGAGATGGCTTGCAACCAGATATAAGGGGTGATCACAATGCTTGTGGTGCACAAACACAGTGGGTGGACATTCTGGCGACACTCTAGGGAGGAAATCTAATGGGGTGATGTTTCTCATTCTCTGGAACTAGTTAGAATAATCAACTGTCAAAAAACTAATAGAAAGGATTGACTTACTACCCACTAGTAAGGCCTCAGAATGTGTACAATGGAATCTCGAACTCGGTGTGCAACTAATTTCAAATGTATTATTGATAGCTCAGAACACTTGTAACATAACTGTCATCTGCTGTAACTAATTACATTGCTGATATTCATTGGGGAGAAAGGGCCTGTGCCAGGTGTTATTGTCATATTTCTATTACTGTCACAACAGGGAAAATTTCAGGAAGATTGTCATGAAGATATGTGTAAGGTTTACTTGTTTATTTATTTTATGTAGTGTAACATATGCTGGAAAAACAATTTTCAAAGCGCTATTCAAGCATATATTAAATCACATAAATACTTGTTTGAAATTGGGTTACTGGTTGACTGGGGTATGTGCCCTGGTCAAGCAGCAACCACAATCCTAGTCAGGGCAAGAGCAAGGCAAACCCTAAATTAACCTATGCTCACCCTCTGGTAGCCTGACACAGAGTAGTCAGGCTTAACTTAGAGGCTGTGTGCAAAGTATTTGTGCAACACTTCAAACAGTAAAACAGTGAAAACACAACAGAAAACGATCCCACACCAGATTAGGAACATTTCTCTGATTTTAATAAACAGAACAAGACAAAAACTATAAAAATCCAAGCAGTAGAACCGGAGATATTGATTTTTACATTTTATAGTGAAAAATAGCGCCAAAAAAGCATAAAGCGCTATTGGGGATATCTGGTTGTGCCGGACCGGTAAAAAGTCATAAGTTCAGAATGACCATGATGGAGTGCGGCTCAGGTAGAGGGACCCAGTTAGGCCGACTGAACAAAGTACCTTAACTCGACTGGGGTGGCACCACTTGGGAGGGTAGACTCACAGATGGCAGACTTCAGATTCAGGAGATGGAAGCTTGTTATGTCCCTGCGGCTTCAGATCAGGAGGCCAGCCAGGTAGCCCTTGGAGTCACTCTAGGTTCAGTGGTCAAGCGATGTAGTTCCAGTCCTTCTCACCCAGGCAAGAGGGCAGCAAGCTGCTGATCAGCACAGCAAAGCAGGATTTCAGCAGAGTGCAGTACAGCAGAGTGGCAGTCCTTCAGCAGCACAGCAATCCTTTTTTCTGGCAGAGCATCCACAGGTCCAAAAGTGTACTGGCTTGGCGGTGTCTGACATCCATTACTTATACCCAGTGGTGGCTTTTAGGTGAGGGAGACTTCAAAGACATGCCTTTGAAGTGCACAGAGGTCTTCCCTTCCTGCAGAGGCTCCAGACTCACTACAGGGGGGTATGCATCCCTTTGTGTGTGTACAAAAAACGGCATATTCAGATGTAAGTGAGGCTGTGCCCAGCTCCCCCTTCCCATCCTGCCAGAGATGGCCCATTGAGTCACACCTAAGATCCCATTGTGTGTGCTTGTCTAGGAGGAATACACAAAGCCCAACGGCAAACTAGACCCAGTCATGTGATCAGAGACAGGTTACAGGCACCAAATGGCTAAAGCAAGACAATCAATCAGAAAAAGGGGGAGGAGGAGGATTGGGCTAGGTTCACCCTCCTGTGTGATCAGAATACATAAAAAGAATCCGTAGGTGACGGATCAAAGAACCTAGCCAAGAAACAAGGCGGGTTCATCAATGGGGTGAAGGCCACCTCTACTGGTAGAAAAGAAATTCTTTTCTACCAGTAGAGGTGGCCTTCACCCCAATTGGTGAACCCGCCCTTGTTTCTTGGCTAGGTTCTTTTGATCCGTCACCTACGGATTCTTTTTGATGTATTCTAAAGCAAGACAATGCCAACTTTCTAAAAGTGGCATTTTCAGAATTGTAATTTAAAATCTGATTGCACCATAAATTAGGATGTTAATTTAGGATTCCAGACACATCAAACATGAATCAATATATCTTCACATTTGGAAATTACACTTATAAAATGTTATAAGGTAATCCCAATGTTATCCTATGGGAGATATAGGCCTTGCAGTAGTGAAAAACAAATTTGAGAGATTTTCATTACCAGGACATGTAAAACGTAAAGGTATAAGTCCTGCCTTTTACATTAATTGCACCCTGCCCTCTGGTTTGTCCAGGGCCTACCTTAAGGGTGACTTAGATGCATAAAAAGGGAAAGTTTGGCCCTGGCAAAAGGTTTATTTGGCTTGGTCGAAATAGCAGTGTAAACTCCACACACAGGCTCTGCAATGGCAGGCCTGAGACATGGTTAAGTGGGTGGCACAAGCAGTGCTGCAGGTCCACTAGTAGCATTAATTTGCAGGTGCTGGTCACATGTAGTGCACTTTACTAGGTACGTATAAGTAAATTAAATATGCTAATTGGGTACAAGACAATGTTACCATATTTTAGGGAAAGAGCACACGCACCTTAGCACTGGTTAGCAGTGGTGAAGTACGCAGAGTCCTAATACCAGCAAAAACGAGGTCAGAAAAGAGGAGGCAGAAGGTAAAATGTTGGGGAGAAGACCAATCTAAGGCTGTCAGGTCTAACAATGCTGAAAAATATTAAACAAACAAAGGAGGATTTAAAAAAAATGAAGATTTAAATAAATAATTGAAAGGCATTTCAGTGCACGTGTCACACCAGACAGCCATTCTAGGGGGACATCTGGCTCCATAAATAGTCTTGTAACCCAGGCTTAAAGATTGTAAGTGAGGTTCTGTTTCTAATAAATGACCCCTCCTGCTTGAAACAACTAATTTGGGGCTTAGCTCCCTTGCATACTTTTTAAAGTGGAAGTAATCAGTTAAATATGTACATCCACAGCCTGAATAGCCTTTCAAATATGAACAAGCCCCTGAAAATGTACCATTACTTTAGTGGTACCCACCCTGAACGCATTTAGGTGCAGATTTATTAAAATGTAGTGTAGCACAGCAACTTTGGTTGCTGTGCTGCATTGTGCTAGAGAGAGAGAGTTTGCAGATCTATATCTACTAAATTATGGTGATCCTGCTGACTTTCTCTGGGGCTGGAACACAAAGAGGCTGTCTCACGCAATGTATATACATTTGCTTTGCACCAAAGTGAAATAGGTGTGTGTGAGGTGTAGCACAGCTTTTGTAATAGAACGATAAACGACCGGTATGAAATACTATTCTTAGACTAACTGTAACACTTTTTCACATGATGCATGTGTGATCACAGCAGCACACATGCAATTTTTGAGAAGTTGGGAAAAATTAACACATTTCTCTTATTTAAAGCCTGTCTTATATGGAAAGTGCTACGCAAACAAATGATGGACATAATGCTGAATAAATCATACATTCACCCCCAGTCAAGAGCTCTGGGTAAAATCCATCATTCTTTTGCTCACAATGCCACCCAAGTTTAGACCTGGCCATATGCAAATCAGTCTTGACCCTGTTCCTCATGGGAACAGTCAAGCCCAAACTGCCAAGCCAGATCCTCCCTGCACCGGAAACAAGCATCCTGGGACCGGTTTTGGGATACTACCTCTAATCAGCCAGGCTAGGTTGAATCCAGTGGCACAGTGAGCTTCTTCTTTGAAACGTCGCCGGCGTTGTCAGTTCCTTCCTTTGGGCATCGGATTCCCCAGGATCTGCCTCGCTGCTCACTCCCTGGGCTCCTTCTTCCGCTGCTCCTTCAGCCTCTTTCTTTTTCTATACGCACACGAGATGCTGTTCTTCTTCCTCTTGTATGCATCTTCCCGGACGCCGCGCTCCACCACTACCAGCTTCTTCTGGGTCGCGTAGTGACCCTTGGTTTCTCCTCTCTGCCTGACTTCTGGGTCGGGTAAAAAAAAAAAATGGCCTTGGACTCCGGAGGATCGGACTCATCAGGTCGGTGACACATACATTCACCCCCAGTCAAGAAATCTGGGTTAAATCCATTGATCTTTTGCTCACCATGCCACCCCAGTTTAGACCCAGCCATATGCAAATCAGTCTTGACCCTGTTCCTCATGGGAACAGTCCAGCCTGAACTGCCAAGCCAGATCTTCCCTGCACCGGAAACAAGCATCCTGGGACCGGTTTCGGAGTATTACCCCTCATCAGCCAGGCTATTTTGAATCCAGTGGCACAGTGAGCAAGGGACCCACGTCTGGGCATACCCATCCCACTTAGGGCAAAAAGTGCTACACAAACAAATGATGGACAGAATGCTGAATAAATGATACATTCACCCAAGTCAAGAGATTTGGGTTAAATCCATCGTTCTTTTGCTCACCATGGCACCCCAGTTTAGACCCAGCCATATGCAAATCAGGCTTGAATGTTTGCATTGTTCAGCATTCCGTCCATCATTTGTTCCTTTTGTCTTATATGGAGGCATTACTTTTTGGCACCAGGCTCTGTCTACCAATTGTAGTAGATTGGTTTTTTGTTAAAAACCATGGGTGGTAGCGTGGTATTGCACATTGTTGAAAATTACCATCTTTTGCGTGGTATTCCCCCAGACGTTTGCCTTCAATACCCTATTTTTGCTGAACCAGTTTTTGTTGGCATACATGTAATTGGCACATTTAATTTACAGTAAGTCCCTAGTAAATGGTATTACATGTATCAGGGCCGGTAAATTAAGTTCTACAAGTGGGCTGCAGCACTCATTGTACCACCCACTAATGTAGCACTGCAAGCCATGCCTCAGGCCTGATACTGCAGCCTGTAATGCAGTTTTAAACTGCCATTTCAACTTTGCCAAATAAGCCTTTGGCCAGCCCAAACCTTCCTTTTTAATACATAAGTGTCACCCCTAAGGGAGGCCCTAAAGGTTAATAGGGTACGATGCATGGTATTTTAAAAGTATGACATGTGTATTTAGGTTTTACATGTCCAGACAGTGAAAAAGTCCTAAAGTTGTTTTTCATTGTATCAAAGCTAGCTCTCCCATAGACTAATACAGGGTTACCTTGTTACACTTAATAAGTGATAAATTCATTTTGGCAGAATTTATAGAAATATTTATTTCACTCATTAGAATTGTAATTTCAAATCCTCTTTAATTGTAAAGTCAGATATTAAGTTACTATACTGAAAATGGTACTTTTATAATGTTGGCATTTTCCAGCCTAAACCAAATGTGCCTTTATACCAGTGTCCATGGCTCTCCTGTGGTGTGATATTTATTCCTTCCAGACAGGGGACAAAAGGGCCTTGGATATGGAGAAGGGTGTTCCTTTCCTAAGCAGGATGGGGGATTGTACTCAGACATTTCTGAGCTTCAAAGGGTAGCTTGAGGGCTGTGACCACCACCTTCCTGACTCCTACCGATGCCTGCCCTGTCACTTGCAAATGCAGTCCACACCTAGGCCTGCTTGCTCTTTGTTTCCCTATACAGATTGGAGCCTAACCCAGGGGAAGGGAAATAACTCACCTGCACCAGTTTAGGGGTAGGCAAAGGGAGTTACCCCCACACACAGGTTGGCACTGAGTATAAAAGTGGCACCCTCAGAATCTCTCATCAGGACACCCTTGGACCTGTGGAGATTTAGAAGAACAGCCCTGCCTTGAACAGACCCTCCAGGATTTCGCGATTTCGTGGTTTGCCGCGAAATCGGCACTTTTGTAAAAATGCCGCGATTTTTACAAAAGTGCCCGCAAAATCGGCACTTTTGTAAAAATGCCAGGATTTTTACAAAAATGCCCGCGAAATCGGCATTTTTGTAAAAATGCAGCGATTTTTACATAAGTGCTATTGGTGCAATGATTTGTGAAATATGCTGATCCGCGCTCTGTGATGCGCTGCGAGCCTTGGTTCACAGGCACTGACTGCTGTGGCAAGCTGGCTCCGCCTGAGGTTGCGAGCGGTCACTGTTAGCCCGTGGGGATGCATTGTGGATGTGTGGGGAGATTGTGAACAGGGCAGGACCAGGGGGCACTTTTGCTTCACATGCGGCTGTACCGAACCGGCAGGAGCTTTCGGCAATAGGATGCGAGAATTCCTGGCGGCAGACACAGCGAGAGGCTGAGAGAGCGACAGAGAATTACGTTAAACATTGCACTGGCTGGGTCCAGAGACCATACCGAGGAAAACCTGGGATGGAGTCTCACACTATTAAGCATACACGAAGGAAGCGATGTAAAAACGATCTGGAAAAAAAACATGAATGAAAACTCGCATACAGTAGAGAGCATGGGTGATGGAATGTATACAAACTGGAAAGGTAATTAGGCAATTAAAGCTTTGTGTGTATGTAATCTACTGGAACATGCTACCAGTAAATGTGCTTCTGAAGACAAATGTTTTTATTTTCTCAGATTAATCTCGCTCACTAGTGCAGGGAGTCAATTGTTTATGTAGCACTCTATCATTTAAGTTTCAAAACTCTGTAGCCTATGATATGATTGACCAACTCAAGTGTGCTTATTTTATCGGTTTTGTGTAAACCTGCAGGGGCCTGGCCCAACTGTGGTAAAGGGAACAGAAGCTAGGACCACGTGGAAGGTTCAAGTAACCACAGACGTTGTATAGCACTTCCTGTCTGCAAATTCATGTTGAAATGGACAGAGGGTAAAGGCAACCTGGAGTAAGTAGGTCAGAGTGGGATGGTGATGGCCAGAACACTTGTCCAGCCCAGAGGTTAAAGAAAACATATAATGGACTCTCCCATTCCCTGTCAACTGAAGGACGTCCTCCTAAACCGGCATCTCAACTAGCGGGTCGTCTATCATTCAGGCCGTCAAGTTGACCTTCCTTAATATTCTTCCTCCCTCCTGCTCAACCACTGATTTTATATGATACAACTCAGCTGCTCTGTCTATACTTGTTATCTTTGATGTGAACATTTACTGTTGTGAAGCTCTCTGATACCTTTGGGTCTAGCTAGCGCTATATAAAACTCTTAAATATATGCCATTACCTACTGTGTAATAGTGACTGCACCAGATTCACCAACAGGGCTGCTTCCTCTGTTCCATATCCCAGGTTGCCTATTTCAAAGTGGAATACTCTGCTAAAACAGTTTCCAATGTTTTAAAGCTGAAAATGGATGATTATGAGTAAAATAAAGTGCCGCAAAAATGCCGCTAAATTTCCATATTTGTGCCGCTAAATTTGCTAATCCATGCCGCAATATCCTGGGGGGTCTCCAGAAGTGACTCCAAAGTTCAGTTGGCTGACCTCCTGTTTGAGCTGCAGGGACACAACAAGTTTCCATGGGACTCCTCGGTAACTGCCCAGCTAACTAGCTACAGCTGGACCCACCTGCTGCTGACCTCTGCTGGTGATGCCAAGAGGTGCCTCCACATCCTAGAATCTTGGCTGGTATCAGAGTGTACTCCTGCAAGCTACAACCTGCAAGAACTGGAGTCCAGCAAAAAATTCAGAGATTCTGGTACCTTCATGTCCAAAAGATCCATTTACGATCCTCTTGTGAACATGGTCAGGCTTCACTGAGGCCCATCAGGATCTGCATAGGACTGTTGATGCGAGCTTCCCAGCTACAGACTCTGGATTTCACCCACACAATGCTCTTCTCATTGACAACAACAGCCCTGTATTGCCCCCCCAAAGACCGGACAGCCAATGTGAAGCTCTGACTGGGGTTCCTTGCATGAAACTGGAATAAGTTAAAAGGAAAACCTTCCACAAGGATGTACCTGGTCCATGTACCTGAACATCTCTGTTGGCCTGAACCTTTGACTTTGATGCAGTCCAGCGTGACCAGATGAAATGTTTGAGTGCTGCATAAATACTTTACACATTCCCTGCAAGTAAAGCCTGACTGCTTTTTGTGCAAAGCTATCATGAGGGTTAAGCACAGGATTATTTTGTGAGTTTTGTGGTTCACCCGGAGAAGGATTCTTTTTATTATTTGAGTGGGGTTCACACCCATCTCAACTAACCACTTTCTTACAAGGGGTAACTATAAATTTTGGTGGGAGCACTGCTGATTTACATTGGTACTCCCACTCCACCAAACTTTAAATAACCCCGAGGCTCCTATCAGATAGAAAAATTTCAGTCTGGTAAAAATTCCCTATTAATGTTTATGTACCAGATAGGAGATTTTCTGTATTATTTGCATTAAGACAGCGCTAGTTGATGGTCATCTAGTGCTGAATAATGTGTAAACAGGTTATCAAGCGCAGAGTACGACAAGATTCAGCATAACAAAATATACAAACAGTTGAGTATCACCTGAATGCATATGCTACCTATGACCATAGACTGTGATTGAGAGTGCAAGGGGAAATATTGAGATATTAAAATAGTAAAGGGGAGATTGGAGAGCCTTGTGTGGCACCACCACCAAGATCTTGGGTGGTGGATAGAAAGTGACCCAACTACACACATGGTAAATAGGCCAACAAAAAATAATGAATCCGACCGGGTGCTCTGCCCTTAATGTATAAAACCTACTGTAACCTCTTGTTCAGCAGCCCATTCTTTACAACATTAACTGCTGCAGATAGATCTAAGAATATCAAGGCTGCTGATGATGCTTCTTTGAAGTGACACTAATGGTAGATCCTCTTTATATTAAAAGATAAGTGAAAAAGTAAATTAAGAGTGTTTGCTCAGACTGCACATATAATTAAATGAGGACATCCAGGAATCTGTGCAGGATAAAGTGGTGGAGGAGAAATGACTGTGCATTGAGACACTATTTATGTAGGTAAAGCAGAGTTTTTAGTATTCACTCCCATAGATTTACACTAGTTCACTCAACCCTATGTTGCTTTTATGCAAAACTAAAAAGCTGAATATCAATGTAGAAAAAATTAATTTCAACACAGGACAAAGAGTTGGATCCTGCCTGTTGTTATTTCAGCAGGACAGCATACTTAACTGTGCACTTTGCTATAATGTCCTTTGTTTGAGGTTTACTGAATCTCTTTGCTGGGATGCTAGATTGTTAAATCATGGAAGTAAGATTATAGGTGAAGTCACTGCTTTGCCTAATCCATAGATGCTGAAATGTTATTTCTAAATTGAATATTAAGGTAGGTATATATCAGAGCTTCCTCTGGGGATATAGAGCACGTTCCTTCACTAAATTAAACCTAAATGTTAAAATATGTATGTGCATGTCAAGACATGCAGCTGCAAGGGTCATTCTTGCCTTCCCGGAATACCGGCAAGACAGCCAGGGCTAAGTTAAATGGTTTATTCAAGAAGATGTTATCCCTACAATAGGAGCGTAGCTATCCCTTGGCCAGCTCTAGAGAAACTGACTTCACTGGAATGCTCGCTGGTCACATAGAACACAGAAGCAGGCTATCCCCACACTCAATGTTCCTATATTTAAAGTTCCTTAGCACTGACGTAGTAAGACTCATAAACACAACACATCTTCTCCCTTACAAATGGACAATGTACTGAAGGAATAGCAAAACACCCAAACACATTCATAATTAAAATACGAACATGCAAATGGATACAAAAACATCAAAATTCAATGATGCTCAGACTATTGAGCATAATACCTCAAATATGCAGGTGGTTTGGGACTCCTGACACTTGTTAAGACAGAATTCCCATCACCTGCCACAGGAATTTCAACCACTGCATCACCCGCACCCAACACAGGGGCATTACTAGGTCTTTCAGAGGGCTTGCTCATGTCCCCATCACACATTAGCATGAATGCGCTGTTGCCTTGTTCCTCACCAACCTGACTTTGACCACATCTCTCATATACAGCCACTCGTCTGTTGTTCCAGCTCTCACCATTCTCCAAAACCACTGAAAAGTGACAAATTTGCCTGACCTTAAATGGCCCCCTGAACTTTGACGAACCTTCTCCATTCTGAGCACAACGAATCTTCACCCAGTCACCCACCCGAATACGTGGGATACCTTTCTTGTCCTGGATAAGTTCTTCCCATCTGTGTGTCAAAGAATGCTTTATCTTTCATCCAGGTGAGGACTAACTTGGTGCCTGCCAGCCTTCCACTCATAAGTTCAAATGTGGTCCTTTGAGTGACATCATGAACACTGGTGCGATAAGCAGCCATCATGTCCATCATCATACTACCTACATCATGTACTCCCACTACAGCCATTTGAATCGTGCCCTTGACCTTTCTATTAGCCCTCTCCACAATACCATCACTTCGTGGGTTGTGAAATGAGGTATGATTATGTACAATACCACATGACTCCAAAAAATAAGCATCTCCCCGGAACTTAATTGTGTTCCATTATCTGTTATGATAGCATTGGGAACACCTTCCTCCAGGAAAATCTACTTCAACAAAAGAATAGTAGCTCTGGTAGTAATCTCCCCCATGAATTTGACAATTAACCACTTTGAATGAACATCAACCACTACCATAGGATATTTCCATTCACTCCTCAGCTCATGCATAGGGCTTATAAAATCCAGACTTAATGTATGCCAATGTGTGCCAGGATCAGATATGTGACTCATGACGATTTACCTCCTAATCTTAATCTTTTTTCACCCTCCTTGCACACATCACAGTTCTCAACCCATTTTCCACTTGTTCGTCCATACCAGGCCACCACCAATTTTCCCTCAACCTCTTCCTGGTTTTGGTTTGCCCAAGGTGCTCCTCATATGACATTCCTTTCAATCTTGTCTGGAGACCACATGGTGGCACATATTTCTCACATCTCATCAACATCATGTCATCACAAAAGGACAATTCCTTGAGAACTTTCAAATAAGGGCTGACAGATACTGGCATGGTACTTTCCCTCCTACTGCCTAACATGGCCAACCCTTTAGTTTATTTGATTATGGGTTCCAATGCCCTCTCCTTGAACCATTCATCTCTAGTGATGGCATGCATGCCTCCCAACTCCAACACATCCTGCACTGATGCTGCCACATCTTCCTTTTCTTTGGCTAAAATTGCGGGCCCATCTACTACATGCCAATCGAGGGACAGCTTGGACAAGCAATCATCTTAACAGTTTTTCCACCCTCAAATATGTTCTATGACATAGCAATATTCCTGGAGTCTAGCTGCTAGTCTTTCTAACCTAGACGACACATTACCTGCTCCACCCGCAAGCAAAACCTTTACCAAAGGTTTGTGGTCCGTGCGAAAAAGAAACTTGGTTCCCCACAGGTAAGTCCTGAAATATTCTGTACCCCAAGCTGCAGCAATCGCTTCGCGTTCGATTTCTCAATAATTCATCTCATAGATGGTCAAAGTACGAGAGGCAAATGTTTTCTCTCCTTTAGTATGAACTTGGGACAACACTGTCCCAATGTCTGTGCAGCTAGCATTCACTGTAAGTATTGATTTCAACTTGGTATCAAAAGGCATTAAAATACCAGCATTACAAATCTTATTCTTGATTGATTCAAAGCATTCCTGTTGTTCCTGCCCCCAATCAAAGGCAACCCTTTTTTTTAGCAGTAGCCTCAAACACCCCGGGGCATATGTGCAAGCTCCTATCGCCGCCACAACGTCACTTTTTCTGACATTGTGGTAGCGATAGGGGCCTAGCCTTATTTACAAGGCAGCACTAAGCCACTTAACGTGGCTTAGCGCTGCCTTGTAAATGAGGCCCCCTTTCATGCTATGCTTAGCGGGAAAGGGGTGGGCAGTGGGTGTTGCGGTGGGCGTTACACCGCAACACCCATTGATTTTGACACTGTCCCCTATGTACAAGGGCAGCGTACATAGGAGGCAGCGCCAAAATTAAGACCTGGTAAAATCTGGTCTTAAGTTGGCGAAACGAGTAGAAATTACATTATTTCTCCTCGTTTTTGCTTTTTTCATGTGTGCTGCACTGTGCAGCACACATGGAAAAAGCAAAATGCCTTACATTGTTTATGTAAAGGAAGGTGTCCCTTCCTGTACATAAACAATCTTAAAAAAAATGCCATTTTGTGACTTTCATGTGTGCTACATGAAGCAGCACACATAAAAGTGACAAAATGGCATTTTAGGATTGTTTATGTGCAGGAAGGGACACCTTCCTACACATAAACAATCCTCCCCTGCACGCAGACACCCTTGCACTATGGTTTAGGTTTGACTCCTCCTACAGTAATGCTGTAACCCAGATAATCCACCTGTTCTTTTTTTTCTTGATTTTATTAAACTTTATTTGCATTTCAAGAGAGGCATCCAATTTGTTTTGTTCCAGTACAATAAGTTTGGCATTGTTCATTTATGACGGCGGTATAGCACAGTTATATAATGATAGATCATGCAAAAAAAAACACGGTCGCTGCTGGGGCATATCTGGGGTATGTAGTATGTAACGTCAGCGACCTGTGGCGTATAGATGGGGTTCTACTGTGTCTTTACTCAGGGTTTCGATGTATTTCGTGTTGTGTGTTCGCAGTCGGAGAGCATGGGTTTGAGTCAGTGTCGTCTAACTGGCGAAGATATGTGACCAGTGGGTCCCAGGTGTCATGTGGGCGGCTCGCTGGGGGCGTGAGGTTCCAGTACTCGGTCAGGTGCGTCTGGCAGTGTGCTGCATCTGTAAGCCATGCCTTGGTCGATGTTGCTGGTTAGCGACCCCAATGTATCGCCACCCTACGTTTGGACAGCAGCAGCAGCATTGCCACCAGTCGACTGCTAGCATCAGGGACATCTTTAACATAGACTAGTAGGCACATAAGCAGAGCCAGTGTAATTGGTCGGATGTGATGGCGCCTATTATCTCGCGCTCTGCCCGCCAGTATTCAGCCACTCTCGGATATGTCCAAGCTGGAGGTATGAACGTGGCGTCTGGAGCTGAGCAACGCGCTCATCTCGCATTGGCAATTAAGTCCTTTTTGTGAAGAGCTGTCGAGGTGCGATACAGTCTGTGTAGGTATTTGAAGTGTATCAACCTCAATCTGTAGTTGGGGGAAAGTCGCTCAGTCTGGTTGCAACAGTATTGCCACTGTTCCGCTGATGGGCCCGTAGTCTTGTCCACCTCCCAGGCGCAGCAGGTCCATTCAGTGTCCAACGGGAATGCTGCTAGTGTTAATGAGTAGAGTCTGGTTATAAGTTTATGCAGTGATATAGCTGTATGGATGTAGTCAAGTGCCGTGTTGACTAGTGGGGTGTCCGGAAATGCGCTGTTTGTGTTTCTGCAGGTCGCTCTAATTTGGTAGTAAAATAGAGTGTCTAGTAGGGTGATTGCAGTTGTCGACGCATGGGTAGGGTGAGGGAGGAACTGCCCATCTGGTTAGAGGTCTGCAAAGGTACGTATTCCCAGTATCTTGGCACGTCACGCCATCCCTTTGTTGTGTAATGGGGGAAAGGAGGGGTTCTCTGCTAGTGTCATTTATGGTGCGTATAGGGTGTCAGAGCCTATCTGTTTTCGGATGCCCTCCCATGCCCAGCGTACGCACTCCACCGTATTTATTTCCTCTCTGGGTGCTTTGTACAGTAGGGATATTGCCGTTTTTAATGGCCAAGGGGAAGCCTGATCAGCCTCCGCCACTAGGTGTGTCTGGAATGGCGTTGGCTGCAGCCAGAAGTGCAAGAAGCTTGCTTGAGTGCAGAATGTATATAGGTTGAGATCTGGGGCCCACACTCTGCCGCGCGTGAAGGGTAATGTCACAATCTAGTATGCGATTCGCAGCTGTCGACCCACCCATGTTAGCGCGATCATGTCTGAGCGCGGCCTTTTCAAAAATTGTGCCGTGAGGGGGAGTGGAACATTAAGGAATAGATATAAAAACTTTGGCATGACCACCATCTTAGCATATCTGGATTTTAGGTTCGAGCCATTCCACTGCGCATCCGTAATTCGCCCTCCAAAGTTCTTGCGGATCTCTGCTTAACTGTATACCCAGATATTTGGTTTGTTCGGTGGCCCATTTCATCTGGTCAGTGAGGGGAAAGAGTATGGATTTGTTCAAGTTGATATGCACGCCCGAGTTATTGTTATGTTATGTTAAAAGGGTTTTGTAAAGTGCAGCTGTAACTCCGAGGAGAATCATGGCGCAGAGCCGATCGCTTGGCAGACAGGGTGGCTGAGGCTGAAAAAAAAGAAATGGTTTAGATGAGTGCTCTACATCGTGCATCAGGGGCCGTAAAAATCCAGGTTTTCAGGGCTTTCCTGAAATGAGTTTCTGATTGGATGAGACGAAGGTTATTGGGGAGTTGGTTCCAGTCCTTGGACCCAATCACTGCAATTGATTTTCCCCCTTTTGAGACATATCTGAAGGCTGGGAGTTTTAATAGATTTGCATTAGATGATCTGAGAGTACGGCATGGTATATAGCGCGCAAACCTAGGCCGAAGGTAGTGGGGGCCTGAGGAATGAAAATTTCTAAAGGTAATTATGAAGATTTTGAACAGGATTCTTTTGTGGATCGGAAGCCAATGTAGTGCTTCCAGTGCAGCAGATGCTGATGACCTCCTGGGCCATTTTAGTACTAGTCGGGCTGCAGCATGTTGTACCATCTGTAGTTTGTGTAGGGCCAACTTGTTAGCTCCTGCATCGAGGCTGTTGCAGTAGTCCAGTCTAGATGTAATTAAGGCCACTGCGACTGCCTGTCTCGCCGTACTGGGAAGTAAGTCGAATAACTTTTTAAGTGATTTTATCAGGTGGAAGCAGGTGCCAGCCACTGCTAAGGATTGCTGGTGGAAGGACAGTGCTGAATCAAATTTGACCTCCAAATTCTTGGCTACCGTTACTGTATTGGGGGGAGAGGGGGTGTCAGAGGGCCACCATAGACTAGGGGAAAAGTATTCCCTTTCCCCAATGGCATGATTTCTGTTTTTTCTGAATTACATTTTAAGTGATAAGCTTTCATCCAATGAAAAAACGCTGTGAGGCAATGATGGAGATTTTCCTCCGCCAGTGTAGTATTTTTATCTAGGACCAGGAATAGCTGTGTGTCGTCCGCATATGAGATGGTCTCTGTTAGAAATGGGGGTCTCTAGTTGGCAATGGTTTGCACCTTGTCCATGTAGGGACCCTTCCTTCTAGTCAGGATAAGGGAGTTACACTCCTAAAATAACCCCTGCTCACCCCCTTGGTAGCTTGGCACGAGCAGTCAGGCTTATCTTAGAGGTGGTGTGAAAAGCATTTGCACATAACCAGCAGTAATACAGTGATAGCACTACAAAAGGACACCAAACCAGTTTAGAAAAATATCCAATATTTTTATATACTTAAGACAAGACCAAAAACGATAAAAATCCACAATACAGTACTTAGAAATTTTCAGTTAGCAAAATAACCTTGAAATACAGTTCCTTGAAGTTGATAGTTCCATCCGGGGCTATCACGGCGTCGTGAACAAACAAATCCAAACAGTTCTGGCTGACCGTGGTGTCGCGGGCTAGCTACGGTGTCGGGGAGACCCGCAAAAGTCAGGAGCGCTGGCGTCGGCGGGTGTCGGGTGCTGTGGTGTGAAGTGCAGCGGTGCGGCGTGCAATGCCCTCAGGTCGCGCTGTGAGCAGCGGCTCGATGGCGGCGTCAGATGGCGGCGTTGGTAAGACCAGGGTCACGGTGCGAAATTATGCAGTGCTCGTCGCGGTGCTGGCAGGTCACGGTGCAAGCAGCGTCGTCGTCATTGCTGAAGCGCTGTCGTCGGCTGACGAACTGGAGTCGATGGCGCCGGCGTCGGTGGGCCAAGGCTGCGGTGCGGGATGAGGACGGTGCATCGTGTAACTTTATGAGCGGTGCCCTTCGAACCACGGTGCAAGCAGCGGCGTCGATGGCGGCGTGAAACGGTGTCGTCGGGATACCAAGGTGGCGTCATGAAGCGAGGCGGTGCGGAGTGCGGTGCCCACAGGTCACGGTGCGAGCAGCGGCTCGGTGGCGGCGTCATATGGCGTCGTCGGTGAGACCAGGATCGCGGTGTGGCATTGCGTCGGTGCCCTCTGCGATACCTTCAGGACACGGAGTCGGCAGCGGCGTTGTAGACGGCGTCGGGTTGCTTTTCCTTCTGTTGCAGCACAAAACTCACAGTCCCCAGTGCTGAGGGGAGAAGAACTTGAAATCTTTGCTGTTCCTGAGACTTCTTGAACAGGGGGCAAGCTCTACCTCAAGCCCTTGGAGATACTCAAAGAAAGAAGTTGCAGAAAGTTCAGTCCAGTCCTTTCACTGCCCAAGACAGAAGCAGCTACTGCAGGCCAACACAGCAAAGCACTCAGCAAAGTGGTAGTTCCTCCTCACAGCTTCTCCAGCTCATCTTCTTGGCAGTCTTCTTGGTCCAAAAGAGTTCTAAAATTCAGGGGTTTGGGCCCCACTTTTTATAGCCCAAAATCCTTTGTCCTCTCAGGCAGAGAGTATCTGTGCCCAGTCAGAACCAGTTCTGCCCTCTCTGGTGTGGCTTCCTGGCAGGAGGTGGAGACGGAATTGTCAGAGGCAGACCAGGCCAATTCAGGTGAAAGGAAATCTCCTCCCCCTACTCTAAATGCAGCCCAGGTCTATTCAGCCCTTTCCTGACCCACCTAGACTATCTGGAGCCACTGCTCCTCCCCAGCCCCTGTCATCCAAAACCCAGACAGTCAATCCACATACCCAGCAGAGGCCTACTGGATGGCTGAGCAAGAAAATACCTACTTTCTAAAAGTGGTATTTTCAAACATAGAATGTAAAAATCACCTTTACTAAAAGATGCATCTTTAGATTCTGAGTTCAGGCATACTAAACTTTATTTTTCTACCTTGTTCCTAGGGCCAGTTATGTTTATAAGCCTTTATAAACTAACTCCCCATTCTGTCCTATGGGAACAGGTAGCCTTGCAATAGTGAAAAACGAAATTGGCAGTAATTCACTATCAAGACATGCTACAATACCAGGGCATGTCCTACCTTTCTCATACACTGCACTCTGCCCACAGGGGTACCTTGGGCCTACCTTAGGGGTGACTGACATGTAAGAAAAGGGAAGGTTAGGGCCTGGCAAGTGGGTATACTTGCCAAGTCGACATGGCAGTCCCAGACTGCACACAGACTCTGCAATGGCAGGCCAGAGTTACATTTACAGGCTGTTTGTATGGGTGGCACAATCCAGTGCTGCAGCCCACTAACAGCATTTGATTTACAGGCCCTGGCACACTCAGTGCACCTTACTAGGGACAGACAAGTAAATAAAACATGCCAATCATGGAAACACCAATCCATAATACAATTTACAACAGGAGCACTTGCACTTTAACACTGATCAGCAGTGAGAAAGTGCCCAGAGGCACTACACCAGCAAAAATAGAGTCAAAACCTGGAGGTCAGAAAGCAAAAAACTCAGGGGAACCACGCCAAAAGATGCCAAGTCTAACAGTCTCGATGTTAAAGGACAATATCAGACTAATCAGTGGGGCCATATAGACATTAAAGAGCACTGGGCTGAGGATGGACCCCTGATGAACCCCGGAGAGCAGAGGTTTTTCTGCTGACTGGTATTGTCCAAGGGTAATTACTTTTCTTCGATTTTGTAGAAACAATTTTAGCCAGGCCAGGGCGAGGTGGGAGATACCGTAGGATTCGAGAAGGTCCAAGAGAATGACATGTGAGACCGTATCGAAGGCAGCTGATCGGTCTAATAAGACCAACACCGCATTCCTTCCCTGGTCAAGGGCGGCTTTAAGTGATTCAGCCCTGTACAGGAGGGCTGATTCGGTAGAGTGCTGAGGCCTGAAACCTGATTGATTTGGGTGTAAGATCTTTGCTCCTTCCAGGTATGTCATAAGTTGAGAGTTAACTAATTTTTCAGTGATCTTACCGAGACATGGGAGTAGGGAGATGGGTCGAAGATTGGTAAGGGTGGTGGGGTCGGCAAGTTGTTTCTTTTGGAGAGGTTTGACTGCCGCAAGTTTCCATTCATTGGGAACTTCAGCTAGTGACAGGGAAGCATCTATTATATTGTTGATGACTGGATTAACAGTATCTATTATAGCATGTAAAATTAAAGGGGGACAGGGGTCAAAAGGAGAACCCGATTTAACAGCAAGAGTAGCCTGACGAGTTTGGTCTAGGCTGATGGTTTGAAAAGCTCGAAGGGAAGTTCCGTTTGTTCCTAAATCGACATTAGTATTAGTGGGAGGGATGGAGGGTACTGAGAAATCTTGTTGTAGTGACTGGAACTTCTGTTCGAAAAAGTCCGCTATGAGGTCACAGAGAGACTGTGATGGGGGGATCTCTTGTTTAAGGGATATGGGATTGGTAAAAGACTAACTTAAAGATAGTTTTTTAGTTTGAGTTAGCCAGTTTAAGCATTTCAGTAAAATAGGATTTCTTGGCAGCTTTGATTTGTTGATGGTAGCTTTTAAGAGCTGCCTTGAACTCGTTTAGTTCTGTTTTTTCATATTTTTGTCGGCATCTACATTCCAGGTTCCTGCAGCGGCTATGCATTTCTTTCAGGTTTTGGGTGTACCATGGAGCAGAGGGTTTCTTAAAAGGTCGGTTGTTTTGTGGACCAGGGGATGCAAAGTGATCCCACAAGGTGGACATCCACTGCGTGAAACGTTCATTGTCTACTACTGGGTCCCCCGACAGCCTAGGCCTGCATACTGAGGCTTCTAGATTGAGATCTGGAAGGGCTGCCATATCTTTCCACCTGGGCTTGATATTTTGAGTGATGGGGATGTAGCCCTTGAAGTTTTTCATGCGCTTGTAACCAATTTCTAGAGGTATAGGCGTGTGATCGGACCAAGTTAGGCTAACTGGGGCCTTAGCTGCAAGGGTCGTGAGGTTGGAGCAGATACCATCCAGAGTGTAGCCTGCGTTATGGGTGGGGGTGAGTATGCACTATTTTAGGCTGAGTGTGTCCATGATTTCCTGGAAACGCATTGCACCAGCGTGGCCGCCAAATCGGATTACTTCTCTTGTCATAGGTGCTAGGTTTCTGCGCGGTTCACGGATATATAACGTGATTTACTCGGCATACATAGAGATCCCAAGGCTGCGGGCCATGAATCCAATGCCGCGTGTGGTGTTGGCGTAGCCGAGCTGCCAACGGTTCCATCGCCATTGCGAACAATAAAGGGAAGAGTGGACATCCCTGCCCCGTGCCACTGGTGATCGCGATGGGACTGGTGATCTGCCCATTAATTTTAATACGTGCCGAGGGTAGGGTGTATAGCATATGGATCTTGTGAATGAATTTCGAGCTGAAGCCCAGCCGCCCAAGGAGCAAGAAAAGGAATGGCCATTCTAAGGTATCAAATGCCTTGGCGGCGTCTAATAGAGCCGCCACTGCTGGTAGGGAGGGATTAACTTGGTGCATTGCAGAAAATATTGTACATAGATTGTGTGATGTGGCGCATCCTGGGATAAAGCCAGATTGATTGGGCCGCATAATTAAGGGCTTAAGCGGGAGAAGCCGATTCGCTAACAGTTTCACATATATTTTATTGTCAGTGTTGATTAATGAGAGGGGGCGATAGGAGTCGCAGTGCTCGGGCACCTTGCCTGGCTTGAGTATGATTGTGATTAGTGCTTTGCGGAGAAAGGGGGGCAGTTTGCCCAGTGTGACTGATTCGCTGTACATTTAAACGAGATGGGGGATCAGAATAGAAGCGTATTCTTTATAAATAACGGGGGTTAGTCCGTCCAGGCCTCGAGCTTTATCTCCAGGGAGGCCAGCAATAACCTGTGCGATTTCTTCCATTGTGAATGGGGCATTGAGGTAATCTCTGTGTCCTGGGTCAAGCCATAGCAGTTCAATTGAATCAAAGTATTGCTGTATTGCGTCCTGGGTGCTTGCCGCCCCGGCCGTATAGAGTTGGGAGTAGAAAGAAGTGATCACTGCGCTTATCTCTACAGGGGACGTGATTCTGCAGCCGGTGTTGTCCAGCAACTATGTGATGGAGGTTGTGGTGTCAACAGGCAAGTTGGGTGTTGCAGGTTATAGTGGGAACTGCCCCCTGTTAGTTAAGTTCACAGGTAGGGACAAGCGAGTACTTTGCCGTTCTGCTTTTGCCTTTGGGAGGGGGAGCAGCAGTTGCTCAGGATCGGGGCTGCTCCTGGGCCTGCGATGTGGCAGGGTGTGGTGCTCAGTTCATTGCTGCGATCTAGGCATGCCTAGCCCAGCTCTACGCTCTGACTGTGAGCGCGCTCAATTGCAACAGTCTTGGGGTGCGCCTTACGGTATATCGATACCCGCTGATCAGTGCAAGCAGGTAGTTTGTTGATCTGTTCTTTATTTGGGGAGGAGCTGCAACCATCCAAAATCACTGCCACTCCAATGGGTGCGACGTGGCAGGGCTTTGGGCCCCAGTTCAATTGTGCGGCCAAGGTAAGCCCGGTCTGGCCGCCCACTCTATATGAAGGCGCGCTCTGCCATGGCAGCCTGTATGCGGGGCCGAGCAACCCCAGTGCTCAGCATGCTCTATTAGTGAGCTGCTCCAGTGGATGCGGCCTGGCAGTGTTTGTGGCCCCAGTTCAGTACTGTAGCCTAGGTAGGCCCGGTCTGGCCACCAGCTCTAGTTGAAGGTGTGTTTAGCTGGGGCGGCCTGTATGCGGGGGAGCTGGGTCGAGTAACTCCAGCACTCAGCGCGCTCTTCTATTAGTTAGCTGCTCCAGTGGATGTGGCGTACCAGTGTTTCTGGCCCCAGTTCAGTATTGTGGCCTAGGTAGGCCCGGACTAGCTGCCTGCTTAGTTGAGGGAATGCTTGGCTGCGGTGGCCTGTGTGCGAGGAGAGTGGGGCCGCGTTGCCCCAGCGCTCAGCACGCTCTTACATCAGTATGCGGCGATCAGCTTCCCCCCCCTGCCTCGCCTCCATACTTTTGGTTTCCGTCTGCATGCCGCCACGGCACAGTCGTTCCTCCTGTAGTCTCCCAGGGCGTGCCTCAGTATCTCGCAGCCGCTGGGAGTAGCGTGTGCTCCACCGTATGGTGCCAGCCTCGTCAGGTCTCAGGAGTCCTCAGCGGTCTTGCCAGCATGGGTGTCTTCATTGGCGCAGGGTCCGCTTCGGTGCAGCAGTGCAAGTTCAGGCACAGCATGTAGGGACGCGATCACCGCCTTTCCTTGGGCAGCGTCACATGTGGTCAGCGGCAGCCCGCGCGATCTCTTCTTTCTCGCAGCCTGCCTGCCCGATCGCAGCTTTCCTGCTTCCGCACAGTTCTCTGCTCTCACCAAACGGGTTATGCAGCTGCCTGGTAGTGCTTGCAGCTCAAACCCGCTTTGCAATGGCCGGGATGGGCACTGGACTTCCCGGATTATGGTGAATAGTTCGCTCGGCCGGCGGAGCTTACTCAAGGTGTAGCCATCTTGCCGCCGGCGAGACCACCCCCCCAGGTAATCCACCTGTTCAACTAATAACATACATTTTTCCCGGCCTAGAGTCAAACCCGCATCCTTCACTTTATGCAATGCCTGCTTGAAAATCATGTTGTGTCACCGAAAATCGAAAGTTCATTTTGGAAGTAGAGGCTATTCCTCATGCCTTTAAACACTTCACCCATCAATCTCTGGAATACACTAGCTGCTGAGCAAAGACCAAAGGGCATTCAAGTGAACTGAAATATGCCCGGCATGGTGATAAATGATGTGAGGGATTTGGAATCTTCATGTAGTTTAATTTGGTGGTTCATTCCCTCTTGATTTTTTACTAATTTGGTGGTAGGCATTTTTCAAATCAAGTTTGGAAAAGTACCTACCACCACCCAATGCAAAAATAAATTTGCTAATATTGGGTAATGGATAAGTATCAACTGCCACAGTCTGATTGAGTGACCTCAGATCCACACAAAATCTGCACCGGCCATCAGATTTCTCTGCAATGACCACCGGAGACACCCAGCTGGATGCCTCCATATGTTCAATTACTCCATTCAATAGCATTTCATACAACAAATCTTTTATAGCAGAATGGGCAACCAACAGAATTCTTCTCACTGTGTGATGAACAGGCACAGCATCAGGCTTCAACACGATCCTATAGGCATACCCCTTGAGAAGACCCAACTCTTCTTAAAACACTTCCTGTGCTTCATCCAAAATATCCACCACCAATATTTCATCAACCACCATCACCCGTTGAGTCCCTCCTGGATTTATAATGATATTAAGGTCATACTGGTGTACCCTAATATGTGTGGCCCATTCTCTGCTACATACACTTTCCCTTTTGTCTCTCTGTCCCCAAATTGTATTTCTGCTTCCATATACACCACCAGATTAGTAGTCTCCCCTTGATAACCACACAGAGGAATATCCTTAAGTAGTAGGTCACCTCCCGACCAATGCTCAATAAACATACACTTTGGAATGATAGTGTACATTGAACCACAATCTACCATGAGCTCAACACTTCCACTATTGATTACAAATACTGCCCTGGGTCTTGTCCACTTGCCTTTCATTATGTCAGTGTCTTCCCCCACAGAAAATGTGATCTTCACCAACTTTCCTTCCAGACTCCTCCTCTACAGTAGCCACTTTAAGTGTACCACCCTATTTGCAAACAGACGCAAAGTGGTCCCTACAACCACACTTTCTGCAGTCCTTAGTCAGTGCTACACATTTCCTATAATCCACAGTTTGAAAATTGCTCCCACATGTTTTGTTATACTGCTTAGGTTTTACAAAGGTGCTACTAGATTTGACTACTGCACCCATTCACCTTTAGACACACTTGACACATCACCACTACCTATTTCTACTTCTCCATCTCCCTCATGCACAACTGTGATTGTTCTACCACTTTGGCAATGTCTATAGCATCTTTCAAGGATGGGTTTTTAGCAACCAATAGTCGCTCCTGAATTTATTTGCTTTTGCAATGAACGATCAATTGATCACGTACAAGCTCATTCGTCATCGCCCGAAACTTGCATTTCATGGACAATTCCCTAAGCTTTGCCACAAATTCATCAATTGTTTCATTCTTAGCATGAGGACATGAATAGAATTTGTAGCTGGTCATCACTATATCAAATTATTTTGCAAATCTGCGTTAAAGGAGTTTTTTTAGCTTCAATATACACATCTTGAGTGTGATCCCTATTAAGTTCTGTTCACACAGGGAGATATTTACAAACATGTTGGCCCTCCTTGCCAAGTGTGCTCAAAAGTAACGCTTTCTTTCTTGCAGCATTAAGATCCTGCCCAGCTAGTGCCTCTAAGTAAGTTTCAAACAACTCTATCCAGTCCTCCCACTCCACATTGAGTGGACTTGGTTGAGCTAGAAAGAGAGGAGGAGTAATAATAGCACTCTGCGTTTGCATGAGGAATAAAGTAAAGTATAGAGCGTGTAGTATAATATTTCACCGACAAATATAAAGATGAATGACAATATTTAAGGGAAACCTCAAAGATAGCGCCCTAATGAAAAGTCAAGGAAGTCCTGTGACAGTGAAGGTAAAGTGAAATTCGCTGCAGGTGTGCGTATCACCACAGATGCCGTGAAGGATGACACACTCTTCCTCTGACAACACAGGTAAAACTGCAAACAACACCCTAATGAATTTCCCGGAAGTCTTGTGATGGAAACAATATTGCACAAATCACAGTGGGTGTGCCCATCACCTATACACAGCTGATGTAAAATAACGCCCAATCACTTACAAATCACACTGACTTAGAGTAACAGTATCTGCTAATGAGAGTTCTGCACATAAAATGCTCATGAAGGGGGACACGCTGGTGCTCGTGAGCAGTGAATAGTGGTTTGCGTGTCACCAACAACATAGTAAATCCACTAAGCAATTGCAGCGTGCAAACAGCGTGTGCTTCACTGTAATTGAGAAAGAGCGTGAGCGCCACTGTAGTTGCAACCTTCAACTTCCCACAGCGTGTAAATAGAGCGCACTTTGCAATAGTTGAAACTTCTCAAATCAAGATAGTGGCCATGCGATTGACATGATTGCATCACGCTGCTATGCCCAATAGGCACACGGTCAGGTGCATTCCTCAGAAGTGCTCGTCCTCGTGCCCAATTGACTTCTCACCTACGCTGGGATAGAGTTCGACTCCAAAACTTCGGGTCAGACCACATAGCACTCCAATTGACATGGCACAGTGTCCGATGTCTGGCATCCCTAGGCTCACAACTTGGAACATAGTGTCACCGCCGATTGCGGTGCACCATACTGCTGAGCCCAAAGCTACCTCACATCATTGCAAGGAATGGCTGGCCTCCTCGTCGCCAATTCTTGCACGCCTGTAATAAGGGCAACACAGCTGGGGTACGTTAAATGGTTTATTCAAGAAGATATTTTCCCTACAATAGGAGTGTAGCTATCCATTGGCCAGCTCTAGAGTAACTGACTTCACTGGTATGCTCGCTGGTCACATGGAACACAGAATGCAGGCTACCCCCACACTCCACATTCCTATACAAATTTCCTTAGCACTGACATAGTAAGACTCATAAGCACAACAGTCACCAAGCATTTTAAAGGTGGGTAAGCTGAGGATCCTATATTAGTAACAAAAAGATGCCATCAATAGCCTGCCTTGATGCTCCAGGGAGTGTCTAGGTATCATACAACCCAATTATTACAGTTGCAACAAGCATTTAAAATGCAATAGGTCTCGCAATTGCGAGTTTTGGAGCTATTGGCATTGTAAATGGCAATGACTTTAAAAAATTAAAAGGCATTGTCATTTACAATATTAAAAGCAACACCTATTGCATTGTATAGCGCGGTGTCCGTGAAGACGGCGTCGCGCTTATTAAAGTAAAAAAAAAGAAAAAAAAAAAAAAAAGAGTGTGGTGTCCCTGAAGCGAACGCCGTGCTCATGACTAAAGTTAATTCAAAAAGCATTTTTCAAGTGTTTCAATGCCTTATGAAGTTAAGCACAATTGAGGGGAGGGGTGGTGAGGGGAAGAATAAATAAACAAGCCACGGCAAAAGAAACAAGAGATGGATACCAGCAGAGCAAAGAGAAGGGGGGCGGGGGGGCATACACTACTCACAGAAAAAAAACCAGGAAAGAATACAAAATGGCAGCTATGCACATTTAAATAATACAAGTAATATAACATAACAGCAGCTTCCATGCATTCAATATCATGGGTGCATGCCCTATACACCGCACAGTTCACATACGCGCCCGAGTCCAATATCTCTCACAACTACACACATTACCAACAAAATACATATGTGGCATGTACATTAGAACATGACAACATTCACTGGCTGTAATCACTTTCGGTGTCCTCTGTGCATACCATAGCCATATACTGTGGCCGTCCATGGCGTCTGGTGGCAGGGTACCGAGCTACGAGGGAGCTCGAGTAATCTGTGAAGGTCACCATAACACAAGGCTATAAAAAAAAAACACGACTTACAATCGTCAACAATAGTTTGTTTCTGTCTACAAATGACGGGATTTTAAGGAAAACACGGGGGCATATTATCAAGCCCCTATCGCCACCACAACGTCACTTTTTGTGACATTGTGGTGGCAATAGGGTCAGCTCCCTTTTATCAAGGCAGCGTTAAGCCACTTAACGTGGCTTAAAGCCACGATAAGTGGCTTAACGCTGCCTTGATAACAGTGCCCCTTTCACGCTAAATTTAGCGTGAAAGGGGCGTGCAGTGGGTGTTGCGGTGGGTGTTCCACCGCAACACCCATTGAATTCGATGCTGCCACCTATTATCAAGGGTGGCGATAATAGGTGGCAGCGCCGAACTTAAAACCAGGAAAACCTGGTCTTAAGATGGCGAAAAGAGGAGAAATGCTTTATTTCTCCTCTTCTTTGCTTTTTCCATGTGTGCTGCCTTGTGCAGCACACATGGAAAAAGCAAAATGCCATGGTTTGTTTATGTACAGGAAGGTGTCCCTTCCTGTACATAAACAAACCTTTTTTAAAAATGTCATTTAGTAACTTACATGTGTGCTGCATGAAGCAGCACACACGTAAGTTACAAACTGGCATTTTAGGTTTGTTTATGTGCAGGAAGGGACACCTTCCTGTACATAAACAAACCTCCCTGCTCGCAGGCACCCTTGCACTCTGGTGCAAGGGTGCCTGCGTTGGCGCTAAGTTGTAAAACTTAGCGCCATCGCAGGGGGAAACGCGAGGCTGCACCATATCCTTGATAATATGGTGCAGCCTTGCGTTTCCGAAGTGGCGGAGAGAGGCGTTAAGCGAAGAAGGCTAACGCCTCTCTCCGCCACTTCCTTGCTAATATGCCCCACGGTATAATAAGGTATACCCCTTTCCCATGCATCTGTTTTGACCTCCGCCTCGGGAAGCCCATGAACAATGAAGAGCGCAACTCTGGGAAGTTTGCTCTGGGATGGGGGGAAGGGAAGGGAAGGGAGGAGCGGGTAGGATTTCCAATCAGGAGCCAGTAAACAAGCTACCTGCACACCTTCCTACGTCATGGGAAACAAAGATGGCATGGGCCAGTCCAGATGGGCCGTCCCAAAAGGCGACAGGGCGGTAACAAAAAAGCCTGATTGCTAATCACGAGCCAGCGTTTAGCCTAAACGATGACGCCAGCCAATTGAAAACAGGGGCGTGGCTTAAAGTCCCCTTCTGAAATATCGATTACTATAGCGCTGCAACTCTAGGCGAGACCTAATAAGGGAGTGAATATCCATCCAGATTTGTGCGTTAGCAAAACAGTAATCATTATTTTAACATATATAAATGTTTATACAGTACAAATACCTAATGAATATTAACCCTGGGCGAAGAACTACGCTACGCTTGCGTAGTTTGCGAAGTTTGCGCTACTTCGCACTACGCGAATTGCACGTAGCACAGTGCAATCACGCGTAGCGTAGCGGTCATTTTTTGCTTGCTCGCGGTCCTCAACGTCAAGTTGGCGACCGCGAGCAAGCAAAATTACATCCCGGCGAGACTTTTTCCTCGTTCGCGAGATTCTCAACGCGGGGAGGTCAGGTTTCTCATTGCGAGTGGTCGCGTATGCTCGCGACCGCTCGCGATGAGAAACTACCAGTCCGCGTTGAGAAAGCTGCCGCTCGAGTAGAAATCTACTCGAGCGGCAGAAAACGACCGATTGCACTGTGCAAGATGCGGTTTGCACTGATTGCACAGTGCGGACAAGCATCCGGCACTGTGCAATCAGTGCGAACAGCATTTTGCACAGTGCACTACGCAGTCCGCATAGCTACGCGTAGCGCGAACTGCACTTCGCGTAGCTACGCGTAGCGCTACTACGCCCAGGCTTAATGAATATAGGGCCACGTAGCGAATTTTAAGAAATCACTATTTAAGAAATGCAAAATGTAATATAAGAAAATAGTGATTACCTAATATTAATTGCTTAAGATTCGCAATCACAATTAGATAATGGCTATTATGTAATACTACTCCACTCGTTCCTATGGGCCTAAAGGCCCAATGGTGCGAATGGTTTTGCATTACCTAATTACAATTATCTAATTGGTGATTGCAAATTAGGTCATGCAAACCCAAGGGTGCCCGGGAGCCTAAGGCCACCCTGAAGCAACGCAAAAAATAATGTGCACATGCAAAACACACACATGCCCTAGAGGCATATGTGCGCCACATGGCTCTTTTTAAGAAATGCATTTTGGGTGCATTTTTTAAAATTGCACATGGTTACCATCGACTTGGAGCCGATGGTAATAGCATTTCTTAAATGCTCAGTTTGCATTTAGTAAATGCTTGGTACATGTGCTAAGGAAATTGCAATTTGCGATCCCCTATTTGTAGTCACAGTTTTAGGTAATTGCAATTTTTGCGATTACCTAAAATTGTGAAATACAAAGTTTTCCATACATCATGAAAGGCTACATTTGCAAACGGCCGAATTTTGCAATTCTTACCGTTTACGAATGCAAAATTGTTTCATACATGAGGCCCATAGTGCTGAACCAATACAGTTATGAAAACCAACGACACAGCTAAGAAATCTACATTATGTTTGGTTAAGCTCTAATTTTCAAAAAGTTCTTAAGTGCATGAAATTCAAATGTTCGCAAAGTTTGAAATAGACTAGGAATGGAAATGGGGACCCCTTGGAACTAGGGGCCTGTGAACTATGGCTAAAGCAACATTTGGAGAATAAAAGTGGGACAAAGGAAAAATGCCAGGAATGGTCCAGCAAAGATGATTCTGAACTTTTACGCATACAGCACATCTCTCACAGACTATACCTGGGCACAGAAGCTGCCTTATGACGGTAGAGTCTCTCTCAGCTAATTGGTTAAAAGTTTATCCACATACCCTTAAGAACTTGCCAAAATGCAATGTGATTTACATGTGACTTCTAGGCTCTAAAGCTGTAGGAGCCTTCACTAGCAGTTTTGCCCACGGCATTCCAATACGTGGATGTCCTCTTGAACAGTTGTACAGAAACCAAAGAGGAGGACAGTAAAATCAAGGACCATCTCCCCATTCTCAAGGCATATCATGGATGTTACTGAGGAGCACCAGATCTGTGGTTCGAAGATTCCCTAGATAACAGGAAGCCCAGAAGCTCTGCAAAAAAGCAAAAATGCGGGGGTATGCAAAATAATGAAAGAAAATGTCCTGGATTGGACAGCCACAGAGCTGGCCTTGACCTTACATCCATACATTTGGGTTGCCAAATTCTAATCAAAATTAGATAGTATACCAAGAACTGGGAATAGATATGGTTTGGAAAAGGTAGATCTAATCACAAATGTAAGGTTTGTTTTATGCATATGATGATTTGCAGTTACTTTAACATCCTGATATTATTCTTGGATTTGCATAGCAACATATTCAGAGTATTTTAAATGCAAACATAATGCTACTAAAACAGACACCTTTCTCATTTCTAGATCCTTTTTAAAGGACAAATAGAAAACCTGGCAATAAAGTGGCCAGGCAGTTCAGTTAATTGCTTGGAATTTTATAATTGTGCATTACCTCAGTGGGATCCTGAGCATTCATTTTAAAGAAATGTTAGTATCCATAAAAGACGATTGCAATAAATGTGTCAGATTTAACATAACATAACCTCACATGACATGACGTGACATGACATAATGTAACGTAAACTAATGTGACATAACATAAAATCTTTGAAGCAAAATTAACTTTCTAAAAATGAGAGCCCTTCTAAAATAAAGGTATACTGCTGTAAAAAAGTGGGTTACTGGTTGAGGGGGCAAAGCACTTCTCAAGCAGCAACGACAATTCTTCCCAGGGTTAATTCACAAGCAAACCCTAAATTAACCTGTGCTCAACCCTCGGGTAGCTTGACACAGAGCAGTCAGGCTTAACTCAGAGGCAATGTGTAAAGTAATTTGTGCATGCTTCAAACAGTAACACAGTGATAATAGACCACAAAAGGTTCACCATATTTGGAAAATAGAGACATTTTTAATAAATAAAACAAGACCAAAAAGACAAAATCCAATCAGCAGAATTAGTGATATTCAATTTTAAATTTTTTAATAAAAATAGCGCCAAAAAGCACAAAGCGCCAACTAAAGCTATCAGATCGCTTTGGACTGGGACAAATCCACAAGTTCAGGCTGACTGCAATGGAATGCAGGCTGCTGAACAGAGTACCTTTAATCCTTCTTTGTGGAGTGTTGCGAGGATCCAGGTCGAAGATGTGTAGATCAGCAGAAGTGATGCGTCGGTTCCAAGATGCTGGGGTCTGAGGTCCTGCGTCATTGTTGAGGATCCAGTCGACGAGAGCCTGCGATTTGAAATCTGGCATCGAGGTTAGGTCGCGCAGTCAGGACGATGCGCTGGTTCTGAGGGGCTGTGATGCAGAATCTGGTGTCATAGTCAAGGCTGCCATCAATGAGGGATGCGAGGGCCTATGCAGAGCAATTTTGATGCAACAATGGGTTTTGCTGCGGGTCTTCTTGGCTCTGACCCATGCAGTAGCAATGATGCATCAGTTCTTCTTGGGGTTGTGAGGCACAGCAGAAAAGATGCGTTGTTTTGATGGATCCACAGGTGCTGGTAAGGCATGTTCGGCCCACTTCCAAGGGTCAAGGACTGGGGTGGCCCCCCTTGGCAGGGTGGACTCATAGATGGCAGAGTCCAGCTGCTGGTTCAAGTTTGTGGGAGCCTTCTGTCCCTGTGGCTCTAGTCAGGAGGCCAGCCAACTAGCCCTCGGAGTCACTTGAAGTCCTGGGTTCAATAGATGCAGTTCCAGTCCTTCTCACCCAGACAGGAGAGCAGCGGGCAGCAGGTCAGCACAGCAGGACAACAGTTCCTCAGAGCAGCAGTCCAGCAGAGTGGCAGTCCTTTCAACAGCACAACAGTCCTTCTTCCTTGCAGAGTATCCACAGGTCCAGAAGTGTACTGAAGAGTTGGTGTCTGAGGTCCAGTAGTTAAACCCAGTTGTGCCTTTGAAGTAGGGGCGAAGCTTCTTCCATTTTAAGGCCCCAGGCATCCTGCCTTCCCTGACCTGGCTCCAGACTAACTACAGGGGGTATTTAGCCCTTTGTGTGGAGCCACGACGCAACCTATTCAAGTGTAAGTAGGGCTGTGCACAGCTCCACCCACCCATCCTGCCATCCAAACACACCTAAGATCTCTATTGTGTGTGGCTGTCCAGCAGGAATACACAAAGCTCAACTGTGAGCTACACACAGTTATTTGACCCAGAGACAGGCTACAACCACTAAACAGCTAAGGCAGGAACATGCTAACTTTTCGAAAAGTGCCATTTTGAAAATTGTAATTTAAATTCTGCTTTCAGCATTACTTTTTCATTACAATACCAAACACACCAAACATTAACTGGTTGCCTGCTCCCATTTGAAAATGACAGCTTATTAAATGTAATAAGGTATTTCCAATGTTATCCTTTGGGAGAGTTAGGTCTTACAGTAGTGAAATTGAATTAAGGGATACCCTGACCCCATAGGCCTCAGGGTATCCCTTAGCCCCTGGGGCTAAGAACATTTTTCTTTTTTACTTTCACTGAGGATCCACAAATCTGCAGCAAAATAAAAAACAATTGCAGGCTCTGGCACTTGTTTATTAAAACCATGCTGAGGTATGCCAGGGCCCAGAGGCAACGCATAATGTTTTTTTGTGGAGGGGGGCACGTGGCCCACCTTCCTGAGCCTCTGAGAGGCCCCAGCGATCCCTCCCCCTGGGTCCGAAGCAACAAAATAAAGTAAGGGGCCATGCGTCCCCCCCTCCCTGAACTTAATTTGGCTTTGGGGATCCATCCCCCGGACCGAAACGTAAGTTAAAGGGGAGGAGGGCAGGAGGGCCACCATCCGCGAGCCTCAAAGAGGCCCCTGGAACCCATCCTTGGGGGCTGAGGCAAAAAATACAGGAGGGGGGCGCATTTCCCACTGAACCTGATTTGGCTCTGGGGATCCCATCCTCCTGGTCCAAAATGTAAGTTGAATGGGAGGGGGTAAGAAGGCCCCCATCCCAAGCCTCAAGGACGCCCCTGGGGGCCCCATTCCCCGGGCTTGTTCACTTGCTGTATCCCAGGGAGCCCACCACCACCACACAGCAGGAAATTTGTGTTTGCTGCCACAAGGTGGGAGCATTTTTAATCTTCCCTCCAAACAGGAGCAAACATTAACTCTGCTCCCAGCTGGCAGGAGCTTTAAAAATGCTCATATCGGCGGGAGCAGACTTGAGATCTGTTTCCATGCCTTCACTGATGCGGGCAGAAAAACAGATCAAGTTATTACTCCCACCTGGAGGGAGCAGCATAAATAGCTGCTCCCTCTGGAGGGACAAATGCCGGCTTCTGCACTGTGCAAAGAATTGGCTGCGGCCACAGCGGCCCTTGGGCACCCCCAAGATCTCCAACATTGTGCATGATGAGTGCCCTGATGCACCCAAACTTTAAATAAAGCAGCCTCTTGGCGATGGGGTACCTGCAGCCATAATGGCCTCGGTAGGGGGCCACATGGACCCTCTCCCCTCTACAGAAAATACAGCTGTGGAGGATGGGGACCCCAGGGCCAAAATAGGCTCAGGGAGGGGGACCTCGTGGCCCCCTCCCTTTATAAAAAATATACATCCCCGAGGGATGGGGTCCCCGGGGCCTATAAAGGCTCAGGGAGGGGGGCAGCATGGCTCCACCCATTTTTTTATTATATTTCAGCCCCAGGGGTGGGGTCCCCAGGTCCCAACTAGGCTCGGGGAGGGTAGTCGCACACCCTCTCCCTTATTAATTTCTCGGCCCCAGGAAATGGGTCACCGGGGCCTAATAAGGCTTGGGGGAGAGGGCTGCATGGCCCCTCCCCTTCAAAATAAGGTGCTGCCCCAGAGCATGGGGTCCCCAGGGCCCAAGAAGGCTCTAGGAGGGGGGCTGCATGCCCCCTCTCCTGTTTAATCATATTTGGACCCGGGAGATAGTCTCAGGGGCCCAAGGCCAATCCTACGTCACGTGGCAAAGGCTCAACCCCCTGCCTTGGAGGGCCGAAGGCCGTGCATGACGTGGGGTTGTGGCCAACCCCCGCCATGCACAGCCAAAGGCCCTACACAGCGTGGGGTTTTCTGCCTTCAAAAATAGAGGTGGCCAAGCCAACAAATTACCGGGGAGAACCAGGCCAGAGTCGAGCAAAGAGTCTGACTCAGATCTTAAAGCCCGTGCACGAGCCGAGCCCTGAAAATGTTTGCTATGTAAATTATAGACCAAACATCACGTAAAATGTGATAAAGTCTCTTCTAAATTCAAAAAAGTTTATTTGTTTAGTGTGTGGAAGCTTTGATATTAACATGTCACATTATAGCACTGCCCTGAGAAGTAGTTTATTAAAAGTTATATTTTTTATACATGAACCCACAACTTAATTTGAGCCTGGGGTCTCCGGTGCTCGTCAACGGACTTAATTGTCAGCACTGGAACTTATGACAGTCTTCAACACGGTGGCACTGATGGTTTAATTTAGAGATGAGCACAACAACTTGTTTATTAATTCAATGTACATTAAAATGACTAAAACCTGCCACCCAAGCCATTCTTATAGCTTTGGGGGCCTGGAATAGTCTTAATTGTCACACTTATAGGGTGTGATGGTTAGTAGTTGTGTTGGTACTGTCATTGGCTGTGCTGGCAGGGGCAATGGGTGGTCTAAGTGGCATGGCCCGCTGAAGAGGGCCAGCACTAACTTTTTTACAAATTAAGCGCTGCATGAACCTTTGGTGAACTAAGAGGCAAGAGCATGGTCATGTAAACCCTGTACTGGCCCAGATTGTTGTAGAATAACATACCTCATATTAAGGCCTTCTTTTTAACATTGTGCATCTTTCGGTATTTTTTATATAGCGCGAACACGACTGGACCGCTTTACACTAGCAACCTTTACATTACACAAGGTCACCATTCATTGTTTATAGGTATGGGGAAATGAAGCGATTTGCCCAGAATTAGAGGATGTCGAGCCGACGCCGAAGCTTAAACCGTTTCCCCAGGTCTGAATTCGACAGCTCTGTGCCTAAAGCCCCATTCAGGGTTTTGATAGAGGCAGGCAGAAGCCACATGAAAGCTCGGCTCGTTATGGGCTCGATGTTCCAACAGGACCTCGAGCTGAGCCAGAGCCATGCTTTAGGATCGAGCTTTCAGTGGCTCGCCCATATCTATCTAAATACTTTTAATTGATTTATTTGTGGCTAGTTTCAGTGATCTATTTCGGCGTGTTGCCTTCCTCAAACAAAATAAAATGATGTGCTCAAACACTCGCTTCAGTATCAACATAGAAAAAAGACTTTGATTAAGTCTGATGGTATTAAAGTGCCAAGTCTTCGTAAACTTGTACAAAAGGCTAAATTATAGTTTATAACTGTACAACTGGCCACAAACAATTCTAAAATCAAACATTCATTTCTAGGTTTTTACAAATTACTCTTAATGTTAAATGTGACAGTGTTATATAAATGTAAAAGTCAAATCGGTCAAGTGACCCTCTCTGCCGTCACAATTGATTTGCCCTGCAGACAAGTGTTGGTGAAAACTACAGTACCGTGTATACACACCACCCTACCAAAATAGGGAGTCTCCTACTTCATTATGATCACAATTCCATTATTTTATCAATGATTAACGGCCAGTACAGTTTACACATTATCCATTATTTCATAAAGATTGCGGGTCAATACCACGTTGCCATAGATTTTATCAAATGGTGGGATACAAGAAGTATATAAAAGTGCAATCGTGCATTAAAACAGTCACAAGACTCTACAAAGTTCATGTTAGTCAGTCATATATCGAGACCATACAGTAGTAAATTGAAACTGTAGTGTGACTAGCTACTTCCAATTGGGTACACTCCACAGAATCCTCATTATAATGCATCAGTACCATCGACTTTAACCAATATCTCTATTCCATGTGACAGGTTACCTGTCCAAAGTCCAAGTCATTTATTGTGCACTATGCATTGGTATAAATCCTCTGATTCCTCAGTCGAAAACATTTCTGCCAACTTTATTATTATATTCCAGTTTGCACTTATAGGGCCAGATGTATGAAGCAGTGGTCGCAAAATTCTGGCAATTTGCAACCAGGATTTTTGTGAGCAGTGTGCTATTACATGAACAGACCTATGTACTAATAGGTCGGTATGCAAAATGCCGATTTGTAATGCTAATCAGTGCAAAAGTGTATGTGCTTTCGCCTGTAAACATGGTATGATTGGTTTACACCTAATTGGCCTATTTAATTTACTTGTAAGTCCCTTGTAAATTGGCATCCCATATACCCGGGGCCTGTAAATTAGATACCACTAGTAGGCCTGCAGCGCTGCTTGCGCCACTCCAGAAGGAGCCTTTCAAACCTGTCTCAGGCCTGCCACTGCAGGACCTGTGTGTGCAGTTTACTGCCACATTGACTTGGCATTTAAAGCTATTTGCCAAGCCTTAAACTACCCTTTCACTACATATAGGTCACTTCTAAGGTAGGACCTAGGTAGCCCTATGGACAGGGTGCTGTGTAAGTAAAATGTAGGACTAGTACTTTTATTGTGTGCCATGTCCTGGTAGTGACAAACAGCCTGTTTTGTTTCTCACTACTGTGAGGCCTACTCGTCTCATAGGCTAGCATTGTGAATTCCCTTATATGTGTTTTAATGGTAATTCCTGATTTGAAAGGAGTAGCGTTGCCATGTTTGGTATGTTTGGAATAGTGGTGATAAATCCTGCTTACTGGTGTAGTTGGATTTTACATTACTATTTTAGAGATGCCACTTTTAGAAAGTGGGCATTTCTCTGTGCTTATGACTCTTTGTGCTTTGACTCAAATCCACGTCTAGGACTGGGAGACAGCTACACTTTGTGTATACCTTCCAGACAGCCATCACACAGGAAGGGTTGGGTGTGACAGGGTTACATCTGCATTCATCTGCATACTGATGGTCTTCCTGGGCTGGGAGAAAAAGGGGCGTTCACACTTTACATTTGTATAGGCGGTGGCCTGCCCTCACACAAAGGGATGATTTACCACCTACTGATGTCCTGAACCAAGACTGGGGTTGAAATGGAGTTTTGTGTACTTCTAAGGTTTCTTTTGAAGTCACCTCTTGAACAAAGACAATTTGAGTACAGGGGCTCTGACCCCATGTTTTCAGAGCACTTTTGGAACAAAACCTCTGTCAAAAGGGCTGCTGCGCTGCTCAAAGGACTTATCTGGGATGCTCCACTGCTGTTGCCCTGCTGCCTACTACTTGCTGGGTGGCCTAAACGACTCACTTTCTGTTGTTGCCCAGCTGCCAGCTGCTCCTTAATTCTGTTCTGTCAAAGCACTCTGGTGCTGCCAGGAGAGATCTCCAATGGAAGGACTGGTTGTGTTGTACTGGTCTGCCTGCCTACTGCTGCCTTCTTTGTGTCCCTCCCAAGTGTTCTTCTATGAATGGGCTGCCCCAGAACTGACAGTAGGAATCTGAGTAAGTCCCTCGCAGTCCATACAACCAGTACATGGTGGGAGCTTTCAATATTTACTTAATTTGCTCAAAGCTGCACGTGGTGAACATTGCATTTTCATTTACCCTTTCTCTAAAAGTAGTGCATACTGAGCGCTTCATCTTTGGCTGTACTGGCCCTGAGGCATTTGCAGAGGACAACGTGGTGAGCACTCTACTCCCTGCAACAAGAAGAGCGCATGGAGCACGTTGTCCCTGGAGCTGAGTGCCACCTGGTGGGCACGTCGCTCTGTGCAGACCTAGAGGTGCGGACACACCACAGTGCGTGGTGAGTGCTGCTTCTTTGCTTCCTCAGCGTGTGATGATTGGGCTGCCCATAGCCGGCTGCACTGCTAGAACCACTTCCATGGGGCCCCATCAGCCAGACCGGCGTCCTGAGTGCAGCATCGCATGTAGAAAAACCCCTCAGCGTGGCCCGCACTTTGGACCTGCTGAGTGACACTGCAGGAAACCTTTTGCCATCCCTGCCAGCACCTCTAAGCTGTATTATGGCAGCCATATATCCTTTTGTTGAAGTTGGGCTGCTCGAGGATCCTAAAAGGAAGCGACAGGTGAGAGATGACAGTCCTGCGCTTCCTTCGCGGGCAGCCCGGCCCTTCACAGGAAAACCTGCTCACAGGCAGCTAACTCCTCAGTCCTGAATGCAGGGGGGACCAAGTAGGGTCTCCCAGTGGATCGCAGCAGTGGTTGTCCAACCCTCATGTCTAGGCCTTACCTCGAAATCTGCACTTGTTAGCTGTGACCATACGGGGTGAGACCTCGACAGAGGCCCCCCACTTCGTTGAATAAGGAATTCCCTGAATTTACTGTACCTTGTGCAGTAGGCACAAAGATGCTCTTGCGGCTCACAGTTTACATCGACAATGATCCCAAAAGGGGATCATCATTTTACCGCATAAATTGTAATCGATGCACAGGTGCGCTGCAACTATGAGTTCACTGCATTCATGGTGATATCTTGTGACTTATGCGCCACAGCTAATATTTGGTGATTTATGTGTGTCATCTAACCTGTTTTACAGTACGTGCATCAATGTGGTAGTTCATGGGCATTGTTATAAGCTGATTTTCATTCTATGCCCTAGAGATTCACTGATGTATGTTGTTTTGATTCTTGCATTGACAGGATAATGAGTACTATTTCAGTAATTGCAATATATGCAAAATACTTATGTTTCATTTAATTTTGGTCTGTGTTATATGCACAATATGTACTATATTTTTTATATCACCTTGTGTGGAGTCTCTTTTGTGGTGTATTCATTGTGTTTCTGTGTGAGTGTGCTGCCCCAACGCTTTTCACATTGCCTCTGATGATAAGCCTTACTGCTCTGCGCCAAGCTACCAGAGGGTGAGAACAGGTTATCTTTGCTGTGTAACTTACTTACCCTGACTAAAGTGGTGGGTTTTGCCTAGCTTTGGTGCATGCCAATCAGAAAACCTCAAAGTAAAACCCTTGATCTTCTGGGTCTCTATATGATCAAATCAAAAAGTATTTGTAAATCAAATAATACTAGAGCTGTGATGACCAAAATAACATTAACTTCAGAAACAACAAGGTGATTGATGGAATGCTTGAATTAATCTCAGCCACAGATGCTGTGTTCCGATTCATTTTCTCTCCCCACCATACCATTCCAGACAAAAGCCTGCTACAACCTACTGATGAGCCCCAAGTTAGGCAACAATGGTCTGTAGTTGCTTGTGGTCTCTTCTGGAGAGGGCCTCACCTTGTAGTTCAGGGTGGACTGTTCCCATGAGGAGCAAGGTTGACATCGATCTGCATAAGAGGAGACTTTGTCAAGAGTGGCATGGTGGGCGTAAAACGATGGACTGGAATGCAGCCCCAAGCAATTGCCAGTGACTTAGATTAATTTGACCATTGTATCCATCAACTTGTTGCAGTTGATACCCAAAATATTATTAAGGCAGAACCTGGAATTACAATATGTCAGTGAAGAAATTTGGAAGATGTGGATGTTGGCCTGAGAGTTTCTAAGTCAAGCATTAAAAAGTTTGTTTAGCTAGGGTAGGAATTCTTTTTGCTGAGAACACTCTGCTTTGTTTCACAAAAAGGTCCAGTGTGATGTATTTTATTATAAATGTGCTATGGTTTTGTTAAAAATAAAAGACAGCAAAACCGGAAGCCTAAAGTCCAATTAGTGTTTAATGCAAAATAGCAAGTAGCACAGTGAAAAGATCAAAGGCAATGGTCGGAGCTGTCAATAGAAAAAACATCAGTTGGAGCATAAAGCTAAATTAAGTAAAAATTTAGACCAGTATATAAAGGCTTCTTCTCAATGCAAATAAATGGAGCTTAATCACCTGACAGAAACTTGTTACTCCCAGTAAATACGTATCTAATGAGCAGGCAGCAGGATCTTCTCCTCAAAAAAGCATTGAAAGTCCTGAAGAAGAAGATATCATTATTCAATTATTCAATACAATACTAGGCTAATTACTCTCTTAAACTCCAGCTTCCGGTAGTGAGGTTGTGCTTCTAGGATATGTGTACAACTCTGAGCCTTTTGGATTCCGAGTTTAACCTGCTGAAATTCACATAAGGAAAAGTGCAGGTGCTGCTGTAATTACTGCCAAACTCATAATTCCAGCCCCTGTGCAAATAGGATGTACGAATCAGAACTTCAAACCTGTATAAAAGAAGCCGGAAATGCTGGAAGAATTGGTATATTATTAGAGACCCCTCTCTACGTATAAAGGCCTAAACATACACCTATATTCCTCCTCTTCTCCTTATTGTCACCAGTTTATGTCCTTTTTCATAACAAGAGGGTGTGGAAAGTATGATAGTTTCCCTTAACCAAGCAATGTGCCATTTCTAACTTACAGTTGGTCAACAAATGTATGATTGCCTAAACCTAAATTGATAATGAGAAATAATATATGACATGATATAAGTTTGTGATGCCTCATTGACATTTTTAATATATACTGTATAAGGAAATGGACATGTTTCCAGTGTAGGGGTATTAAATGACATCAATCACAGTGAACGACATATAGATTGTTGTACTTGGAAAATGACAAGAAATGTACTCCTCACCGATCTGCTGTTACCATGCGTCCGACTTTCCATTGATGTCTGGCCAGCCCTTTTCATGGACTCTCCTTTGCAGTGGTGTCATTCTGGACTAATGTTTCATGTGGCAATGGTTGAAACTCCCCAAGATGCCAGTGGCCTTGATCATTGACCAATGGTTGAGATCTTCTTAGTGCCTCCGTATGCCCTGGACTCTTCTCGTGCAATTCCATACCATATTGTGCTTCCTATGGATATTGTGCCAGATCACCAGGCACGCAGTCTAGGACATCCTGATTTTGGGCCTCACTGTAGAGCTGAGAGAATCTTTCAAGGTACCTATGCCCAATGATGTTAACCTCCTCCTGAAAAACATTTAGAGGGTTCTTCAGGCAAGAACAGCAACATAATGTAAGTGGCTTGTTCTGTGCCATCTGGATGGTTCATAAATGGCCGTTAATTTGCTTCCAGTTTATTCACTTCCTGATATGCACACTTGGCAGATTAATCCATCCCACTGCTTACACATATATATATATATATCATGGTATGGTATGACAAAGTTGGTGCACATGAGACCATGACACAGTCTCTTTCCCAATTAAATCATAGTTGTTGTCTTCAAGGTGGCTCTAATGGGTTTTGTTAGGACTTTAGACAGTGACATGTCTTACCTGCCAGTGCTGTGGGTGCTCTGTATGTGAGTCTGTGCAATTAGCTGCTCTTCAACATCGTAGAGAGCAGGTTGCGAGGAACAGTTGTTATCAAAAATAGAAAAGAATATGTGTGAGAAAGCTCAGAGAAACCTTTGACCTATATCATATGAGACATTGCTTTGCAGATGTGATTTCTGGAACACGCATATAGGCATCACCCAGATCAAACATTTTCCATCTACATAGATATGTTAGCTGTTGTCAGTTGAACTAGTTTTGAGCATGCTTTGGAGATACTGAACAACAGACATACCAGCCTGACAAATGAGAGACAGCAGCTGTTCTATTTTTGTGACAATAGGACGTTGAGTGACTGCCATTGTGAAGATACAGATATTATGAAATGTTTTTAATACAGGATAAATTTGTAAGAATGGGTGGAAACATGTGGATGGATCTAGACCTCATACTTTTAGAATATGGTAGCCTGCCTGCTTGATACTGCTACAATGAAGCCATTTGCATGTAATCCTAAGAGGCTGCGCTGCATGACAGGGAGAGAGCAGGAGAGCGCCATATTCACAGAGAAAAGACACTCTCCTCTTCTCTCCCTAGCACAGGCGCTGATTTCAGCTGCCATACGTCAGGCACACACCTTAGCACCAAGGCGCTAGGGTGCGTGTCTGAGTCTAGCATAGGTTGTGTACAGGAAGGATAACATTCCTGTACAAAATACATGTCCAAAAGCATTTCCTAACGTGTATGTGTGCTGCACAGTGCAGCACACATGCAAAGTCGGAAAGGCACGGAGAAATGCAAACATTTCAATGCTTAACGCCTGCTTTTCAGCAGTGTTAATTTTTGGTGCTAAACCCTTTCCATTAATGTTAGTGAATCGGGTTTACAGTCAAAAGGCCTGGGTGGTTGCATGGGAACTCCCATATACCACCCATGTAACACCCCTTACACAAAGTAATGCAAAGCAGCGTTTCGCACTGCTTTGCGTTACTTTTCTGTGCAAACTAACACAAATATTTATTTGCGTTAGTTTGTGAATTGCAAAACAGATTCAGCGTCAGATTAGCGTTAAAAAAGTGACCCTAATCCAATGCTAAACCTTTCAGAATCTGGGCCTTAGTGTTCTGTCGTAGGCGGCGTGAGAGTGTAAGGCTCAATAACATGCACAGGCATAGTACCATCAAGGACAGGTAGTCTGTGATTGGTCAGGTTTACTTGTCAGACAGCCACAGCTCATCATTACTAGAACATATGTGGCTTTTTAACGGTAATGTTGTACAGGTACAGTTACACAACGCAGATATCTTGTGACACATGTTAATTGCAAACCTAAGGGTTGATGACACTACTGTTGGCCATTGCACAAGCGTGTATTCTCTGTAAACAATCTAGACAATAGACTTGTGGGAAAAGCCATAACATAGCTACACGTTCCATGAACTACATTATCATATGTGTTAGTAAGCCCAGTTAAGATTTACAGGTAGGTGACAGTGTGCAAAATGAGATATGCAGCGACATTTAGTAAATAGCATTTCAGTCTCTCATACATCCATCTCCTGTAAATGCAAGGGATCTCTAAAAGGTGACTGAGGAAGTGTCAACACAAGACCTTCCATTGTGAAGGTGACAGACTGAATAAGAATGTATGCTTAAATCATTTTATGCAGGGTTTCCAATTGTAGGACAAAGGATGATATTCACAGACAGATTTGGATGGTTGTGAGAGAGAAGAATGGGTGTGTCTTGTGGCACTTATCTCTAGTGTGTCACTGCGTCGAGCATTGCTCTGGCACACACATCAGTAATTTAGATGGGGTGTTGTGCCAGTCGTACTTGTGCCCCATACCACATGAATAGTAATCAATGCTGCTGTTCCTTGTATGGTGCATCGGTGGGAGTAAAGGAGATGACTGTCAGGCCTGGGTGGAGTTCACGAAGGAACTCCGTGAAGTGACCAAAAAACTCCACCATGCTACACTGAGTTCCACAATCGGCGGAGTGCGTTAGGTCACGCCGTTTGCGCTGATTTTTAGCGCCAGGTGTTTGTCCCGCGCTGGAAAATCATTACCAATGGCACCATTCACCGCGCAAGAGGGCACTGCTTCTTTCTGCCACTCAAGGAGATGTTCTACTCGAGCTGCAGCATCCTCAATGCGAACGGAAGGATTCTCAATTTGAGCCATCCGCGACCGCCCGCATTGAGAAATCTCCCTGGGCGGTGTTCAAGCGTGCGATTTTCCTCGCTCTCACACGCCAACTTAACGTTGGCAAGCGTGAGCTAGGAAAAAACTCTGCTCTGCTTTGCAGAGTTTTTCAGAACTCCGCGTGGTCCGTGGAGTGCGGGAAACTCCACAAACTCCGCAAGAGGAGCAGAGTTCATCACCAAGGCCTACCGTCAGCATGAACATATGTTGCCTTTGTGTGGGTATATATGTTCTCAATCATATCTTGCTATTTGGTTGAGGAAGTTGGTTGTGCATGTGTTTGATTGGGTCCTGTGTCTACTGCCTGCCATGCATGCTCTTAGTGATCTTAGTGCGCAATGTAGGGTGTATGATGTAATGTTATGAGTGTCGCCTTCCTGACCTGATGATTTCTGTCTGCAGAACTGGCAGTCCAGACAGTTGATGAGAATGATGGCAGAAATAATTTGTTCATATGTTGCATATTATTATGGCTATGCATGTCTGTCTTCTCTCTGATCACAGTGGCTCCTGGTTCGCTTGTTGGCTGTTGCGCTCTTATCATAGGCAGAGGGTAGACAGGGCATTATACAAACAGTCTTATCGCACACTACATGACTAGTTTTCCATTGATGGGCTGTGCTTTCATTAGCTTAAACCATTACAGTCAGACAGGGAAGCATAGAGGTAAGTGGCAAAATAGCATGGTCGGTGCTCCCAGCCTACACCCTGAAGATCACGGCACAAGAGAGACAGCAAAGGTCTGTGCTCTGTTTCATTACAGCAGTTGGTGTAACTGAATGGTACCAATACTAGTATTCATACATTGACATAAATTGTAGACTTGTATAGTGTATAATTAAATTGCTAAATATTTAACCTTGATTGTATAGGCCACCATTGTGGATGTGTTTGACCTAAAATGGTTTCTAGTAGGGGACGTTTGTTGAATTTTAGAGGTGGGCGAGCCAAGCAAGTCTCACGCATGGCTCAGGCCGAATGCATCTCTCTGGCTGGGCCATTCTCTCATGAGAAATGGCGAGCCAAAATATGTCCAAGCCAAGCATCAGAGTCACTACTCTTTATCATCCCAAATGTAGTGGGGTTTTTCTACAGAAGAAAAAACCTACTAAACACAGCTAAGGTGAGCTTATGGTATCTTATACGTTGCTTTTGTGCTCAGTATGTCTACAGCCGAGCTAAGCTGCTATTCATATCTACAGCCGAGCTAAGCTGCTATTCATGTGTCTCAATGTAGACCTGTAGCAGGTAGAGATTCTACCTTTCTCAGAGAAAAATATGAGCCACTTCTGCATGTTTTGGGGTTCTGAGGGGATCACAAGTTGATATTTGAATAGCAGTTTGTGTAAATTCTTCTCTATTCTTTTTAATACAGCAAATATGTTTCTATTCACTTAGTGCTGGAGCCCGGGCCCACTCAAACATTTATCTCCAGATTGATGATCTTTATAGCTGCTTGAGAGGTAAAGGGAGAAAACGATCACTTGTTAACATTTCATTACAGTGTAACCAATGTGGTCACACAATAATCCACTCGACAACTTAATCTGAGTTTAGTAGGGTTTAGTTATAAATTTTGAAATAAATCAATATAGATCAATCTCAACATGATCATATAGAAATACAGATAGACCAAGATAAGTCCAAGGGCCAGATGTACGACCGTTTTTTTTTGGTCGCAAATGGGAAATGAGCCCGTTTGCAACCGCTAAAAAGGGTCCTGGCATATACAAATGCTATTTTGCAAATCGGTGACTCACAAAATGGCATTTGCAACTCTCGTTATTAGGAAGGGGCGTCCCTTCCCAATAGCGAGTCACAATGGAATGTACCATTGTTTTGCAACCGCATATGCAGCTGCAAAACGGGAGACAGCGTTTACAACGCTGGTAATACCATGCGGGTAGATAACAACGCGGACGTTACATCGTCCGTGTTGTTACCACGCATGGCATTACATACGCAAGTCGCTTCAACGACTTGCGCTAGATGCTGCAGCAACACCAGGGAATGTGTTGGATTTTAAATCCAACACCTTCCCTGCTGTTGCGCTTAACTGGAGTAGGAATAGTAATTTATAATATTCCTAAGTCCAGCGCGCCATCTAGCGCAAGTCGTTGAAACGACTTGCGATGTAATGCCATGCGTGGTAACAACGCGGACGATGTAACTGACCGCGTTGTTACCTACCGCGTGGTATTTGCTCGTGATGTAACATCACATATTCCTGCCAATCACTTGCAGTTTACCACCTACTTCAAGTAGGTGGTAGGCCACTCACAAACGGGAAGGGGTCCCGGTGGGGACCCCTTCCCGTTTGTGAATAGATGTGAAAATATTTTTTAAGAGCAGGCATTGGTCCCAGGGACCACTGCCTGCCCTTAAAAAATGAAACAGAAACGTTTCATTTTTCTTTTTTAAATGCATTCCGTTTTCCTGTAAGGAAAACGGGCTGCATTTAAAAAAACAAAACTGCTTTATTTAAAAAAGCAGTTACAGACATGGTGGTCTGCTGACCCCAGCAGGCCACCATCCCTGGGAGTGCTAGCCATCCGAATGGGGTCGCAAATTGCACCTGCCTCATGAATATTACTGAGGTGTGCAATTTGTGACCCCCATTAGGAATCGCAAACAGTGTCTGAGACACTGTTGTACATTCCAATTTGCGAGTCGCAAAACAACGCAATTTGCAACTCGCAAATTGGTAGGGTCATACATCTGGCCCCAAATCTCCTAAAGAGATTTACCCTATATAATACAAAGCTGATGAATAATTCTATGATGACAATACAGATGATCAGGAAAAATATATATATATTTTTTAAACTTTATTTATTGATTTTGCAGCATATATCAGTACATAGCATTTACAGGGCATCTAATAATTGCAGCAAAGGAATGGGAGCGATGGGCAGCGGGCATAGCCACCTTGGTCCCGACTGGCGATAATACACATATTTTTAACAGCACAGAAATTGGACAGTATGCGGCAGTACATAGTTTGATATAGTATCGGGCAATTAGCAATATTTACACCGGGAGGCAAGACCGTTCTCCACCTCACGCGAGCTCCGTCTGGGGTCTGTGCTTATTGTCTGGGCATGGTGTGCAATATGAGCGTGTCTCAGTCCCTTCAGTGCTCTTTGAAATGTGCTAAGTGCTAAGGATAGACGGCTCAGTGGCTGGAAGTAATGCACCCATAGCATGTGGGGGCTCGGGATCTACCCTCTCCTTACGTGCATTGGCCCATGTCACGAATGGTGCCCATATGTCTTTGGGCCTCGACACCATAGGTACTAGGTCCCAGTATGCCGACAGCATTTCTTGGCAGTATGAATATCGTGGATCCAAGTATCTACTTTGGGTGCCCAGGGTGAACCCCAGTGCATCGCGATGCGACGTTTGGCTAGGAGGTGCATCATGGCGACAGCCGATTTGTACCTGGAGGTGCGTCCGCCACATATCCCAGTATTGCTATTAACGGGGTGCGGTCTAGGCAGTTCCCTGTCACCTCGTGGATAATGTCAAAAACTTTGTCCCAGAAGTGTAAAATGGGTGGGCAGGACCATGCTAGGTGGAGGAAAGTTGTTTGCCTGTCAGTGCATTTCCAACATTTGTTGTCAGGTCTCAGAGCCATTTTGAATAGTTGCAGTGGCGTGCGGTACAGTCTATGGCGATATTTGAAGTGGATAAGCCTCAGCTGGTAGTTGGGAGAGAGGTCTTTAAGCTGTGAGCAGCAAAAGGCCCATTGTTCCTCTGTGGGCAGTGGGTCTAGGTCCGCGCTCCATTGCTCCAGCGCATGTGGCGTGACGATCGGTGTGGTTTTTTGTGTAGCGTTGTAAATTCGTGTGACTAGTTTCTTGGGCGACGGATTTGTCAAAATATTTTCCAGCGCAGCCAGCGACGGCGGTGCCGAGGGGAAGGAAGTGTGACTTTGTCTACAGTTGGCCCTAAGCTGGTAATATAAAAGGAGTTCTAGGACAGGTGTCTGGGTGCCGTCGGGTCTCTGTGGTCTGGCTAGGAACTCATTGTCTGGATAGAGGTCATTGAAAATAGCTAGCCCCATCCTGTGGGCCCGCTGGATAGTGCCAGTGTCATGCAGTGGGGGAAGCTAGGGTGATGCGCCAGAGGCATCAACGGTGCATACAGTAGGGGGATCTTTGGGCGCCGTTGAAGACCCTCCCACACCCAGCGTAGAGCCTCAACAGTGTTTATCTCTTCGTTTGGTCTTGTATAGGCATAGTAAATAGCAGCTGGAAGTGGGGCAGGTGAGGCAACGTCCTTTTCGACTGCCACATGGGGTTGAAATGGAAAGGGGTGAATCCAATAATGGAGGTATTGAGCCTGTGCACTTAGGGCATAGAGCTCAAGATCCGGTGCTCCTAGCCCACCCTGCACAAGTGGTAGTGTTAGCACTTCCCAGTTGATGCGTGGCTGCTTGCCTGCCCAGACATGTGTCACAAGTAGGGAGCGCAGTGGCTTAAAAAAGGCCTGTGTAAGAGGAAGTGGAATATTGGCAAATTGGTACAGGAACTTAGGTAAGATTATCATTTTTGCGATTGCTATTCTGCCAGCCAGAGAGAGCGGCAATTTGGCCCAAAAGGCCATTTTACTCTCCAACCATGTGATCAGCCGGCCATAGTTCATACGCCAGATCTCTTGTATCTCTCTACTAAGCCATATCCCCAAATACTTAACCGCACCTTCGGCCCAGGTCAGTGGGAAGTCAAGGTCCAGCACGATTGGGGCCGGTGTCAGGGGCAGAACCGGTGACTTAGCCCAGTTAACCTGTATGCCCGATATACCTCCAAACAGGAGGACTTCTCGGAGCACAGGATTAAGGTTCGTCTCAGGCTCGCATATATATAGCGTGTTGTCATCACCGTACATTGATATTATCAACCCCCTGTCCGAGAGGCCCAATCCCCGAGCCGTGTGGTGTTGATGCATTCTGGCAGCAAGTGGCTCCATCGCTATTGCGAATAGCAGGGGTGAGAGGGGGCATCCCTGTCTAGTGCCACGCGATATGTGGAATGAGTTGGAAGCCAGGTCATTGACGCTGAGTCTAGCAGTAGGGAGGGTGTAAAGCAATTGAATCAGCTTCAAGAATTTGGTGCCGATGCCTATTCTGGGCAGTATAGTGAAAAGATATGGCCATTCAAGGGAGTCGAACGCTTTGGTTGCGTCTAGGAAGGCTGACAGGGCCGGTAGTTCCGGAACCAATTGGTGGAGGATAGAAAAAAAGGTGCACAGATTATGCGTGGTGGATCTACCCGGAATGAATCCGGATTGGTCTGGCCTGGCAATAATCAGGAGTAGGGGTTGCAATCTATTGGCGATGAGTTTGGCTAGTATGTTGGCATCAATATTTATAAGGGAGAGTGGGCGATAAGAGTCACAGTTGTTGGCCGGTTTGTCTGGCCTTAAGATTGTAATAATCACAGCCTCGCGCATCGTCGGCGGACGCTGACCACATTCGAGTGATTCCTGGTATACCGCCAGTAGATAAGGAGCAAGCTCCTCAGCGTATGTTTTATAAAAAGAAGCTGACAGTCCATCTAGGCCTGGGGCTTTTTCTCCGGACAGCCCTTTTATGACCTGTGCAATATCCTCCACTGTGAAGGGCGCATCGAGGTACTCGCGGTGGGCATTGCTTAGCCAGACCAGCTCAATGGAGTCTAGATAGGTCTGCAGCTCCGGGTTCGGGCCGTCTTGTGTGGTAGTATAGAGGGAGGCATAGAATTCCTTTAGCCTGTCTAGTGTAGCGGATTGTCCGCGGATGGGGTTAGAGTCGTCATCTAGCAATTCAGTGACATGTGAGGAGGTGCGCGGTTGCCTAAGTAGGGTAGCTAGGGCTCTGCCAGGGCGGTCCCCCTCCCCGTATCTGCCGGCCCGGGAGTGCTTCCCCCAAAAAAGTGTCTCACAGGTGGCTTCAGTGTTATATTCGGAGATTTTCACGCGAATGGTTGCTAGATGTGTGGGCGATCCGCTCTGGTAGTATAGGAGTTCCGCCTGGTGGATGTCTTTCTCTATCTATTCTAGGGTGGACCTGATTGATTTTAGTACCCCGGATTGTTTGGCAATGCAAGTTCCTCTTATAACGGCCTTGAAGGCCTCCCATAATGTGGAGGGGGATTCTACCGAGTTTTCGTTTGTGGGGAAGTATTGCAGAAGCTCTGCTCCCACCTCCTCCCTGAATGCTGCGTCACTCAGCGCGTGAGGTGGAAGGCGCCAGCTGAAAGCGCGCGCTGTCGACTCTGGAATGGTACAATTGAGCAGGACTGGAGCGCGGTCTGACAGGGTGCACTGCAGGTGTTTGATGTCTGTGGTCCAGGTCGCTATATCACTGGTCACCAACCATAAGTCAAGCCTAGACCATGCATTGTGGCATGCAGATATGCACGTCCCCTCCCTCACTTTCGGGTGCCATGTTCGCCATATATCTATTAGCCCGTGTTCTTGAGATATGTTATTGATTGCCTCAGTAGATTTGGGATGCAATTGTCGAGAGGTCCCCACTCGGTCTAGGGAGTCCTGCATAACAGCGTTGAAGTCTCCCCCCCACAGCACCGTGCCATTATCCTACAGTGAAAACTTAGACCAAACAGTATTAAAAAACGTAGGGTTGTCCGTATTGGGGCCATAGATGGCAACCAGCATCATCGGTGTAGTGTGTAATGTGCCTCTCAGTAGGACATAGCGGCCCTCAGGGTCGATAGCTGAGCTGGTTGTGGCCCAGCCGACATTGCGTCTGATCAAAATTGCCATTCCCCGCGCATAGTTGGAATACGCTGCTGAGTGCGTCTCCCCCCAATACCTGTTGTTCAGCTTGAGATCTGTGACACATTGAAGGTGTGTTTCTTGCAGAAAGCAAATGTCGATTTTGTGCCTGATCAGGTAGGCGTGGACCAGCCTCGCCTTCCTGTGATCATTTAGCCCGCGTATGTTCCATGTTAGGAATTTAATCGCCGTCATTTGTGACAATCAGTAGTGTGGCGTGTATGTTTAAATAGTGGTGCTGTTAGTGCGCCTCTAGGTGGATATAAGTTGCCCTTCTGGAAGTAGAGATACTCTGTCGAGCCGTGTGCCCAGTCCCCTTGCATGCATATTGACATGTTTGAACTTAACTTCTTACCCACATAAACCTCCCACCCATCCCTAGCCACCCATCCCGCCCCCCCCACCCACACCAACCCCCCAATTAGGTTGTGTTTGTCCTACCCCCCTCCCCAACAAAGAAAACAAACTTGTTTAACCATGGGAGATCTCCCTGTGGGGGCATGAGTCACCGGCGAACTGCCCTGCACAGATGGCAGTGTGGCCGGGTTGTACAGCAGCACGGGGTATTCAGAGCGAGGAGAGAAGATGGGCCAACGATATGGCAATAGCAAGGGCCTGCTGCCTCTAAGATAACGAGCAGGCCGTGGCGGAGTCGGCTCTAGGCACATAGCATATCTAGTCCCCGCCACCCATTTACTCAATGTCACTGAGTCCATTCTCGGTTCCGGTCGGCTGAGAAGGGCGGGGAAAATGTTTCTTGGAGCAGATGTGCTTGGCAAACTTGAGAGCAGATTTGGCATCTGTGAAGAAGTGTGGTTGACCTTCATGTGATATTTTCAACTTCACCGGGTACAGCATTGCGTATGGAATTTTGGCCTTTTGCAGGAGGTATTTTGTAGGGAGGAATTACTTTTGTGCGGCTTGAACTAGGGGAGTAAAGTCCGGAAAGATAGATATATTGTTGCCTTGATGCTTAATGGGGCCGTGGTCCCTAGCTGCCTTTAGTACAGAATCCCTGTCGCGGTAGTTCAAGAGGCGCGCAATTATAGGTCTCGGCGTGCCGCCAACAGGTGGTTTTGGTCCTAGAGATCTGTGCGCGCGTTCCACAACAAAGACAGCTGAAAGTGCAGTTGGGAACAGTTCACGCAACAGAGACTTGACATAAGGCTCCATTTTAGGGATGGCAGTGGTCTCTGGAATTCCGGCTATGCAAAGGTTATTGCGCCAGGACCGCGCTTCCAAGTCCTCATTCTTCGCTTTGATCACTGTTAGGACTTTTTCCATATTGAGAAGGTGTTCTTTAGAGTCCACTTGATACTAATGGGCTTCCGCGGTGCAGTTTTTTAGCGCGTTTATTCTGGTCTTGTGTGAGTCAACTTGGTGCTTCACCATGTCCAGTCTGGTAGTGAGCGCGTCCAGTTTGGTGTCAATAGATTTTAGATTTGTGAGGACCTCTAACTATATTGTGCGTAGGTCTTCTTCTTGCTTGTCGCCTCCATTGTTGGGTTCAGTTTCAGGTTCTGAACCGGTGTCCGCAGTGCGAGTGTGGCGTTTATTTTGGAATGGGAGTTTGGACTGCTTGGGGTCGTTCTTCCCCTTGATGTAGGCGATTAAATGACTCCTGTGTCCGAGGTCAAGGCAATCTCCCGCACAGCTAGATCTCTGCACCACAGGGATTTGGGCAAGGAGGTGCACGTATAGCGATCTGCCCCAAGTGCCAACTGCCTCTCCTGGGCTACAGGGCTGCAGGGGTAACGAGGACCCACACATGCCGCCAAGCAAGGGGGGAACACGGCTGCGCTACAGCCCCAGCACAGATGGTAGCCAAATTGCCTGGGTGCCCAGCGTCCCATGCCGTCCCCAAGCTTGCGTCAGTGCTAGCCCTCCGCACCACCTACAGTGCCTCGCAGCCCACAGGGCCTCCAGCTCAGCGCGTGGCCTACAGGCGCCCCTGGCGATCAGGGGAAGGTCTGATGACAGTGCCCCGATGCTAGGGGGGGCCCGCCTGCTTGCACCCAAGTCAGACACACCTCAGGGCCCAAAGCCTACTTACACATCCATTGTCAGACCGCTGCTGGGTAGTCTTCACCTTGGCCGTCAATCCACACCGGCGCTGCAACGCCTAACCTCTCTCCTCCCTGCTCAGCATCATGGCGGTCCCGGGGGAGCCATCGCCCAGGTTCGCCACTCGTTCACAGTCCCCGCAGCTTCAGGCTTTGTTGGTTGGTGAGTGGAACCGGGCACCTCACGGGCAGCCCGACGCCCGCAGCCGGCGCGCAACTGGCCTCCCCGCAGCATGGGCCACGGACCACAGCAACGCGACGAGGCACCGGGGCGCTTCCCGCCTCAGCCCCCAGTGCGGTTCAGCGTTGTCCCAACAGCCGCACCATCGGCCCTCCGCTCATACGCGGTCGCCTCCGCCTCCAGCTTGAAATGCTGGTAAGTCTGTCTTGGCTGGTGACTGGATCCAGGCACCTCTGGTTCATGAGCAGCCCCGGCGGCCGCAACCCGCTCGCGAAGGGCCTCCACGCAGCGCAGGCCACGGGAACACAGTGGCCTGGTGGGGCCCCGGGGCGCTTCCCGCGCAAGCACCCAATGCGGTTCAGTTTTGTCACAGCAGCTGTGCCATCGGCCTCCCGCTCATACACAGTTGTCGTTGCCTTCGGCTTCAAATGTTGATATATATGTCTAGGCCACTCTGATATATGTGCAGTCCGAGTAGCCTGTTGTGGTCTTCCAGCGGGCCTCCGCGCACCCTTGGCGGCAGCACACAGTAATCCGGCGAGGCATTGGTCGAGTCCGGACTCAGAGTTTAATGAGGTCGTGCCCCGCCATTGGCCTTCACTCGTGGCACCTTCAGCGGCCTCATGGAGCCAGCGAGCGTTGTATCGTCGGCCTCTGTGCAGTCTGCCCCGTCCCTCAGCGTCATTGGCAATGTGTGGTCTGTAGGCCGGCAGGCGCCTGGGGCTCAGTTTTCTCCTGTGGACGGAGCAGCCCCGGGCAGGCTCCGCAGCATGCCGTGCCGGGGGGGCCCGCTGGCCGTATCTGCCCCGCTGATCGACACAGCGACGTGATTCAGAGCTTGTCAAGTTTCTCCAGGTACGCTGGGTTCAGCTCGCACTGGCTTGGATCTCGATTGACCCGCATACATAGGATTCTTGAAAGGATTATGAATCCGGCCGGCAGAGCTCACTTAGCAAGCGGCCATCCTGCTGCTCGGCCAAGCCACGCATCAGGAAAAATAATTGAGCATTAAATTTCATCATATGATTTTCCAAAGTAAGCATGAGCAATCTATCTCTCCCTACACTGCCTTAAAAGGACAACTCTAAACTGTGAAACATTTAGTAAAGCTGAAATCAGAAAGGTTTCAGCTGTCGGAGACTTCAGTAGAAGGCACTCCAACCATGGGTCAGGTAGCATAAAGCCACACAAGCAGAAGCATAAATCTGCTCTCCGTAAAATCCTAAAATGATTCTCTTTGTCCCTCACTACATTTCAGCATAAAATATCAATTGCATTCAAGGTAGATAATCCCACATCATTCTTGCTAATGAATTTCCATTGCTCCAGCTCAACTGGATACTCGCTCCACCTTTTCCACATCGATAAGTTGCAACTTCGTTCATCCTTGGTCATTTATCTCCTCCCGCCTCTTTGCTCATTACTGCGCTTCTCCTTGCCAACCTAAACTTCTCATACCTTGCTATCTAATGAAAACCATACCATTCTATGCTAACTAATGAGGCCTTGTCCATACCTGCTGTGGAAACAAAATACAGGCAAATGCATTCTGCATTGAAGGTTAAATGCGAATCACATGTTAGATTTTAAATGTGAGCATGAACTGAGCTGGTTTCTCGAGGCCTACTCTAGTCAACTTTAACAGTGCACAGAGTTACAGAGTACATGCACATTTCTACACACACAATAAATACAGCTTCTTAAGACATGTATAAGTTGTAAAATGATTACGAAGATGTAATTCTAAATGCACCTAAATGAAAATAATTTTTGTCACATGTATAAATATTTAAGCGTTCATTTGCACATACACATTCTAATTTATTAACCTCACAATGGGACACATTTTGTTGACTTCTCTCACATTAATCTATAAATGTTACATAGAACTTTATTAATCATGTTCTGTACACAAATTCTTCATGTGGAATACATTAAATATGCAATACTCCACTTTCCTTAGTAACATTAATAACACAGAATATATTTGAGTGCCTACTACTCATGATTATGATGCACTCCTGCGACATCTCAGATGGGATCAAGATTCCGCTTCTCCATCAGCAACTTTTCGGAGTAGACTAGCCGGCACTACAGTTTGTTTGATTTTTTGTCCTTGTATTTGTTGCTTTAAGTTTATTTTTCAGAAGGGAAACATAGTGGATTTTTATTATTTTCCTGATTTTTTACCAGTCCAGCATGCAAATATGGCCAGAGTGGGACCCTAATAATAGGAGAATAATCTCTGTTGTGTATCAGCGTTGACTTTGTTTGCTAATTGATGTAATTACATTACTGAGGTCATAACCCTCTCCCTCCTTACCATTTGCTAAGAATGTGAAAAGCAGTTATACTAACAAAGTAAAAATCATCTCATGCCTTGTGTTTAACTTTGTACTTTTTTTCAAGAAAGACATTTTTATATTTCATATACCTATTTCCTGTCAGATTGAATTCCCATGCTATTTATATGCACTGAAAATAGTGTAATATGGATCATAAAATGATTCAACACAAAGCATTGTCCTTTGAAGGTGGAGAGGGAGTCGGAATTATTCATCCAGGCTGAAATCCTAGTTTCCTTGTTTGACCACATTGTGTGAGTCGACACAAATCATTAAACTTCACTGTGCTTAACTTAGAATGAGTGTCAAATTTAAGAAAACCGTGGGTAAGTTCAGGATGTGTTCTACATAAACCTTCACTTGTCTTTGATTTAATAGACAAAAATGTCACTGTGCATAGAATAAGATTATCAATATATACAGTGCCCATGACAAACTAACATCTCATTGAATACAATATCACGTCAGGTTTGTTTCAAGGGGTGGGGGGTTACAGTAATTGGCATGAGCTGCTGTATCAGGGTTAATCAGAATATTACTCTAAGGTCAGGAGATGACAAAGTTGTGACCTGGTCAGTAACTAAGCACTCACATGCCTCAAAAAACATGTTTGATTTGTTGCGGGATTCGTTTTTAATACGTATTGTACTCGGACTGAACTTGAATTTCTAAGGTGATGGGGGTTAGTAATATGTGTGATAAAGTAAACTATGCTGCACATTATAAGGATATTGCAAGTCACCAGGGAGTTCTGTAACCATGTAGAGGAATGAGGCTGGTAGCCGAGTTCCTTAATGAGGTCATAAAACTCCGAAGAGACTTAAATATCCTTTCATAATACAGCAGACAGTATTATATTCCTTATAATGCATGTTCACACCATCCTTCTCATAAACTGCTTTAATCCTTGGTGTCTTCCTCTTTCATATGAAAGCCATCATGCGCTTGCAGACATGAAGAGTACAAGTGGAATATTCAGTGAGAAATTAAACACACCAAAAATAATGAGTAATTTGTTCCAAAAAGATATTAGACTCCGTTTTTTGTGCCAGATTAAAAACATGCTGTTACTCAAAATGTGTAGAAACATGCAGAGGGTGCTGTCTTAATTGTAATGACCCAATGACATGAAGAAAAAGTACCATAAATAACTTCTTCCTGCTGATCACTGTTGATTTAGAAAAACAGATCAGAGGAATGAAAGTCAATTCTTCTTTCCTTTTTTAAACTGAAGCTGTATTTATGGACTGTGATCTGCCTTTCATTTTGATTCCTAGATCTGGCGCAGGCCATATGTCGGCATTACATTTGAGCAGTTGAAAAGCTACACCATTTCATTATTAAAGGTGTCTAGGGACATCTTAACTCTATTGGAAAAAATAAATTAGAGAAGGACTTTTAGGCAGGGATTTGACAGCTCTCATGTATTATTTAATGATTAGTGAACAGATCTAACTAGGCATAGATCTAGTACCATCTAGTGGGAAGCACTTGATCTTCCAAGGTTGTGGTGGTCAAAAATATAATGAGCAGCACAACAAAAAACATGTTTAGTGGAGACAGCACACACACTTTACCACTGGTTAGCATTAACCAGTGGTGAAAAGTGCTCTATTCATCCTGCTCCAACTCCTACAAGACCTGCAAGACCCCAATGAATGTATGTTGTATTTCTATAGCGCACACACCTAGCTAAAAGGCAGCAGAGCCCTGAACAAGGTCGCAGACAAGCATAAAGTCAGCAAGTGGTTGGAGATACAGCTGGTTTGTGGACTGTTAATTTGTTAGACCTGACAGCCTTAGGGTGGTCTTTCCCCCAACTTTTTCCCTATCTCCTCCAAATGGCTAACCTCTTTTTTGCTGGCTATAGGACTCTGTGCACTTCACCACTCCTAACCAGTGCTAAAGTGCCTTTGCTCTCTCCCGTAAACATGGTAGAATTGGTTCATCCCCAATTGGTACATTTAATTTACTTATAACTCCCAAGTAAAGTGGTACACATTGTACCCAGGGCCCGTACATTAAATGCAACTAGTGGGCTCACAGCACTAATTGTGCCACCAACTTAAGTAACCCTTTAACCATGTCTCGGGCCTGCCACTGCAGAGCCTGTGTGTGCAATTTACCATGCCTTGTCGACCTGGCAAAACAACCCTTTTGTCAGGCCCAAGCCTTCCATTCTTATAGATATAAGTCGCCCCTAAGTTAGGCCCGGGATACCCCAAGGGGCAGTGTCCAATATACTTAAAAGGCAGGATATGTATTTTTAAGTTTTACATGTCTTGGTAGTGAAAAGCTCCCAAAGTCGTTCTTCACTACTGCGAAGCCTATCGCTCCTACAGGATCAATTGGGATTACCTTATTACATTTTATAAGTGTAATTTCCAAATGGGAAGAGATAAGTCCCCAAGTCTGGTGTCTCTGGAATCACAATTTAAAATCTCAACTTATGGTGAAGTCGGATTTTAAATTGCATTTCTGAAAATGCCACTTTTGAAAAGCTGACATTTTCTTACTTTAGCCATTTGGTGCCTGCTGCATGTCTCTGTTCAGTCTGGGCTGGGTGGCAGGTGTGCTTTGTGTATTCCCTCTAGACAGTCACACACAAAGGGAGCATTGGTGTAACTTGATGGGCCACCGTGGGAGATGGGAGTGAGGAGCTGGGCACAGCCTCGCACTTACTCCTGAATAAGCTGGGTCCTGTTCACACACAAAGGGCTGCTTACCATCCTGTAGTGAGTCTGGAGCCAGGGCAGGAAGGGTGGACCACTTTGTCTTCAAAGACCCTTCTTTGAAGTCTCCCGCACTTCAAAGGCACAACTGGGTATAAGTGCAGGACCTCTGACACCATGACTTCAGTTCACTTCTGGACCTGTGAATAATCTGCCTAGAAGAAGGGCTGCTGTGCTACTGAAGAACTGACACTCTGCTATAGACTACTGTATTATTGAAGGACTGTCACTCTGCAGGACTGCTGCTCTGTAAAAATTGCTGCCTTTCTGTGCTGATCTGCTCCCTGCTGCTCTCTTGCCTGGAGAGGAAGAACTGGAACTGGAACCCTTTATTAAACCCAGGACTCCAGGGTGACTCCAAGGACTAGTCTTCTGGCCTCCTGATCTGAGCCTCAGGGACATAACTGGCTCCCCACAGCTCCTGGATCAGTCTTCAATGACTTCCTGAACCCCAAGAGGTGCCTCTCAGGTCCAGGGTCCTTGATGGCGTTTTTGGGCTCCTGAAATCAAGCTTTTGGATTCTTCATGCACACAAACAGGCCTGTTCGCTTCGAAACCGCGCCACTTGCACATAGGATCAGCATGAGCCACAGCAAGTTAATCTTTTTGCGCAGCAAGCAAGGTTGCTCATGATCACAAGTTTCCAGCTGGTCCATTCACAACGCCCGGTGGCTCATTGCGCTCTGCGGACCCCTGATATCAACGCTGTCCTTGCTCCTGGCGAAATGCTTCCCTGCATTCCCTGTAATAGCCGGCAGTACTAACCTGGATCGAGTTGAAGCCTTTGATTATCTAGGCATTCGCCTGACACCAACATTAAACTGGTCAGCACATATTGAAAAAGTTAAAATGCAACTCACACACCAGATTGCCAACCTTACTAAAATTCACAGGAAAACCCAGTCAAAACAACTTGCACCGGCTCTCGAGATCTATAACATGAAAATCCTAGGTGGGGTACTATATGGAGCTGAGTTGTGGGGCAGTGGGATGACAGATTGCTTGTCCACAATTGAGAATCGCTTTATCAGATCTTTGGTAGATTTACCTGCAAGCACCCCGCTGCTGCCATTATACTTGGATCTTGCACAAAGGCAGCTAGCACACAAGTTAAGTTATAAACTTCTCATCTTTTGGCATAGGTTGTGGACCGTGGACGAACTTCTGTCTTATAGGGAGCCACTTCTTGATCTATTGAAGTTACCATCAATAACTTCGATTCCCTAGTTCAGATCACTTAGAGTGTTATTGTTGAAACTTGGAATGGAGGGTTTTTGGAATGACCCAGAGAGTTTGGCAGATGTATCCCGAAAGAGTTTGAAAGAAAAATTCTGGGAAGTAACATCATTGCACATCCTGGCTAAAGTAGAGGGCCGATTGACCTCTGAATTTTTCAATTTTAATTCGACTCCCTGCTTTGAGGAAACATTAGATGAAATTGTCCCTCCTTTGGCCCGAAAATTATTCTTCCAATTTTGGTATAAGACATTACCTACAAAACTTTTTAGTAAAAGCTGGCGAAAAAATGTCCCTAGCGAAGGCCTTTGTCCAGCATGTAATGTTACCCAAGAATCCATTGTTCATCTTTTATTTTTTTGCCCTAACTACAAACTCCTTAGGAAAAAATGGATATTACCACTTTGTAAGTTAGTTGGCAGGGGTCACTTTCTGGAAGTCCTAAGAATCTTGTGCACTGATACTCGTAGAGTAGTGGTTTTTAGTCTTTCCAGATTTTGGTACGCGTTATGGATAAAACGTTTGAAATGTACTTTATGACATATTGCACTTTTTATATCAACTTGACTTCAAATATAGTTTTCGAAAGACAACATGTATTTTGCTAACTATTCTAGGATTGATTCTATTTTTAACTTACGTGATTTTATCTTAAAATCTTTTTATTCGATGTTTGTTTTTATGTATAATCTCTCTTGTTCTATTGTATTCTGTGATATGTTCTTTTAAGATCCATTATGATCGAAATAAAGAAATATGATGATGCTTCCCCGCAAACTGGACTTTTGGCACAATTCCTGAGAAGGTAAAACGTCAGCTGGACTTACCTGGAACTGTATCCAACCCGCGCTCCACCGCGGTCGGCTTGAACTTTTGGATTTGTCCCAGTCCAGTGTGACCAGATATCTCAAATAGGTGCTTATTGTTTCTAAGCACTATTTTACAGTTTATTCTATAAAAATTCATATCTCAACTTCTATTTATTGGATTTTTGTTGTTTTGGTCTTGCTTAATTTATAAAATTAAGCTCTATTCTTCTATCCTGGTGTGGAGTCTTTTTGTGGTGTTTTCACTGTGTCACCGTTTGAAGTGTTGCACAAATACTTTACACATTGCCTCTTAAGTTAAGCCTGACTAGTCTGTGCCAAGCTACCAGAGGGTACGCACAGGTTAATTTATGGTGTGCTTGTGACTTATCCTGACTAGGATTGTGGTTCCTGCTTGGACCAGGTGCATAACGTCTGCCAACCAGAAACCCAATTTCTAACAATGCATTGTGATGGGGTGTTCTTAAAGAAGTGTGTCTTTAACTCTTTCCTAAATTAGAGAGCATTGAGGCAGTCCTGATGGTTACAGGGACATTGTTCCAGTTCCCGGGTACATAGATGGAACAGACCTAATGCCTAATCTTTTTTACACTTCTTGGTCTGCAGTCAGATGGTGTCCTGGCTATGTGCATGCCAAGAACCACCAGAGATTATGAGCTTGTCTGAAAGGTAAGCAGGATTCTGGTTGTGAAGGCATTTTAAATGATGTAGCCAGTTTTGAAGATGGTGCAGGCCAGCAAAAGGAGCCAATGGAGTTCCGTGAGGATGGGGGTGATCTGATCATATTTCTGCAGGCCCTGAATATGATTTCCTGCAAAGCATAGGGTGCCCTTCGGTAATGTGAATATGAAGTCTAGGAAGCCATAGAATAGGACTTTACCATCATTCAGACGTGAGAGTACGAAGCCTTGAACAGCAGTACTGAAGATGTTTTCTGAAGAAACTGTTTCAGTTTCACATCAGTCAGCAAGCTCCTGACTAGAGGTTTTATAAAACACAGGACCAACAGTGCTTAACTTGTAAGAGAACGAGTGCGTGTGCCCGAAGCTCTGCTCATAAGACCGCAGCACGTGCAATTAAATGTTGACATGCCCAACACCAAGGCTGCGTAGACTTGAATCCACCCCAAGCCTCTTTCATCCACTTCCAGACACTCCCTGCCCCTTTAACTCACTCCAAAAGATTCCTGCTTTCTCGCTCTGCAACATATTTTCTGCCTTACTATTCCTCTTCCTTTCTTATTTGTGTGTTCTACCCTCTTTCGCTCTCAATTAATATCTGATGTGGAAAAATAGGTGCCAGTACCCAAAAATAAGTGCTGGTGACCCCCACTGGCAACCACCGGCTACAATTAAGCACTGAGAACCACTAATTCAAAGGCTCAAAACAGACTTAGGATTTTGGGTATTGGAACATCAGCAAATTAAATATATATAACTGAAACATTAATGTACCATTGCTTAGGACTGATAGCCTGATGTCATGCAACCATACCTAGACAAATGAAACCTGGCATGCCTCATATGAAAAACGAATACAAAATGCAAACAGGTTAGTTGATGGAGAGTTTGAGAATACGTCCTCTTCTGCATCATAAAGGGTCATTACAGTTAAGAAAATAATTAATCATCTGGCAATACAGATGTGGATAATTTATACAAACTACTGCGTGACTAAAGAGGCCTTAACGAAAAACACATGTGGAGTGGGGAGAAGTGACAGCCTTGAGCATAACATAAACTATCTTGTAAGTACCATGGATGAAAGTAACATATTTAACACACTTGCCCTCAGTGATCTGTCTGTCTCTGACTGGAACTGTTACTGCAGCTGACACATCTACCAACTTAGATATTGTTACACACTTCCTAGTTGTATAGGTATTGCAAATATCACCAAAACTAGCATGCACAGTGTTATATTTTTTACATCCGAAGAACTCATATAAGTTTCACTGGACTTTATTTATAAGCTCCTGTCTACAAGACAGGAACTTACTCATAAATCTTTTTGTATTCTGCCTGCTACAAGCTTCATACCATTATTGTAATGAGGTGGACGCCACTTGGGTAATTCCATGAGTGCAATCAATCAGAATTACCTACAAATTCTGCGAGATTATAAAGAATTGCTTGAGAAGAGTAATTGTGCATTTAGCACTATTATCCAAAATGGAGGTCAGGATGCATTTTGCGCTAAGACATAGCACCAAATGCAACAGAACATGAATAGCAGTGTGAGCAGCTGCTCACCCTTGCTAAATGTGCTCTTGGGGTTGAATTTTCCCCTAACTTACTCTTGCCATTAGGACTTTTTCAGTGCAAAATGCACCCACGCATCATAAATGGTTACAATGATGCTTTTTGCGCTAAGAGAATAGCGTAAAATGCAACCAAACACAAATAGCTGCACTGTAATTGTGCTCTCGCAGTAGGATTTTTTCCCCCATATTGGGCTTAATTTCTTTCTCTGTCTCTGTCTCTCTCTCTCTTTGTCCTTCCATTCCACTTTCTAAACGATGTTACTGTCAGTGTACACAAACCTACTGAACTGCAGGGCTTGGGTTTTCGATTTGAATGTCATAACTAAGTTTTGATACAGACCAGTTAAATGTCATTGTGGCCTAGTTGCTAAGATCCAGATGTATCAAGCGTTTTACCGTTCGCAAATGCCCGTTTGCGAACGGTAAAAAGTCTTTTGGGATGTATAATCTCAAAAGGCATTTGCAAAATAGGGAATCGCAATTTTTGTGATTACCTATTTTGCAAATGCTTTAGGAATCGCAATTTGCGATTCCTTAAATGTAATGCTGGAAGACAAAAATATTGCGACCTGGCTTTAAGGAATCGCAAATTACCACCAACTTCAAGTTGGTGGTAATATGCAAATTCCTAGAAAAAAGCCCTTTTTTGCATTTTTCTAGGTGCCATGTGGCGTACATACATGCCCTTAGGGCATGTATGTGCGCCACATGTGCACACATGCATATTTCAGGGGTGCAACAGGGTGTCCTTTTGGCCCCCTTGCACCCTTGAAATTGCATGCGCAATTTGCAAGTACCTATTGGGTACTCGCAAATTGCGCATGCAATTCCATTCATTCCTATGGGCCTCTAGGCCCATAGAAATGAATGGGAAGTCATTCCTTATTTGTGACTCGCAATTTGCGAGTCGCAAATAAGGAATGCGTAGGAATCGCAATTTTATTTGCGAAACCTACATACATTGCATTTTGTGAGTCCATAATAGCAAATCGATAAAATTCGCTAATAAGGACTCACAAAATAAATGTTGATACATCTGGCCCTTAGAATCTTACTCCGATAGTTAAGGGTTTGTTTTCTGGTGTTTCAATGTTTGTGTGCATACAGTTACAAGAATTGGTGATGATAATTTCTTTGACAAAGGTTTGAAAATCTTTTTGCTTTGCACTTTGTAAAAATAAATCTCTTTTTAACTATCTGTTACCCCAGAGAATAAAAAACCTCTCTCTTTCTGTTTCTGTCTGTCTCTCACTCTCCCTCACTCTCCTTCTGTTCACTCAGCAAACAATGTTACTGTAGGTGTGCACTAACCTACTGCACTGCATGGGCTTGGGTTTTTGATTTCAAAGTCTTAACTAAGTTTTGAGACAAGCCAGTAAAAAGTAACTGTGGCCTACTTTGTAAGGTCTTAAACTCCTACTCTGAAGTTTAAGGATTTGCAGGCACATGCATCAAAGCAAAAACCGGTCGCAAACGGGCAGATTCTCAGAATCTGCCCCTTTGCGACCGGTATTTTTGCATTTGGGATGCATCATCCCAAATGCAAAAATCGCAAGTTAAGTAATCGCAAAATTGCGATTACTTAAATTGCCATTGCATTTAAGGAATCGCAAATTGAGATTCCTTAAATGCAATGCATTAAAGTAAAAAACTAGCGATTTCGCTAATAGGGGAGCTAATTACCATGAAGTTGAACTTCATGGTAATTTGCAGAAGTGTGAAAAATGCACTAAAGTGCATTTTTCAAAGTTCCATTTACACACACACATGCCCTTGGGGCATGTGTGTGTGCAAGATGTACTCCTATGCAGATTTCAGGGTGCAACATGGTGTCTTCTTGACACCCTGGCACCCTTGAAATTGCATTCTCAATTTGCGATTCTCTAATTGAGAATCGCAAATTGAGAATGTCTTCCCATTCATTCCTATGGGCCTCTAGGCCCATAGGAATGAAGGGGAGGTATTCTTAATTGCGACTCGCAATTTGCGAGTCGCAATTAAGGAATGTTTAGAAATCGCTATTTTTAAAGCGATTTCTACATGCATAGCCTTTTGCTATTCCTTATTAGCGAATCCTTATTTTTCGCTAATAAGGAATCGCAAATGGCATTGTTGATGCATGTGCCAGTTGATTCCTGGTGTTTAAATGGCAATGTATGCTCAGTTGCAAAGACAGATAATGATAATTTCTTAGGTAGAGGTTCGAAAATATTTTTTCTTTTCACTTTGGCTGAACAGATCTCTTTTCAATTATGTCTTACCCCAGAAAATAAAAATCTCTCTCTTTCTCTCTCTGACTGTCTCTACTGTAAGTGTACACTAACCTACTGCTCTGGATGGGTGTGAGAAGCTGGACTGGTATATGATGTACACTTATGTAAGTGTGTGAGAAGTTGGCCTGGTATATGCTGTCCACTAGTTATAGTGGGCACCTTGCACCAGTCCAAACAACCCCTTATAGGTGATAGGTTAAAGACAACCTTTATAGAAAGCTATCCTAGTGGTAGCTATGGAGAGCAGCCTTCAGGCTAAGTCTTAGAGGAATGTAAAGCAGCTTGTTTTACCAGTCTATAATCTCTTGAGTGACCAAATGAAAGAGGACCACACCAGGTATATATATAAAATATATGTATTTAGTCTTAAACACACCCCTCTAGTCTCTTTATGAGGCTAGAATTCGAAGTACATAAGTTACAAGTCAAATATCAGCAGTATTTAGCACAATACACGTTTGAGCCCTAGGGGCGTACCAAACCATATACTAAAATAGTGGTATAAGAACCACGACTGAACTAGACACAAGGCCTAGAGCCTGTAGAAGTGCTTGGACCCCAAGGAACCACCCAAGGTAGTGACACGGGGGACGCGTGCAGTGTGAGAACACAGCCGCGAACCGCCGTTGACTTCTATGGGGAAAGTCGCGGTTGGAATTTTAAAGAAAAAGGACACTTCGGAGAGGACTTCCAGTTAACCCCTTAAAACTTAAGAGTTTCTAGGGCCCACACCCACGTGAGTACCGAAATATTCGAGTTACCACACCCAGGGAAGCCGGGTGCATACGTGTAAAAAGGTGTCGGGAATCGTCGTCGTTTTCAATGACGACCTCTGGAAAAGTGCTGCTGCCGTGAAGAAGAAGAGTGTCCGGAGCGATCCAAGCCTGGATCGAGGAAGAGGAAGACCTGAAAGCAGAGGGGACAGAGTCTGGGTCACTAGCCAGTGACCAGGGGCACGATAGTCGAATGCCCTCAGATGTTGGGTGCTTCAGGTGAGTTGACAGGTTCCTTGACTCTTCAGCCACGAGGTCCAGGAGGCGTCGACGATGACCAGGAGCTGGATTCGAGCTGTCCCACAAAGTTTGTCGAGTGCTGCGGTGTTGACGACCGGATTGTACCCAACAAGCCTTGGCAACGGCAAGTCATGGGGAAGTAAAGAAAAGGCTGTGGTGCAGACCAGCAAGGTCTGAGGGACTCACCCAGCAATGGTAAGTCAGGGCACTTCTGGAGCAACCAGAAAAACCCAAGCAATTGAAGAGTTGCTTTCGTGGGGACCCACTAGCCAACGGACTAGAGATTGCAAAGGAGCCTCAAGCGGTCGCATTGGAGCTGGTCCACGGGACACTCGTGAAGTGTAGGCCAGTGATCTTCACTGAAGTTGGTGCTCGGGGCTATGGCTACTTGGAACTTAAAGCACAGCTTCGAGAGATGTCAGGAAGTTGATGCACTTGCAAATGTTCTTGGTGTCCAGGGGTCATGGTTCCACGTTACCCACGACAGCTACGGGCCTCAGCTTTGCTGGGGACTCAGGGCAGCCTCTGGGAAATCTGGAAATCTACCTCTGGTGATGCAAAGACTTCAGCGTCCGGCGGGAGCTTCAGTGATGCAGACCGGACAGATGCTTTGTTGGTGCCTGCCAAGCAGGGGAGTCACTCCTTGACCCCAAGGGAGATTCTTCAGTCCTCTAATCTTGATGTAGAGCGTCGAAGGTCCAGGATTCAGCTTCAGAGTTTCGTCCAGGGATATCTAAAGTCCTGTGGCCAGGGTTCCCTTACTTATACTAAGAAAAGGGGTTGGACTGACTATGGGGACCCACCAATGGGAGGGTTTGGAAAGAGGGGTGGCTACACCCATTTCCTTTGTCCAGTTTCGCACCAGAGCAGGGGCTGGCAGCCCCTGCAACCGGTTTGAACTGGGGTATGCACGAGGACACCAAATGTGCCCCCAGTGCAGGACTTCAAAGCACTCAGAGAGTGCACCACCCAGCCCCAATCCACTAAGGCCTGTCTGGGAGGTGGTAACACCTCCCTGAGACAGGAAACCTATTGTCCAGGCCTCCCCTGCCGGAGTTTCGGTCAGCAGCAGGAGGCCAGACCCGTGTCTGTGGCTGCAGCATCCATTTTGGGATGCCAGGCTCTGTTTAGTTGGTACCGGGTATTCCGGTGCTGTCATGTCTCTCCCTCTAGAAGGGTGGGATCATACTCCCACACCAGGGACTGGTGTGGGGGTATGATTCCAAGGTGTTTGACACCAAACACGACATGTTTCCGTGCAGCCATCCCAAAGTTAGCGTTTACCGTTTAGATATAATGCACTTAAGAGTATATGGTCAGGCTGCACCACAGACAACCCCGGATAGGAGATTCCGAGAGCTGCAGAGGGGCTCTGCTCATGCATGGGCACCCTCTCACATATAACCAAGCACCCTGCCTTCAGGATTGATAAGGCCTGCCATAGGGGTGACTGATAGGTTTCTATGTGCAGTGTTAGGTGAGATATAGTGAACCTATATCTCTGTAAGGGGTGCATGCACCACCTCACTCAGGCTGCTGTAGCAGTCCTGTGGTGTCATTTTGGATGGCCTTCCAGGGGTGGCACAATACATGCTTCAGCCCCTGGTAGGCCTCTGGGGTGTCTATGCCCTTGGTACATAGTATACCATATACTAGGGACTTATAAGGGCACTCCAGAATCCAATCTGTGGTGTACCTAAAGTAGAGGGAATCAATTTAGAGAGGAAGCAGCTAGGCTGGGGTCCTGGATAGCAGGGCCCCAGCCAGACTAAAGTCGAAAAACAGTGATACACCAGCAAAAAGTGGGGGTAACCATAAGAGGCAGATCCTACTCTCCTACAAAATGGACACCTTGTACCAGTCCAGACAACCCTTATGGTGATTTAAGAGGTCTTAGACAACCTTAGAAAGCTCTCTAAGTGGTAGCTGTGGAGAGCAGCCTTCAGGCTTAGTCCAGAAGGAGTGTAAATCAGCTTGCTTCACCAGAATGCATTCTTATAGTATAGATTAAGTGAAAAAGAACCACACAAAGTATTTATAAAAATATGTATTTATTATATAATACTCCCTAACACATAGAAATATCTTCTACCCGGAGATATGCACAATGCACACAATACTTCAGCAAAGAAACACAGTAAGTAGCACGAAATACACAGTGGACTCAGGGGGGGACCAAACCATATACTAAGAAAGTGGTATAAGAACCATGACTTGGGTCAAGACAAGGTTGAGAGGACCTAGAAGTGCTGGGGACCCAAGGTGAGTAGATAGGGACCCCACAGAAAGCATGTGCAGTGTGGGAACACGACCGCGTGCTCCGTACAATTCTACGTGTAAGTCTCAGTTGGATTTTTAAAGATTAAGGACCCTTCCCAATGGACACTGAAGAAACCCTGTGGAAGACTGAAGGTTGGAGAGCCACCCCACCTGTGGATACCCTAGTACCCACGTTACCTACACCAGGGAGGCCGGGTGCATACGTTTGAAGTGGTGTCGGAAACTGCAGTAAAACCCAATGGAGTACTTGAGGAAAGTGCTGCTGGTGGAAGAGGAGAAAGAGTCTGGTGGAATACGAAGGTGGATTCAAGAGGAGAGGTACCTCCAAGCAGAGGGGACAGAGTCTATGTCACTCCGGAGTGACCAGGAGACTTGGAAGACGGATGCCCTACGATGTCGGGTGTTGCAGAATGGATGACGATGACCTTGACTCTGCAGCTGTGAGGACCAGGCAACGCTGAGGAGGACCATGAGCCACGCATGAACTGTCCCACAAAGGATGTCGAGTGCTGAGGGGTCAATGTCCGGTGGGAGCACCAACAAGCCTTGGCAAAGGCAACCAACGCAGGAATCGAAGAAGGAGCAACGCTGGGACCAGCAAGGCCCAGGGGACTCACCAAAAGCAGGGGAGTCAGGGCAGGCCCCGAGCAAACAGGGGAGTTCAAGAGAAGCAAAGGTGACCCTCAAATTGACCCACTGGCCGGAGGCACTGGAGTCGCGAGAGGACCTCAAGCAGCTCACCAAAAGATGCAGACCATGATGCACACGATGTGGTGTGGCTGAAGATTCTGGTCACTGGAGGTGCACGAGGTTGGGACTACTTGGAGCCTGAAGATCTTCTTGGAAAGAAGTCAATAAGCCTTTGCAACTGCTAGTTGACGCGGTGCCCAGAGGTTCAGTTATTGCAACCCCCACAAGGGATACTGGCCTCAAACTTAGTGAGCCTCTGGGGCTGTGGAAAACAACCACCTGTGTTGAAGAACCTTTTTTTTTTTTATTGTATTTTATTCATGCAGTTATCAATACAGCCGAGATACATGAATACATATTCAGTGCGATCACATCTCAAAACAATACAACTTGTTTAACAACTTGCAGTGCATATCTGTCTAAATCCTACAATACATCCAATACATCTTACATCCCATATCCATCCCCAACAGGTCTATGGAGGTTCCATCTCCGTGAGCAGGTCTTGGTACTTTGCACAAAGAACAGCCGCAGGTTCAGTTCTTAGTCCTCTAGAGAAAATCAGGATTCCCCATAAGATAGTTCATTACAGGGCTCCAGATATTTTTCGGCCTAGATGCCATTGGTAACTCCTCAGCATATGTATCCAACTGCTCTTTACAATACACAAGATCCTTAAACCACATCTTCACCGTTGGCACCGTCTCCCCCCCCCGGCAGTGTTTGGCCACCAGTCTCTTGGAAGTAACAATGTGATAGCAATTAATTTGCGAAAACTAGGTTTAATTGTTTTCAGCAGGACCAGTGAACACACCTGTGGCGTGCACACCACCTTTTCCATAGTCATCTGTGATATGAGTTGCGCTACTTTACCCCAATATGCATACACATGCCTACATCCCCAGGCCAAGTGCAGGAAATCAGCATTCTCCATCCCACAGCACCCACAGCAAGAGTCCTCTCGTAACCCATACCGATGCAAACGTGCTGGCATATAGTATATTTGCTGCAAATACTTAAAATGTATTATCCTCAAATTACAGTTCGCCGTAAGGTGCCCTGTCCACATACAGCATGCAACCCAGTCGTCCCATACCATTGGTTCGTTCAATATAGGATTCCATTTTTCAAACGCATCCGATGTGACCTTCGGATTCTCCATAAGAGAGGCGGTGTATAATCGGATTATCAAGCCTTTCCTGTCTTTTGTGGAAAGGAGCACCTGCAGCGCCCTCAGCGATTGTGGCTCACCCGGATACTCTGGGTAAAGCGCACGGACTGTAGCCCTCAATCGGACATACGCGAAGCCCAGCATAGCCGTATATTGTTTGTTTGCAGTAAGGGCAGCCAGGGTTACAAATCGCCCATTCGGAAATAAATCGCCTAGTGTGGCAATTCCAGCTTTCTTTAAAGAGTCCAGTGGCACCCGCTCTTGAGCGACAGAGATGCCAGGATGCGTGTCTAGCAACATCGCCGGTGCATACATATAATCCTGCCCCGCTCTCACTCGCAATTCCTTCCATGCCCTATTTGTACAGGTTACCTTATTGATAACCATCCTGGAGTTTAGAGGTCGCTCGCAAAGCACTGCAGCCGATAGCGGGATCGGGTGGACATCATCCGATTCCACTGCCAGATGTGGTAAGAAATTTTGCGGGTAGCGCCAATAATGCGCAAAATGTGCCTGCGCTCAGAGATAATATAGATGCATTTCTGGCGCTCCAAACCCACCCTGCCCAAAAGGCAGCGTCAGTGTTTCCCAACTACATCGCAAATTCTTGCCTGCCCATACTAGCGTCGTCAAACACGCCTGAAGTGTTTTAAAAAAGGCTTTAGTCAGCATTATAGGAATATTCGTGAACAGATACAAGAATCTAGGCAAAATAGACATTTTGATTACAGCGATACAGTCAGCAAGGGAAAGTGGTAGGTGCATCCACCGGGACACCTGATCCGTTAACACCATAATTGCCCGCCCATAGTTCATCTGTATCACTACCTCCGGATCCCTATGTACCCAAATCCCCAGATATTTAACAGCTTCCGTTGCCCACTTCAGCGGGAATTCCAATTCACACTCTGTCGTACCCTGCGTAAGCGTCAATATCACCGATTTATCACAGTTGATGTGAAGGCCCGAATACCCACCAAATTTCACATATTCACGAAGCAATGTGTCGAGATGTACCTCTGGTTTTCGCACATACAATAGCATATCATCCGCATACAAAGATATGGCAAGTGGACGCTGTCAGAACCCCAACGCCATCTGTTTATGTAACTGCCTAACTTTACACGCCAGGGGCTCAAGCACCAAGGAGAAGTGCATGGGTGACAGCGGGCACCCTTGCCTCGTCCCTCTACAAATATTAATAGGGTCAAGGGTTGAAGAAGGTACTCCCCTTGCCCCGGTGACAACCATCCCAATGCCACATCGTCCAGATAATCCGCTATTCCCTGCTCTGTAGCCCCAGGCCGCCTCGCATACAAATCCCTATAGTACTCTGCGAATACTGACAATATGTCTTGCGTCATATATTTAGGCCCTAAATCTGCGTTTAATACCTCAACTATGTGACCCTGCTCTTTAGGGTCAGATATCTTCGTAGCAAGCGCTCGTCCCGCCCTGCCACCCTCTCGGTACACTCTGGCAATCCATCGCCTGGACATATAGCGCACTTCCTGGTCTGCAGTTTCAGCATGCTCCAAAGTTAACTCTCTCATCTGCACAAGGATATCAGGCGCCGGTTGCGCTGCATATTGGCTCTCAAGACCTTGGAGCTTGCTCTCTATATCTGCCATTCTATTGTGCAGAGACCTCAGGACCCCCGCCTGCACACCCATGCATTCACCTCGTATAGTTACCTTGAAGGCCTCCCAGAGCGTGCCTGCCTTCCCCATCGAGCCCTTATTATCCTGAATAAAAATTGCAAATGGCCGTCCCTATAGTAGCACGAAACACACTATCTAGCAGGGACGTCGGCTGTAGACGCCACTGGAATGGAGGCCTAGTATAGGTCGGTACTGCCAGTTCCAGCATAACTGGGGCATGGTCTGATAGTGTTCTGGCCATATGTTCCACTTTCACCACCCATGCACTCACGTCTGTAGACAACATCCAATAATCTAAACTGGACCAGGAGCCATGCACAGATGAGACAAACGTACCCACCTGCACAGTCGGATGTCGCATCCTCCATACATCCACCAGCCCCTCTGCATGCATTATCTCCTGCACCACACGTGCCGCCTGTTTCACGTGCCAGTCCGTGGAGGCATATCTATCCATCCCCGGATCCAGGTATATATTAAAATCACCACCCCAGACAACCCGAGCAGGGGGGAGGAGCTCCAGCCACCTCCAAACCTCTCTGTAAAAGGCAGGATCATCAACATTAGGCCCATATGTATTAATCACCATCACCTTCAACCCCCCCATGATACACTGCACCAACAAGAATCTACCCTGCTCATCCAAGTCAGTACTAAGGAGTTGAAATGGGGTGCCCTTTCTTACCAAAAACAGGACCCCCCGAGAGTATGAAGAATAAGATGAGGCCACCCTGACAACTGACCAACGCTTCCCCACATTCTGCTCAGTATGCTTTGTTAGGTGCGCTTCTTGTAGCAAGGCCACTTGGACCGCATGCCTATCCAGGTATGCCAATACTCGCCTACTTTGTTGGGGGTTATTCAGACCTCGGACGTTCCACGTCAGTAATTTAATCACCCCTCCCATGTGTGCCATTGATGTTCTCCACTTGCATAAACAATCACATAGTTGCCCCCCTCCCCAGGCAGTCCATCAGATGCACATACATGTATTCTGCACTGCAATAACAACAAAAAACAAACCCCAAACATACCACCCCCACCCACTTCAGCCATCCCAACATGCCAAAGACAATCCCAGCCCTCAAAACAGTGAATTTACAACAACAGTGCACCAACAAATGCAGTCGGGGTACTCCCATCAGGGGGGGTCACCAGTGCCTGACCGTCCCCTCCCAAATACCTGGGAGGTGGCCGAGTAGTCTCATTAACTCAGCAACCATTATATCTCATGACAGTTTCCCACAGGCCACTCCACCCGCCTGCATCCCACAGATCCACCCAATAAATGAAACAGATGAAAAAGCCGTCATACCACTCTACATTACAGCATCATCATCCTTCCTTCAGACCAAACAACATATTCAAGGAAAAAAAGAGAGAGAACAATGTCATTAACCTCCCGACACCTCACTCCTCATCAGACTGCAAGTTCTCCAGACTTTTCCTGCTGTGCTTTAAGGATTTCACATACTCCATGGCACTCTTAGGAGTTGTAAAAATCTTCTGTTTGCCTCCTACTTCAATACTCAGCCGGGCAGGATATAACAAGGCATAGGTAATGTTCTCGGCCTGTAGCTTCTTCTTCACTGCGAGGTATTCCCGCCTCGCGGTCTGCACTGCGACAGTAAAATCCGGGTAAAATTCAATAACATTCCCATCGTATGTTACCTTTTGTTTCTCTCTTGCAAGGTGCAGCACAGTGTCTCTGTCGCAATAGTTTAAAAGCTGTGCAATCACCGGGCGCGGCTGGGCCCCAGGAACCGGCTGCGGCGCCAACGACCGGTGGGCAAATTCAACCAGCATGACCGCAGATAAATTTTCCGGCCCGAACACCTCCTTTAACATGGTCTCAACATAGACCTTCATCTTGCCCGTGTTGGTGGACTCAGGCAGACCCAAAATGCGGAGGTTATTCTGCCTCGATCTTGCCTCCAAGTCCTCATTTTTGGCCTGGATTACAGCCAGCACCTTTTCCATATTCAAACTCTTGGTCGTCACTGTTTGTAGGCCGTCCTCCACCGCCGATATGCGCTGCTCCGCCACCCCCAGCCGGGCACCCTGCTTGTCCAATCGCATTGCAAAATGATCCATTCGCATATTAAGCGCATCAATCTTTGCATGGCCACCAACGTCGCCTCTAGTACTGACGAACCCATCTCTGGGGGGTAATGCTCCGAGTCTGATTGGTCTCCCTGCTGCGATCTGGAGAGCTTGCGGGCCTCAAATGTAAGGCGTGTTTGCTGCTTATCCGTCTTCCCCATCTCTGATCTACTGCGCTGTTTCTTCTGCCACCACACACCAGTGAAATGCCGCTCAGCGCCCCAATATAGGCCCACACGGACCCCAGGTCCTGCAATCCTCCTCACCTACTTTTCTTCAATCTGGACCCCCGGCCGAGCAGCAGGCAGTCATCTTCACCGGGTTTCAGGTAGGCCTTCACACAAGGCGCCACGCTCCAGCTGTCCCTCAATTATGGCAGAGCACTATTCCAAGCACCCTGCCTTCTCCACTTGCCTCTGAGGTCCAGTCCTAATTTATCCGCCTGTTTATGGGAGAGGGGTCTGGACTATCAGCCCCTTCTCAGCGTCTTGTGCGTGGTCCCCGCAATCAATGTAGCCCGATGCACCCAGCACCAACACCCACTCTGTCCCAGCACAGCTATGCCACTGGTTGTGAGGCACGTCAGGCAATAATTCCTCCCCTGCTAACGCCAGTCCAGGCAGCAATATACCAGGGCACTGTCCAATTCCTGTGTTGTGGCAGGCCAGCAGCAGAAGTTCATTTATACCCCCCCACACTTCACTGCTAATGAGGTCTTCAGGCAGCAGGGTTCTCCTCCCGTCTCTGCAGCTGCCTCCACAGCACCAGGGGTGCTAGCCGCAATCTCTTCTCCCGCGCCCGGGCCTCAAACTGTGACACATAGAGAGGAGGATGGGTCCACAGCTCACCTTCACCCGCACCAGCTCCTTGCAGCCGACCACAGTCTGTGAGTGTTGGTTTAGGATCCCCCGTCACGCCAGCATTAGTCGCACCCAGTGCCAGGCGAGGCGCTGCAGCCTCATTCCACCCGCGCCGGCATCCAGAATAAAGGCCTCAGACCAGCGCCGTTATGTACGCCGCCTCTCGCTGTTCACTGATCCACAGCCCACAGGAGCTCACACACTCACTGCGGCCATGCACAGCCGGTATGCCACTGTCCCAAAACCCCCGTCACACCAGCATCAGTCACCACGGCACCAGGGGGGGGGAGACCACAGCCCGCTCGCAGGGCTCTATCCGCTCCGGCCTCACGTCACAGCACAGCGGCTGCCATCTTACCGCCACAACGCACTCATAGGCCTCCAGCTGCAAAGTCGGTTTTCGGTCTCAGGAGGATGGCCCGCACTCCGCTGCAGGGCACAGATCATACACACCGGACATCCCGGTACGATTCCACGGTGGAGGGCTCTCAATGCGCTGCTATTCGCAGGATATTGATTGGATAGATTTACTCGGCCGTAGAGCCGCTTCAGCAAGCAACCATCTTGCCGCCAGCTCTCTAGCGCCCCCTGTTGAAGAACCTTTGAAAGTCTGGAGAAGCTCAGGATCAGCAGACCAGTCGACTTAGTTGTGGTGCACTCCAAGGGAGATTTCTTCAAGTGTCTTTGATACTTCACAGGCCTTGGAAGGTTCCTGTATGATGCACAGGCACAGATGATGCAGCAGACTGGAAGGGAGACGAAGTCAGGGCCAAACGAAGTCCAGCAAAGTCCAGAGGGCCCAGACGGTAGAAGAGCAGTGGTGTCTGATCTGAATCTTATCCCACGACGAATCTAGGGACCTACACCCAGGTAAGCCCTTGAGTACCCTAAGGAAAGGGTTGGAAAGATTCAGGGGGCCCTCCCAGGGGAGGGTCTGGACAGGGGGGAGGTTACTTCCATGTCCTTTGTCCAGTTTTGCGCCAGAGCGGGAGCCAACGGCTCCCAGGACTGGTTTGAACCGGACTATGCACAGGGACACCAAATGTGCAGCTCATGCAGACTGAGTGGTGCTGGCAAGCGCACCCACCCCTTCCCAATACACTAAATCCTGTCTAGGAGGTGGTCACGCCTCCCTGTGACAGGATGCCTATTGTTCTGCCTTCCCCTACTCAAGCTTGGCTCAGCAGCAGGAGGGCAGAATCGTATCTCTGGGTGGCAGCAACCATTTTGTGCTGTCCAAGAAGGCTGGTAACGGGAACACTGAGAGCCTAACGGAGGGCTCTTCCAGTGCTTGGAATCATAGTATGATTCCAACATGTTGGATACCAAACATGATAGGATTCGTTGCAGCCGTTTACGCGATGGGCATCGAGCGATTTCGCTGTGCCCCTCTATATAGTATATGGCTGCTTCACTGACAACCCGGGAGAATGGACTCTGTAGGCTTCAGGGGTGTCCTGCTCATGCAGGGGCACCCTCTCACTTAGAACCAAGCACCCTGCCTTCAGGATTGCAAAGACCAGCTATAGGGGTGACTTATAGGTTTTAAGTGCAGTGACCCTAGATATAGGAAACCTATATCTTTTGTAAGTGGTGCTAGCACCAGCTTACAAAGGCTGCAATGGCAGGCCCATAGTTCCTTTTCGAATGGTCTCTCATGGGTGGCATAAAACATGCTTCAGCCCATGGGAGACCTCTGGGGTACCTATGCCCTGGGTACCTAAGTACCATATACTATGGACTTATAAGGGTACCCCAGTATCCAATCTGGGATGTACCTAAGTACTGAACACAACAATTTAGGGAGAAAGCAGATAGACTGGGGTCCTGATTAGTAGGATCCCAGTCAGACTAGTCAAAATACAGCTTAGCACCAGGCAAAAAGTGGGGGTAACCATGCAGAAGGATCCTACCTTCTTACAATGGGTTTGGGTTTTCAATTTGAATGTCATAACTACGTTTTGATACAGACCAATAAAGAGTCATTGTGGTCTAGTTGGTAGGGTTCTTAGACTTCACTATAAAAGTTAAAGGTTTGATTGCTGGTGTTTCAAAGGTTAGGTGTGCTCAATTGCAAGAATCGGCAAAGGTAATTTCTTTGAGAAAGGTTCGAAAATATTTTTTCTTTTCACTTTGTCTGAATATATCTCTTTTTAATTACATCTTACCCCAGAGAATAAAAAACCTCTCTCTTTCTCTCTTTCTCCCTCTCTCTCTCTCTGTGTCGCTATCTTTCTCTCTCAGTCCTTCTTTTCACTCTGTCAACGATGTTACTCTAGGTTTACGCTAACTGACTGCACTGCAAGGGCTTGGAATTCCTATTCAAATGTCACAACTAAGTTTTGAAACAGACCAGTAAAGAGTAACTATGGTCTACTTGTTAAGGTCCTAGACTCTTACTCTGAAGATTAAGGGTTTAATTCCTGGTGTTCAAATGGTTGTGTGTGCTTAGTTACAGAGAATGACAATTTCTTTGATAAAGGTTCGAAAATATTTTTTCCTTTCACTTTGTCTGAATATATCTCTTTTTAATTATGTCTTACTCAAGAAAATAAAAATCTCTCTCTCTCTTTGTCTTTCTCTCCCCTCTCCTCCTATCCCCTCTCTCCTTCTCCCTCTTTACTCTCGCTATCTTCGTCCTTCCATTCTACTCTGTAAATGATGTTACAATAGGTGTACTCTAACCTACTGCACTACATGAGCTTGGGTTTTCGATTTAAATGTCATAACTAGGGGGGATATTACCAAGGATTTGCGCAAAGCGCGCTTAGCGCTGTTTTTTTTATCGCTGGATTTCAGCGTGGAGATAACGCGTTATTATCAACGCTTATCTCCAAAGCGATAAAAAATACAGAGATAGCGGGAAACCCAGCAATAGCGTGAGAAATCCATCGATAAATTCACTGCGCTAATGAAAAGCTTGCTAATAGGCAGGTGAGGACTTAACCTTACAATCCACCTCCCATTGACTAGAATGGTTAAGTCAGGTTTTTAGCAGGTGTTAAATTCCAGCGATAATCGCGGTTAGCGCAAATTTTTTTATTGCTTCGCGGGCATTGGTAATAGGGGGTAGTTGTGTTTGCGACTGTTTGCAGTCGCTTTTAGTTGGGAACACCTACTTTGCATGTCATTAGCGATAAATATCGCTGACATGCAAAGCGGCACCAAAACGGTCGCTTTCGCCATGAAGCTGTCGCTAACAGCTGTTAGGGCGATAGAAATATTGCCGCTTTAGCGGCAAAAAGTGCTGCTAAAGCGGCGATAACACCCTTGCTAATATGCTCCTAAGTTTTGAAACAGACTAGTAAAGAATCTCTGTTGTCTAGCTGTTAGGGTCTTAGACAGTTAACTTCTTTGATAATGGTTAAAAAAAATTGGCTTTACACTTTGTCTAAATATATCGCTTTTTAATTATGTCTATCCCCAGAGAATAAAAAATAACTCTTTCTCACTCTGTCTCTCTCTCTCTCCTCAGTCCCCTCTTCCCTGTCTCCCTCTCTCCTTCCTTCCATTCTACTCTGTAAATGATTTTACTGTAGGTGCACACTAACTTACTGCACTACATAGGCTTGGGTTTTCGATTTGAATTTCATAACTAAGGGGGTCATTACGATGGCGGGCGGACTTGAGCCCGCCCGCCATCGTTGTGGTGCTTGGGACTGTATGGCGGTGGTCCCGCACGTAGAATCATGATGCGACCGCCACCGTGGCAGTCGCATCTTGCATCTTTACCATTGCGGCAGGTGCTGCTGGCTGCAGCAACCGCCGCAATGTGAAAAATGCATGTAGTGCGTTTCCCTGCACTACGTGGCAGGCACCATGCGGTGCCTGCCACTTAGTGCAGGGAAATGTAGGGGGTACCATGGGTACCCTCCCCAGTGCACCACCACCTCCCCCCAACACAAAGGGGGCCCGCAACGGGCCCCTAAATGCATTCTCTGCTAGCCTTTCAATGTCGGCTTACCAGCCACGGAAAGGCTGGCTGCGGCCAGCATCGTAATATGGCGGACGGTGCCTGCTAGGCACCGCCATTATTTTACACATGCTGACCGCTCCGCCAGGCAATCGGAACGATTGCATATGGCGGAACGGTGTCGGGCGGTCTTTACGACTGCCACAGTACCGGAACGATTGCCCCCGCCATCATAATATGGCGGGGGGAAAATTGCTGTCCGATGGCGGAGGGCCCGCCACCGCATGGCTGGTGGTGGCGGGCCTTCCGCCATCATAATCAGGCCCTAAGTTTTGATACAAACCAGTAAAGATAAACTGTGGTCTAGATTTGAAGATCTTAGACTTTTACTATGAAGGTTAAGGTATTGACTCCTGGTGTATCAGTTGCTGTGTGTGCTCTGTTATGAGGATAGGCAATGGTAATTTCTTTTCTAAAGTTTTGAAAATACGTTTTTCTTTTCAGTTTGTCTGAATATATCTCTTTTTAATTATATCTTACTCCAGAGACAAAAAAAAACCTCTCTCTTTCTCTCTCTGTCTCTATCTCCTCTCCTCATTCTCCCTCTCCATCCTTTCACTCAAATCTACTAACAATGTTAATGTAGATATGCACACACCTACTGCTTTAAATGGGGTGAGGTTTTCAATTTGAATATCATAACTAAGTTTTGATACAAATCAGCAAAGTGTCACTGTGGTCTGATTATAAATGTATTAGACTCTTTATCTCAAGGTTAGGGGATTGATACCTGGTGTTTCAATGGTATTGTGTGCTTAGCTACAAGGATAAACAATGGTAATTTCTTTGATAAAGGTTCGCTTTTTTTCAGTTTGTCTGAAGATATATATCTTTTTAATGATCTTTATCCCCAGAGAATAAAAAACCTCTCTCTTTCTCTGTCTGTCTCTCTCTCTCTCTCTCTCTCTCAGGGAGAGAGCAGCGACCAAAGAAAAAAAAAGTGCGGTGACAGCAACCAACAAAGAGAAGAACAGATCTGCAGGGATTTGGTTAGAGATGCATGACAACGAGGCAGGCAATCAGGAGAGATGTAGGCAGGTGGAAAGGTTTGAGTAGTGGCCTTGATGTGTAGAGGATTGTGAAAGGTGTTCGTGGGTGATGAAAGGGTATGAAAAGAAGCTCGGAGGAAGGAGCCATTGTGATGTGTACTAAGTTCAAAGTTTAGTTTGAGCCAGTAGTTGGAGGTGGGGTCCATCAACACTCATTTTTAGAGAACGGCACTTATTACTTCTCAGTACATTTTGACTCAGAGCAAGAGAGAAAAGAACACAAAAGGGGCAACGAAGGAGGAAGAAAAAGATGGAAAAACAGTGAGAAAGCAGGGACGAAAAAGAACCTGCAATAGTGGGATAAAGGAGCAGGGAGGGTCTGGTGATGATTAAAAGAGCCATGTGGTGGAAACTAGACTATGCAGCCCTGGTATCCAGCACCCCACACAGCTTCTGGGCAAACCTTTGGGTGCAGGCATTTAATTGTTTACAAATTAAATACCAACTGTAAGAAAGGCAACAGCGTGTGAGATACAGCCCGTGTTTCAAAGACCGCTGTTAGAGGCCGTGCTGGTGTTGTGTCAAGTGGAACTGAACAGACCAGGCTGTGCGTTTTCTTACTGCAGATGTCCAGGAAGCAGGATCCTGCAACTTAGCTAAGAACTTCTAAAGTCTGCCCAGTCCAGGGTACTGGGGCAAAGTGCAACCTTGGGGCTTAACTTATGAGAGTGCGGTGATAGGGCCGCCCTCACTGTTCACTAATGACTCGACCTTCATTCTCTCCTCCAATTTCAAAACTTCTTTGCCACCTCCTGCACTATCTACTTGCTGCTCCGTTCTCTATGTTACAGGTCTAGAAGTAAAATAAAGTTCACCATTTCCAAGGAGGTCTGCACGCTGTATGTTAAGAGTACACCCTGGGTGGCTCACACCACTTGAGAACTCCACAAACGCTGATCCTATCACCGACAGTGTGTGGATTCCATGCCACGTGGGTGCCATTCCTGAGTCACTTGGCTGCACCCATGCGTGTGGACCACCCAGCTGGGGTAAGCATTGAAAGGTAAATAAGTCCATCTCTGGTCTCACCACCTGTTGTGGCCTTACACAGCAGCTCCATGGACTGCAGGCGGCGAGGCTAGAGAGGAACTCCTCTGCCCCTTGATTTTCACCTGTTACGGACGCACACTCAGACTCTAGGGCATACATTCATCACCATGATGACTAACACTCCAACACCAAATGGCTGCCCTGTGGACTGTGCTGAACCTTGCTTGTCCATTGCCCCCATTGGATGTATTCTGCCATCTGGGCTAATCCAAAGTGAAAGTGACTATTCCCATAATTAGTGCACGAGGCGGCATGCACTAAAGCTCTTTCTATGTATTACTTTAGATGTTTCATTTGCTTATTATTGTAACATAGGATTTTGACCTATTAAGCACTCTGTAAGTCAGTTAGATAAGTCCATTGAAGGAAAGTTGCATACTGGCAATGGTATGAGGTAAACAATTTATTGTTGCAAATATTATGCCATATATTACCATTAATGAATCAGTGTTTTCTGGTCATCAAGAGATAATAAACATCTTGGGTAAACCATTTGCAATTTTGTAACGGAAATATGCTTCAATTTACTGATATATAGGTCAGCGTATTTGCATGTGTTGTATTATTTATGAGTTATGTTTTTTTAACGTGGTCGAGGCTTGAGTTGATAAATTATTGCTGTGTGGCATACGGCCATTATAGTGATGAAGTCCCATTTACACTCTTTAATTAAAATGCAAAAGTGTAGGATAAATGACGATGAATACATCTGCCATTAAGGATACCTGTAAAATACGGCTGCAGTCAGTTATTAACGGGGCAAGTTCACAAAGCTTTTACTGAATCTCCATGTGCGAAGAAGGGAACAAATCGTATTTTCTGCAGGACCTCGGCTCCGGAACATTATTGCAGCCACACATTATGCTGCACGTGTTTAAAATACTCCACACAAAAGATGGAGTTAGGCTCTGTGCATGCCTTGAGTTCAATTCCCCTCTGAGTTTCCCTTGAGGAATTACCCGATCTAATTGCAGATATGGTGGCTTGCAAGGGTACCACCACGATACTGGGGGATTTCAATCTCCATCTAGATAAACCAGATAATGCCACAACAAGAAGATTAATTAGAACATGGAGGCCATGCAACTGAAACAATTGATAAACACTAGCACGCATGTAAAAGGGCATATACTGGATGCCATCTTCTCAAATGACGGTAATCTAAAGATAGGGACACCAATACCAATACCATGGTCAGACCACTACTTCATCCCGTTCACACTTGAAAAATTACAGATACAACACTCCATTCCTAAATCATCCAGGATTAGGAATAAATGGCCAAAAACCTTACCTGACAACATGAGGGTTGAACTAGAGGATCAAGCCCCAGTTCTGACAGGTGATGTAGAAGATGCCGATAAATCATGGGCCAACTGGCTTAACAAAGTCGCCGCTCGGCACCCACAGAAAATCAGACATAACAAGCTCAAGGGGAGGAACAAAGCACCATGGTTTAATGAACAATTAATCCTGATAAAAAATCCTGCAAAAAAATGGAAAGACAGTGGAGGAAAAATTATGGCACCACTATCAAAAGCCAATACAAATTAGCTATTAGACAATATCATAGGGAGATGATTCAGGCCCAGGCCAAATACTTTGAAGAGAAAATCAATGGGGCACAGAATTGTTCCAAAGAATTATTCAAAGTAGTGCGCTCCCTAACAACCGCTAATCAAGAATTGAAACCCCAGCCGCCATCCAAAGAAAGATGCAATCAGATGGCGACTTTTTTCAAAAACAAGGTGGAAACACTGTATGAGAATTTGCAACAAAATAGAAACACCTTGAAAGCTGACTCTTACACCAACACGAACGGAAATCTGGGCACCAATTTAGGAAGGGGACTAGATCATTTTAAAACGGTACAGGTGGATGTCCTCACCTCTAATCTGCTAAAGATCAAGTCTGGTTCTCCCCAAGATCCAATTACACCAGATATCCTGCTACAGGCCGGTACAATAGCAAAAACAGCCACAGCAGCCTTGATATCACTTTCCCTGTCCCAAGGCCTGATCCCAAAATCTTGGAAACACGCGATCATACGGCCATTACTAAAGAAACCACAGCTAGATCCAGCAGAACCTAGAAATTACCGCCCCATTTCCCTTCTACCACTGCTAGGCGAAATTGCCGAAAAAAGCGTGAACCAGACTCTATCCCAATATCTAGAAGACAACCAAAGGCTCCACAATACACAAATGGGATTCAGACCCCAACATAGCACTGAGTCAGCTCTGTTGGTGGTAACTGAGGAATTGAAGAAAGTCCTAGATCAGGGGTGCACAGCGGCCATCCTGCTACTGGATTTGAGCGCCGCGTTTGACACGGTAGAACACTGCGCATTGATCAATAGATTAAGGTATGCAGGCATCACAGGTACAGCGATAAAGTGGCTAACCTCTTTCCTGGAAGACAGATCCTTCCAACTGATGGAAGGGGAACATCTCTCAGACACCTTCCAACTATCATGCGGGGTCCCACAGGGCTCTGCACTAAGCCCTACACTTTTTAATGTGTACATGCAGCCATTGGCAGAGATAGTACAAGAATTTGGCATGTCCATAGTGTCATACGCCGACGATACGCAATTAGTACTGTCAGTAACGAATGACCCCCAGTCCATACACAATAATCTAGGTCCCTGCATGTCAAGGATAGCGGACTGGATGTGTAAATGCTCCCTGAAACTAAATGGAGATAAAATGGAGCTTATGTTCCTGGGAAACTAAACAGTACCCAGGAACACCATCAGCTGGCCAACCCAGTTAGGGGAACCCCCAACCCCCAAGACGGCCATAAAAAACTTAGGAATCTGGCTAGATGAAAACCTAAGTATGGAGACCCAAGCAAAGAACATATCAGGCAAATGCTTTGGAATACTCAATATGCTCCGAAACATTCTACCCATCCTACCTATACAATCCCGCAGAACGGTGGTACAAGCTCTGGTTATGTCGCAGCTGGACTACGGGAATTCCCTATATCTTGGCGCACCAAAAAATGTCATTCATCGGCTGCAGGTAGTAAAAAATGCCGCAGCAAGGACCCTGCTCCAAATTCCGAGAAAGCAATCAGCCAAGGCAGCGCTGAAGACTCTACACTGGCTCCCAGTTCAGGCAAGGATCACCTTTAAAGCAACCTGTATCACCCACAGAGCCATGAATATTAGAGGACCTGCTTTAATAAAAAAGCTGGTTGCACACTATATCCCAAGCAGGGACCTAAGATCCTCCTCAGACTTTCTCATGCAGCAAGGCAAAATAAATAGAGCTAGATGGGGAGGAAGATCTTTTCGGCACTTGGTTCCCAAAATTTGGAACTCACTGCCCAAAGATGTACGCATGCTAACTGACGAACTAGCCTTCAGGAAGAGACTTAAAACACTGCTCTTTCCCTAAAATCCCTCCTGACAATCTGACTAAGCCCACCATTGTTATTTTCTCCTAGCGCTGGGAAGCCTACGGGCAGCTACGTGCTCTATAAATCCATAAACATAAACATACGTCACACAGGACGAAAAAACCGAGCTACTACTATGCAGATAGGGGATAGAAATGTCGGCAGCCTGCATAGTGCGCCCTCGCAACTAAAAGGTTATGTGGGCCATGGACATTAAGGTGCAAAATGTTGTCAGTAAGAACTGTATTCTGTTCAGAAATTAAATCCTACACATTTTCCTGGATGCGACATTCTAAGACCCAACCATGTGCATGTACTTCTTGAGGGTCACAGGGCTGCTGATGTGAGCAGAATTCTACCCATTGCCTCTAGTGGTTCATAGAAGGCTACGAATAGTAAAGCAGCAAATGTGGACTTACTGCTGTGGCATTACTGGAGGTCCGGGCTTCAATATCTGTGCAACACTTATGTGGACAGCCTCGCCATTCTCCTGAAGGCAGCTCTTTTTATTGAATCAGTACCAGCTTGCATAAAATGGGTAGTTTCACAGATTCTTCCTTCCTTGACCCCTTACATACTATAATGACTTGAAGCTGCCTCCTCACCTCGCTTGTCCAAGTCATTTTCTTTTTTAGGTCGAGCCCTGAGCAGCGCGCAAGCGCTGCTCTGGGGTTGATCTGTGGTAGTAGAGTACGGGGGAGAAGCCACGCCTACTCCCCCGCCCATCTTTTTCATTGGCTTGTGTCTTTGTCGTTCCGAAATGCTGCCTTCCGATTGGTTTGTAGACTTGCTAGTCCATCCTTATGATGGCCATGTCGTCATTTGTATCCTTCCAAGGCTACTGGCCCCTTTACTTCGAGTGTTGTACAGCACTATTTTCTTCCCGTGCCTTCTCCCCCCACAGTCCGTGCCTTCTTACCCCCCCACTCCCGTTGTTCGTGCCTTCTTGCCCCCTGCCCGCACTCCCGTTTACAATGCAATAGGTCTTGCGTAAATGTGAGTCCTATTGCATTGCAAATGCTTGTTTTTTTACTGCAGATTTAACAGATGGAGAGTCGCTCTCTCGCCTCCTTGCTAACATGGTTGGTCTCCGCCGGCTCGGAACTACAAACTGTCAACGCCATGTTTTTATGGCATACCTTTAACGGCCATCATGCAGTGGTAAATCTTGAACCATGGACAGCGCAATCTCAAAGAGATCTAAAACTATATTGCAGATAGGCATACAATTGATATACCTTTACACAAGCCGTAAAAAATATGGCAACCTGTAGCAATGAAGCATTTTTTCCTACTTTAACTGGAACGTTTATAGATATCAGTATTGTCTTTTGTAAAAGAAACTGAATAAAAACATACTATCGAGTTCATCCGTAAAGCGCTTGAACCCTTCAGTCTCAGTCTACTGTCTTCGGCCGCAAACATCACTGTGAAGCAGTAATGTCGGAACTGTTAGCCCTCTTCAGTGTCTATGGCTGGCTGGCCCTCTGCTTCCTGGTTCTGAAGCTGCATTTCTATGGCACCAGTGTCTCGGTAGACGCAGTGACGTTGCTCCAAACTGAATTGTAAGCAACTTCTTGAAAACAGAGCTGCAGCAAGAGAAGGGTCCTACGCTGCAGAACCATTGCGCAGACTGGCATCCCAGTCACCTATTTCGTATGCGACTGAGCTCTGTACTCAGCTCAGTTTGCAGATGCGCATCGAATGAAATATGAATGGATTTCCTGTTTCATTGGCTGAGGATTGCAGCGATGAGACGGAGGTGCTTGCTGCGGGTCCCGAACTACCCGCCCCTGGTCCCGGAGCAGGGCAGATTTGTTCATTCATTCATTCATTTGATCTTTATTTCGATTTATTAAACCATAAAAGATGCATAATATACAATTTATACATAATTGTTGATAAAAACACAGTTTAAAATACGAGTCATTCCTTTAGTGCCACCTTAGGCAAATGAAAATGGTAAAGGTTTTTATATTAAAAATATTAAGAATAGCACTGGCAAACGATGTATCGAATATATTAAAATGCAATAAAAATGCTAAGCTTCTAATCCTATATAGTTAAAAAATGAGGAGAATAAATACCAGGTTGGGTCAACTGGACACAATACCAAAGCATACAATAAGAAAAAAGAGTGCTTTAGAGTCGAGACAGCAACCAAAGTGCGGGTGCTTTGAAAGTGCTTATAAGCGAACTGGAACTAGACTAAGCGAGCACAACAATTTGTTCAATCGGAGCTCTACACAATTTTAAAGTGCAAGTGCAGGAAAAAAATGCATATTAGAGATTAAAACTACACATTACTTTTTTTAGACATTAAAATTTCAGGCCTTTTTTCTCTCTTAATATACCCACAGCGAATAAATATCTACTGACACTAAAAACAATTTTCTGTATGGTGGCAGTTTTTAGTATTCTAAACGCTTCAGAACAAGACCTAGTTCCCAGGTTTAGACAAATGGGTTTAATCCATTTTTGCCTTAGCGTAGCATATGCGGGGCAGAAGAATAATATATGTAACTCATTTTCTTGTAAATTGGGTTGACATAAGACACAACAGTCCTCATTATTAATCACATCAAACCTTTGGCCCCATTTCGCTGTATTTGAATTGATTTGCAGTATACCATAGCGAAATTTCATATACAATGTTTTTGCCAGCTGGGGCTGTACTTCATCTAGATATTGTTCAAAAGCTGGAGTTGGAGGGGTAACCCCAAGAAATGGACCCGTATCTGGGGAAGCTGGAACACCTATCGTGGCAATATATGCGAGCCCCCTCAAGTAGACACTATATCAGACGTTAGTGAATACGAACAGGTTCCAATGGGACGAAGTGTGTTAAGCAGGATTCCCTGTCACAACAACGCCTTAAATTTGTAAATTTGTAAATTTGTAAAATTTGTAAAATTGGAAAAATTAGTTCCTTGAGATAATGCGGGGGAAATAGCTCTGCGAGCTGTTGCAGCTGTATACCAATGTGTAACGTAATGCAGAAGATTTGTAAGCTTAAGAACTCGTACCGATTGTCTTTTATTCAAAATAAAAACAAATGTTTAAAAAAAAAAAAGCTGGAGTTGGTTTTGTAAGCAAGAACTGAGACATTAGTCTACCAATGTCTGGGTTGTGGGAAACACTGTTCTGTATAAACGCCCAAAAAGCAGTTTTCAAAATCTTTTTGGCAGTTGCTGTCATTAGAGTAGGAGTTTCCCAAAAGTGCCTTAGCCCAAGTTTACCAAACCATGTACGGGTGTGTTACTTCTGTTGAACCCTAGGATCTCCTCTAGCCCGGATTTATAGCTAGCTAGTTCTGTTGTGGTCCATATTCGCACCCAAATCAGCAAAGGTCTCAATATGGCCTGATGGTCAATACGTTTTATGTTCAAATCCATAACAATGGGAATAATAGGTGTTCACACAGGGAGACGTAGCAGCGTTCTAAAAAACGTATTTTCTTGCCGCGCAAAAGTGTTCCTACAGGTAGCCCCCCATATTTCTGCACCGTAGATGGATGCTGCTTGTGCCCTGTATTTATACACTTCAAGTGCGGGAGACACTGCCTTTGTGGTACTATTCTCATGTTTTTTTATTATTGGTAAAGAGTTTTGGATCAGGATAGTTTTGCTTTTTTCCAAATGTGGGTGCCAGGATTTTAGTGTCTAGTGTTATGCCTAGATAATTAAAATTTGTCACATATTCTAGCTTCTGTTTTTGGACAGTTATATTCTTCTTGAATAATTTATGTGGATTGACTGCCATATATTTGGTTTTGCTAGAGTTAATTTCTAGGCCCTTGGAATCACAATAGACACTAAAAGAATCTAATAGACATTGAAGGCCCTTCGGGGTCTGTGACACTAAAATAGTGTCAACCGCAAATAAAAGAGCTGGTACTGGCACCCCCCCTAACTTTGGTGAATCATGTGTACATCCCAACAGGTAATTCGGAACATCATTTACATATAGTGAAAATAGGGTTGGTGCCAGTACACAGCCCTGCGTTACACCCCTCCTTACGGGGATTGCCTCAGTGAGCTCACCCCTCGGACTCCATCTAACCTTTGCATAATTATCTTTATGCAATCTTATTATTTGCACAAGAAGATCTTCTGGTACACCTTGATTTCTTAAGGATCTCAAGAGCAAATCTCTAGGGATAAGGTCAAAGGCAGCTTTCAGATCTATAAAAGCTATATACAGGTGGCCTTTTTTTTAAATCGTGTATTTCCAGCTCATACAAACAAATCTAAAAACCTGATCAATGGTACTGGTCTTAGCTCTGAACCCAGCCTGGTATTGTGATAAAATGTGGTTCTCCTCAATCCAATCGTTTAATTTTGATAAAATCTGCTTAGCATATATCTTTTGAAGAACATCGATTAGACTTATTGGCCGGTAATTGGCGGGGTCTTGGCGGTCACCTTTTTTACAAATAGTGATAATTTCAGCCCCTTTCCAATACTCCGGTATTGGGGCACCTGCCGCCACAGCATTACAGAAACAGTTGACATATGGCCCCCATACAGCTTTATCGTGCTTTAGCAGGTCGCCTGGTAATTTATCAGGACCTGGGGCTTTCCCGGGCTTTATTGAGTCAATTGCTGCTAAGGTATCCTCTAGGCTAAAGAACTGTGTTATTATTGCAGAATTTATTGCATTACCTTGCTGGATATTTATTGTATCCGTTGTAGTCCCTGAATACAATTTAGAAAAATGGTCGACCCAAGTACCCGGGTCTAAAAAAAAGATCTTTGTTACATCTTCCCGTTTTGTTTCCTTTGGCTATCAAACTCCAGAAGCTTGCATGATCCAGACACTATCATCCCATTCTTTCTTGGTTTGTATTAATAGTCTTTTATATTTGAGCCTTTTGTCTCTTAGTGTCTTAGCATCGTTGGATTTGGCTGCCGTAATAAGTTCACACTTGGCTTTACAGCACTCACCATAATACCATTGGTTTACTGGATTGTTAGCAGCTATTCCCCCCCCCCTTTGCCCTGGGCATCCTACTCAAGATTTGTTTTAATTTGTCTACCATTGTGTGGTGGATCTGAACTATTGGAATCTCTACAGCAGGCAAGCCAATGTACGGGGAGATGACATCTGAAAAGGTGTTGTAAATCTTTGTCATAACCTCGTCTTTACCTACTATAGCAGGCCATTTCAAAGCTCTACGATTATTAGTAACTATAAGTTCAATAGGAAATGGAATATTATCATTGTCTTTCCAAATAGTAGGATAAAAAGAAGTGCCTGCTATTGTAAGGCACAGAGGATAGTGGTCACTGCCATCTCTAATTTTGACCTTTAAATCGTGGACATTTGACCAGAAATTGATAGAAACCAGTATGTAATCAATAATGCTCTTGCAACTCCCCTGCTAAATGTAGCAGCACTTGGTCTATCGGACGGTAATCGACCATTACAGGCCCTAAGTCCATGTCCTACGACTAGTCGAGTAAGTTGTGATACTAAAACTGTACAGGGTACTACAGGACTGCTATCCAGTGGAAGAATGTTGTTTGCAATATCCTCCTCTTCGAAAATATTTTCTAAACCCACTACTGGTTCATACTTGCAGTTAAAATCTCCCCCCACAATTACTATAGCCCTCGGATCTATTGTGCTTAAGTACTCATCTAGTAACTCCAGTACTGGGGATTCCTTACTCAATGGGCTTGGCCTATTGTAGATATTTACTATGTATATTTCAGTTTTATCACATGTAGAAATCTTTATTCCAATTATATCCTGTGTTGCGAAGTCCAACTGGGTTATATCAACAGTAAGGGTGATCTTAACCCATATAACTAGCCCGCCCGACGGTCTGCCTCTTAGTGAGGGAATGGCATTAGTACTCTATGTTTTGTACCCGAGCTTGTGTGGAATTTCCAGGGCCCAAGTTTCTTGTAGCAGGCAGGTTTCATTATAATCAATATATTCCTGCATTCAGCGTCATTTAACTTCCTTTTCAGCCCTGCAATATTCCATGATGTCAATTGTAATACAGGTTGCTGAATTGGTACATTAAGCATATGTATATTATCAAGGAATCGGTCTGCCCCTAAATCACCCCTAGCTTCTTAGACTTCATGGTTTTCGTTGTAAGGGTCAAGGGAAAATGATTAGACACTAGGTAAAACCAGTTCTCTACAATATAGTGGGATGCAAGTCGGAGAGACTGGGGATGCCATTCAATCCACCTTGTCTAAAACTGAATCTAGCCCTGACCGTGTAACAAGACACTTTTGAGCTTGGGGCTGAGACATACTATTTAAGTTATATTTCATCTGAATACCTGTTGGTGTAGGTGAACATGCTCTTACTTCCAGTGCTATTAGATTATGCACCAGATTCTCCTCTCTTAGATGTAACTCGATGGAATCCAATTGAGTAGAATGGTGGCTCAGCCTTTTGGCCCATAATATGTCATCTTGGATGACCGATCTACAGCCCCTAACCTTTCTGATCCAGTGGATCGATTTATTGATTAGGGAATTGTGGTCTTCATATTTAATGTGTGGCGGTATTTTAGGTATGTTAATCAGGAAGACACTCTTTGACGGGCAGTTAGAAAATACAAGTGTGTCGCTCGGATAATGCATGTTGTTGTCTTTGGATATATCATTTCTACCCCCTATTCTACCCCCTCCTGAATCTTTAAAAACAATGATTTTATAGAGGGGCGTGTAGAAATGGACATCAGAGGAATGGTGTTAGACATGGGATTTCGAAAGGCAGTATTTGTCTGGTGCGAAAGAGGGAATACTACAGGACCACTGGAATGATCTGGAGCCCATATTTAGGTAGATCCCTACCCAAGAGTTGTTTGACCTGATCTGCAAGGTCTAAAATTAGTGATTTAAGTGAAATAACTACCGCCCTTAGGTCATTAATAATCCCAATCGTGTCCATCCCCGAAGAGGACTCTCCTGGCTTGGTCCTGTTTTTATGATTAGTAAGCTCATACTCCTCTTGCTCCTCACATACGAGACCTGGACTAAGCGTATTTGTTGCTATCTCTACCTCAATCACCCTCTCCACATTGTTGTTAATTAGGTCTTGTAAGGGAGAGAACCTATTAGTCAGAGGAATGCTAGACAAGTTATTTGAGCTATCGATTTTACCAATGTCACCATTCACCACAACTGTCGTACTTCTGTCATCAGTTAAAGAAGAACTGTAGATTCCTAGTTCTTCAACATCGGGGTTTGCTACAGACCTCGTTGCCTTACTATAACTGGGAGACTTATTCTTTGTGCTCCTTGTAGCACGTTTAGTGAAGATAGAGGGAATTCGTGCAGCAGGATTATGTTTTATGCTAATGGAAGGGACAGTCTCAACTGGAGAGTGTAGATTATCTATGGGAGGTGAATTAGAATCTGGAGCTAAAATACCTTAAAAACTCCTCCAGAAGATCATCAATACGGACTAGCACGCAGTTGTTAGCTGCCGATCTGTGGGCAACTTTTGTTCTACTACATTTTAAACGGGGCCCATCAGACTTCCCAGTTCCCTCACTAGTGGTGGACTTCCTTTTCCCCATTCTGCCAAAGGAGAATAAAGCCCGGTACAGTAGGATTAAAAGCAGTTGTAGTCTTTAGACAGCCCAACAAGTACTTGTTTGTATATAAACCAAATTAATGTACTAGACGATATAGCAAAATGACAAAAGACCAGAAAAGCAGATTTAAAAACTATTTCAGGACTCACGATTAATGTCTTATCAAATTAAGTTGTCCCAGAACCAGCAAAAGTTCTCGCAGAACCAAGGGGGATGGCCCAGCCCAGCCTTGTCCAGACACGGACGGGCCCGCCCTAGGCCCGGGCTTTGCCCAGGCGCGGCCTGGGCACTCCCACGCTGCAGGAGCCCGCGACGGCTTTTAAGCGCCTCCTGGCTCGATAATTCGCATTGGCGCCTCCTGGCGCTAAGCACTATGGGGGATGGAGTCCGCTGACTGGCGGTGTTGCTGGCAAGGCAAAAACTGCAAGAACGGGCGTATAACCCTTTTATGCCTTGAAATATTTAAAAGTAAGGTGCTTCTGCCCTAAACTGTCAGTTAGCAATTTAAATTATATTTTAACTATTTTTCTCTGTCCACTCACTCGAGGAATTCAAATTGCCCCACCCAAGCGCAGGAACAGACCCACTTTTGCATTGGCCTAAATTCTAACCCAACAAGGGGGAATGGATCAATCTATCAACCCCTCAAATATTTTAGGATACAGACAACCAAACATTACCCCTTTTTGCTCAAAACATTACGCTCTCTTTAAAACACAGACACAGTTCATTCTAACAATCTATATTACAATTAACACACAGCAAGAGCAAAGAACACTATGCCCCCACAACTAAACTTCTGATTTACTAGTAAAATCAAGCAAGCAACGTATTATTCAACTTGAAATTGTTATTGTACTGAACATCTATTAGTGCATTTCACACTTATGGTATAGGACTCCCACACTTATAATGAATAACTTGATTTTCATCCACAGAATTATCTCTAAAACTTACCAGTAGCTCTTGGCAGCCCAATAACTTCATTTTGTTACAGTGCACGCTGCAATTGGTTTTAAAACCATCTTTTTAAACATAGATCTCTTTTTTCAGACTTTGAATAGCAGAACAGTGTAGCCCTTTTATGCCTGAACTGAGTGGCAGATTTATGTGTTCAGTTGTTTAGATTGATTTGCTTATTTTTTTAATATCAATGTTCGTAAGTGTTTTATTATAATTTTGTTTTAAATTCTACAAGGCGCCACATAAGGAGATGGTGACCTCTTTCTGTCCAGGGCAGTAACAATCATCGCCTTATGTTGGAACCTTGTCAGGGAAACTAGTTAATTGTATGTAATACAAATATCAAAACTTCAAAATAGCTATGTTTTCCACGCACATCCATTTTCAAGTTCTGGGTCTTCCGTTAAAGGATAAAAAAAGTCCCACTCCCATGGTCAAAAACTTCTGTACTAATTTGCATTAATATTATCAAAAAACTCCTCACTTTTTCCATATTGTTTTATACGAGTCGTTTCCCGTCCTTTGGAAAACATTGAGGAGTTCCATATTCTTAATTCAGTGCCAGCATAGAGTTGATTTAAACAGTTATTTGTGGCATTCGTCACCTCTTATAATAAAACCCACAATGCTTTAGCTTTTGTTAAATGTTAACACCATCTGTTGTGAATAAAATAATTCAAAACCACAGTTTTAAAACAGTATCCCAAGTCTAACAAACTCTCTGTGCTTATTTTAGTGATTTTGTATTCTCAGCTGCGCTCTGAGTATAGGGCACACAGGGAATTTACTCTCTGGCCAGCTCACTTCGGCACTTCACTTGAGCGGCCAAAGATTAAGACCCTCTGCTCTCTGCTCAGTTGTAAAGTATACAAAAATGTGATGGATGGAATGCTTGAATTAATCTCAGCCACTGGTAATTACTCTAGCCACATCCTCAGCCATCAATATTTTGTACACCATGCCACCTCAGTTTGGACCAAGCCATGTGCAAATCAGCCTTGACCCTGCTCTAGTGCGGACAGTCTAGCCCGAACTGCCAGGTCCTCCCGGAACACAAGCAACCTAGGATTATGTAGACTGTTACTGGAACCAAGCTAAACCTGGTTGATGGGCCCTAACTAGGGTGAAACCGGTCCTGGGTTTATTGTGTTCTGGTTCAGGAGGACGTGTCCTGGCAGTTCTGACTAGACTGTGCCCATTGGAGCTGGGTCAAAACTGATTTGCGTATGGCTGCATCCAAACTGAGGTGGCATGGTGTGCAAAATAGCGATGGACTGGGATGCACCATGAGTAATTATCAGTGTCTGATAATTCAAGCATTTCATCCATCATTCTTTTATGTACATTACATTTCCTACTTGTTGACAACTTTTCTGTATTAAAACAAGGGTCAAGTTGGCCACCAATGATGCTTTTGCCTCACAAAGCATCTCTTTCCTAGGATCTCAGACCATTGTAATATTATTCTGCTAGTTCATAGTAAGTGCTATATAAATGCAATTACAATACAATACATTACAATGTGACCGACTGCCTCCCAGCGCTATGCTGCGCTTTAACTTTTGCTGCTTAACTTTTATAGCGGCCGCGCGCCTCACCAAACTCACCTTTACAGTGGTTTCCATGCACTAGGGTTCATGTCACTGATATGTCTATAAATCATGTCTCAAGGTTCATAATTACACTCCTCGTGCCTTGAGAGCCATGCCTCCTCCGGAGTGTACCGGATTGATCCGCTGTGTGCCCTGCAGCGATCTGGGCTGCGCTCAAACCAGCAACTTTTACTTGCTGCTCACACGTTTGATTTCCGTTTTCATATTTAAACAAGCATTTGTAATGCAATAGGTCTCGCACTCCCACTCTTCTAAATTCTTCTTTTCTTTGAAGCACAAAAACATATCACTGATTAGGGCCCAATAGGGAGAGAGGTGGGGGGGATGTAAGTAACGAGACACGGAAGGAACACTTAGAGTAATGATGATTACTGATCAGTAATCTAGACATTATATTTCATCTTCTTCCTCGTCTCAATATTTACTACATTGAGGACATACCCAAGCAGTATGGCTTCAGGACAATCTGCAAACATAAAAATAACACCTCACACATAGAGAAAGAAGTGCTGCTTAACCACACTGCTCAATTTAATAGTGACACTTCTAGCAACATAAAGTGAACAGATACTTAGTATAGCCTATATAAAATATTTGAAGAAACACCTGCTTTTGAAATGTATACCTAAAGAAAATGTTTTGAGAGAAATTAAGTTAAAAGAGAAACCCGTCTTGCTGCCCTACAGATTAATTACACATCTACCCAGTGGCCCAGGAGGCAGACCCTCTTAAGTTGAATGAACTTGAACTTCATCTGGAAACCCAAGTCCTGTTTTATGGTAAGCTGATGAAATTACTGATTTAGTGCAATGCGTCAACATGGCCATCTGATCCTTGCCAGATGAAAGTTTACAAATAAACTGTTGGACCATTCATAGTCAGCTGGTCTGTGAAGGTATATCGGTACTCTTTTTGACCAGTAATCTTGAATCTTCCTCATTGTAAAGATTGGATGGAAAAACAGGAAACATTGAATCTTGGCCTCTAAGGAAAGACAAATTTCGTTTGGGATTGAAATTTGGATCCAACCGTAAAGAAATTCTTACCTCAAAACCTCATAAATAAGGATTTTGAGGATATTTACAGAGGAGAGAACCCAATTCATGAAAGCCCTCTGGCCATTTTGATTGCTACGAAAAAGCAAACCTTCATAGAAAGAAACTATTCATCCACCTCCTAAAAAAGTCTCCTAAGCGATTTCCCGAATCGATTAAAAAAACAAGATGGGGATCCCAAGGAGAATATAGATTCCCTACACAAGGTCTCAATATGTCAGACCCCTTGACCAAATGAGAAACCAGAAACTCCATAGCAGATACATGACACCATGGTGACCTAAAAGCTCTAATCAATCATCGTGTTAACCGCAAAGTGACTACCAAAAGGTTATTGTCAAACACCTCTTGAAAAAAATAAAAAAATCTTTCTGTAGCACAGCCAGTGGTGGAATGATCATTGAGAGGAATGGAAAAGTTAACAGGTAAGGATAAACCAGGTTTCACCTCTCAACTTCCACACAAACATTATGAGAAGATTTTAAACAGCCATTTGATGCAGAGGGAAAACCAAGATCTCCTTGTCCAATGTGGGAGAACCATTAGTAACTCTGTCCGGTTCCTCTAAATCTTGGCTAATAGACAGGGAATGAAGGGAATCTGTGTAAAGGCATGAAGAAGAGTTCTTGGCCAATGAAGTATTAGAGTATTTGTCCATAACACCTGAGAAGGATGCTGAGGTGGGGCTGGTATACAATCTTGATTCCCCATATTACATGGTCGGCAGCTGTAGCTACTGTGCAACTTCACGTCACGTGAACACTTGGCTTGTTTTGGACTCAAGATTCTAAGAAGACCTCAAGTTGAACCAGGCTTCTGGCTTGAGGCTGGTGTGAGCTTTCAGTGGCTCACCCACCTATTTGTAATGGAGGGATCCACTATGTATTCATGATGGGACACAATAGCCTCTTCTGTGGTTGTTTAATACTGACAAACTATAGTGTTTTTTCAAAAGGACCATGCCATTGTGTCAGGCATAATATTTGAAAGAAGTGCACTTTCATATGAGCGAGGCAAAGAAACTGTATGGATTTCCATATATAGTAGTAACTTAGTTCACTAGGTTTCCCTTTCAGGATACTTTAGATGGCCATTTGAGTACACTTTTTATGATACAGTTTGGTGATACGTAGTCAACGTTTAGCTAAGGTAGAAATTAAATTATCAGCATGTTACTGTGGAATTCATTACTGTTTTACCATACTAAGGACACTCAGCGTTTGTAACTGCAAAACACTGTTTTTCAGTGCATCAAACCCCTTTTATGTGGCAGAAAAGTTTTTTTACTTGAAAAGAGCTTTTACGATCCATTATGAATCACAAACACAAGGAACGTGAATAGAGCATCACTCTCCTACCTGGGAGTCGCAATGGCATGCAGTGCCTTGTAAAACCAATTGTGGTTGCAAACCATTGATCAGCACCTCAACACCTCAAAGGGGGTGACATTTGCCAAGGAGATATGTTCCCTTCAAAAATATGTCTGGCAGCCACATGGATAGCAAGCAGTAGTACACGTGACCACTGCATATTCCCCTGATGTGCTTCCTAAACAAGAAATATTTTTAAAGCAGAACCTGTCCCTTTAATATTTATCATTTGGGAAAGTAAGCATGGTGGTCTGCTGTTCCTTTCCAGCAACCATCAGTGTATTTGCAGCCTATTACATGGGGTCTCAAATGGTGACCTTCCTAATGAATATTAATTAGGCAGGTAATTTTGTGATTCCCCAGGGAAAAGCAATTTTGCAATGTGACCTATTAATACATAGGTCACATTGCAATATAACAGGTAATTTGTAAAAAGTTGGTACTCAATTTGCTCCCATTGTTTGCGACATGCCTGTTTGACCATCAGGCCCTAGATCCACGCAATGCTCTTGCCTGAAGAAGAAAGAAATAACACTTTCACAGTAACAAAATAAAAAGTGTTTCTTAATTGTTAAGAATTCCTGACATTTCCTAGTATGAAATAAAGTTTTTTTAAATGGCATTTGATTAAACCATGTGTGTTTCTGAGTCTGATGCGGAAGTTCAGAATGAATAGCTATCTTCCTCTTTAGATTAAAAATACAGCTTCGAGAAGCTTAGTTCACCATGAAGAAGTGGTAAGTAAATTAGATTTGCGACCAATGCTGGCAAGTAAACCAAATTCATCCAGCTTGGAGATTTTTGACATGGAAAAAACACGGCTCAGGTGGACCTTGCGCAAAAGGTATCAGTCCTTATGTATTCTTGCCCTGTTACAGCTTCAAGCATTGTCCTATCGGAGAATGTTAAGAACCAAAGAAGTGATTAAGGATCATGGATAAACCTTGGCCAGGGATGAGATGAAAAATTACTTTCAAAGGCTAATCAACTTTGGCAGCAGGGAAATCCAGCTTTGACCCTCTTGGAGCTTTTGGCTCCAAAAACAACAGTTCTGTGGGAGCTCAATGGCAGCCACATATCTGCATTTGAGGGACCACCCTCAGTTTCACTCTTGGACCTTACCTATGTTCCTCTGGAAGACTTTGACATCAGAAAAAAGACTAAGGGCCTGATTTATAGTTTGCAGGATTGATTACCATCTATCTGGATGTCGATGGGCATTAAGTCCACCAACCCATGGTGCTTTGTCTGTCAAATTGAGCGATTTTCTCAGACTCAGCAGTCATGGCTGTACCTTGAAAAGAAATGCTGTGATGGTGGTTCCTTTCAATGTACAAAGAGGTTGGTGGATGGCCACCATTGGTTTTATTGGCCTTTCGTCAAACTTTTGAAATGTTAAGGTTTTCAGAAACAAATTCCCAAAGCAGGAATTTGTTTCTGCAAAGTTAAAAAAAACTCATGACCCCTCACAGGCTGGGAGCTATCTACCAGAGTCTGGGGATCATTATTGCTTTTTTCTGCCTGTCACCGCCAGACAGAAAAAAGGACATTATACTGTAAATAATTTTGGTGATGTTGCTCATTATTTTTTCAGTCTTTTTTGCTAAATTGGTTTGGGAATTTTATATTATTCTAAGTCATTTTCTTACTTAAAAATTGTTGCTACTGCTTGAACTTAACACACATCTTCTGGGATTGCATGCTGTTTGTGCCATAACTATCATAGGTTGAGCAGAGATTTTATAAGAAATACCCTTTCCCTAATCAAATTTAGTAAGATGGTAGGGGTGTCCCCTCCCAAATTAATAACCCAGTTTCGTATAAAAACCATATCTACCAGAAACTGACTTTAGAATTACCATCCAAGTGATGGCATGTTGACATCTAGGCACTGGCAATGTCCTCAATGCCACCGTCCTATACACCACTTGAACACCCTTGTCAAGCAGCTGTGTGTCCATCAAGCAACAACCGAAATTTGATTGAATAATCCACTCTACTGTGGTGGCAAAAGTGTTTTTTTTTTGTTAAAGAAAGTTCAGACATCAAAACGTATGCAGACTTTAGCGTAAAAGTGCAGGAATGAAAATTATCTTGAAGTTTCCCTTCTCAGTTAATGCCCCAAATTTCTGAAACAACATCCCCCTTCACACCACACTTTCTCCACCGTTTTTGCAATTCAGGAGGAGCTCAAACCATAACTCATCAAGTGAGATCTCTATCTATACTCCAAAGTATTGCTTTTGTCTCATTTTTAATTGTGAGTGGTAACTGGTGCAAACCCACATGAACAAAATATACTGCAGAGCGATCTGACTGCCTTATTGTCCTGACTATGGATTGTCTGGCTTGAGGACCAGTAGTTTGCACTGTCTCCACTCTGGGGTTGTGGTAGGGAGATATGGGAAAGAGACTCCTAAGATCCATGCAGTGGCTAGATATGTAAAACCTGCAACCTCTTACTTACCTGTTAACTGAAATAATATCTAATGCTTTTGAACTTCTTTGTGTGTGAAACTATGACATGCAAATATGAAAATAGCAATTATTAAACAATACACAAATCAGGGATTTCTCCATAGATATCTGCAAACTTCATGACCCTGTGAATCCCTTTCTTGAATTAGTACAAGAGAAATAAATATAGCATTCCTATCAAATGTAATTTCTGGTGGAAAGGGTTTGTTACTTTGGTCTTTAAGAAAAGTGGGAATCTGACTTGAGGTGATGGGTTTTCCATTTTCTTTGTGCTTGTAATGTCAATAAATATTTATGTCAATAAACAGTAAGGTGGTTTGTAGGCAATGGCACTTGAATCAAGGGAAATTATTCACATTGATCCCTATGTCCTAAGTATTGAAATCACATCTGTAGCTGATTCAGTTATCAGGAATTGTTTGTGAACCAGACATTAAATGCTGGTTTCAGCCATTTGGGGGCAGCAAGGGGAGCTGACGAGAAATTATATATACAATTTGCTTTGCATTCTACAAGGAAAGCCCATATTGGTTACAATTGATCTAAGTGAGCGTCACATTATCAATGCATGACTGGCATATAAATGATACAAACACAACAGCAAAATCAGAAAACTGCTGACTGACACAGTCAGTAAAGATTGGGCTATTTGACTAGATTTACACTTTAAAGTCTTTTCCTGCAAAAAATCTCTTGATAGGTTTGAATTATAATCCATCACAATAATTTACAGAGAAGTGGAGAAGGGTCTATTCTCATAGAATGAGATCACTCTGAGGGTCTCTGTTGTTGGTTGAACATGAAATAACTTGAAAGAAAACAAGAGACAAGAGGCGTTTGGCAAAACAGAAACAGTTTGTTTAATTAAACCATCATAGGCATTAGGTCTGAGGACCGTCTCAATTTACAATCAGTCTAACATAGACTTTTATACAGTTTGTTGAATGTACTAAAATGTATCCAGCGATCTTTTTTTGGTAAGGAACGTGCACTTCTGTTTTTGGAGCCATAAATGAAGGTATTGGATGAGGAATCCAATGCAACCAGTGGGTAACGTGTGCGGATGTCTGGCATAGGGAGTGCCTGAGCACTATGTGTACTGTGTGTGCTGTGTCTTGATTGGCAAAGTGTTCCTAACTACCTGTAGCATCTGATTTTATGGTGTTTTGGGAACGTCCACACTCTTCCGGCCATTTGTGCTTTATTGTGGCCAATCTCCATGGACCACTGTGGTGTTGCTGCGCCTATCTGTGGGATCGATCAGGGATTCCCTGTTTGTGCGTTTGTCTGCTGGTTACGTGCAACCCTTCCTGTGATCTGTCAATCAGTGACTTCAGGCCTGGGTCTCAGGGCCTGCCTAACTACATATTTCTGAGTTAGGGTTCACAATGGGCGAATTTATCAATAAAGATGCAATTTCGTTTTTATACAGGAATGTATTGTTATTCATATTGATATCAACTTTTTCAATTTTAACATTCCCCCTCTAGTTGAATTTTCAACTACACTATCTAACCCATACTTCATGACTTTCCTAGATACTTGCATTCTACCCAATTTGTGTACTGCGTTTTTACAGCAGGAAATCCCCAATTGCACGGAGCCACACACAAACAATTACACCATTAAAACAGGTAGCAATGACATGCACAATCCGGAAAGCCACCACGGGGGCCAGGAGAACCAATTCGAGAACCACTTCTGCTCAGGGGCACCTCCCTCCTTACGCATGTCTCTTTGCAATTGGTTCAGTGCTTGTATGGCAAGAGTCAGTGTTCCAATATTCAGGTCATTCTCTGGGATAAATGTGCAGTCGGACACACCAATCTTGGCACACACCCCTCCCGCCATCGCAGTCATTTAGTCTAAAACATACCAATGCTGCATCACCATGGGGCCAATTGCTCTCAGTTCTTCCTTGATCTAATTAAGGCTGAGTTTATCATTTTAAGCACATCTTGTGATTTGAAGCCAGCGGGCATTGGCTTTTGTCTGCAAGGTGAAGAAGAGTATTGACCCTACCACCGATACTTGTGAACAGTCTAAATTCTTCTGGAATGGTCCTTGTACTGAGCCCAGCCAAAATAATCTGCAGCTCTTTTTACATCAGCCTGATGAAGTAAGGTTGTGTTCTTCCTTAGCGGTTGCTGGTACAAGTCCAATAGTTCGTCTCCGGGAATGACCAGGGTACGGATGTGTATGGTGACTAGAAAAAAAAAGTCCCCGCCATCCAAGGATGAGCTGAGTGTAGGCAAACTCACCGCACTGCCAGTACATATCCATCAGCGTGGAGGTGCCCTATTGCATATCCAGAATGTGCAGGACTGTGCCACAGTTTTCATTTGTGTCCAGTGGAAGCATTCCTTTACCTCTGAAATATAAGGAATACAGTGTGAGTTTCTGTACAATTAGGTGTTGCCCCTTCCCTTCTAGCAAAGTGTATCCACCCACCTCGGTATCCCATATTTCCTGACATGGGGTGTCTATGGTTTCGTTCAACCCTCCCATATGAGACACATTTCCCTTCGTATCATTGAGCTGGATGACCTTGCACAGGAACTCCATGTTGGGGGTCCACTTGTTGTTAAAGAACACTGCCGGATATGCTAAGGGCCACCTTTGGACCACAAATGGAGTCAGGAGTGGATGTATTTGTGCATTGAGTTGGGGGTTTAGCTACCTCCAAGAATCTCTTCTCTGGTAAGTCTCAGGGGCAAACAGTATCCTCCCCTATGGTGCCCTTTCTGCGCATCCTGTCTAGCTCAGTTTGAATATCGCTAAAAGGTATAGAACCGTTGGGTTAGACTCGTATCGGGTCAGATTCACTACTACTCTGTGGAGTTCTACCTTGTTGAGCTGGATCTGGGCTCTAGTTCCGCATAAGTATAAGTGGAGTAGGCATTTTGCTTTTTTGTGGGCTACCTCTTGTGGCAAGTAAAGACTGTCTGCGCCTTCTGCCTGTGGTATCAGCGAACAGATGTAACACAACCTGGCTGATGTCTTCGAACCCACAGCAGTCATGTGGTGATACCATGTGTTGTGTAAAAGGACGCTGTGTAGTGCAGTAGTGCATGTGGAATGCTAGTGTTTGGGGTGGTGTAATTATAAGTGACATGGAAGAGATCCCTACACAAGCGCTGTGATAGTTTCTGAACAGACTCCATCTGGCCAGGGGGCTCTTTGGAAGTGAATAGGTGTGGCAGCACCTAAACTACACATAGGGTACATAGAAGTACAAAAATCAATAACTTGTGATTGAACATTGCCGGTCTCTGATATGGATCCAGGGGAGATGCCTGTGGTTCTCTAGTTATTGGGTGTTTTCGTTCAACAGTTCGATCAAAAAGTTCACATTGCAGTTCGTAAGTTTTATTAAAATACTTTAGATTCCTATTTGGGGTGATGCCGTGGCAGCCGAAAGGTGGTGTACTTGGTGGTTCAATTGCATACCTGTTGGATAAGACCTTGGTTTGTTTGTTAATTCAGAAAAACATTACATGTGTTCTATTGTTAGTGATCGTTTCTTCGGGGCTCCTATATTTCCCTCAGGGGTATGTTCTCCACACTCCAGTTGCTCCATTTTTTGTTGTTGTGGGGCATTGGAAGGTGGCCCTAGTCGAGAAATCTTTTTGATGGTTAAAAGTTAAAGGATGACTTTTGGGTAATCATGCAATTTTAATCTATTTTACCAGTTCTTGTAACTGGTGCTTGGATTATTGTTTTAGGGAGTGTTATTGTGATTATAGGGATGGATATATCAGTTTTATTTATGGTTTTAAGGGCGTCGCTAGTTTCCTGAGACCCTATCTCTCCTGATGTGTGCTGGGAGCACCATCAGTACAGGTGACTTTCAACCTACACATGCACAGGACTGTACGAGGAGGGGGCGCATTGTTGTTAAGTGTTGTTGGTGGTTGCAACGCATCCCGTGATCACGTGTGTCTCGGCATGCGGTGTGCAAAGTGCCCCTCCCTTGTGGAGCCCGATATCTCGGTTCCACCCTTTCTCTAGAGGCTTCTCTTTTTGGGCTAACTTTGGGCTATTTTTGCTGGGTTTTTGGCATTTCCCTAGATCTTGCACAATGTACTATTGCACTTATCATGAGGCAGAGGGGGTCGGAAAGTCGTTCTGTGGCTCCCATGTATGTCTTATGCTGTCCAAGGTCGGGGCTTACTGCTTTCTCTGGATGGTGTATGTGAGGACTGGTGCATTGGCCAATTACTAGGCCTGATACTGGGGTGAACGCATTCTGAATTCTACTCTCGCCTGGAGAGATGATGGACCTTAAGGCCCCCCTCTCTCAGGCACCCCCACTCCCTCGGACAACCTCTTCTCAGTCGTGTTTGGATCTGCGTTTCCTGGCTTATGGCTAGGGACTTCCAATTAGCGGGCGTGCTCCTGTCACTTATTTTGGAGGGGTATGGCATGGTGACCAGACTTTGGATATCCAAAAAACCCGAAGGAAAGAGCCAAAAACCTCACCGAGATTATAAGAATGTCAGGAGCCCGGGGCCAATGCCAGGAACCCTTGCTGAACTTTGCCTAGGGGTGATGACTGGACCGGGACTGCCTCGCAACTCTGGGACATTTGGCTAACCTGACAAACCTCTCAACTGGCTTGGCACAATAATGGCGCCTCGTAACTTATTGATTCTTGTGAGTGTGCTGTGGAGGTTGTGGGGTCTTCACTATCCCAGGCGTACTGGAATCCTGGATCCCACCACTTGAGGACAGCTTTGTTTTAAAACTGAAAGGGGGCCTCTATCTGGCTGGAGGCTTCTAGTTTTTAAGGGCACTGGTGGAACTACACCGCAATACAGGAAACATGGGTCCTGGGCCGAATGCCTGAGAATGGGGACCTTTCGACTTAGTAATTGGAACTCGTCCCATTCAACTTTGGATGGGGGGACCTGAGTGCCTGATTTTTAAATATTTGTCTGGGAGCTGCACTGCCCCCATCAAACTGCCCTCCCCCTGGGGCATGGGCAGCCAACCCCACCATGAGGATCAGCAGCAGAGTGGAGCCTTGGCTTCCATAGGTGCCCATAATGGCGGACAGTTAGTGAGGATACCCGATCAGCAGAACACATATAGCAACCCTGAATCCCCAGATGGAAGAAAAAGTTTGTATTCCCATCGTTGTCTCATTGGTCCTTCTTTTGGTTTTGGTACAGTTAATTCTTGGGATATGGGTGAATGGGTGGTAGTTTACTCTGGGACTCTGGGGTTTTATCGTACTGCACACTTGGATTCTGTGTTTGTGTGAAGGCATTACCTTCTCAGTTACCCCTGCTTGCTGATGCTGTGGCCCCCGTCCCTGTTGGGCTGAGTTCCCTGTCTGCGCTGTTACCAAATGTTTGTCCAACTACCTGATCCCTGTTGCAGGGGTCCGGCAACTGACTGGCCTCCCTGCAGCTGAATGTAAGGTGTATTCGGTTTCCCTGGGATTTTGAGAATATTATAAAAAATGTGACTTGCGGGCCCATGTCAGTTCACTGCTGTTCTGTCTCATTTTCCCATCATTCCCTATCTAGAAATTCAGTTATTGTCTCCCCTGTCTTCATAATCTCTGCCACTAGCCCTCCTGCATCAGGGAACATCTCCCTCAGGCCGTCCATATTCGGTGCCTGTATGAATTGAACACCATATTGGTCTGCTCTCTGTGGCAGACTTTTGATATCGCCTATAGCTAGGTTTATTCCTGCTGTGTTCTTCTCAAAGCATGAGATCCATTTCCCCGCTCCATCCAGCAATGACTGTAATTTTGTTTTTAGCCCTTCCTTGTCCATTTGAGCACATAACACATGGATGGTCCCTGATGTGTCCTTCTGCAGCAGCGGGTTCCTCTTTGCTTTGGGTAACTCTACTGCTTCTTCCTCAATATGGCGTTCTCATCTTTTTTGGCATTCCTGCATGTAGGGGAAGTTCCACTCTGATCTCCTCCTCCATGCCGGATGCAGTCTTCCGCTATGGCCATGTCCTCTAGTTGGAAAGATCCCTCCATTGGCCAGGGTCTATCCTACTGGTCTTTTTCCTCAGTCCAGCGAGCTAGCAGGTGGCAAAATGGCCACCCAAGGGTCTTGCCTTCCTCTCTGGCCACTATCTCCCTTGGGTCAGTCTATATCGTGCGTTCTGGTGGAGCAGCATATATCATTGTTGCTGCTCCACTCATGCATGCGCAAAGGTGCCATCCTGTTTTTCCTATGTCTTGGTTGGCTCAGTACCAGGCTACCTTGGTCCCTGATTTACTGATCAGCCCTCTCCTTCATCAAAAAGTTGGTGAGGCTCGGATCCCAGCCAAAAGTCTCTCATCTAATTCTACCTCAGACTCTTCCCTAATCGGTGCCCTGTACCTACCCCCACTCTCCTCATCCAGGGGGTGCACCGTTCTGTGTTCTCGCTGTGCTTTCTGGGTTTGAGCTCTTTCTCTGTCCCTCCTTAGCTCGCGCCTTCTTCATCCCGTCTAGGTTGCCTCCTTTGCTCTGAGCTATGCACTGTTCTTTTTGGTCGGGCTTTTACCTCAAATTCACTCTCTGTTGTTTCCTCGGCTACCTGGGCAAGTCCTGAAGCTCCATCCTTGTCATCGGATCCCGGGGGACTGGCACCCCCTTCCTCACTCCCTCAAGCTGTATCACTGTCTTGAACCACTACGAACCTCCCAGTTTCTCGTGTGTTCTCACCTAAATCAGTGAGAGTGCGTGTTCTCTGCGCCGCTGGAGTTCTATGTATTGGGCATGATAAACGTGGGGTTGAACTTCTGGGAGCCCTTGCACCACACAGGGGTTGCTCTATGACTGCTTGGGCCTGCTGGTCTGTTGGTCTCTCATGTCTGGGCCTAACTGCTTGTTGTTCGATGGGGTACTCGTTGACTTCTTCAACTGGTGGATTAGAGTATCCTAATACAGGTAGAGCGGGTGATAGCACCTCCATACCTGCATATGGTGGGGGAGGTGCTGACGCCTTGTTTGCTATCTGTAGTGCAGGACTGTAAATCTGGGCCTCCTCGAAGATGGCCCATAGTTCTAATAATGCCTCTCTCTTCTCTTTCTATTGACCTGTGTATTTTGTTTGTATTTATGTTGTCATGTGTTAAAAGTATGTTAGTGTCAAAAGTTCCCTCCTTTGGCCAGAGAAATGTATGTGCCTTCGTGTGTGCATGCCATTCTTGGCAAAACGTATTAAGTTTTTTATTTAGCCTGTGTGGGGAATCAGGTTTGCATGTGTTTTAATGAAGTCTCCATGATAGGTTTGGTAGTTTCAGAGGACAAGATACCTTAGCTTCTTTGCTTAAGGGACTCTCTGGTTTCGATATGAATCATGGGGAAAATATACATGGGGGTTTGCTGTTTCTAATTATGTAACTACGAGCTCAGCGCTATGTACAGATGCATCAACAATTCAACATGAACATTTCATAAAAACAAATAATGCATATGAAGGATTGCAACATAGAAAAAGTGCAATTTGTCAATGAAAACAGTATCTGAACGATATTGACATTTGGCATCAATTACAGTTGTTGAGAAACAGCACCATCTTCATATGATACATTGGGTCATCAACAAAAAAACAATAGTTAGGACAAAACACGGTTTGCAGTAATTTACCAGCACCACAGCATCACACATATACCTCACATCAACAATCGAACCCTGTATCACGCCCAGCGGTCAAAGGGACCAACACCGAAAAAACTGCCATTGAAAAAATGATGACTGTTAGAAATGGGGGTCTCTAAGGGATGGTGATGCGTCGGTTCCTTACACTCAGGGAAGGTGATGCGTCGGTACCTTGCTTCGGGGGAGGTGATGCGTTGGTTCCTTACTGCAGCGCAGGGGAGGTGATGCGTGGGTTCCTTACCGAAGAGGAGGTGATGCGTTGGTTTCTTACTGTGTGGGGAGGTTATGTGTTGGTTTCTTACTGCGTCCCCAACGATGCGACAGACTTGGCGCCTCGATGCGATGCGACGATCCGGTGACGATGCGTGAATTCATGCAGCCGAACAGCAGGCCTTGCGTCGAACTCAGTGCGATGATCTCGGACTTCGGAGATCGGTGCACTCGATGCGGCGTGCAGCGATTTCTTGAGCCACGGCAGGTGCTGCGACGGTTTCTTCGGCGATGCATTGGAAACAGGTGCGGATGCTTCTCGCTTCTTCGAAGTTGCATCGATTTTCCAGCTCCCAGTGAAAAACAGTCTCTAGAGGTACAGAACAGCAGCAGGCACCTCTTTGCAGATTAGAATTCCCAGCAAGGAAATTCAGGGGAGCTGGTGGTGAAGTCTTTGTGTCCCTGAGACTTCAGAACAGGAGGCAAGCTCAGTTTCACACCCTTGGAGATCTTCTTTCAAGCAGGTGACAAAGCAAACAGCAAAGTCATTTTCTCCTTTCCTTGGCAGCAAGTAGCCACTGCCGGCCAACCCCAGACAGCAAACAGCACCTGGGCAATATTCCTCCTCAGCTTCTCCGGCTCTTCTCCTTGGCAAAGGTTCCTCTTGATTCTCAGAAGTGATCTAAAAGTCTGGGTTCTGGGCCCCTCTTTTTATACACAAAAATCCTTTGTTCACTGAAGGCAGAGAGTGTCTGTATCCAGCCAAAAACAGTTCTGTCCTCACTGGTGCAGCTTCCTGGCAGGAGGTGGAGACAGCATTGTTGAAGGCAGACCAGGCCCATTCAGGTGAAAGGGAATCTCCTCCCCCTACTCTAAATGCAGCCCAGGTCTATTCAGCCCAGCCCTGACTTATCAGACTTCTGTAGCCACTGCCCCTCTCCAGCCCCTGCCATCCAAAAGCCAGACATGCAATACACAAAGCTAGCAGAGGCACACTGGATGGTTAGGCAAGAAAATACTTACTTTTCAAAAGTGGTATTTTCAAACACAGAATGTAAAAATCATCCTCACTAAAAGATGCACTTTAACATTCTGAGTTCAGGCATACTAAACTTTATTTTCCTACATTGTTCCCAGGCCCAGTTATGTTTATAAGATGTTATAAACAAACTCCCCATTCTTTCCTATGGGAACAGGTAGCCTTGCAATAGTGAAAAACGAAATTGGCAGTAATTCACTATCAGGACAAGCCACACACATCAGGCATGTCCTACCTTTCACATACACTGCACCCTGCCTACAGGGGTAGCTTGGGCCTACCTTAGGGGTGTCTGACATGTAAGAAAAGGGAAGGGTAGGGCCTGGCAAGTGGGTGCACTTGCCAAGTCGACATGGCAGTACCAGACTGCACACAGGCTCTGCAATGGCTGGCCAGAGTTACATTTACAGGCTGCTTCTGTGGGTGGCACAATCAGTGCTGCAAGCCCACCAGCAGCATTTGATTTACAGGCCCTGGGCACACACGATGCACTGTACTAGGGACTGACTAGTAAATCAAATAGCCAATCATGGAAACACCAATCCATAACAATAATTTACAAAGGGAGCACTTGCACTTTGTCACTGAACAGCAGTGGCAAAGTGCCCAAAGCATCTAGACCAGCAAAACGGAGTCCGACATGCAGCAAAAACACAGGAGACAAAAGCAAAAAATGGAAGGGAGACCCACGCCAATGGTGCCAGGTCTAACAATGACTGTAAAAGATTCCTTAGCCTGCTCCTAGTGCATACTATCCTGTGACCAGGGGAAGCTTTGCGCGGTGCACAGGAGTATCTGAGCCTGATAGTCTGTCAATATCGGCTCTGTGACAAATATAATAACAATAGTTTAAGGGGAAAAAAAGGAATAACTTGAGAACCACAGGCCCCTCTTGGCCAAACACAAGTTACACCTAATCTCCCAAGTCCAAATCTTTTTCCCTAAATGTTCTAATTGCACCCTATATCAAACCCAGGGGCTACATGTACCATCTGTTTTACGCCCAGCGGTCCAAGCGACCAACACCTCTCACTTCTTTCAGATACCAGTGGCGTTGGAAAACCAATGGCACTGAGAAACCCTTTTAGACTAAAAAATAAGATTGAGGTGTCAACTTTGACAATAAATATGATAAATATTCACCTTTCCTAGTATGCTGACCATCGAAAAAAGGTGACTTCCATGGGATCGCCTCTGAGGCCTCCTTGACTACTCATCTAGGTCATATAAAATAGGTAATATGCCAGATTTCTGTCAGTGGCAGGGTGCTCAAGTGATCGTTTTATGCTTCTCCCTAGTTTGCCATACGCCACATGCATTACTAAGGTTCTGATGTAGTCTCTCACCCTCTGTGATGGCTTCTTCAGGACGGACCTCCGCCCCATTGATTCAGCAGAACTACCAATCAATTGTGGTGTCTGTTCACCTTCCTTGTTGCACAAATGGGAATCTGTATGGGCGGGGTCCCCTTCCTTTGGCTGCAGTTGGGTTCGAGGTACCAATCATCTCCAATGGTGGCTCCCCAAAATGTTGCTTGAACATGAAATACCTTGAAAAAACAAGAGACAAGAGGTGTTTGGCAAAACAGGAACAGTTTGTTTATTTAAACAATGCGGCCAGGAGCACAGTCACAGGCATAGGGTCTGAGAACTGTCTCAATTTACAATCGGTCAAACATAGACTTTTATACATTTCGTTGAATGTGATAAAATGCTTCCAGGGATTCGTTTTGATAAGGAATGTGTACCTCTGTCTTTGGAGCCATAAATGAAGGTATTGGATGAGGAACCCAGGTGGGCCTCGACACTGCGTGGACATAATGCGGCGGGTTGGTAAAGTGTCCAGATGTCCGCATGGGGAGCACATGATCACTGTGTCTACTGTATGTGCTGTGTCTTGAATGGCTAAGTGTTCCTAACTTCATGTGGAATCTGACTTTATGGTGTTTTTGGGAACCATTGGGGTGTCACAGCACCTATCTGTGGAATCGATCTGGTAATTACCTGTTTGCGCGTTTGTTTGTTGGTTATGTGCCACCCCACCTGTGCTCTGTCAATCAGCGACCTTGGGTCTGGGTCTTAGGACCTGCCTAACTACGCATTTTTAAGTCGGGTTTCACCACGGGCAAATTCGTCAATAAAGGTGCTATTTCGTTTTTATACATGAATGTATCGTTATTTATATTGACATTGACTTTTTCGATATTAACACTGTCATAGCTACTTGCTCTCGCAGTCTCACAGTTGTTCTTCATCTCTCCAGTTCTCAACCCCCAATGGTCCTTCCAACTAGTTTCAACTATTTCTCATGATAATATTCACCAAATTGTTATCAAGCTTAAAAGAAGGCAGATTCAATGTTCATTGCCGCATTGCACAACAATAACAGAAAATGGACAATGCAACACAATGTCTATTACTGTTCTACCGCACATTCAAGCAATATGGCTTTTACTGCAACATCACATTGTCCCGTAGGTTTAATTACCACAAAGATATCCCCTCCCAGCATTGATTTACACCTGAATCACTGCAATTCGAAACTCTACATAGATATAAAATCCAGATCTTGCTGAAATATAGGCATATAAAAATATTCCAGTAAAATGCATGAATAGAATTAATGGCTATCTATTAATGATGGGTTCAATACTATTCAAGGGTGAGACCCAAATAAAACGCTAGTTGCACCTCAACTGTTTGGCGATCGAGGCCTTTGTCTATTCCTCACTGAGGGTCCACTACGCTAAGGTATATATAAGTGTGCATGTGCAAATAGCCTTTTTAACAGGGACAGAATCACCTGTAAAATTCACAAAAGGTGTTCTTATGCTAGAATGTTTACTCTCACAAAGATATTCATGTTCGTAAATCTAATCACAGGGGTGGAAGCAGAAGTTAAAGGATAAGACTGCCCTTAACGTATCTGCACATCCACAAATTTGCTTATTTGGGGGCATTCAGAAACGTTCCCTGACCACTGGAACCCCACTTTAGTAATGGTTGGGCTTATACTCCTATCAAGGGCACTAGTAAATCCCCCCAGGGTGGCATGGCCAGGAAATGCCTCTAAAATGTGGTGTAAGGATACTCTTTGGAGTAAATATTTTCCTATAGTGGAAAAAAGAAATACACAGCATTTGAATTTGCTCTTGTATTCTTACATGACTCTGCAGGAACAAATGCATGTATGGAGTGAAATGCAGAAAAAGATTTCAGGAATGATCCTAGGAAAACAGCGACAGTCTCAGCTTAACAGGAGTACTCATGGAATAATTTGTGAATTTAAAAAAAAAAGAAAAAAATACCTGTTCCAAAATTAGAAAGCAACAAACGGGGCGAGACTTGCTATTGCTTGTGAGTTGGTCCAGATTCTCCAACTCCAATCACACCTTGGACAAGATAGGGAATCGTTTCCCGTCCTCTTCCAAAATTCCACCAGTGCAATCCTCAGCTGTGCATCATAAATTTCTTCGTATACAATATTGAGTACAATACAAAATTAGTTTTTGCTGTAACTAAGATAATGTTTGCGTATCTGAAAAGACAACTTGAAAGATTCCAAACTGCTAATAACAAGAGAGTTTCCCAGAAAATATTCTTATTTCAACAATAGCTTCACTCGAAAATACACCTTTCAAAATCTTCCCTCTATCTACTCTGGAAAAATTACACTAAATTGTGGGCCTTATTTTCAAGAAAGTGCCGCAGCGTGGCACCGCAAGCCCTGTTCGGTTCCCTGCGCTGGCGCACAATCGGCTGCCATGCGCCACGCAGTCATCCTTGCGCCTTGGAGCAAGGGTGCCTGCGTTCTGGGGAGATTGTTTCTGTGCAGGAAGTAGTACCTTCCTGCACAAAAACAATAATAAAAACAATAAAGAGGTGATTTCCTCTTCGTATGTGTGCTGCAGAATGCAGAAGAAACAAGGAGAAATGTAAACATTTCTCCTCGTTGCGCCTCGCTACGCCACCTCTAGGGTGGCGTAGCATTCTGAAGCATTTCCAGGTTTACGAATTCTTGAAAATCTGTAAATGCTGCAGAATACATGGGTGTTGCATGGGAACACCTACAGCAACACCCATGTCACGCTCCTTCCACACAAAGTGTTGCGTGAGAAGGTGCCCTATTTACAAGCACGGGAAAAGCCACGCAGGGTGGCTTTACGTGTCCTTGTAAATATGGGGCAGGAGGTTGCGCCAGCAGTGCGTCACAAAAAGTGGCACACCGGTGGCGCAAGGGGTTTGTAAAAAAGCTGTAGTAATCTCTCCTCTCTTTAATGGCATCTGTGATGTCACTGTCATGACAATAGAATGTATATGTTTGAATGCCAGGAGCCTGTTAGTTCCTGGGAGCTGTGGAGGCAAACGGTCATTAAACACGAAGTCTCCTTACCTACATGTCTCAGCGTAATTACTTCAATTTGGCGACGAGTTGGCTGACCGTTTAGTGCCTCCACCCACGTGTGTTGCTCCAGCTACCTTTTTGCCTCGAATTGCCAATCCAGTGCTTCCGCTGCTTCAATCTGCTTGCTGTCATTTCTCCGTCCTTTCAGTTTGTGCCCCCATTTATCTAACACCGATGGGATGTCGCATCTTGGTGTTTTATGTGGGTAATTAGTCGAGTCTGGATACATCTCAACTTTATGGCACAGATGATCACTGCAAGATGACCGAGGAGTTTAAACGCGCCTCAAGTTTCACGTAGGATGGGTCTCTGCCAGCTGTCGGAGGACTCTGCCAAACTGTGAGTTGCCCTTCAGTTTCTGACTTTGCCTGGCGTGATTTACTTATCTTTTGAGACCTCGTTTGACTGCGCTCTGCCTTTCTGGGTTCGGTTTGTGCCGTTGCTATTTCAAGGCACAGAGATCCTCTCTATCTCATGCTTTCACCTGTTTGATGACGTGATAGAATGTACAGGGAGAGCTGGTGAAGAGAGCTCCACGTCTGTTCCACGTCATTTCGTTCTCTATCTCAGCACAAGCAGCGTGCCTATGTCAGTTTATCTGACGCTATTCAACTATTGTGCGTTCCACGATCACGTACGCTGACACCACTATCGTGCGTTCCAAGCCACGCATGCGTAGCTCGATCTCACAAGGGAAGGAGAGTGCTAACCGGAGAAGGATTATTTAAAATACTTCCGTAATTTTTTTTATTTTTTTTTAATCTCAAGGAAAGCAAGCGGAAAGCGGTGAGAAGGGTTATTATCTGGAGACAGTCATCATTTGAAGAAACAGTGCTGTAATCTTCTCCTTTTAAGCAAGGAAGCTGAAAGCGGTGACGTTTTAATCTTCTTTCTGCAATCAAGGAAGCTGAAAGCGGTGAAGTTTTGTTTTAAAGAAACACGGATGTGTCTTTTCATGCATTTCAGCAAGTAGTGAAATGTGTATGTTGAACTGTCTCCAGTGTCTTATTTAATCTAATTAAGACAGTGAGGTGGCATTCAAGGAGGCGTTGAAGTATTTATTTTAAGTAAATAGTCATACTTCAGTAAATAATAATGTACTGGAAGTAAGAGGGAAGACGTTTTCCAAGAGTCTTTTCATCTTAACTTAAATTGCACTTATAATAGTAGTACCAGTGGTTTCACAGTTTACTAGACTATTGTTTCAGATAACTTTTGCTTTGCAGGGGATATTTAGTCTGTAAATGGACGCTCTGCAGCTTGCTTTCAGACTTTTTCTGGATAAATGTGTGCTAGTCACAACTAATTATTGCTTTGCAAGACTTTAAACATTGGCTCACAGTTTGTTTTCTTTCTTTTTGAAATTCTGGAAAAGGTGTCTTTATTATACATAACTCTTACCTTGCAGGTGGTTCCCCAACATTGTATTATTTTTTTTCTTTGTTTATTATTGTAGTTTTAACATGCAAAATGTACAACCACCTCCCCCCTTCTTACAGCTTCCAGGTGATCCACCAGTTAGGTGGAAGGTTTGGTACAGAGCGTTTGAAAAATATTTAGGCGCAATGGGGGGTAGCAGATTTAGTGCACAGAGAAAACGATTCATCTTAGAACACAATTTGGGGTTTGAGGGGCAAGCTGTATTAGAGCATCTTCCTCCTTTGGAAGTAGTTCCAGGAGAAGAGGAACTAGATGAGTTTGAACAAGCAGTCAGTATGTTGCAGAAGCAATTTGATGTGGAAAGCAGTCTTGTGGTAGCCAGACATACATTTTTCACAAGAGTACAAGACAATGACGAGAGCATTGTATCCTATGTAGCAGCCTTACGCATACTTGCGTCAGAGTGTGAGTTTGAGCATTTTACTTCTCAACTCATTCGTGATCAGATTGTTGTTCACTGTAGTGATATAAAAGTCCAACAAAAGCTACTTACCCTGAAAAATCCTTCGCTACAAGAAACAATATCCATAGTTAAGAGTATTGAGCTCTCTCAAAAAGCGTCGCGGGAATTAAAACCAGAAAAGAATGCTGTAGGTGTTATCAAGGATGGTAAGGAAAAAATTGAGAAAACACACATGGATAAAGACAAGACTCAATCTGAGCAAAAAGGGGTTAGGTACACCACAAAAAAAAAAGAATGAGAAGAGAAGTGGGTTTTCAAAAAATGTTTGTACAAAATGTGGTTTTCCTTCTCATTTTCCAAATTTAAGGATTTGTCCAGCAAAGAACGCATCGTGCCGCAAGTGTGGCAAACAAGGTCACTTTGCAAAGATGTGTGGTTTTCGTGGTAGCGTGAGTGTGGTGTATGCTGAAGAAGATAAGTTTAATCCTGTGTGTGAAGTTGTTAGTTCATTAACAGATTTAGTAGTGGTTGTAAAAGATGATTCTGAGGATTGTGTTGATCCTGTTGTTGAGATTGTAGTGGATGGTAAGCCTCTTGAGTTGTTGGTCGATTCAGGTGCGCGCATGACAATGATCACTGATGAACTATTTGAAAAGACGTGGGGGGACAGGCACCTCAATCCTCCTGACAGAAGTCCTGTTTCATATGAAGGAAGGAAAATTGAGTTATCTGGTTTTTTCGAAACGTCTCTTCTATTTAAAGACAGACACATCTGTGGGAAGGTGTATGTGGCAAAGAAAGGTCTCAACATTCTTGGGTGGTACCATCAGGGCTTGTTTGGCATGACACTTAGACCTGGCACTTCGGAGCAAGTTTCGGTTGTGAATGAACATCACCAGGGGGAAACTTTAATGTCTTGGTCCAAAAGTTTTCCTAAGGTTTTTGGTGACAGTTTGGGATGCATTAAAGGTTTTAAGCATTTTATTAAGGTCAAAGAAGGTGCAGTTCCAATCAAACACAAGTTACGTAATGTGCCGTTTAGTGTCAGGGATGACCTTTCAGCTGAACTTAGGAGAATGTGTGAGTCAGGGGTCATCGAACCTATTGAATCCTCCCTCTGGTTATCTCCCCTTGTCGTAGCGCGGAAAAAAAATGGGAGTCTCAGAGTTTGCATAGACTTGCGCAGCTTAAACCGGGAGATTTGGGTGGACTCACATCCTCTTCCCCGTATTGATGATATTCTGTCCAAGTTTGCTGGTGCAAGATACTTTTCAAAAATCGATCTTGCATCAGCGTATCATCAAATTGAACTAGACTCTGCCACCAAACATTTGACTGCTTTGTGTCTCCCATAGGGACATTTCAGTTTAGGAGGATGCCTTTCGGTTTAGCCTCGGCGGCTTCAGTTTTTCAACGTATCATGGAAAAGGTGTTGGAAGGTGTCACTAACACGGTAGTTTTTCAAGACGACATTTTGGTGGCTGGTAACTGCAAAGAATCTCACAACAAAAACCTTGCCACTGTTTTAGAGAAGTTAGAGGCTAAAGGTATTGTAGCTAATAAACTTAAATGTGTTTTTGGTGTAGAATCCATTGAGTATTTGGGGCATCGTATTTCTGGAGAAGGAATTGTTCCTAGAGAAGGTCTTATCGAGGCCATTGTGAATGCACCTTGTCCCGTTTCCAAAGAGTTGGTGTCTTCATTTTTGGGAATGTGTGAATTTTATACAAAATTTATTCCCAACTTTGCGGCCAAGACTGTAAACATGAGAGAATTACTTAAGAAAAAGGTCAAGTTCGTCTGGGATGATGTCTGTATGGACGAGTTTTCTCAGATCAAGAAAGAATTGGGGTCTTGCAAAATCCTTACACCTTTTGATCCCAATCATCAGTGTACTGTGTCTGTTGACGCCAGCCTATATGGTCTGGGTGGCATGATTTCTCAAGTTAAACAGGGAAAAGAATTCACTGTAGGATTTGCGTCACGGGCTTTATGCCCAAGTGAAAAGAATTACTCCGTTATTGAACGTGAGCTGTTGGCGTGCTGTTGGGCAGTGGAGAGGTTCAAATGTTTTCTATGGGGTAAGACTTTTACTCTCCTGACCGATCATAAACCACTCATTCCTATTCTTGAGGGAAAAATTGTAAAGGATCACACTCCTAGGATTGCCAGACTAAGTTCTAAACTTTTACAATATAACTTTGAGGTTGCGCATATACCTGGGGGAAGAAACACCAGAGCTGATTTTCTCTCAAGGTTTCCTCTTCCTTTGCATAAACAAGAACTTGATGATGATGCTGATGAGGAGTGCCTTATTGCTGCTGTGGATGTTTGCTGCTTGAGTTGTTTTTCAGAACAGGAGTGGTTTCATGCAATGGAGTCTGATTCTGTACTCAAGAAAGTTAAAGAGTTCATTGTTTCGGGGTGGCCCAAAGAGAAGCATCTAGATGGTCATTTTCACCCTTTTGCAAAAATTGCAGATGAACTTACTTTGGAGGGTGGAGAAATGATCATGCGGGGGAAAAATTTATCCCTCCAGAGTCTTTGAGAAGTCGCATTATTGACTACGGCCATGAGGGCCATCTTGGTCAAACTAATACAAAGAAAAGGATCCGAGCTGTCTATTGGTGGCCTTCCATGGACCGACAGATTACTGATGTTGTTGAAGGTTGTGTGACATGTTGTTCCAGCGACAAAGTTATAAAAATTATCTCTCCTCCTGTACAAGAGGTTATGGTTCCCAATGGTCCTTGGTTGAAGCTTGCCATTGATTTTGTGGGGCCATTTAACATTCTACCTAAAAAGTATAAATTTGCTTTAGTTGTGGCTGATTATTTTAGTAAATGGTGGGAGGTACAATTCATGACTGATCCCAATTCACAAGAAGTCATCAAGTTTCTTCAAAGTCTCTTTGCAAGAGAGGGTTTTCCCAAAGAGATTGTCTCCGACAATGGAGTACAATTTACTTCAAAAGAAATGTCTGATTTTTGAGCCAGTCTGGTATTGCTCATAAGCGTGTGGCACTCTATCACCCACAGGCTAATGGTTTTATTGAGCGTAACAACCGTATTCTAGTTGAATGTGTTCAATGGGCTGTCTCTTCTAGGACTGATATTAAAGAAGCTGTTCAAAGTATGCTCTGGGCACATCGCACCACTCCCAGCTCCATCACAGGTTCCAGTCCTTTCAAACTTCTCAGAGGTAGAGAAGCTTCTTTTCACATGTGCCCTGCTTGGATGAAGAAATGGGGTTCCCTGTCCAAGTGTGGAGAATCTCATGATAAGGGTGGATCATTTGATCAGGGTGTTCTTCCAAATTGTAAGGATTACGAATCTAATGTTTCTGTGGGAGATTGGGTGAGAGTTAAATCCCCTTTAAATGTCCCTAAAGGACTTTCAAAGTTTGGTCCTCCTGTTAGGGTTGATGCCGTTTCACGTTTTGCTGTTCGGGTCAATGGGAAGAATTGGTGGAATTTATCTAGGATCTACAAAATTCCTAAGGGAGTAGTCTTGCAACAAGATCTTGAGTCAGGAGATGTCGCAGACATGGTAACAATGCCGTTTAAACAAACTCAGAAAGTGACATCTGATTTGGCTGAGTTGTCTATGAAATATGTCCCGCCACGTAGAAGTGGTAGGATTAGTCTTCCGCCTAATCGCATGGATTTGTAACTACATGCTCTGTCCAAGTATTTTACTTCACATTGTTGCTATCTCTTTATCCTTGTTTACATTTATTATTCCTCTTTATCACGTTATCTATTTCTTTCAGGTCTTCTTCCTAGCTGATCTGTTCTTTTTGTCTCCATCTGTGTCTGTTTTCTTTTCTTCTTTTGCACTTAACTATGATGTTATTGGGAAGAGAGGAGATGTTGTAGTAATCTCTCCTCTCTTTAATGGCATCTGTGATGTCACTGTCATGACAATAGAATGTATATGTTTGAATGCCAGGAGCCTGTTAGTTCCTGGGAGCTGTGGAGGCAAACGGTCATTAAACACGAAGTCTCCTTACCTACATGTCTCAGCGTAATTACTTCAAAAGCTCCTATATTTATAAAGTGAAATGACTCCTGTCACGTCCCACCTCAAGTACAAGTAGCTCAATGAATAGTGTATATTATGTTGTGTTACGCGTTTTGCACTTATCAAGTGCTAACTATTGATTGTGTAAAACAAAACAAGTGTTGGTTTGATTACTTGAATTAGTCTCAGCCACTAGTAATTGCTGTTGGCTGCAATCCAGTCCATCTATTTTTGCCCACAGTGCCACCTGAGACATGAACCATATGCAAATCAGCCTTAGTATTGCTCTAGATGGGCAGACCAGCCCAAATTGCCATTCCAAGAAAGAGTGTGTGCAGGACCCACATGGTTGAATGCTTTTCGACCACTTACCTGGCCACTCCACCAGTTCCAGTTGAACAGCCTCGTAATCTGAAATTATTTTTAACCCAAAAATCCAGACTATATTTTTTTCTTGATTCACACGATAATTTGAGTTTACCCAAAACCATAATGAATCATTTGCAAGTCATGCAAAACATTGAAGCATGGAATCTAAAAGATAAAAGACCCCTGGGCCTGGTGTTCCACATTATTGCCTGTTATACTCTGGAATCCAATTGGTGTATAAGTTCAATCATAACTGCAGGGGTTTAGGTCCATTAGCCCTCATAACAGTAATAATAAACACAACTGAGTTCACAACACCACACAATTACAGAAAACATTATTAACCTTCTTTTGATTGTAATGTTCCTCAAAGAAGCTGAAGCAGATGAGTCTGCAACATTAATAGTACCTTGGATCGAATGATCATTTTTATGTTAGCTAATCAGACTAGCCAGGACAAACAGCCCCCACACACCTTCAAGGTTGACAGAACGAGTGCACTGTCCTTTAGGTGAGATATTTTGTCCCGAGTGACTGCTATGTTGAGTCCCAGATAAAAGATATTGTCTTTGTCTCATCAGACCAGGAACCTATCCTCATCCTTTTCCTCTGGTTCTGAGTAGAGCGTGTATTGAGGAAATGGATTTTTGGGATATTCACTTGACACAAGGCCACATCACTCAAGCTCATTCTTGATCACCAGAACAGAGCCAAAAAACCATTGTCAGCATATATGTAGGCCTGGGTGAAATTTAAATTACGCTCTATAATTTGCTTAATTTCCAGAATTTTGGTTTACACTTATAACGGGAAATGATGCCACTTTGCGTAATTACGCATCAGTTGCATTAAAAGTTTTTACCGAATGTCGTAATTCACTGTGAAAATGTACAACAGATGCAGAGGAACAACACAATGCGTACTCATGACAAATGATAACAGAAGGGCATATTTGATGCTAAAATGTAACACAAAGTGAAAGATTTGCATTTTTCATAAGTCCACCTATTTTAGCATAATGTTGCCAACATTTTGAATATTTATGCAAAAGCAAATTATGTGAATTTGGAGTACAGGTACATATAAGACAACTTTGTCTGTATCTGGAAGAATTTTTAACCCTCTCAAATCTGTATTTATTTAATTTTTTGAACTAGTGACTCCATGTAAAAGGCAAATAGCAGCTGGGATAGGGCGCTACCTTGTCTAATGACTCCCTGTACCTGGAAAGCTGTTTATAGGTTTGCCATTTGCTTTAAATCAAGCAAATGGGTGTTTACATCCACTGAACACCCAGTTTCGAAGTCAACGGCTAAAGCTAAATGTTTTCATGGTCTCTGCCAGATAAGGCCAATGTACTCTATTGACCACTTTTCTGGCTTGGTTCTTAGTTCTTTTTATGTTATTGATTACATTGACAATGTGCTTTGTGTTGTCAATGCAGTTTCTGGATAAATTCAACTTGGTCAGCATCAATCAGTCCGGGGATGTAAGGGTTCATCTTGTTTGCCAATATTTCTGTAAACAATTTAGCGCCAATATTCAATAAGGATATCAGCCTATTGAACAAGCAAACTGGTGTTTGTCCTTCCCTGCTTTAGTATTACCTCAATGGACATTTCCATCATGGAGCCTGACATTGTACCAGAAGCAGCAAAGGAATTCAATAGTTTAGTAAGTACAGGGGATAAAGGTTAACAAAATGTTTTGTAGAATTTGGATGGGTTTCTCTGGGTTTTCTATTTGTGCAGATGTTGATTTGGGTAATCCCGAAGAATTAAGATAGTTTTAATGTTATTTTAGGGATGCTTCCCGGCTGTACAGAGAGTGCTATAATATTCATTAAAAGCTTGAGCTATACCTATGATTTCTCTGGTCTCAGATCCATTATTGGTCTTAGTGACCAGATTCCTTTCTTCTTCACTTTGGTTCTCAGTTTTCAGGTTAACAATTTACCTGATTTATACCCCCTTAGTAGAATATCTGCCAGACATGCACCAAGGAGTGCTCAACCCAATTGGTATGGAGCAAATTCAATTGTGCCCTAGCTGAGTTGAGTGTACACCAAGTCCTGTGTGATCTTTTCTTTTTGTGAATGTTTTCCAACTCACTTACTTGTCCATTTAATTCTACACTTCTATGATATTTATTAATATTAGCTGCAATGACTATCAAGACCCCTCTCACCGCTGTCTTTAGGGCATCCCATATGGCATTTATGGATGGCTTCGCTATCATTTTCACTGGGGTAGTGGGCTATTAATTTCTGTCTCTAGGACCTCCCCTTGGAATATATTGGAGAAAAAGATCCCCACCCTCTTTTTCTAGGTGGTCCAGGTGGTAGATGTTGATTTTGAAACCAATGGAACCTAAGGAAAGGCCAGTCTCCCTTTTGTAAGGGCGTTTCTTGTAGCAAACAAACATCACAACCCGTGTCACAGAGCGTAAAGAGAACTTCTAGTCGCATAATGGGTGCATTTCGAACTCAGACATTAAAATGCATTATATTATGCATGTTTTGAAGATCATTGGGTGTTGCATTGACTGGAGCATGCCTCCTGAGATAAGCTATAATTTTACTTCTGCAGATTTCTTGGGTGGGTAATGGACTGATGGAGTGTATGTGTGCTTCCATGAATAAATGGATAACATAATTCCTCTTAAATCAAACTACACCAATAACCCTATATAACAAAAAACAAAACTGTAAACTTCTCTCCCCCTCTTGAGATATATTGTGTACTGGAGCCATTTCATTTCCCTCCCCATATTTTACCAGTCCATCTGTTACTCCTCCTCCCCAGCCCGGGCCACTGTCTTTCCATCATCATTTTGCCTTTTTACCCACTCAGATTTGTTTTCTTCATACAAGCCTGAGAGTCCTGGGGGCGTGGGTAGTGACTCGCATTTGGATATATCATTCAGGGACGCTGCAGGCGCCATTGTTCTTCACAGTGGTACCCTGGCACGGCCAGGGAGGCTGGTGATGGTCTTTGTCTGTGCTCTATGGCTGAGGTAGCTACCACTTTGAGGAGGTCCCACGACCTCTCTCACCAAGAGGTATTTTGTGGGCACCACTTCCCCACGGAGACCACCTCTCTGTGGATCTTGTCTAGAATGGCCCTTCTTTCATGTACTATCACCTAACAGTTTGATTTGTTCATTCTTGCATTGTCAGTGGTTTTCTTCCATATGCAACTCCTAAGTGCATCTTGAATACTGTGACATAGTGATCAGGGAGCAGTCTCATTGTTTTTGTAGGTCTGGAATTTCCACTAGAGTTTTGGCTTCTGAGAGAGACCTTGTTTAGTGTAGTTCATTGTTAAATTTAAAACTGAACTGAAATAGATAGCCTCATATGTAGCTGATTTGTTTGTTTCTTAGGAAGTCTGTCACTGGTCGAAAGGTCCAAAGCTTTTGAAGAATGACCATAGAAAGCTCTCGAAATGTTGAGAGTTTATGACTCTTGAAGGCGATTCTTCCTGTGGATCTGGCCCTGCTCATAATTTCACCCTTTTGTTTTAAAGTCATGCACACATATTAAAATTTCCACTGTCCTTTCCATCCATGTGAGTGTCTCCTCACGAAATGGATACAGTCAAGTCGGATGTCTACATCTTCCTTGCACAGGAGGACATCTTGAAACAGCCGCTGTATATCTACTTTGATATTAACCCCTTTTGCTACATGTTGCACTCCCCTGATGCAAATGGTATGCCTCCTATATCTGTTTTGAGGTCTTTGATGTGGCTCTACAATAAAGGTTTTGAACTCTAAGGACCAGACGCTCTTGACAGAGGGCATCAGTTTCTTCTTCTTTGTCTCTCCCGAGTTTTCCAGAGTGGATACTTGTTGCCCCAATTCAGGTTTGTATTGCTTTGTCTTGTGCATGTCTCTTGCCATGCCCTTTTTAAGTGAGGGTATGTCTTCCCAGAGGCTGTGAAACAGTTCCTCCTTAAATGACAGGCTATTTGTCTTCTGTTGCGCACACAGAAGAAGTGTCAAGTTCTTTAGATGGTCATCAACTTCCTTTGGTATGAGTGGAAATATCTTTGATATTCCTGTTGCTTTGTTCTTGGAGGAGGCCATATTACTCAGTACTTGCTGCTCTGCTGAACATACACCCAGACAGAGCAATACAGTGTTTGTTGCACTTCATTAGAAACACTGTATTGTTCTATCTGGCTGCAGAGCAGCAAATACTGAGGGGGTATCTATGTTGCTTGTCTGCTAAAGTTCGTGAAGGTCTCCCTCTTGCTTCCTTTATCATGAGGCATTTCAGGTTATGCACCCAGCATCTGAGATAGCTTGGATCATAGAGGAGAGCTGCTTTTCCCTCCCAACAGCCCCTATGTGATCTCAGGCGTGGCAGAGGTGGGGTGATCTTCTCAGAAGGGTTTAGAAGTCTCCTTGGCTGCTGTGGAGTTTGCTGTTTGTGGACGTTCTCTGGCCTGTTAGACCACTGATATTTGCTTCAAGGAGCTACATTTCTGAGAAAATGTTTTTCCTACTGAGTGTCAATTGGTGGAGAGTATCCTTCTGTTTATATCCTGTATGACCTCTCTAAGTACACTAGCTTCTAATTGAGTTTAACCTATTTGACGATTGTTAGAAATGGGATTTCTGTTTGGCTAAGGCTTGCGCCAAAGCCAGGCAGAAACCACCACTCTAGTCAGGGCAAGGGAGTTACACACCCAAGATAACCCCTGCTCACCCCCTTGGTAGCTTGGCACGAGTAGTCAGGCCTATCCCGGAGGCAATGTGTAAAGCGTTTGCGCAACACACTCACACAGCAGCAACACTCTAGGCACACCACAAAAGGAACTCCACACAAGGTTATATAAAAAATAGCCTTTGTATTGTCATAAACACATTAGAAACATAATCACACAATATACACTGTGCCAACTGGCACTGGGCAATATTCACAGGGGATTTATATACAGGACCAGGCCAATCGGGCCACGGTCAGAACCATCAGAACAGTTAAGTAAATGCAAAACATAACCAGTAACTACTGGTACCATAATGACCTCAGCATTATCACATTAGGCATAAACCCACATTAGGCCCAAACCTCATTAGCATAAACACATTACGCAATGGGCCTCACCTGCATAAACACATTATGCAATAACCTCATAAGCATAAACACATTACGCAAATAGGCCTTACCCCAAGACATCATATCATGACATTAGGCATAACCATATTAGGCCCAAACCTCATTAGCATAAACACATTACGCATTAGGCATCACCCATATAAACACATCAGCGTAAATACTATGGGCCTAAATCATTCTTTGCAACATTCAGAGTAGGCATAAGTACATTACGCAATCCTGTAGAGCCTGGCGCTCTACCAATGTCACCAACCTGCCCCCAGGCCAACTGGCCTTCCACTGGGGCTCAAATGCCCTATGTCCCAATGTCAGGGCGGCTGCCAATGCAGCAAGCAAAGTGCCAAATACTGGCCTAAACGTAGCAGCTGCCCGCTAATTGCCGGGCAGCTGGGCAGAGACTGTGGCCACTGGCACTCACTGTGCCGCCTGAGCCCCTCTCTGGGACTCTCTAAGGTAAAACTGCGCAAAACGTTGCAGCTGCCTGCGCTCTCACAGGGCAGCTGGGATCAGGATACACACCCGGGCACCACTGTGCCTCTGGACCCCCCCACTGAGGCCCTTCGCCAAGATCATGCCCAACGTTGGAGTGGCCCGCCCTCTTGCGGAACCACTCAGGCACCGACAATGTGCCTCACTATGCTGGGGGGACACGGGCCCCTCTGGGACCCCGCCGTTGCAGCTGCCCACTGTCCGGTGGGGCAGCTGTGAATAAACAAAGGACACGGGCACCCCGGGGCCCTCTGGACCCCCTCGGGGGCCCTGAAAACAGATATGGCCATGTTGGAGCGGCCCACCAATCGTCCCCACTCACCGGGCTTCGGGACTTCTCTACTGGTCTCGTCCGTCCTCACATTTCGCCTGGTCACCATGAGCAGGTAGGGCCCTCCTCTGAGGTCACGAGGGCCCCCGTGCAAATCTCCGGCTGCCTCTCCTCGACCTGGGGCAGACGCCGGGGATCATCTACGGCATGTGCGGGGCTTCCCTCAGCTCTCGGGAGCCCCGTGCACTTCCAGGTCACCTCTTCCTTCGGCCGCGCTGCCATTGGCGGCCGCGGCAGCCTCCTCCTCTCGTCCCCGCCCAGCGTCAGGCACCTCGCCTGGCTTCCTGGTCACTGGGGTTCGCTCGGGCTGCAGCGGTGAAATGCGGGGTGGGCTCCCGCATCAATCAAAGAGAATGGCGGGGTGGGCACCCGCCATACATAAAATAAATCCCGAGCGGGGTGGGCACTCGCCTTGGGTAAAATAGCAGGAGGGCGGGGTGGGCACCCGCTCTCCTCAAAACAGGTAATTAAAAATCCAAATGCGGGGTGGGCACCCGCAATGATGCCTGTATCACGGGGAATCCCTACGATGGGGATTTCCTCTCCAAGTGCTGCAGCGCCGCGCTGCGAAGCCCACGCTCTCCTTGCTCCTTCTCCTTGGGATAAATTGAAATAAAGCGCTCACAAGGTGCTAGAAGCCCAAGCAACAAGTTCCTCTAAAGATCCAGGGGCAATGCAGGGCCCAGGGAAGCAAGCCCTCTTGGCAGCCCCCCTGGGCCCCCAGCAGCAGCACGCCCCAGCAGGGTCAGCAAAACAGAACTGAACAACTTCATGGGGTCACAGCCCCTATTTTTATACACCTTTTTGTCTTTGTCTGCAGGACAGGGCTTTAGGGGAACCAGCCAAAACTGGTTCAGGGGGGAATTGGAGCACTTTGTTTGCCAAGCTCCTCTTCCCCTTTGTCAGGTGGGGGCTAGGTGATCAGACACACCACAGGGGGCGGAGCCAGCATTGTACAGGCTAGGCACAGCCCTATTCAGGGACTTCTCCTCCCACTACTCAAAATGTAGATGTCCCATTCAGCCTAGCGCTGACTCACCCTGACCCTCCTGGAGCCACACACACCTCCCAGCCCCTGTCACTCACAAGCCAGACATGCAATTCACATCAGGCAGGCAGACACATAGCACACAGAAATGCCAGCTTCTTAAAGTGGCATTTCTAAAATAGTTATAATAAATCTGCGCACACCATTGCGCAGCATTTATTATCACTATTCCAAATATACCAAACTTGACCACGCTGCGCCTCTCATATCAGGAATTACCACTGAAACACTTATCAGGGAATCCCCAATGCATTCCTATGGGAGGGCAGCCCCACAGTGGTGAGAAACCAAAATGGCTGTTTGTCACTACCAGGACATGTCACACACTTAAGGTACATGTCCTATCTTTTACCTACAATGCACCCTGCCCATAGGGCTAGCTAGGGCCTACCTTAGGGGTGACTGACATGTGGTAAAATGGGGGTCACGGACATGGCACACACTTTAGGTGCCACGTCACAGCGGCAGTAGCACTGCGCGCACAGGCCCTGCAATGGCAGAGGCCTGAGATAGGTTTGAAAGGCTACTTTGGTGGGTGGCGCAATCAGCGCTGCAAGCCCGCCAGTAGCATTTAATTTACCAGCCCTGGGTATATGAGATACCACTTTACAAGGGACTCACAGGTAAATTAAATAGGCCAAACAGGTGTAGACCAATCTTACCACATTTATCACAGAGAGCACGCGCACTTTACACTGAACAGCAGTGCTAAAGTGCCCAGAGTCCTAAAACCACCAACACCATGTCAGAAAAATGGCTAGGAGAAAGGCAAAAAGTTTAGGGATGACCCTGCAAAAAGGCCAAGTCCAACACAGATGTTGTTGGATTAATGGGAGCATCACATTTGTTGTTGTAAATTTCCTCACTGGGTGTTGACTGACGTTGTACCATCAGCTGCTTGCCCTACTTAAGAGGAGGGGCAACGATCCCTTTTCCTCCAAATTGTGTGGGGGTGCAGGATTTATCAATGCTTCTGCTTATGAGGTGTCCAGCCCCAACTTTCTCACTGGAATTTGGCCACTGTAGCTGCTGTCTGCTAATGTTCCATAAATGTTCCCCTTGCCCATATAAATCATTCCTTCTGAAGAGGGTCTTGCACGTGGCCAATGCTGGACCCAGCCCGTGCCCATCTTCCCATGACCACAGATCTGCCCAGCACTCAATGCTCACACCCTCCGCACATGTGTGCCTGGGCCCTGTAGATCTGTGTCCCATCATGTGGTGAGCACTCTCTCCCTCTAGTGAGCTTATCTCTTCTTGAGCACACTATAATAGGGCAACCCAGTAACCACGCTGGAGACTGGGTATAAAATTGTGTAGCAAAAATCCCCTTAAGGAAAGCTCTTTTCAAAAGATAGCAATAAAATAATTATCTGCTTAACTGAATTCAAAAACAAACAAACAATATTTCAATAATATGTAGGGAGCACTTTCATATATATCTCAATTTTATACATCAAGTTTATTCTATCAAAAATCACGTCAAGAAATAAAACAGGGTCAAGATGTACTCAAAATTAAATTACACTTTTCCGTTATATCCCCTAGATATTTACAATTCGCACAACAATGGATATCCAGGTTATTACGGTAATCACTCAACAGAAGTATCCTCTTTTGAAAACAAAGTAATATAGAGGAAAGTATTTTTATAAACGTATAGTAGTTGCCTTGATTCAAGCTCTGACATCCCTGGAGTTAAAAGACCCAGTTGACAGGTGCCATTTTGATTGGTGTCTGACTTGCACCGTTCCAATTATTTTGTCATCGTTCAGGTGTGATCAAAGCTAGCTTTCTCTCTGCTTATTTCAATTGTTGAATTCGGTAGTCATTCTCAAACATGCCAGAAGTTTTGATGTGTAAAGTCTCTTGCAAACCTCATTTTTTGAGGACTGCCCTGGTTCAGAAGGCTATAGCAACACAAAAAGATGATGGACAGAATGCTGAGCATTGTCAAACATTCACCCCCAATACAGAGATCTGGTCCTAAATCCATCGTTCTTTTCCTCACCATGCCATTCCTGTTGGACTCAGTCATGTGCAAATCAGTCTTAACCTTGATCCCCATGGGAACAGGCCAGACTGAACTGCCAGGACAGGTCCTCTCTGGACCGGAAACAAACATCCTGGGACCGGTTTCGGGGTATTACCCCTTATCAGCCAGGCTACCTTGAATCCAATGGCATAGTGAGCACGAGACCCAAGTCTGGGCATACCCTTCCCGCTTAGGGCGACTATAATAATACGAAAAGATGATAGACGGAATGCTGAACATTGCCAAACATTCACCCCCAGTATAGAGATCTAGGCCTAAATCCATTGTTTTTTGCTCACCATGCCATTCCAGTTCGGGCCCAGCCATATGATTAACAGTCTTGACCGTGCTCCCCATGGGCAAAGTCCAGTCTGAGCTGCCAGGCCAGGACCTCCTTGGACTAGAAACAAACATCCTGGTGACCGGTTTCGGGGTATCACCCCTTATCAGCCAGGCTAGCTTTAATCCAATGGCATAGGGAGCACGGGACCCACGTCTGGGCACACCTTTCCCACTTAGGACGACTATAGCAACACATAAAGATGATGGACGGAATGTGGAACATTGTGAAATAATCATCACCTGTACAGAGACCAGGGGCTAAATCCATTGTTTTTTTGCTTACCATGCCATTCCATTTCAGACCCAAGCCATCTGCAACTCAGCCTTGACCCTGCCCCCCATGGGAACTGTCCAGCCCGAACAGCCAGGCCAGGTCTTCTCTGGACCAGAAACAAACATCCTGGGACCAGTTTCGGGGTGCCACCCCTCATCAGGCAGGCTAGCTTGAATCCAATGCATAGTGAAACACGTCTGGGTATACCCTTCCCACTTAGGGCTCCTATAGGGCAGTTTGGGCTGGACTGTTACCAAGAGGAGCATGGTCAAGACTGATTTGCATATGGCTGGGTCTAAACTGGGGTGGCATGGTGAGCAAAAGAAATATGGATTTAACCCAGATCTCTTGACTGGGGGTGAATGTTTGATTTGTTCTGCATTCCGTCCATCGTTTGTGTGTCTTTTGCTTTCTTGCCCTAAGTGCGCCGGGTATGCCCAGACATGGGTCCCGGGCTCACTGTGCCACTGGGTTCAAGCTACCGTGGCCGAGGAGTGGTGAGACCCCGAAACCCGTCCCAGGATGCTTGTTTCTGGTTCATGGAGGACCAGGCATGACAGTTTGGGCTGGACTGTTCCCATGAGGAGTAGGGTCAAGACGGATTTGCAAATGGCTGGGGATATACTGGGGTAACATGGTGAGCAAAAGAACGATGGATTTAACCCGCATCTCTTGACTGGGGGGTGAATGTTTGATTTGTTCTGCATTCTGTCCAACATTTGTGTGTCTTTCGCTTTCTTGCCCTAAGTGCACAGGGTATGCCCAGACGTGGGTCCCAGGCTCACTGTGCCACTGGATTCAAGCTAGCCTGTCTGATGAGGAGTGATACCCTGAAACCGGTCCCCGGATGCTTGTTTCTGGTCCTGTCAGACCTGGCTTGGCAGTTCGGGCTGGACTGTTCTCATGAAGAGCAGGGTCAAGACTGATTTGCATATGGCTGGGTCTAAACTGGGGTGGCATAATGATTAAAAGAAAGATGGTGGTGAGGGATAGGAAAAAAAGAAATAATGCCCCCCTCGTCCTGGGAGATGACTCCCATAGCGAGGGGGGCATTATCTTTTTATTTTGAATAAGAAAAAACTGTTTCGGGATTTTCTTCTTGAAAATAAAAAAGAAAAGTGTTTGATGCAAAGTTATGTCATGTTGATAGAATCCTGCACCAAACAGCCAAATGCATCGACAGTAACCATCATGAAGGCAGTTCCTGCCAATGCTTCGTAAATGTCCGCCAGGTTCGCGGTCATTTAGAAATCTGGCAGTTGGGACCTCCGTCAGGGAGATGGAGGCATTTATTCCGTCACCCTGATGGAACAACGGTCCGACAGCCAATATATATATCAGGCCCTTAGATACATTCCACACACCCTCCATTGACACCATTTTTCTCTTGCATGACAGTCTAAACTTCAGTGTATACATCACTCATTCTCTCTATTCTTGCTGGTAGTGTATGTGTTTCATTCCTCATGGCCATGGCATGTATGGCTGATTTGATCCAGTTGGGTTGATGATGGTGTTGGCAGGAACAACTACTTGCAGGTACAGTGGCTGCATGATGATTGCCTGGAAGGCAAAAGTGATTTGAAGGTCTGGGTTTTGACAGCACAGCTGTCAAACAGACCAAATTGCTAGCAAAATACATCAAGAGGGCTTTGAGCCCGCCCCATTCAACCACTTGTTTTCTTTGACCAGCCTCTTTCGTCTGTTGGCTGGAGACTTTGTCAATAATGTCTTAACTCAGCCCAGGGGAGTTCTCACCTCTTCAACTGATTCTTTCAGCTTTTTAGGTGCTTCCTTTCACCTCTATTGCTTGCACTGAACTGCATGAGGGACTATTCTACAATTATAGCCGGCTCTACTTACCCCAGCTGGCTCCCTCCCAAGTGTCTCTCTCTAATGTGCTAACACTACATGAGTTAGCCCATTAAACCCTCTTTGTAGGTGGCTCGGTGTTCACTAACAAGTCAGCATCATGTGCATGTCTGCCATGCTCAGTGAATTCAATTAATAGTTGCAAATGTGGTGATGGAGTATCACTGCTTTTTGATACAGTACACCGGAAAAAGCAAATCTGGATGATAATAATCCTCCTTTTTTTTTTGCAATACTCAAATTGCAAAGGCAGGCTCCAAACAATGGTGATGCATTTCGGTTAAACTGACCCATGTCACACCTAATACAAACAGTCTTCAGTTCATAGAAATAAACAAAGGACTGTTCGTGTAATTCATAGACAAAGAAAACATGTATATGTGTGTATGCACCAAGGTGACGCTGGAGTGCAACACTCTTGGCATAATGTCTAAAATTATTATCTCATTTTTGAGGTACTTAAATACGGTGAAAGGAGTAGAGAGAAACATAATTGTGTTCACACAATTTATTATCATATTTGCAATGTCATAAAATGGTAGCAGTTAATTCTCAAACCCGGGGACAGATAATAAGTCATAAGTATCAATTAAAAAGAGGATGACTATGCATTCTACTATTTCAATGAATTTGAACCAACTAGTCATGTGCAAGTGAGCCACATAGGTCAATGAATTACCATTATGTTAAAATTACATTAAATTTGTAGTGTATACACCCTCTCTCCAATGAACTTTGCATCCGACTCTGCACATTTTATAGGCATACTTAATTGCAATGTTAAATCCTTCCTCCTATAAATGAAATTTCTTTCAACATTTCCTGTAATAAGTCCATTGCAGAACCTCCCTCAGAAACATCATGCCTTAACTGAAAAGAAACTGAGAAACAACAAACAAAAATATACACAAACACGACAAGTCAGTATATAAATATTTAAAAAAGGACCGAAAACTTCATCGGGGCACAGCTGCTTGTCCTTTTTAGCCCGACAGTGCAGCCCACTCCATCATGTCAATACAGAGTAGTTCATAGCATAAAGTTACACCAATGAAATCCTAGTTATGAACCACAATCACTGTGCATCCACTTGCCATTTTATTATAGTATATTTATATAAATATAGTATATTTGCATTACCTTGATGTTTATGTGCATAATGTCTCGGCACTTTACTTTTAGTTGCCTGTTTTTGTTGAAGTATTCTATTCTTCACTGGTGCAATAGTACTTCCAATGTATCTCATGTTGCATGAGAATTCAATAATGTACTGTATAACTTCTCTTACAACCTATGTACGATTTTATCTGCACATTTAGGGCCATATTTATGACCCCGGTGGTGCAGGGCAGCACAGCAGGTCACCTTGCTGTGCTGCCCTGCATCACAGGGAAAGGGCAGAAATGGGCTGTATTTATCCAATATGGTGCATTCCTATCCAATCCCCTTGCACTGGTGCCGTTTTGGCAGCCTAGCACCAATGCAGGCACCCTCGCACCATGGGGTATGTGTGCCTGTGTTGGAGGCAGGATTATTTTTGTGTAGGAAGGGGCACCTACCTGCACAAAAATAATCCTGCTAGGCTTTTTCCTCTTTCTAGGAGAAAATTTGGAGAAATAAAGATATTTCTCCTCGTTATGCTTCACCTAGGAGGTGTATCTATTTGGCGCATTCCCAAGTTGACCAGGTTTGGTAAATATGGGAATGCGTCAAAAACCATGGAAGTTGCGTGTGAACATCCACACAATGCCCATGGAATGCCTCCCTTGTGCAGAGTAATGCAACTCAGTGGTTTCTGCTGCATTGCATTACTCTGATCCAGCACTACACTTTATCAGGGATCGATACTCATCAATATTTCATACAAATGGCCCATACATTCACCCAACTCACAAATACCTTTTGAGCTGGATGGTCAAGTTTGAATTTTGTGAAAAATTATTTCCTTCACAAATTCCCGTTTAATATTTCTAAATACATAACTAGACCTATATATCAACTCTCTTTCCTCTCGGTCGACGGACCAATTAGTTGAGTACTTGATGGTAATAATAGAAAACTAACTAACTATCTAACCAGCTAAATAATCACAGACTCTCGATAAGACTAATAACGTTTATCTCAGATAAATGTAATTGATAAATGCTCATCGCATACAGGTTGTAATGCAAACAATGAATCCCACAAAGGAGAGAAAATCAATTAACAAAATGCAAACAGTGTCATACTCATTATTCAATGAACGATATGCATATGAAGGAGTGGATAGAAAGAGAGACATAAATTTCAGCAAAATAATGCAAAACAATATACTTATGACGGAGTAGATAGATGAAGAGACATAAGTTTCAGCAAATAATGCGAAACAATATACTTATGACGGAGTGGATAGATGAAGAGACATAAGTTTCAGCAAATAATGCGAAACAATATACTTATGACAGAGTGGATAGATGAAGAGACATAAGTTTCAGAGACAAAATTACATTTGCAAATGATTATGCAAATTACGAGTCTGAAGATAATACAAACCCAAAGATCAATGAAATACCACCCCCCTGGCCAAGGGAGTAGTGGGGGTCTCCTGAAATAGAATCAGGAAACAAAGATTTCAGGAACGAGACAGGACAAGGACAGGAACAGCTAAGCCTCTCTGCAAACCGACGGACAGCGACCCATCTCCCCTCTCAATCTCCTACCGCTGCAGCTCCGCGCTATCCTTAACCACACCCCCAAAGGCACCCCAGTTATACCCTAAAACCTACATGCCCAACCCACATTAATTGAAACATTGCACAGAATTCGACTGCTCATTGGATGCTTGGGGAGGTGGTGTATCACAGCACCGTGATTTCATTCAAAATTCTTCATGCTCATTGTTCTACCCCCTTTCCCATTACATGTTCACTGATCAGTCTATACAATTTTCTTCTTGCTACATTTCATTAATTTCTCAGCCACATCTGCGGAAGAAGTCGTGAATCCCACCGACAGTCTCATCTTTTGGCAGGCAAACAATGTTCTCTGAGTTGATCAACCTTGAGTTTATATTCATCATCCGCAGCTTTCAGCACTTCTGTCAGTTTTGTTCGGTCATTCTTGCTCATTTTTCAGCCCCTCATCTATCCGGACAATTTAAGAAAATACAGGCCCATTCGGCTCACTATGACGAAATAAACACATACATTATTAATTACATGGAAATGCATTCTTCACTGTTTACCACTCACCTTTACCCTCTTCCCTGTTAATATATTCTTAGCATAAGCTTCATGCAAAGCGGCATTATTTATTATCCTTTTCAAAGCAAGATGCAAGATGCGAAATGCGGCCTAAACGTGCATTAATCTCGTTTCTTTTGAAACGCAATGTAAAATGGGGCCTAGTTCTTTTACGCATTCGTTCACATTAGTGCACGCATGCGCAAAGCGGTTTCCCATGTAGCTCATGTGATTTGCATATTAGTTTATACTGCACACTGTTAATAAGTATTATGGGGGAGTCAATTCGATCACGTTTCTTTTTGCGAAACCCTGCTCCATCAACTCCATATGTTTAAACTCATTCAAAGCCACTTAAAGTGGTTTTGTGTGGCTTCAAAAATATGACTTTAGGTTTGCGCAGCTCTTACACCAAGTTGCGTGGTGCAAGAGCAATGCAAACCGGGTAATAAATATGGCCCTCTGTTTCTTATAGGGTACCGGAAATTCATTCCCTGATGGTCTGTTGGTGCAAGCTTTGCACCTCTTACAAGGGAAACCCCCTGCGTTTTTCGAGCAACTTTCCCTACTCCTAGCATTCCGAAAATAACTATGAACCAAGCTGTCATTTAAAAAGCGTGTTTTTCTAAATTTTATAACCAGTTTACCTCCAACCTTCAGAATATCGTCTGTCATTAGGATATTTCAGTGTATTTAAATGCTTTTAGTCATTTGTTTTGTATTCGAATTGTACTCCATTATTAACCATATTCTCAAATTTCTCACCTTAGATTCAGCTTGATGTAAAATAGTTGTTTCGTATCCTCTGTTTCTGCATGAGAGCAGAGTCAGGATTGGCCTGAGCACCCTCGATTTGTGCTCCCAGTTGGACTGGGAGTCTGTGCCTACTCTCTCCAACCCAGCAACACAGCTCAGGTTGGAGAGAGCTTCAGTGCGCATGCCGGTCGGCCAAACCATCATGCACACTGATAACAGTACAAAACACTTCCCCTAATGCCTGTCATCACCCTGGCCCCTCCCCCAAGCCTCGGCTCCGAGAGCAAAAATAAGACAATAATAAACAAGGGTTTATTATTGTTTTATTTTTCATTTTCTTGGCTGCTGGCAGGAGGGGCAACGCTCCTCTGCCATAGTGGAGGAGCTGCCGCTGTGATTCCCACACACTTGTTTTCATCTAATCCCAATTATAAATTCTGCCTGTTTTTACCAAATGAAGGAGCATATTTATCAAAAAGTTATGCAGCGTAGCAAGTCACCTTGCTGTTCTGCATTACAGGGAAAGGGCAGGAATGTTTCATATTTAACACAATGCAGATCATTCCTGCCTTTTTCCAGTGCTGGCGCACAATGGGTTGCCTAGCACCAATGCATGCACCCTTGCACCATTCACCATGGTACAAGGGTGCCTGCGTTGCATGCAGGATTGTTTTTGCAGGAAGGGGCACCTTTCTGCAGAAAAACAATCACCTGAGGCATTTTCCTCTATGTATGTGTGTTGCAGAATGCAGCAAACATAGAAAGAGGAAGTAACAGGGAGAACTAAATATACTTCTCCACGCTACACCTACCCTCAGAAGACGTAGCATTTTGGCGCATTCCCAGGTCCACCAGTAATGGGAAAGCTGGGAATGCGTCAAAGTCCATGGGTGTTTTGCATGGGAACACCCAGTGAATGCTCATGGAACACCTCCTTGGGGCAGAGTACAGCGATTTGAACTGTGTTGCGTTGCTCTGGATTTATCAAGCTAATCAAGGCCACGCAAAGTGGCCTTGCGTGGCTTGATCTATCGCATTTTAGGGTTGATTCGCGCATGCACCATGTTGCGTGGTGCAAAAGTGAAGCAACCCCTGCACAACACAAATATGGCCCCAAATGTGTCCAGTGAAAACCCCGACAATCTGGGTTTTCCCACAAGACTTGTTATCAATATTAGGATCAGACATTAACCATATTGTCTAGTGCAGAAATTATTGTTCTTACTTGCTGCATGCAAAAAAAAAACATATTACCGAAAAACTGTAAAATAATACAATCAATGTTAGAAGTGCCTAGAGGCGGTTAACTTTGCACAGAGATGATGTTCAAAAATGAAAACTCGAAATAGCCATTAGGGGGGATGACAGTAATGTGCACAAAGCTTCCATTCGATGCGATTTATATTGTCTTTTCACAGCAATAAAACACAAATCAATAAGGCAAACCAGACAACGTGCACTCCAGCGTGGTTAAACTCAGCCCATACGAAAAGTGAAGATAGCTCGTACATTTTACTAATCTTTGAAAAACCACATTGTGCAGCAGGAAAATGAGGCTACCAGTGCCTCAAGCCTCGAGAGCTATATTTGGAAGTCATGTGCGCTTTATATCAGGCAACCCTGGAAAGCTCCTGAATGGGGTTGAATGGCCCTTGAGATTTTTAGAATTCTGTGGGGCAGATTTACAAGCCCCTTACGCCACTTTTGCGCCGCCGTTGCGTCACTTTTGTGACGCAGCGGCGGCGCAAATCATGCGCCATGCTGCGGGGGATTTACAACGTGACGCATCTAGGGAGATGCGTCACGTTGTAAAACCCTGCACCACATGAAACCTGCGTCAGGTTTCATGTGGGCGTGCCGGCGCAGGGGGGGGCGTTCCTGCGCAAGGAAGCCCCGTAAAAGTGACGCAGTGAGATCTACAAGATTTCACGGAGTCACTTTTACATCCCTGCTGCGTCAAATCCTTACGCCTGCTTCAAGCAGGCGTAAGGAGTGACGCAGCATGTTAGGTATAGGGCACCCCTGAGCAGTACCGGAGTTACGTCGCACTTGCGACACGACTCCAGTACTGCGCCACCCTTCCGTCGACAGATGCGTCACGCATCTGTTTATCCTTGCGCCATGATGCGCCGCATTGTAAATGCGGCGCATCTGTGGTGGCGCAAGGGTAAACTTGCGTCACGCATCTTCCCTGGCGCATCCCTGCTGATTTGCAGGGATGCGCCAGGGAACGTAAATCTGCCCCTGTGTCTCTTACTCCGGAATTTCGGATAATTCATGGAGTATGCAATTGCGCATGTCTGGCTGTCTCCTAGGGGCAGGCTTGGCGTCCTCTGTTGGAACAAACGCAGAAACGATTGTTTTCCATTTAAGAGTGTGTTTTTCTGGTGAACCTTCTGAGGTGGCCGAAGGGCAGGCTCGCCAATCCAAGCTGAGCCTTTTCGTTGCCAGATCTCCCTGCAACTTCCTTTTATTATTGCTACACTAGCAGGCACATATTTTAGGTCAGAAACGATTGCATTACTTCCAAAATAATATTGCACAACTCGAATTGTGTTCGGATAAGTCGCATGAGGCAGTTCATTTCCCTGGGGCTGCTGCAAGGAAAAAGTCTCCCCGGGCGAGTAACTGGCAATTTGCAAGTAACAGAAGATTTGAATGTGTAAGAAATACAACTAAAACATGAATACAAATTTTTCTCTGTCGTTGGCCTACAACAGGTTGCATCTGAGTACAATGGAGATGCCTGGGAAATTGGGCGTTCTCTTCCTAAACTCCCATCTGTGAAAGCCATGACATGTATAATTGAATTTGGGTCATCACTGAACATTACCTCTACGTCCCTTGTTCTTGGGCCAGTCAATACTTAAGCGCTGTATCCCACCTCCCTCACCACAGGAAAAATAACAAAGGAATGCTGCATTTTATCCCCAAACAAGCCTTACCCAAAGACCCCAAAAAGGTCTGAATTTTCAGTAGCCTCCTGGAATACCAAGCTCACTTACTTGATGGCCATAGATTTTTTGGCTGGGGGCACAGTGTAATGAATGGTATGAGTAGGACTAAAAGCAATGAAGATTACCGGGAAGTAATTGGGCCATTATCTCTATGTCTTTTGCCCTCGTAACAGTCATTACTTATTAGGAGTACCAAAGCAATTGCATGGACTTTGATTATTAAATTAAAACCTACTCACTTAATGCAATATTTCAATGATTTAATAAAGCAACTTTGGGCCTGATTACGATGTCGGTCGGAAAGGCTCCGAATGGCATTTGTATTTTCCTAAAGCGTGTCGGAACCTATGTTTCTGACCGAGGGGCCGATTCTGATGTCGGAGGGACCGGAGTCCGGCCGACATTGGGTGGGAACTGTAACCGAACAACCTCCTGTCGTCGGTTACATCCCTGGAAGTAGGATGCGACCAAACCCTGTTCAGTCGCATGCTTGTACCTTTCAATGGGAGCATGCATTCCGAATGGAATGCATGCTCTCATTGAAAGAGCAGAGGTGCAGTTCATCCTTGCACTCCGTGGCAGGCACCGGTTGCAGGGATCAACAGAGGGGCACCATAGGTGCCCCCTAGGCCGCCATTCGGGGCTGGGGTTCCCCAAAGCTGTTTCCCAATGCCTTTCTGTGCCGGCAGGGCCAGCACAAAAAGGCAGTGGGAAACTGCCATCGTTCTCCCTCGGTCAGAAAGAGCCAGCCGGGGGAGTACTGAAGGATTTCCCAATGGCGGACGGGCTCTCCGAGCCCGTCGGAAGCCATTGGGAAATCCGAGTCGGATTCCCTTCTGACCAAGCCCATCGGAATGGCTCGGTTGGAAAGGAATCTGAATGGGCAAGTCCGATGCGGTCGGAATGGCTCCTGCCGATGGTCAGAGCTGTTCCTTACTGCATCGGAATTGCTCCCCGAGTTGGAAACATTTCCGACTGACCGATTACGATGGAAAGGTAACCGTTCGGTCATTCCAAATCAGTTCCGAGCGGCATTCGGAAACTCCGAGTCGTCCGAAGCCGAATTGTACAGCTCTATGGACCGTGTTTCCGACCGACGTATTATGATGTCGGATACGGACAGCCTTTCCGACTCAGACCGCCCGACACGAAAAGGCTGTCGGAAACTGACTTCATTTTGAGGCCTCCGGTTGGGTGCCGTGGGGGTACCCAAGGGACCCCTGTAGAACCATGCACAGTGCGGGGTGCCCGGCACAGGGTGCAAGGTTTTTCGCAACCATGCCTTTTTTCAATGGGAGCCTGTGTTGTCGGTCAGAACACAGGCTCCCATTGAAGTCAATGGGAGACTTTCCGAACAGTGTTCGGAAGCATCATAATCGGTCGGTCGGAACCTCCGACCACGAGTCGGTCGGACCCAAATCGGACAAGGAGTTGGGAGGTTTAGTTTCCGACCGACATCATGATCAGGCCATACGTGTTTTTATGAAACAATTGACAACCACTCCAAAAGTAATTTTATCCATGTTTCTTTTGTTCAGTCTATAATGATTTATTAAAGTATTCACAAAGGCCCATGCTGCTGCTTTACAAATTTCTGTGATCGATACGGCGATACTCCCTGTGCCCATGATGTAGCCAGGCCTCTCATTGATCTTCCCTGTATAGTATATAGGTGAGTGGCACCTGCTAAAGAATGAGTTAAAGCAATCAATGAACACAAAAGTCAGAAATTGCCTACTTCTCTGCCAAAAGATGACACTCAAATGTGCAAATTAATTTTCTATTGTTCCCTGACACTCATACCTCTGAATTATCAGCCAGAAACCTTGCTGTTCATTTCATCTTGTCTATGTTCCTGGAATCCTTCATCACCTCCACTGCCACCAGTACCATATATGGAAACACATGGATGTTCTATAATGGTTCAAATTAAGGGGCCGATTTAGATTGCGTCCAGCGACCCATTTCTCCACCAGTGAGACGGAGTTAATTACTCCGTACCCTTGACAGAGGAGCCCACCAAATTTTAAATGACTGCCAATCTGATGGTCATTTATAAGCATTGGCAGGAACACCATCATGGTGGTTCCTGTCAGTGCCTTTTGTAGTTTATTGCAGGGCTCCATCAACAGGACGGAGCCCTGCATCAAACTGTTTTATAAAAAATAAAAATGCTCCCCTCTCCATGGGAGTACTATCCCATGACGAGGAGAGCATCTAGTTGTTTTCACTGCCCCTTATCACCAAGGTTTTCCTCGCGGCGACAGTGCCCATCTAAATCTGGTGGGCAGAATTACAGGTCTGCCTCCGACAGCCCTTACTCGGCACGGCTGTCACAGGGGTTTATTCATGGCGGAGATGGAGTAGTCTCTGTTGTGATTAAACCTATGGTCTGCACTCATCTAAATCAGACCATTATCATGGCAGTATAGATACTCCATCACCATTGCAATGGACTATCCATATTGACAAGATATAAATCGGCCCCTAAATATGCAATATCCACACACTACATCCCCACATCCCTTTTTTTTAACATTTAAAGCATTACTCAGTGCACAGAGTAAAGAGGATTACTGAAACAACCTACTAGTTGGCATTATTTATATGCCTGTTCCTTCCACTAGACAAGGCTATATACTTAGTAACAGGAACTCTCTATACACATCCTAGGTACATCCCTAAAGGTCCCATCAAAATAATGGGGAAACTTCCAAACCGCTAATTCTGGTCTTTTAAGCTATCCAGTGACTACCTATCTAGAATGCTAACAAAATATTTGCTATCCTACAACCTAGGTTCATTTATCCAAAACAATCTTGTGTTCCCAAACAAACCCTACTCTCAGTCATTGTTCCAGGGTTTCAAACTCCTCTATCTGTACCTCATGAATTGGCTTCCAGCTAAACTGCGCTCTGTATCCTGCCATGCAGCTTTCAAAACTGCATTTAATTGTGACTGACATATGTTTGAAAGTTAATGCAAATACTTCCTATCAACCTCCTACCACCTAGCTTTTAAAGGTTGCATACTAGCTGGTTGGCTGTATCTTCCTTCGTTTGTCATGCAAGGTGTGTATGTACTGGACCCATGATCCAGTACATAGGCCATCATAACTGTGTGGTCACAGAGAGTTTCTGCATACCAGTTTAGGAGGCAAGACAACAGGACTAGGAATGGAATCTCTTTGTGATTTCCATTCTTCCTCCAGATTGAGAATGTATTCTGGGAAGTCTGCAAATTCACCTTACTGCTGTGACTGAGGCAGGGAGATTACCAGCAATACAGTAAAACCAACACACAGTTCAGTTGGCTGGAGGAGCTTCCTAAGAAAGTCCTCAAAGAGGGAAAATGCCCAGAAGCCCCAAAATTATCACCACCTTGATGGTCAGGCGAAGCAAGATCCTACGCCTTCATAACTATCATTCACTATAAGATCTTTGTCACTACACACTGTCTGGTGGAAAATGACTTATTTTATCAACTTGACTTATATTGAACTACAAAATAATCAATACTGTTATATACCTCTTTTTACCTAATCTTGGTGTTAGACCTGGCATCCTTGGCATGGTTTCCCCAGACTTTTTGCCTTCTGATCTCCTGTTTTTGTTGACTTCGTTTTTGCTGGCCTTAGGAATATGAGCACTTTATTACTGATAACCAGTGCTAAAGTGCATGCGCTCTTTACTTAAAACATGGTAACATTGGTTAGTCCACAATTGGCTTTTTTGATACTACTTTTAAGTTCCTAGTAAAGTGCACTACATGTGCCCAGGGCCTGTAAATCAAATGTTACTAGTGGGCCTGCAGCACTGATTGTGCCATCCACTGAAGTAGCCCTTTAAACATGTCTCAGGCCTGTCACTGCAGAGCCTGTGTGTGTAGTTACTTTTAAACTGCCATATCAACCTGGCAAGTTAACCTACTTGCCAGTCCCAAACCTTCCTTTTTATTACATATAGGTCAACCCTAATGTAGGCCTTGGACAGCCCATGGGCTGGGTGCAGTGTATTTAAAAGGTAGGATATGTACTTTTAAGTTTTGCATATCCTAGCAGTAAAACACCCTTACATTCGTTTTTCACTGTTGCAAGGCCACTCTTTCCCATAATTGGGATTGCCTTATCACATTTTATAAGTGTAATTTCCAATTTGGGAAAGATGGGACCCCCAAATCTGGTGTCTCTGGAATCACAATTTAAAAACGCAAATTATTCTGAAGTTGTTTTTTTAAATTGCAATTCTGAAAATGCCACTTTTAGAAAGTTGACATTTTCCTACTGTAACCATTTGGTGCCTTCTGCCTGTCTCTGGAATATACGTCTGGGTGGGTGACAGATGGCTTCTTGCATTCCCTCTAGACAGCTACACACGAAGGAAGGGTAGGTGTGACTAAGTGTCCTTATGCATGCTGATGGGTCATCCTGAGCTGGATAGGAGGGAGGAGCTGACACTTACACATGAAAGGGCTGTGTCCTGTCCCCACACAAAGGGTGGCATACGCTCCTGTCAAAAGTCTGGAGCCAGGGCAAGAAAGGCAGGGTCTTGTGCTCTTCAAAAGCAGATCTTTGAAGTCTCCCAACTTTAAAGGGCCAATTGTGCATAAGAACTGGACCTCTGACACCACCAAATCAGAACACTTCGGCTACTGAGGACATTCCACCAGGAAGAAGGACTGTTGTGCTGCCAGGCAGGACTGCACTTTGCTGAACTGCTTTACTGTGTTGGCCTGCTGCCTGTTGTGTCTTGCCTGGGAGTGAGATGGACTGGGCCTGCATCTCTACATCCCAGAACCAAAGTATCTCCAAGGACTTGTTGTCTTGCCCCTGTTTCTGAAGTCTTACAGATATCAAAGACTTCACCCTGCAACCTGACACCAGCACCTTGACTCTGCCTGCTGTGAGTTCTGCTCTGCCAAATGGTGCCAATACAGTCCTGGGCCATTGGAAGCGGGTTTTCAGTGCTGCAACTGAGAAAATCCACACATTGACGATGTTGGGCCAGCCAGAACCGGCGTATTTCCTTCGACACCGACCCATCTCCACTGCTGCACAAACCATGGACATTGCATCACCGTCGGCACGACGCATTGCCTAATGTTTCCAACGCATCTCTGAATATGCGCGGCTCGGCACCAATGCCTCGCTTTGCACTGCATGCATCGCCTACAGCCCAGTGCTTCAATGACGATGCATCACCCCAATGTTCTTCGCATCTTGACTCTTGATACATCTTTGATGTTGAGCAACTTGGAACCGATGCACCGCCCCATCTGCAAGATCGACAGCTACCCATCACCTCCTTTGTTCTGTAGAAATAAAAACCTTCTTAGGGTTCACTGATACATCTGGTCCTTAAAACCAACAAAGAAGAGATTGGCACAGAAGCTGTAATATCAAAAAAACATGTTTTATTAATCTCAGATGAGGGAGATTGCATCTTACGGTACCCGCAGGCCACTGTAGGAGGCATTCTAATGAGTGCAGAGAACAGGGTCCTTATATATGTATTTGTTACATAGTCAGCATAAAATCAAGGGGAGGTCCTAGCACATACAAGCATGCTTATTGACTAATATGGGCATAAAAATTTGCTTGCTCCACAAAGTGGGAGGGGAGACTAAACTGCTTACATGAGTAAGAATAGCTTGACAGTTGTATACTAGGAGCAGGTGCATTCTACCAGCTAGGCCTCTCTGAGCATGTGCAAGACTCTGGAAGAGGGAGAAAGCACATGGCGAGCACATGGCTAACTAAAATGGCTGCCAAGTACAAAATGGCTTTCAGCTCATGCTAACAGCGATTCCTGCAATCTTTAACAGACGATCCTTTTAGCATGAGCTAAAGACATTACCATGATCTAGTAGAGACATAGAAAATATTTTGCACATTTTCTTCTCATAAATTCATCAACATCCTATGCTAGGTGGGCATTTACATTCTAAACATTTCATTAAGCAGGTATATACAAGGTATAAGCAGGAGTACAAAGTGAACAGAGCATTGGGTCATACAGGTAGCAAGAGAGAATAATGACTATTATCTCAAACAGAAATCTCAATATTTTCCAATCCTAAGCAGAAAGCAAATACCAAAACCATCTAGTCTAATTTTAAGTTTCAGGGCTCTGATGGGGGCTCGTCAAATCAATTTCAAAATAGCCAACAGCACATACCTAATAAAAAACATTTTCAATAGACTTTCTCAGTATTTTATGAGGGCTGAATTATCAATAAATATACTTAAGAAAAGAGTAAAGTAACATGCTCAGATGAACTTTTCTCGTGCAGAATAAACATTACTCTTAAAAAATATTAAAGCAATCAGACATATTATTACAAAAAACAATTGTGGCTCCGGTGGACCAGGAGGACCACACAAGACCATAGGAATTAGGACAAGGAGCCGCAAAGGGCTGCTCCTCCTCAAAAATGGGACGACCAAAGGGGTACATTACTAACAAAAAAGAGTCCTTGGGAAAGTTCAAAAACCAACCAGCCAGAGGGAGTCTTCTCCCTGTGTCCGTTTGAGCCTCACAGGCAGGCTCTTGTTGTTCCCACGGTGGAGCTGCACAACTCGCAACTCAAGAATCACGGAGAAGGAAAAGTCTTTCTTTCAAGATAGGGCAATCACCCCCCCAGGGCAAATACCCTCAATGATCCTGTCCAGTGTCTCAGGCAGTGCACCAGTTTTCTTCACTTTAATCTAACAGGCACCAAGGGCATAGCACCTGTACCCTAAACTCAAGTCCTTCCCTAACTCCTGTATTTGCACCTCTGGCGCACTGCTCTTTTGTTGGGGCACAAATTGTACCCAGTGTACTCGGGCATCTCTTGATCAACAAACAAAGGCGTAGACTTGCATTCACTTTGGGACCAGGATTAAGAGGCCTGAAGCAACCCTTGTTTCAAAGGGGGTCACCTCAAGCAAAAGCCTCCTTGCCGTCCTTGTCGTTCTGTGACTCTCTCAGCTGGGCATCAAAAACTGGATCCACACAAAGATTTCTCCATCCTGATTTGTAACCCCGTCTTTCGCCCAAGACAGTGGCAGGGGTACACACTTCACGTCCCAGTGCTTCCGACTTCACTGAGGTCCTAGTTGCCAGCAACGCCTATGCTGGTTCCTTTCACTTTGGCTTCAAGCTGCAGTGGCGCTGACTCCCAGGCTGGATCTGATGTCCGGGCCCCTCTGGCAATGGTTGTAAGGCAGCAAATATCTATTGGTGGACAGAACAAGAGGTCTTTAGACAAGGCACAGAAATAATCTAACAACAGAGAGGATAGTCTCAGAATACTTCCTTAGTCTTGGGGCGCCCCATACATTAGCAAGGCACCCAAGAGCCACTTCATCTATCTGAGAGTAGAAAACCCTGGACCTATTGGCAAGTATAAAAGGAACGTTTTGGTGAACTGACAAGAGTAATACATCACCCAATCCCAAGCAGCCAAGGAAGTCTGTGTTCATTTACTAAATTCTGAGGAAAAGAGAAAAACAATACAGACATACTCCAAATACTAACATTGGTGTATTCCTATATTACTAATCTGAAGAACCCTCCAGAAAAAGGAAATGTTCTACACTTTTACTCATAGATTTTACATTACTTGTACAGGACTGCAGACACTTGTAAAATAATTTCTCTTACATGTTATGCTTAGGACCATGCTCTCATGTTATAGGTGCAGCAGGAAAATCTAAGACTGCTAATTTAACAGGGATTCTTATTGCAAAAAAACTAAACTTCAACATAGTGGGTACTTTTTCTTCAGCAGAACATGTTATGACAAACAAACTCCTATAAAACAATATTTTCCTTCAAAATGTTTGCTAAGGATCACATGAGCGTCTTTCCTGCATTGTACTTTTCACGATCTGGACTATGCAACATCATTTTCAAAAGGAAAAAAAACCCTATCTCCAGCTCTAATAAGGGCTGTCAGCTTATTTACACAGACTAGCTAATAAAAGACTAGCAATGCCCTTGCAAAACTGTATAGAACATGAGAATAACATAAACAATAATAGTGTTGCCACCTGAGATTTTTGAACAGAAACCGCCGCTATACAATTTTCCTTAAAGATCAAATAAGGGAACATCAATCTGTTCTACTCATTCTTTCATACAGGATGGGCAGTAACATAGCTTATGTGTTTCATCTTTTTATTAATTCTAACAATTTTAAAACAGTATTACAGAATAGCCAATTGTAATTGTAATTGTAAGTAGCATTTATATAGCGCAGCTGTCACCCAACGGGCATCCTGCCCCTGGGATTACCTAAATCACTGTGCAGCTATAAAACTATGAATCATCATGCGCCAATCTCTCAAGGCTATTCTTTTGGAAAGAGCCTGGTTTTTAGCTTTTTCTAAACTGCAGTAAGTCATCAGTCTGTCTGAGTTCACTTGGTAGTTTATTCCATAGCCTTGCGGCTGCATAGCCAAATGATCTACCTCCTAGTCGGGTTTTCTTGACTCGTGGGGTACATACTAGGTGGACTGCCAAGGAACGAAGACTTCTAGCTGTGGAGTACCAAGTAAACATTCTCTGTAATGGTTTAGGCCCCATTTTGTGTGCCGCCTTATGAACAATGCAAAGTGCCTTAACTGTCACATGGCCATTTCCTAGACAGCTTTAGACAGACTAAAAAAAAGTGAGAAAAAGAAGAGAGAAAACATAATTTTGCCTACCCTTAATTTGTAGAGGAGCTAGCCTCCTTCCCCCATTTTGACAGTAGGAAAACCTGAAACAGGTTTTACTTCTGTCAACACTTTCAACCCCTATTTGTAGCAACTAGGCACAAACAAACTTGTAGGAGATATCTTAGAAAGTGGCTATTCTCTGATTCAGTCTAACACAATGCAAATTGAGTTAACTTTAAACCAATTTCTACAGCAATTGTACTAGATTAACATGAGGGCGCATGAATGCAAACTAAAATCCATTTCCTCCTTATCGTAGCCCCTACACAGTATTCTTTAAACTAAAACCATTATTTTATATAAATGGCAGATCAATGTTCAACTGAGGGTTGTCTTCCTTCGTGGCATAGGACTGCGCAAAACGTGTGTTTGCCAAAAATAGGAAGCAAAGCTTCTCTTTCTCTCTTTGCGCTATCATCTCGTCTTTCAAAAAATCTTTCGAAGGTCGAAGTGTTCCAGCAAACATTACCCTTCACCCTGCTAAGTAGCTAAATGCAGAACTCCGACCTTTGACCCGTTCAGCAGCTGCTCATTTTTGCGTGCAAGGCTTGCCATGCGGTTTGTAATGCAAAGCAACTCCGGAGAATCACAGCGAAAAGCAGTCCTATACTTATTTTCATTTATGTACAGTGGTGTGCAATCTAGTAATGCAGAGGCAGCTGTTTATTTTATACTTGCATATACTTTATGGAAGCCTGAGAGCACGTTAAAACTGCCGTGAGTGGTAGAACTGCTTGTAAAATTGTGAATTTAGCTCAATTTCGACTTTGGTGGTAGGGGCACTTAAAAATGAATATCCTACAATATTTTTGCATAATAGGAACCCCCAAAGTGTTCTCTAGATAGCTCAGGAATGGGAAATCAGAAATGCATAAGATATACCCTTATAAAAACAAGTTTTGTACGGCTGGGTAAAGTGACATTTCACATTTAAGTTCCCTTCTTATTGCGGTACAGCACTGCTTAAATTCAACTTTGATGCTAGAAATTCACAGTATGATGATTAGGCTTTATAAAGATGAAAAAACGAATTTTAAGCATTTGTTTTTAACAATATATTTTTTCCCATATAATAATTATTATTTGTTATCAATAAAACCAAACATTTTAATGATGCCACATTGGAAAAGCAAGCTTCATTGTAGCCTATCATATTTAAACACATTCATTCATAACCCTAAGCACAGAAGCCTTACTTGAAACAGGAAAAGTCTGCGCCACTTTTAATGGACAGTTATCATTTAACATCAGAACCATAGATATACTTATGAAAAAAAGGCATTAAGAAAGGAAATCCCTACTTTCAATTTTGTTCTCTGTTATCCAAAATAATGAAACTGGTTTTCTGAAACTTTTAAAATAGGGCAGGCCCTTATACCAGTTTTACACTGACTTAAAATATCGCTGACGCAGCATTCCTGTCTGTGGCCGTGAGCAGGAATAGCCATATGCTATTTATGCAGCTGTTGTTTGTCAGCAGGCGTCGAATTTTCACGCCTTTCTCAGGAAAAAAACCCTTTATTATTTGAAATACCCTGACAGAGTTAAATCCCCATTTGCTGTGTCAAACGGTTTCTTTTTAGTTAGTTAGTTTAAACACAGCTGTCGGAAAGCTTTTTTCTCGGGTGCTGAAAGAAAAGCATGTCACAGTCTATTTAAAAACTGAGGCATTTAAATGCAGTCAAATCTATCTTTCTATAATGTGTATTTAGTTCAGCAACGACCAAATTCACTCATATGATGTGCATGCCTTTTAATGTCTAATACAATGTATTTAAGGAAAAGGCCGTAACATTGTGTATTTAAGTCTATTGATTACAAAACACACAATTTCGTTTTCTTTTCCCTCTGTATGAGGCCTATTTTAATCCTATTGAATACGAATTCTAATTTTATCTTTAGCATTGTGGCAATTTGCACACATGTATAGTGTCTTACTCTGTCAATTTAATAGTAACATGCAGCTGTTTAGCATATGTTACATAATTTATTTCTGGATTATTATTTAATATGTAAGTAACTAAATGACATTTTGCATAACAGAATAATGACAGCAAAAAAAACATAAACAAACTCATTGAGCTCATTCAGACAGTTACAGAAGGACACAACACAGCGCGCTTAAAGCTAGCCATTCATACACAGAGTACTCACACAAATATTACCAATGTCAAACCAAAAACCCCACATAGACATTTAAACACACATTTAACCCACAAATCAATACTTAGGACAGCTTACAAAGTGTACGCAAGACCAACCTATTTGTAAATACTAATTGTAAGTCATATTTACAAGAAGAGCTCTCAAAAGTAGCCCAAAAAAACTGTTCCATGGTCAAAAAGCTGAAATACGCCAAATTCGCCAGTTTTGGCTGGTCGAACACTCAAAAAGCGCTCTGCATATCACCACTTATGAATGTTACTAAGTGCGCAGATCCGGATCCGTTTTATGTACATATTTAGTTCCATGGGGTACTTAGTCACCAAGGAAGAAATATCTTTTTACTATACCTAAACCTATTTAGGTATCCCCTCTGAGGGGAGTCAACTGAGTACTTCCTAAATCCATATCGGTACCTCCAAAACAGCAACACTTTCAACAAAGTGTGCTGGTAACAGGCATGCCAAAAATATTATAGCATATATAATATTATACTCCAAGTGACACTTAACACAATCTGTGTCGTTCAAATTTTCAAAGTTAGAAAAAAATCTCCTCATTACCTGCCTATATGAATTGCAATGCATATATAACTTACAAAACAAATTCCAAAATTGGCCAATCATACAAACAAAGCCACAGTAAGTGTTACTAAAACTACCTTACCAATCAAAGGCATCAAACCAACAGCAAGTGCCGCAAAGCGGCTCTTACCAATCAAATGGTGTCCAGGTTCCAACTGCCAAGTTCTGAGTGACCTAACGGTCGTTTTAAAATACTCACGCCAAAGAAGTTCTCAGTCGGGAGCGGCAAACACTTGGAGGATCAGATCAGGAAGACCAGAAATATACTGGGCTGGAAGACAAAACAATCTCCGTGCGCAGGGTACCTCCTCAGTAGATTCCTGTCCTGTACTCCTCAGTAGATTCCTGTCTCCCTTCAAGACCACTCCCTTGGATAGCCGCTGCACCGATGAGTCCCACTTTCGGGCGCCATTTGTAGAAATAAAAACCTTCTTAGGGGTTCACTGATACATCTGGTCCTTAAAACCAACAAAGAAGAGATTGGCACAGAAGCTGTAATATCAAAAAACATGTTTTATTAACCTCAGATGAGGGAGATTGCATCTTACGGTACCCGCAGAGCCACTGTAGGAGGCATTCTAATGAGTGCAGAGAACAGGGTCCTTATATATGTATTTGTTACATAGTCAGCATAAAATCAAGGGGAGGTCCTAGCACATACAAGCATGCTTATTGACTAATATGGGCATACAAAATTTGCTTGCTCCACAAAGTGGGAGGGGAGACTAAACTGCTTACATGAGTAAGAATAGCTTGACAGTTGTATACTAGGAGCAGGTGCATTCTACCAGCTAGGCCTCTCTGAGCATGTGCAAGACTCTGGAAGAGGGAGAAAGCACATGGCGAGCACATGGCTAACTAAAATGGCTGCCAAGTACAAAATGGCTTTCAGCTCATGCTAACAGCGATTCCTGCAATCTTTAACAGTTCCACACATTGCTCTGACGTCAATGCCTCCAAGGTACTGTTCAGCGGGCCAAGGCCGTTTCCTGTATCCGAACTGTGCTCCATCGTGGTCAGCCTGAACCTTTGGATTTGCCCCAGTCAGGTGCGACCAGATAGCCCTGGTGGTGCTTTTTGTTTCTAAGCACTACAAAATAGTTTATTCTTTAAGAATTCATATCTTGACTTCTACTTATTGGATTTTTGTGATTTTGCTCGTGTTTTACTCATAAAAATATTGGTTAATTTTCAAAACTGCTGTGGAGTCCTTTTGTGGTGTTTTCACTGTGTTCCTGTGTGTTGTGTGCACAAATACTTTACATATTGCCTCCTAGTTAGGCTTGACTGCTCTGTGCCTAGCTACCAGTGGGTAGGCACATGTTGATTTAGAGTGTGTTACTGACTTACCCTGACTAGGACTGTTGTTTCTGCTTGGACAGGGTGCATAACTCGGCCAACCAGGAACCAAATTTCTACCACTTGGTAATTGTATACGTTTACTGAAACTATTTTATAAATATCAGCCTATGTCAAGAGTCCTCTCAACTTCTTCACGGGGTTATCAAATAGAACAGCAACCCAGTTTAATATTTGAAACAAATATTCAAGTGAATAGTTAAAACATGTTTTTTCATCCCCAGCACAGCTTCAGGAGAGTTATCTGTAATCCAACTGTTTATTTATCACTTTTATTTAAGACGGAATGGCTCTTTGTGAGGAAATTCGGAATCCATGTAGTGAGGTCCTGGCTGAAGCAACATTGTAGTATGATTGCCTATCAAAGGATGCCACAAGGAGAAGTATACTCAATAATACAAGATGACCTTGTCACTCTGTGACTTCCAAGGGTCTGCTAGTATCGGTCATTTCTGCAGCACATCCTTTATGTGTAAAGCTTAGTTCAAACAGCGGCAGCACTCTGTAATGACTGCCAGGCAGGTGTGCGAGTGAGGGAGATATTAGAGTGAAGTGGATGGGAATTATTATGGTTGGCTGGGAGCAGGAGTGAGGTGGATGCAACAGATTGACATGGAGCTAAGTGAGTGGGATATGTGTGAGGTAAGTGAGTGACATTGATGGTGTTAAAGTGGGTGTGGGCTGAGAAATAGTGAGGTTAAAGAGAGTGGATTGGAGAGGTGCTTGTAAGTGAGAACCAGTGACGTAGCAAGAGCTTCTGCCGCTGCCCCTGAGTTTGCTGCATGCGGTGGCCACGTGTAAGAGCGGAGGGGGGGGGTGCTGCCGATTCCTGTCCTTACTGCCCTGCGATGGCCACAGGTGGGTTGGGGAGGCCGTCGCCAACAAAACCCGTACCAACCCATCGCTCCCCTTTGCTACGCCACTGGTGAGAGCATGGCGGAGATATTTTGGTAAATGTGTGATATGACTGAACTAGGGAGATTTTGAACGAAATAAGAGTGAGGTGGATGTGAGTGAAAATATGAGTTAGGAATAGAGAGGCAGATGAGTGGGAGGATTGAGAGTGGTGTCAGTAACACAACTTTTTAGATATGAAAGTAACTCAAGTCAATACTGGAGGGTGGAGGAGATGGATGTTAGATAATGTGATTGTGAACAACTGTGGATGTTCATAAGTGGCTGAGAGAGTAGCGTATAGATGAAAGAGACCAGGTGGTGGATGTAAGTGTAATGTGGTGAATGAGTCTGGAAGGTGTGGATGGGTGGGGAAAGTGTGAATAGATAAGTTATAATATAGTGAAGATGCATGTGAGTTGAACATACTACAGCATGGCAAATCAAGTAGTAGGAATAGTCTCCCATCCCATTGAACCTGGGTCTGTATCATGAACAGCTATTGTAGTAGAGCTGAACACCAGTTTTTTGCACTTGCACAGACTAAATAGTTTTCACTTACCCCAACATTTATCTGAGTTACTTCAGATTTTCAAACAGCACATCTCAAAAACAGAAAGAGGAATATCCTGTTCACTGTTTCTGTGTTTACACCTCCCATGTTCTACCAGTACTGGTAAATCTGGGAATGCTTCAGAATTAGTTGATGGATGTGTGGGAACACCCAAGCTCCACTTATGGTACATCTCCCTGGCGCAGAGTAACGCAAGGCAGTGACTTGCTCTGCCTTGCATAATTCCAGATTTACCGAGATATGCAGGGTCACGCAAGGTGACCTAGCCTGGATTGGTGAATCTCATATAGGTTTTGCATCGCCATTGCGTTACCTTGCGCTCCGCAAGGGTGATGCAAAACCCTTGATAAATATGCCCCTAGGATTGGAGTTTGAGAGCAGTCAAAGCTTCTGACTGGAATCCCCATGCTTTTTTTGAAAGAAAGAGAACATCTTTCAGTAAAAGAGAAGTTATTTTTTCAAGACAGGAGGAAATCTTCCATAACATCTTTCGATACCATGCATTACACACGTTCCATTTCACATAGACTCGACCTTGTACATGTTTTTGACCAGCCCTTTTGACGCCTGTCTGCACCTGATATTGGCTTTGAGACCAGATAAAGGAGTCTCTTAAATTCCTCTTAGACCTTAAGGCACTCGAGGACAACAAAATAGCAGACACTGCTAAGGGGAACGCACTTGTACATCGATTTTGATATCCTGGCAAATGCGCTGAAAGTGTCAGTTTGAAAATTCCAAGGAGACATTACTGCTCATTGAGAAGCTGCCTGGAAAAATTAGGGAAAACCAGTGGGAATAGTGTTGTTGACAATCTTTTCCACAGTACCCCCACCTGGTAATTTATGCAAATGTCTGTAATGCCCGGTTACTCACCGGTAATATTCATTACTCCGAGTCCTGGTCTTTCCGTCCCATTCCTTACAAGTGAGCAGCTAGTCTGCTCCACAGAAACCTACCACCTAGCTGAGCTTTTCGCACCTCCCCCAATATGGCGCCACCATCAGGTGACCATAAAGGGTGAAGCGCGGTACCGTAACATCCTGAGAATACCAAAGAAAACCCAGAACGAAAACAGACAATCACCCAAAAAAAAACAAGACAGGGAGGGAGGGAAGGGATCAGGAATGGGACGGGAAGACCACGACTCGGAGTAATGAATATTACCGGTGAGTAACCGGGCATTACCTCCTCGTCCTGTCTTCCCGTCCCATTCCTTACAAGTGAGCCCATACCCAAGCACACGGTGATTGTAAGAAAACAGACCCAAAAAGTGTGATAAACAGGTCCATTTAATGAACAGAAAGCAGTACAAATTACAAACCATGTACAGCAGATAACACATGGGATCCAAAAGCAGCCGAGGCCGCCATCCCCAAATGCAGACGATAATGGGAAACAAACGTATGGGGAGAAGCCCATGTGGCAGCATTACAAATGTCTCGCAAGGAGGCCCCTTTAAACATGGCCCAGGAGGAGGAAACGCCCCTGGTGGGACGACCCTGCACCAAAGACGGGAGAGGACAGCGGGCCGCCTCGTATGCCGAAACCACTTCACCCTTGACCCAACGAGTCAAGGTGGACAAAGACGGACGAAGACCCCGCCCCGACATGCCGTAGGTGACAAACAACGAATCAACCTTACGGAAACCAGAGGTCCGATCCAAGTAAATGCGGAGAGCCCTCAGCACATCCAAAGAATGGAGGACCAACTCCTCCGGGGAGACAGGATCCGGAAAGAAAACAGGGAGAACAATATCCTCCTGACAGTGGAAAGAGGACAACACCTTGGGCAGAAAAAACTGACTGGGACAAAGAAGAACCTTGTCCGCGCAAAAAAGGAGGCGAAGCCATCGGGGCACCAATCTCACCGCCCCTCCGCCCCGAAGTAATGGCCACCAGGAAAAGAACCTTGGCAGAAAGGAATTTGAGGTCCACCGAGACCAAAGGCTCGAAGGGGGACCCGTCAAGGCCTGGAGAACAAGGGGAAGATCCCAGGCAGGCACAGGAGAGTGAGACACAGGACGCTGAATCAAAAGCTCCTCAAAGGCGAGTCACCAAAGGGGCGACAGAGGACACAGAGGAACCCCGAAAAGCAAGAATGGCAGCCCACTGTGCACGTAGGGACGAAACAGCGAGACCCAAGACGAACCCATCCCGTAAAAGTCCAACACCCTCACAGCCTCACAGGAGGAAGAAGAGAGACCCTTCCCAAGACACCAGGAAGAGAAATTCTTCCAATGACGGTCATAGGACTTCAAGGTGGAAGGGCGCCGAGACAACTGGAGGCACTGGGCAACCTCAACCGAGCAACCCTGACCCAACAAACTCAACCTTTCAAGTGCCAAACCCCCAGCCGGAGGCGGCGCAGGGAGGCAACCCTGAGAAGAGGAGCCCGCAGAGGGGAGGGACACAGGGGAAACCTCCAATGGGGGCACACAGACAAGGTCAGAAGCAGGGGAAACCAAGATTGACGAGACCATTCCGGTACCACCAGAAGAACCTCTGCATGGTCCAACCAAATCTTCCGGAGGACCCGCGGAATCAGAGCAAACGGAGGGAAGGCAAACAGAAGACCCAGCGACCAAGGGACGGAGAAAGCGTTCATCGCCCATGCCAGTCTGGAGGGCACCAGGCTGCAAAACCGAGGAAGGAGCGCAGAATCCTCCGAGGCAAAAAGATCCAACCACGGACGGCAGAACCAGAGGACAATCAGATCGAACAGATCCGGGGACAGACACATAGTCACCGAGGAGGGGAACACCCTGCTCAAAGAGTCCGCAGGCCCATTCTCCGTCCCCGGAAGATAGACCGCCGTCAGAGACAAGAGGTTCTGCTCCGCCCACAGACCGATCACCCTGGACAGGAGAAACAGAGACCGGCACATGCCCCCTTGACGGTTGACATAAGCCCGGACAACTTGGTTGTCGGTCTGCACCGAGACCGCACGGCCCAGAAGGAGAGGAGCAAACCACAGAAGAGCCAACCAGACAGCCCTCAACTCCTTCCAGTTCAAGGACTGGAGAGACTCGAAACAGGACCACCGACCCTGAGCCTTGGAGGCACCCAACACAGCCCCCCAACCCACCGCACTGGCATCCATGGACAACACAACCACATGCAGAGGAGGAAGAAGATCGAACCCCCGGGAGAGAGACTGAGGGGACAACCACCACTGGAGATCCACCCGAATCCCAGGAGAGACGGGAATCGAGGCCTCGTAGTCCAGGGAGGCAGGATCCCAGTGCGACAGGACATGATGCAAGAGGGGATACAAATGCAGCCTGGCCCAAGGGAGGAGATGCAACGTGGACGCCATCTCCCCATGACTTCTGAACCAGAGACGGGCGGACACCTGAGACTGGGACAGAACCCACGAAAGGTGACGAAACAAAGTCAATTGGCGCTCCTGGGAGAGGAACACCATTCCGAGATCCATGCGGAAGAGAGCCCCCAGGAACTTCAGTGTCTGGGAGGGCACCAGGGAGGACTTCCGGTGATTGATGAGGAACCCAAAGGACCCCAGCAGATGACACACCTGGTCCACATCCGACAGAGCCTGAGAAAAAGAAGGAGAAACAATCAACCAATCATCGAGATAGGGAAAAACCTGCAAACAACAGAAATGAAGAATACCCACCAGAGGGGCCAAGAGTTTCGTGAAAACTCTTGGCGCCAATGAAAGGCCGAATGGCAGCACCCTGAATTGGAAGTGCCGGGAACCCACAGCAAACCGGAGAAACTTCTGATCCTGCGCACAGATCGGGACGTGTAGATAAGCATCCATCAGATCCAGGGATGCCAGGAAGCTCCCAGGAAGCACCAGATGCAGGATGGACAACAGAGTCACCATTTTGAAGGGACGACGAGGGATGAAGCGATTGACACGTTTCAGATCCAAGACAGGACGCAGATCCGAAGTATCCTTCTTGGAGACCAGAAAAAGGATCGAATAACAACCCTCGCCCCTTTCCAGGGCAGGAACCTCCACAATAGCCGCCTTCTCCAACAGAAGGCGCACCCCTTCTAGCAAGTCCGCACGACGCAGAGGCACACGGGGCAGTGGAGTCACCAGGAAGAACGGAGGAGGAGAGGAGAATTCGATTCGATAACCCTCCGACACGGTCTGAATCGCCCAGGCATCCGGAACTGACAACCACTGATGCAGGAAATAGTGAAGGCGACCCCCAACCGGCAAAGGCAGACAGTCATTGCGAAGAGGAAGAAGCGGTGGCAGCAACACCGGCAGGGGCCCGGGGCTTGGCACCTCCAGGGGCCCCCCGGCCACGACCCCTGCCACGAAAGGGCTGCGACGCACCCCGAGCCGAAGGCCCAAAGGCACACTGGTAGCCAAAACCACGTCCCCGAGTAGGAGGGCGGACCGGAGCCACCAGTTTGCGATTCTCCACCGACTGTTTCACCATCTCCTCCAGCTGAGGACCGAACACCTTGGAACCCACAAAGGGCAGCTTAAGCAGGACCGCCTTCTGAGAAGACTCAGCCTTCCAGGAACGCATCCAGATATGACGCCGTGCAGCAATCGAAGCACCAGAAGCAGCCGCAGCGGCGCTCAAATTGTCAAATGAAAGATCAGACAAGTAACGCACTTGCAACTCCATGAGGGCCAAAGAGAGGTAGCATCCTCCCTTCCTGCAAAAGAGAGGACAGGGCCTGAAAATCCTTGAGGAGGGACTGGACCATGTAATTCGAATAGGCCGTCGCCCTGACAGAAAAATTAGAAGCAGCATAAGAACGCTTCACCGCCCCTCAACACGCTTATCCACAGCGTCCGAAGGAAGGGCGTCATCTGACAGGACCAGACCATGAGAGGAAAGCCCTGCCATTAAATTGTCAACCTTGACAGCCTGAGGAAACTCCGCAGCAAAACCCTCCAAAGGATAACGCTTGGACAAAAAGCGCGGGAAAGCAGACTTATCCACTTCCTTCCACTCATGATCCAGCACCTTGCGCACAGCACCATGCAACGGGAAGGATTCAGGAGTCGGCTGGTGATACTGCGTAAAGAAGTCATCCTCCAGGACATCCGACACAGGAGGAGAGAACCCCAAATTATCACGGACATGGGCAAACAAATCAGAGAGCTCAGCACCCTGAACAAAGCGCCCACGAACACACTCCTCATCATCCGGACCCAAATCGCCATCAGGAGCACCCTGCGGATCCACAGACCCACGAGGAACCTTGGCAGGAGGCCCAGCAGACTGCTGAGCCTGAAAAGCAGCAGCCACAGCCTCATTGATCAAGAGGCGCAGGGCATCCAGAGGAGGAGTGGAGGAAGAGGCACCTGAAGCCATGCCGCCAAAAACACCAGCACCAAAGAGAACAGGCACTCAGAAGGACGGGTGCCAGCAAAAAAAGACCCCATTAAATACAATGGAAGTCCCGAGGGCCCGAGCTCACGCGGGACCAGAAAAAAAGGGGGCGAGCGCTAGAAAAGGCAGCCGTCCGCCCCAAAATCGCCCCAGGCGGCCCGAAACAAGACGGACCACACGCGCTGCCAGAAATCACCGCCGCAAACCCCCGCCCGCTAAAGCAGGGTGCCGCGGGCTCGGCAAAAACGGAAAACGGCCGCTAAAGCAGGCCGGCCCAGAAGCAGGTGAGCGCAACATGAAAAACGGCCGCTAAAGCGAACCACGACATGACAGAGGCACAATATACAAAAAAAAGGGCGGCCGCTACAGCAGGCCGCCGAACATAAGAAAAAAAGGGAAGGGAAAACTTACCCCGTCCGCTCAGCCAGGCACGAAGACACTGCGTGCAGAAAAAAAAAGAACAGGATATTACGGTACCGCGCTTCCCCCTTTATGGTCACCTGATGGTGGCGCCATATTGGGGGAGGTGCGAAAAGCTCAGCTAGGTGGTAGGTTTCTGTGGAGCAGACTAGCTGCTCACTTGTAAGGAATGGGACGGGAAGACAGGACGAGGAGGTAATGCTGTAGAGCAAAAATTAAATGGCAGCACAGCCAACTTTCCTTAGTATATCCAGACTGCCATTGCCTAACTCAGAGGCTGAGTCCTCTGATTCTTTTCAGGGGCCAACATGATTTCTAGATTTCTTTTACTAGAACAAGTTTAAAGGGCTGCTTGTCACTTTTATAATGTGATATGTATCATATAACAGCTGTAGTACGTTCCCATAACATGCACCATAAACTAAACTGATAAATAAAAGAAGCTATTCAGACAGGCATCTCGATAGTATACCATGAGAAGCATTGGCAAAGTCGATGGGTTCAGCTTGACAGCAGGCAATGTTTTTTAATACTATATTATATACTATATTACTATGAATGTAATAAAAGGTTCAAAAAAGTGCAGTGATGCAAAGGTGGTGGTCATATATTTGATAATAACAAGTGAAAGATGACTTATTGCAAAAAAAGAGCATAAAATGAAAGTAGAGATTGGTCTACCAGTCCTGCAACTGAAGGTGATCTCTTTTTCGGTGTATGTTAGAGTGACAACCTGACTCTATGGGGCAGATTTACAAGCCCCTTGCGACACTTTTGCTCCGCCGATACGCCACTTTTGTGACGCAGCGGCGGCGCAAACAATGCGGCCAATTTACAATGTGACGCATCTAGGGAGATGCGTCACCTTGTAAAGCCCTTCGTCACATTATACCGGCGTCAGGTATAATATATGCAGGGTGGGCGTTCCCACGCAGGAAAGCCTCGTAGAAGTGATGCAGTGAAATCTACAAGATTTCACTGTGCCACTTTTAGGACGGCACTGCGTCAAAAGCCTACGCCTGCTTGGAACAGGCGTAAGGAGTGATGCAGTGTATTGGGAATAGGCCTCCCTGTGCATTGCTGGAGTTGCGTTGTGCTTGCGACACAATTCCAGCAATGCGTGACTTTTGCGCCAACAGATGCGTCAGAATTTCTGACGCATCTGTCAATCCGTGCGCCAGGGTGTGCCGCATTGTAAATATGGCGCACCCATGGTGGCGCAAAGGTTTCGCATAGAGGCGCAGGGAAACTGACGCATCTGTACAGATGCGTCCGTTTCCTGTAAATCTTCCCCTCTGTCATTACGGACACTGCTTCCAGTTCTAACATATCACCTACATATCCCTTACATATCATTGCATTCAGATGGGTTAGTCTAATTAGTTCAATGGAAGCAACCCAAGACTACAACACTTTGCCACATAAAAGACCCAGAATTGGAAGCTGTATCCGTAATGCCATGGAGCAAGGTGGTGATTGTTCCCTCTTAGCAAATCGGAGTCTGGGTATTCCCTGCTTGACATACTAGTATTGTATGTAAATGGAAAATGTCAGTAGAGAACCGCTTGTAAAAATAAAACAAACGGCATGAGGTGGTCGCCTTAGTGTATCTGCACATGTGCACAAGCAAAATGCCCTTATTCACAGTGAAGAGAATCAATTACCGAAGAGGGCAGACCCATTGCTTCATGTTGTATACTATGGTGGGTAGAGGTAAATTTGAATAACACTTGAATACACGAATAGATAAAGAGGGCTGACCAAATACTCCTGGATGTGTGTATGTATATTTATATCAAAAGAACTTCCCCACACAGGAAAGAGATGCACTCTCAGACTGGGCAAGTATGCTATTTTCTTATATCAGCCACTGCAGCTCTCCTAATCCTGACACGTTTTGGTCGGTACAACCTCGTTCACAGGTGACAGCAATATCAATTGCCTGGATGGCAGCCACAGTTCCATTACTAATTATATAGAGCCCACCCCCTTTGGGCTCCCTTGTGGGGACTGCAAGCATCACAGTTCAATTCATTAAAGCCCCAGTGGGCAAATCATATTTTAAAAGTCAATGCCGCAGAACATTCCAGGGCCAATAAATTGCACATATTGCAGCCAGTTGAACACATAGCAGTTTGATATCCAAAAGGCTGCCGGGACCCATACCACAGGAAATCTTCGGTGGCACCTGCAACCTTTACTGCTTTACAGAAATCCTCCAAGACAGCCCTGAAGGGAAATCAAGGCACCTAGGTGGTGGTGCGAACTTTGCGGCAGGACTATGCTGCTATACATCAAATGAAGTTCCCTGCACAGGAAAGAGACGCACTCTCAAACTGGTCAAATGTTCTTTTTTTTCTTATATCAGCCACTGCAGCTCTCCTAATCCTGACGCTTTTCGGTCTGTATGACCTTGTTCACAGGTGAGAGCAATATCAATTGCCTGGATGGCAGCCGCAGTTCCATTACTAATTATATATACCCCCTTTGGGCTCCTTTGTGGAGACTGCAATGCCTACTGGAACATGTAGTAAAGCCACACAGTTCAATTCATTAAAGCCCCAGTGGGCAAATCATATTTTAAAAGTCAATGCTGCATTGATTCATTTGAGATGTCATCAGTGATGTCACTGACCATGTCATGAGTGATGTAATATGTGAGGTCGTAAGAAGTGCAGGAGTGTGTTGTGGGGGTGTAAGTTATAGTTGCCTCAATGGCCTCATGGCTTTTCTATGTGCTATTGTGAGGACATTAGAAAATCAAAGCAGACCACATTGTTCAGGGATACAGACAATTGCTAATATAGTAGTAGCCATATTGGAGTGTCATACAAGGCATTTAAACATAAGCAGTACGAGGTTAATTTGCATGAAACATTAACATTCTCACCATTATTGATGGAATAAGTGTCCCACTGGGATGAAATTATATTCCCTTGACATCCAACGATGCCAAACTCTTATTGCAATAGTATATAGATATTGGAGTGCGCAGATCAAGAAGATTTTCCACAAATATACACTTCAAAATAAATATCAAAGGCCAACAAACTGTCAGTGAATAACCGTGCAATAAATGCCGTGTCTGATGAACACAATTCCTCTGAGAGTGTGGCATATGTAAGCTCCATCTTGGCATGGTGGGATGGGTGTGGAAAGAGGCAACAGAGTAATGCCGTTGTCATACTCTACAACTATGCAAATTGATAATTACGTTTGTGGGCGGTGGGGGAGGACCTTGCCTGGCTCCAATATGGCCACAGAATAGTGAAGCTCCGGTAACCCCTGACACCTAATGTACCACATAGACACTAGTGCCCTGCTACATACCTGCAAAGCAATGGGCCGACCTGCCGTACAAAAAATGAGGCTCGTCTGGAAGTGGTGGGACCGCGGAGAGACCGACAATGTGCGACAGGCCCCCGAGTGGCAACAGCGGCCTAGACATACTCACGCAGCGTGTCTGCCAAGCACTGTGTCGCAGTTTCGGTGCAGTGCATCGTGAGCAGAGGTCCAGCTACAGCTGTGACGGTGAGATGTGGGTTCACTGGCATCAGAATAATAACAGAGCGTCTGGTGTGGTGAGAGAAGACGCACAGGAAGTGTGGGGAGGGCACTCCCGAACAGTGACACCTGTCTGGGCTGCGGGCGCACTGAGGCCGTCCTCAGCACAGAGTGACAGGGTGCCCGGCCTGTCACGGAAGGCAGGTAGCCCAGCCTGGAAGATAAGAGAGCGCGATCCGGGTGGCAGTACAGAACACCGACTGGGGCTAGGCCCCGATAGAAAGCAGAGGCCCTGGGGTGCGAAGCGGGGGCAGCCGGCAGTGAGGCTCGGCACTTAAGAGATAGCATCTTCCCCTCATGGGAGCAGCCTTGGTGGGGCCTGCAGAGGCCCTGCGGCATTCCGGTCACCCGAACCACGCTGTCCCTTGGAAGGGAAGTAAATGTGGGTGAACTTGATAACACCAGAGCCCTCACATTACAGTTACTTAAAATACCTCAGAGACAAACCCAAGAACGGCCCGTGGGTGCTCACATGTAGCAGGCATACGGGACGCATGTGGGTGAGGCCTTGTTGATATCAGGCAGAGTGAGGTGGCGGACTGAACTCTGATTGTGGGAGTTCCCTGGGCCCTGGATCTTCGACTCCAGATAAACCTTTCATCTCTTTGTGACCGGGATCTGCAGCAACCATTTCAACACGCAGAGTACCTACCATAATATATGGGTGAGCCCCCCCCACCCAGCCCCCAGGGGACTGTGGGAGGGCTCTGAACAGTCCTTCAACAGTTTCAAGACCAAGGGCACCCTGCATTATGCTAGCTGCTACTGAATAGTCAGGACTTAACATGGGCAAGTTGGACAACTTACAGCCCAAACTCCAATTCGAGTCCCGCAAGACCCCTAGACCAAAGGAGGCGAACAAGAATGCCACGGAATCTGGGTCAGAGACTACTGATCCCGCGGCAGACACAGAGCTGGAACAGATACTGACAGCTATGCAATGGAGCCTGACGAAAATCGATGGAAAGATTGATGTGCTCACGTTTAGAATGGACAGGATGACCGAGCAGCTGGATAAACATACTTAGAGTCTAAACACAGTGGAGAGGAGAATGTTGGATGCGGAAGATGTGTTAGCCATGGAATCAACAAAGCATACGAAGGTGGACAAGCTACTCTACATGCTAGAGGTAAAGGCAGAGGATTTAGAAGCAAGATCTAGGAGGAATAACATACGGATAGTGGAAGTCGCAGAGTCCACCAATATAGAAAACATGGAACAATACATGCAGAACCTCCTAACCATGCTGCTAGGGAGAGACACTGTCTCAGAGATATTTGTAGTGGAGCGAGCCCACCGCTCACCGGTGCCTAGACCGATTCCGGAAGCTACCCCCGCCCCATTATCGCAAGGCTCTTAAATTACAGGGACTGAGACACTGCATTGCACAAAGCACTAGAACTGTAAAGCTTGTGCAATGAGGGCTCTGAGTTGTCCCTAAATTCAGACATTACACAACAAGTCCAAGAGGCACAAAGGTTATTTGTTCCCACCACTAGGAAACTTTGCAAACTCCAATTGGAATACAGTATGTTGTACCCCGCTATGCTGCGGGTAATGTTGGAAGGAAAGGCACATTAATTCACGGATCCAAAGCAGGCATTACACTTCCTCAAACAAAAGGAAGGAATCAATGGCAGGCGAAGATCCCCCAGCCATGCTTCAAATGAGGAAGATGGCACACACGACATGGAGGAACAGTAGAAGGACGCCAGACGCTCTGGATGTATTTGGGACTTGTGGAGCCGAGGCGAGAAAATTCTGTCACTGGAGCTTCAGACCATACGTGGATAGAATGCCTATCATGTTTTGGTGTTGTACCGCCTCTAGAGGACTAACACAAAACTGGGACTCAGGGAGTGTTGAAGTGCCACTTCCTTTCGAGGACCATGACTGCACACTGTTTGTAAGATAGTTGTCACTGTAGCGGCCCCCAGGTGGATATGTGGAACTTAAGGTGATAGGATACATAGGGCCTGATTCACAGAACTAACTTACGTCAAAAACGTAAAGTTAGTACTTTTTGGTATTCACAGAATACACGTACTCATTTTGGTATTCACAGAAGGCACTTACTCATTTCGGTATTCACAGAAGTTAGTAGTCCTAACTTTAGGACTCCTAAATGCCTTCTGTGAATACCGAAAGTCTTAAAGTTAGGATTTTTCTCAGTTTAGGAGTAGTTATGCCACCTAGCTATGCCACTGCGGGGGCCACTTTAGCGGCCCTGATACACCCTAGACGAGAGGCAGGGGGATTGTAGAACCACAAGACGAGGAGGGGCAAATGATATATGACACAGACCACATAGTGGGCAGATTTCACAGATACTATGCTGAGCTGTATCGCATACTTATTACACCAGATGAAAGGGCTACCGCTGACTTTTTGGAATACATAGCTTTGACATGGCTTACTACGGAACATAGAAGACACTTGATGGCACCGTTCCGCCCTGTGGAGACATGTGCTGCACTTGCCAACATGCAATCTGAAAAGGCGCCGGGTGGGGATGGGCTCACAGTGGCTTTTAATAAGGTTTACCAAGACCTACTTATACCACGTGTGGTTGCATTATATGAAGAAATGGTGCAGACTGGTGTGACGCCCCTCTCGTTGTGAGAGGCCATGAATGTTACTCTCTTAAAGCCGGGAAAACAACCCAATGATTGCTCTTCATACAGGCCCCTTTCCCTGTTAAATGTTAACACTAAACTGTACGCTTAGGTATTGGCAAACAGTTTGGCACCATTGATGCCGGGAGTGATACGTCCAGAACAAGCTGTATTTGTGCCCGGTCATAGCATCACCTATAATCTCCACACACTTTTGGAGCCATACAGTAAATAGACGCAGAGGTGAGGGCAGCTGCTGTTTTCTTAGACGCTGAAAAAGCATTTGATTCTGTTGAATGGGTATTCATGCAAGCCATCCTCCACAGAATAGGAGTGGGTGAGGTGTTCCTGCGCTTGATCGAGGTTTTGTATACAGCGTGGGTAGTTCGAGTCTGAGTGGGAAACACTATCACATCAGTATTCAATATTTCCAGAGGTACCTGACAGGGGTACCCATTATCACCTTTGATTTATGTGATAGTGGCAGGCCGCTGGTGTGTGCTCTACGTGAATACCACAGGCATAAAGGGATGCACTTCCCAGGTTGCAATCTTATAATCTTGGCATAAACAGATTATACATTGATCTATGTCCAGAGCCCAGAGAGAAACCTCTCTCTTATCCCCAGAGAAGTGGTGCAATTTGGGGGCCTCTCGGGACTCAACATCGATTGGGACAGATCTATAATTTTCCCACTCACCCTGACCATGACACTGGTCACCCTAGAATTCCCACTGCACTGGACAACGATTCAGTCCGGTATCTGGGAATACAAATTCACACCAACCCCACTACAGTCCTGTTTGATAATTACGGAAAAGCAACAAAAAAATTAGAAGAGGATGTCGACCGCTGGATTAAACTGCCACTGTCACTAATGGTCCGATTTGCCATCATGAAGACGGTGGTCCTCCCCAGATTTTTATTCTTGTTTCAAAATATACCAATGCTACTACCGCGTTTTGTATGTGTCACACTGCGATCCCTGATGATCACGCTGGCCTGGGCTAGAAAACAGCAGAGGGTGAATTGGGGAGAGGATGTCCTGGGGTTAACGGCTAGGGCGGTCGACCTCGAAGCTGGGGAGCTGGGTTCGAGTCCCGGCAGGGACGCTCAACATCCTGTGATTCTGGGCAAATCACTTAATCTCCACGTGCCTAACAAAAAATGAATGTGTTTGTCTGTAACACAACTGGTGCTCATGTAAAGTGCTCTGATACCTACGGGTCTAGTTCGCCATATATGAAACTCTCCCCAAAAAATAAAATAAAAAGGGAAATCCTCACCTTGCCGTACGATATGAGAGGCCTCAATGCACTGGATTTAGAGCTATATTACACATGCAGCACAGAGTACTTTTGCGTATTATTGGCTACACGGCCTGCACAACTTACCACATTTATATATAGAAAGAGATGCAGCGGATCCTCATATGCTCCCCAAGACATTATTTTGTGCCCCACATAGGCGTTATGGTGTATTTGACCCTTTGAACAGCTCGATGTATGTCTGGTGGAACCTACTGGAAAGACAAGCAGACTCTGTACTGTATTTCCCACATACATCAGTGGAGTGGTGTTCCTGGTTCCAGGTCGGCAGGAAAAGAGTGTGGCAAAGGCATTAGGAACACTAGGGATCATCAAAATGGGAGATCTATTTTAAGAAGGGGTGGTACAAGGCTGGGAAACATTTCAAGACAGGTCAGAGTCACTGACAGCCCTAATACGATTTCAATATTTCAGAGTCTGACACACATTACGAGACCTCCTGGGTGAGGACATGCAGGAGCCCCCGGACATCCTAGCACTTTCCTCCCTGATACAATCAGACGCCCCCACTAAGTTAGTAACAAAACTTTCGCCTTTGCGGAGGAAACACATAGACCGGGCATGACAAAGGCACGATTGGATGGCAAAAAGATATGGGCAGAGCCATTGATGATGACTGCTGGGGGGACAGCTGCTCCATGACCAAAGATGTATCCCTGAATGGGCGACACAGACTCCTACATTTTAAATATGTCAACCATGTATACCATACACCAGAGAGGCTATTCGAGTATCGGTTACAAGACACAGAGGAATATCAAACTCACCCGGAGCGTGAGGCTGGGTTTTTTATATGTTGCATGTTATTGCCCGAGTATAAATGAGTTCTGAAGGGCGGTCATTCGGGAGCTAGAGGCTATCGTAAGCTCTACCTTGGAGATGGACCCGTTATTGGCCCTGCTAGGATACGACAAAGGAGTAGATAGAGAAGACAGGAGATTAGTAGCTATAGGTTTACTGCTGGCTGAATGCCGAGTGGCGATGCGGTAGGCCAGGGATCCAGTCCCCCCTAGCGGACTGGCATACCAATATGGCATATTACAGCACACAGTCAGATGTATACAATGAACTATTCACCCCTAAGAGCCACCCCAAGTATATTTGGAGTCCATACCAAACATACTTAGTGGTTAAGGAAACAGGGGAACCAGAGGGGGGGGAAACAGGGGCATGGTGAGAGACCGATCACATACTGAGTAGGACTAGACAAGGCTTTCGGGGAACACAAAGAGCAGTAGACACTGGGGGTCTGTAGGACGGATGAGACTGCTACTGCCTGAATCGGATTATACAGATATGACATGAAGGTGTGTGTACAGAAACCATAATGCATGTGAAATCCTGGCTGAGGGCATTGTGTTAGATGCTAGTGAGAAACATTGGATAGATATTTCCACTATCAATGTACTGAATCAGGAATTGGTGAATGATTCTGAGAATATATATATATGTGTTCATACTGTACCCAGTCATCTGATATGTACATCTTATTTCACTAATAAAGATAATAAAAAAATACAAAAATTATGTTTGTGGGTGGTGTAATTGCAACCTGCTCTGGATCCAGGGAAAATTGTAGAGCGTCTCCCAAATTTTGGAATTAGCGCTGTAATTTGTGCATAATGGTGGAGAATCCCAATCCCGTTTGTTACTCGGGCTAAACCACTGTGCTAACCCTTGTAATGTACAGGGAGACCAAATTCAATTTAAATAACAACACATGCCACCCAAGTGGGCAATTGTAGGTGAATATAGTGGACTGTAATGGATGAATGAAAGCAAAACGAAATCAAATTGCTAATGCAGCACTATATAGTCCACAAGTGCAGTATAGCATGTATAATACAACCTGCATGGAAGTTAAGCTTAAAGTATCTCACACCCATTTACGATTATGCCCAAGTGTGCAATAATAAAGTCCCAAAGAAGTAGGTGATCCATTGTGCTTGATTGACCTCTGCCAATTCTAAAAACGTGGAGTGTCCCAATGAAAACAAGACAGGACTGTTAAAACGACGGGTTTAAAATTACACTCAAGAAGCATCAGCAGACAGAAACAATTATCTAAAACACAGGAATCCAAACGTTTTACCTCCCAAGTGAACTGTAAATCCCTCCTCAGAGTTTAATCCCCTTGGAGTCGGAGTATCAAAGTCAATGATTTATCTTGATTCCAATTTTTGTAGTTGGGTTTCTCTCTTGTCCCCTCTGATATGAATCTCAACCAAATCTAGTACTGAAAATTTCAATAAGTCACTATTTTAGTATTATGCTTCTGCAAAAAGTCTGACCACTGGAATTATTTAGCTATATTCTGTATGGCATTCAGATGTTCCAATATTCTTTTCTTGGCCTTGTGATTTGTGCTCCCTATATACAGTTTGTAGCCAGGACAGATTAAGCAATATACACAGTATTGCAATTCAAGGATTTTCTGATCACATTTTTTGGGGGAGTATTAGGAATGTAAACTTCAGAAACATCACAACTGTTTTTACATGCCTTGTATTTTGTGCAACAAACGAAACCACATTTATTTGATAAGTGTTTTTGAGAGTTGAGTTCAGTGATCATGTTGTGGCTAAGACTATCCTTCATAGAGCAACATTTTCTAAATGTAATTTTAGGAGAGGGACCCACATATTTAGTCAAAATCTCATCAGTATTTAGAACATGCCAGGGTTTTTCGAAGATTTTTTTTAACTATGTGTGATTGGTTAGAGTATGTGGTAATGAATCTTACATTTTTGTCTTTCTCATTGACTGGCTTATCAGGATATAGGTGTTTTTCCCTGGACACTTGGTCTACTCTGGTATTGGCCTGTTGGATGGATTTCTGTCTGTAGCCTCTCTCTCTGAATCTATGTTCTATGACTTTTTTCTCGTTCTCAAACATCTCAACTGTACTGCAATTTCTTTTTGCTTATAGGAGCTCCCCAAACAGGATGCTGTAAATCAGGTTAGTGGGATGTGGACTGGTGGCATGCAGTAAACTGTTGCCACCAGTGGTGTTTCAGATTAGTTTGGTTTCTATTCTACCTGTTTGTATCGATATCTGTATATCCAAGAATTTAATCCTGTTCCTGCTAGTTTGGCCTGTGAATTGAGATTGTATACATTGGCTTTTACAGGAGCAACGCTGCCTGCTGCAACTAGCAGCACTTTGGCCACAGAACCTGACTGGGGGGTCAGTGACACTTTAGCTGCATTGACAACCCTTCCAGTCACACTTGAGGGGACCAGAAGCAAGGCCATCCCCTGGTTTCCCAGAGATACTTGATCCAGCCCTTAGCGGGCCTGGGAATGCAGGTTTAACTGCCAGAATCTGAGTGCTCTATAAAGGCTGCGCATGTCATCCCAGAAGCAGCCAGCCCATCAGCTCCTTCTTTCTGAGGCTAAGCAATGTTCTTAACAGTCCCTGAAACAACCCCTAATGACTTTCTATGACAATAACATGGAGATTTCAGCCATTGATACCACCCTGTCCAAAATGGATGCCAAACTGACAGACCTTATGCCAGAGGTAAAATCCATGGAGCTAGAGATGTCTTCCATACATACATGAATGGACAAGGTGGATCATAGAGTGGATGAGGTAAAATACCATTATAATCAACTACTGGACATGGGACGGGATATTGAATTCCTGTATCACAAGGTGACAGCCCTGGAAGACAGATTGCAGAGGTTGTATGACACAACCATATTTTCCACACGTTCCTTAACAACGCGGGCGGAACAACGAATGCGTCTGAAACCAAACATTCCATTTACAATGCAAGTCTTTACAACAACTTGCCTTGGGAGGATGCTGGACTTTGGAATAGTGTAATTTACTATTCCAACTCCAGTCACCGTAATAGTAGGGAAAGCATAGGACTTTAGCTCCTACATTTGGAGTGAGCACAAACCAAGACTTCGAGTGTCCCATCTTCAGCTGGATACGGCATTTGGGGACTTGAGACTACCCCATATTAAATCATATAGACTAGCCGTTCATTTATCGCAACTGGCGGCACACCTGAGTCCTCCACCAGAGGCCATCCTATGAACATGCCTAGAATGACACCTTCTGAACAGTCCTCACCACTCCCTGCCAATGTATCTGATCACATCAAACCACGCAGTGGCCTCAAATCCAATATTAGCAGCAACAGTGGTGTCCAGGAAAGAGGCTCATAATCTCGTGGGTATTCCAACATTGCTGCATCATAAAGAACCAATGTGGCACAACGCAGCTCTCTGCATTGGAGAGACACTATAATTTCGGGCATCCTTGCATGCGAAGAGCTTCAAGTGGGTGGACCTCATGTATGGAAGTGGGAGACTTAAGTTGTTGCCTGTCTTACAGATAGAATTCGGACTTCAGCCTTGTGGACCAGTGGCAATATCGCCAATTAACTCACTGCCTGTGAGCCACATATGGAACGCAGGCCATGGAGTTTCCCGCCCCACCTATTGATCAATACCTAAATGCACTTGGATATTATTAGGGTTTAATCTCGGATTATACGGAGTACTCACTAAATCTTCACACTCGGGTCCAATGTTTAGATTAGCATGGCAAATGCTAGTGGGTGATAATTACTTGCTGGAAGATTGGGTGAGTTTTCTAGTGGATCCGTATAGAACTCTCTGAGAATCCAGACTACAGTTCTTCTACCTCAAAATACGCCATGCCTGGTACTGGCCACCATGTAAACTCAGAAGGGCCAACAATTACCTTCTGACCCCTGCTGGAACTATGATGAGTATCACTGTATCCTACTATATTACTAACACTGGGCGTAGTTCGCATAGTAGCGCTACGCGTAGCTACGCGATGTGCACTTCGCACTACGTGCGCTACGCGTAGCACTACGCGAACTGCGTACTGCGGTAGGAAATGCTGTTCGCAATGATTGCACAGTGCCGGATGCGTGTCCGCACTGTGCAGTCATTGCAAACGGCAGTTTTCTCAACGTGGACTGGTAGTTTCTCATCGCGAGCGGTCGCGAGCATACGCGACCACTTGCAATGAGAAACCTGACCTCCCCGCGTTGAGAATCTCGCCGAGAGGTTTATTTTCCATGCTCGCGATCGGCAACTTGATGTTGCTGATCGCGAACGAGGAAAAAGTCTCGCCGGGATGTCATTTTGCTCGCTCGCGGTAGCCAACTTGACGTTGAGGACCGCCAGCAAGCAAAAAATGCCCGCTACGCATTTTTGCACTGTGCTACGTGCAATTCGCGTAGCGTGTAGTTGCGCAAACTACGCGAGCGTAGCGTAGTTTTCCGCCCAGGCCTATATATTACAAGTATTAAAACTTGACCACTGTGCACAGTAGCACTGCAATGCTGCTTGTCGTGCCGACAATGACTTTTTAAATTCACTCAAATTCACAAACTTTTTAATCTAATCCTGGTATCTTAGCTAAATCATAAACATGATATCAATGCATCTCATAAACAACATGAATAAACGTTATTCACATACAACAAATGAAATTGTAACAAGAAAGAATTTTAATCTGTTATGGTCACAGAAGCTTCGTTCGGTACAGATGATGCATAGATGTAGCATGCCCAATGCATTTCGGGCCACCTGGCCCTTCTTCAGGGGCTTCAATCTATAAATAACAAAAATACAAATTCTTCTCAAATATGTATGCAATGCGCAGGAAAAATAACTTATGTTGTAGACACACACCCATAAGTGTCAATGGTACACAGTGTAGTTGCTCACCAAAAGTCATTTACAAGAACAGAAATGAAATAGTAGATGAGAATAAACTGAAGAAAAGAAAAATGTGGGTCAAGCAGTGTGGGGTGGTAATGGAAAATGAAGATCACCAGGCTTCCCTTGCTGTCATGCTGATTTTCGCTGAATCACACGCGTAGTGACTATGTGCACCTTTATACGTGGAAGTAAAACCATGCAACTATCAAAAAAACCAACCAAACAACAACAATTCCTGCAAACTTACTGAAAGTCACGCTTCCACGTCTCACTAGAAAAGATGGTAAATAACTTGTCAAGGTGCACTAGTGAGTTAATCATAAAGTAATGCTCTATGTAACGAATCCAATAAAATACACTGACCTGCTTAATGAAAAGATTGTACTGCCTCTATGGAACCAGTCCAAGTGAAAACGCTTACTCTGCAAGGGTAAACAGCACATAGCTTACACTCTGCCTTTCAACAAAATCGATATAAAAAAGTACACTACAAGCGACTCAACACACAGTACTGTGCTCACCTTTCGTGAAACGGCGGGTTTCGGACACAATGCTAACTTCCTCAAACGCGATGAAAATGATCACTGCGACGCTGAGATTCAAATGGAGCCGCCTTCCACCAAAATAGACAACGGACTACGCCGATAATGCAACACTCGATGTTCTAATAAAACTAGGCGCCATAATGGAAAATTCACTGTGAAAAAGACTAACTTCTAAACACCATCACCGATGCAAAAGCGGGGTCATTAAATTCATTACACATACTGTCCACTGTAGCACGCTGAATCAGTTTGATTCATGGTGTTCATAATAGGATATAACAATCAAGCAATAGGGAGTGCTCCACCTTCTCACCACAGTTTGTATCACTGTAACCTAATCACATCCTCTGGTCATGTCCAATGCTCACTGGTTACTGGAAAGATGTCTTGTCCCATCTTTGCCCATCATAGCCCCTTCCCGTATCCCCCATCTCCCAGCTTGCCCCCCTACATTATATGTCTGGCCTACCTGATCTGATGACACACAAGCACAAATGGATAATAACTTCCTTTTCCGTGGCCAAACTATGCATCCTCCTACACTGGAAACAGCCCATCACACCCACATGCTATGGCTAGCCATGAGTACACTACATACACATTAAATGACAGATTGGATGCCTTTACTGGTGTGCGGGAGCCTTTTCTGATGACAGATGAGACTGCCTCATTATGAGGCCATGTGCATTTCATTCCGCTTTCTGGATATGGAGAGCTGTCCCTTGACTTCATTTTCAATGTTTTCGTGATTTTGAACAACCTTCTGATGTATGACTCTACTCTATCCCTAGTCTTGCTCACCAGTATCTACCCTACCCCACTTGGACTCACTCCCCCTTCTCCTGCTACTCTCTTCTACTTATTCAACATGGTGGTACCCCAATATTGTCTCAAAATAAAAAGGTCTGCTGTTCCTCAAGGGGATAAAGGAAAAAGGGGAGTAGGTCAGAGAAAATTAGCCACTACAAGGGGACTAGTTCCTTTTTGGAAATGGGGCCCTCACACACCTTTGCAGGTGTCATGCTTCATCATCGGGCTTGCTCCTCGTGGTGCGGGATCTGCAATGCCTGATGGGCACCCTCAAGGGGGCTCATTTTCGGGGATATTTTTCCAAAGCTGTGATGTGAAGTGCAAATTAAGGGCCCTTTGTGTAGATTGAGAAAACGTAGGTGTTGATGTAGTGATTAGTGACTTAAAAAAAGGATAGGCAAGTTTCAAATCAAATTTTAATCCAGGAGTATGCCTGACTTATTGAAAAGGTGATGTCACCAGTGGGGACAATGATCCCTGGTGACTTATAAGGTCAACATGTTTCAAGCGGTCACTTAGTCAAGATGTGATCTAGGGCAACTCTTCAGGACCGTAAAATTTTTAACTAATCTACACAGTGTCTGGGACCAAGGACGCAACAAGTAGAGGCCAAACACTAAATACCCTATAAGTGTACCTGAAGAATGTAAAATCACTGACCTGGGGAAGGAAGACAAGAAATCATAAAATAGCGCCATACAGAGCAGTCTTGTATAATACTTGTAGAGGCATGCAATACTAACATGAGGGAATTCGTGATTTGTAACAAGTAGTGATAGGAACCAAGTTAGACAAACATGTGACACATACATAAAAACATATAGCTAGTGGTTTTATACACTGTGGTCAAAAGAGGGAAAACACTCACCCAATGAAGGTGATGTCATCACCTCCTCAAGAGGAACACTGAAGAAAAAAAGAAAAAAAAATGCAGGCTAATGGGAAGTAAAATTTAAATGTAAATTTTGTAAGTGAGCGCAGGGGAAAGAATAATAACCTCTGTTCACATAGTGGAAAGCCAAAGATCCGATACTCAGGTAATCCATTGGAGAACTTCACCCCCACACCAGGTACAGACAAGGAGTCAGACAGGGAAGAAAAAATAGTTGTCGAAGAGAACCCTGAATGACACAGAGACCAAGGTACTCAAGAAGGGCCTTGGCTTCGTCCCCACACCTAGGACAGATAAATTCCAGGATAACTACAAACTCCAAAATTTCTTCTGGAAAATAAGGTTGAGGGCATTCTTCCAGGACAAACCTGCACTTCAAAAAACCAAGTCGGGGATACGCAACCCTTCTAGGTTCACCCCCACTACCAATATGACTCCCATAGAGATACTGACCTTTGAACAGGTGGTTCTAAAGGAAATAACGCTGGTTAAAAGTGTTCCCACCTCTAGAATCTTTCCAGCTCTGAGTTGGCAGAGATTAGGGGCCATATGTAGGTAATTTCTATTTACCAATTCCTAAATACCGAATTTTACCGATTCAGTATTTAAGAATCGGTAAATAGAATGTAGGTAAACATTCGGTAAATTTTACCGATTCGGTAATATTCGTTATTACCTATTCGGTATTTACCGAATCGGTAATAAGGAATACCTTCCCATTCATTCCTATGGGCCTGGAGGCCCATAGGAATGAATGGGAAGCCATTCACTATTACCGATTCGGTAAATACCGAATCGGTAATAGGGGAGCATATTCAAGGGTGGCAGGGTGTCAAATTGACACCCTGTTGCACCCCTGAATCGTGCATGTGTGCACATGTGGCGCACATACATGCCCTAAGGGCATGTATGTCTGCCACATGGCACTTTTAAAAAGCACAAAATTGCTTTTTAAAAGGTATTCAGTATTTACCACCAACCTGTAGTTGGTGGTAAATAACGAATCCTTAAACCAAAAATGCACTCACTTGAGTGCTCCCTACATAGGATTTAAGGAATCGGTAATTTACCGATTCCTTAAAATAACGTAATCGGTAAATTACCGATTCCTTAAATCCGGCCTCCTACATCTCAATTGCCTAAATACCGGTCGGTAACGGGAGATTTACCGAATTTCGGCCGTTACCGACCGGTATTTAGCTACCTACATATGGCCCTAGATCTTTTGCCAATGACAACAAAATCACCATAAAACAGGCAGACAAGGGGGGGGCGCCTTTGTTATCATGTCTACCATTGACTACAACACTGAATGTAACTCCAACTGTCAGACAGGAAATACTATATTCCTATCTCCTTTGATCCCATGAGATGTTTGAGTACCCAGATTGCCTCTGTGGTATCAACAGCAGAATCCCAAGAGTGGATTAGTACGAATGAGGCTGAATTTTTGGTTAACACTCAACCGAGGACACCCTACTTTTACATCCTCCCCAAGATCCTCATGGGTTTCCTCCCACCATCAGGGAGACAAATTGTGCCAGACATTGACTCACTTCTGGAACCATTGTCCAGATTCTGTGACTATTTCCTCCAACCCATGGTGAAAAAACTCCCTCTTTCATACAGGATACAAGAGATGTACTACGTCTCATAGAAACAACTTACCACACAGACTCAAATGATTTAGTGGTAACTCTTTACGTAGAGGCCCTCTATACTAACATTCCTCAAACAGCCACCCTGGCAGTGGTCCAGAGAGCCCTACCTTCTGAGGACTGGACTGCCCCAACTCCAGTCAGTTTCATTATGGATTCCACCACCATTACCCTGACAGAAAACCTTTTTCAATTTGGTGAACAACTATACCACCAGACTTAGGGGACCTCTATGGGAAGCACCTTCGCCCTTAGTCTGGCCTGCCTCTCCATGGCGCTTTTGAGGAGGAAAACATCTTTCACACCACTAACCCCTACAGCACACATATTACTTTGTGGTGAAGAGACATTGACAACATCCTAATTTTTTGGAGGCGAGATAGAACCACATGCAACGTTTTTTGCAATTGGATTATCTCCCTCTACAGACCCAGTGGCTCTGCTCCATGTATGGCCCCTGACAAAAAGTTGGGGAAAGACCTGGGTTCCCTTACCACACAATTGTTGCCCCTCAAGACAGCCACAAGACTCTGGGGCCTGACGAGTTTGGTCAGGAGGGTGGTCTACTGCCTGGTTTTGGAGGAGCTCACAATATGTCCCCACCAGCAGGAGAGGAGCAACAGGATACGGGAGGGGAGAAGACTGGCACAGGGAGCCAGTAAGTCCAGTTCCCAGCAGAGTGCACACCTCCTTTTAGAAGCCAGGAGGCCTGCTGAGAACCTAGAGCTTGCCACCAAGAGCAAAATGAGTCAAAGATCTTCAAAAGTGTTCCAACGGAGCATGAGATGTGCACTGTTAAAGATCTGACATTTGACCATGAAAACAAGAAACAGAGCATGTGCCGCAGCCACTATTTCTAAAGATATCCCCGGGGTGTGCCAGGGCCTGGGGATCAGCAAATAGGTATTTTATTATCTCCCTGCGTAGAACGGGCGTGCATGGCGCCATGTCCCCAATGCCAAAGGACTCCATGGGCCTCCATCTCTCTGGGGACTATGAAAGGAAATCCTTGCTGGGCCCATGTATTAGTGTTGAGCCACTGGACTCAACCCCCAGGGCCCAAAAAAACCAAAGCCACCAAATGAGAGTGGCTGGTGTCACAAGTCCTCAACCTGCGAGTAAAGATGTGTCCAAGAGAATGCACACACTGTCTTCTGCGCCAGCAGTGGAACTTGTCGGATAGCTGGCAGGACAGTGCAGGAGAGGGCTACTTGTACTATCGTCACATTATTGGAGGCACTGGGTGTCCCGGTTGGGACTGCTTAGCTCATGAAAAGGAAAACATGTGGTGCGAGGCCTGAGAAGCCAGAGCCCAGCAGGGCACCGCAGGAGAGGCCTACTCGTGCTGTCCTTGCATTATAGGAGGCACTGGGTGTCCCTGTTGGGGCTGTGGAACACATGAAAAGAAAAACATGTGGTGCACAGCTTCAGAAGCCGGAGCCCATCAGAAGATCCTGCTCATCATTCATATGCACTGCTACTGGCTCAGGAGTGCCCCATGATGTACTATGTGGGCTTTATTTGCATATTTATGTCTCCTTGAGTAGCCCCAAGGAAGGGCAGGGGCACAACCAATGATCAAACTAAGTGTTGTGGGGGGCTGTGGGGAGTGCAGCAGCCCCCCAGGAGTGATGTATAGAAGCCTGACCATAAGACTCTTGCGCTCTGAAAGGATAAACCACAGGAGAGGTACAGAATTATTTAAGCATCCTCAGAGCTGAAGCTTTATCTCTTGGGCATGCAGGAACCCACTACTGGTTGGTCCTTTGGCTGCAATGTGTTCTGAAAACACAAAAGAAAGATTCTAACATGTTTGTGATTGTTTTTCATATGCTTCATTTAAAGTATTTTATTGACAATGATTACTGATGAACACTGCTATGCTTTTATTAATAATGAGTCTATATCAATAAGGATACTCGCCCCACTGGATTTAATAATGAATCTGAATATGTGTTTAGTGTTTTAATCATGTGGTGACTCCTTGTCAAAACCAATAGGCTTGCCTTATATATTCATGAGATGACCACCTTGACAAAGCCAGTGGGTCTGTCTTAGGTATAATGACACTCCCTTATCAAGGGATGTTACATCTGACACAGGTGGGACCATTGTGATTATGTGGTTCAGCACCCACTAAGAGTGGAATTTCATATAAGGGTGCCACCAAAGGTATATTCATCTACCTGCTATATATATTTGCAACTTAGGGCTTATTATGATGTCGGTCAGAGTTTCCTCCAACCGAAACCATCTCAGTTTTGGGACCGACCGACCTCCAGTTAGAGGTTCTGACCACCTGATTACAATGGGACCGAACACTGTTCGGTCGGCTACTCCCATTTCTCTATGGGAGCTTGTGTTACAGCCTTAAACCGGCTGTAATACAGGCTCCCATAGAGAAATTAGTGTACTTGGGATTTTATTTCAAAACTCATAAGATCCCTACAAATCGATGGTATCAATTTAACCAAGGGGAATAGATCCAGCCTCAGTCATACTAACAATACATCGAAGCTCTTCGTGCCGGAGATGGGATGGCATTAGTATTGAAAGTAAGGAAGCCTGATCTAAATACTGCTTCAGTGGCCCATTTTTCTTGGCATAATATTATGTGATGGTAGTCAATGAATGCCCTCCACTCGGGGTCAGTAAGTTTTGCTTTAATTTCCACAAGGTTCCATGAAAGCAATCTTATAGACTCGTCCTAAGGCCCCTCTCTCCCAGCTTTATCTAGTTTTACAAAGATACTCAGATGTCCTATTACTATCTTGGGAATCTATGTGCATTGGACCTAGAGTGGTCCATAATTCCCCCTGGATGTCTCCCGGTGGGGCCAAGGTTCTCTTCAGAGTTGCATTCCGTCAGTCAATATCTGATAAAGTACCCTATGTCCCTTGGGGCTGATGATTCTAGGGGGTCCACTAGTGGGATCTTAGAATGTAGTTGTTCCTTTGATACATTGGGATTATTCAGCTTAAAGAGAATCTGCAAGCTATTTGGGGGCCTGAGCCTTAATTCTAATGAAATTAGACTCTCCACTAAACTATGATACCTCAATTTTAAGCCTATTGTATTGCTTGGTGAATCAGGGGTGTCCAGTCGAGTAGCATTCACTATATAATCTCAAATATTAGGTCTGCAGCCCCTAGTATGCCTCAGCCAATGAATTACTTTGTTGCTCAGTGAGTCATCCAACTCCCTTGCTCCATATAGCAGTTTTGGAACTTCAAGCATGTATATATCCGGATGTTTGGTATGGGACCTATATTGCTCTCTAGAGATAATCTTCTTTTCCTTGCTTTGTAATGAAGAGTCGCTTTGCTTTTGTTGTGTATTTAAGTGTGCCACCCGCCGTGTATATGTAATTAGCCCAATATTATCCTGAGAACTCTTTCCAGACATTAGGGTTTGTGTCTCTATGATTCCCCTTTGATTACAACTACTTAGGTGGGTCACAGTTCCCTCATATTCCCCGGCTCTTCTGTAGTTTACATGTTTAATGTTTTCAGGGGAGTTCTTCTCTTTATTCCTCATTTGTGAGGTGTTTATGTTTTCAACCAGGGCTAAGAAATTATCCATTTTCTCAGTCAGGGTTTCTGCATAACCTTCCTATGCACATCCGCAATGTCTGAATCTCTCCTCTAAGGCATTTACTTGCACAGTTGAGTCTCCAGTGACTGCTGTAAACTCCACCGCGGGCATCTCACTGTCAATGGCAGAGTCAGACATGGATCCCAAAACTGTGAAACAGTTGGTACATTCTATGTCAGGTTTTGTAATCCCCAATGGGGCAGTGCTTGAAATGGGGGTCACCTTAGTACTCTCACCTGTAGTGCAATCCTCCTTGGGCTTATTTAGAAAGGATCTAATGCCCTTCTGGGTGTTCTGGGTACTCCTCTTCTTCCTCCCCATATGGCCCTGCTTATCCTTTGAAGTTAAGAGGTCCTCTACTTCCTCTATCAGCTCATCAATCTCGTCGAGAATGCAGTTTTCTGCTGAATGTCTGGGGTGTTTTTATTTTTACTCCTCCTGTTTCCGATAATTTATGAGTCGCCTTCCTTTTCCCTATTTTTTGGGGAAATCCCTTGCTTTTTAACCAATTTCATATTAATATTAGCACAGCTACTCTACTTGAGAGAGTTGAGTCTGTACAGCACTAGTACCAAAATATATCAAATTATTAAAAGTAAAAAGTCACAGTCAATTAACATTCACCCTCCTCACGATGTGTATTCTACCCCGTGGTCCTACCAAAGAAAGTACAAGTCTGCTTACATCTACAATCAAATGCACCAACCAGAGGCTCTAAGACAGGCAAACAATGTCTCTGTCATGAATGCAGAAGCGTCTTCGCTTCAATAACGTCTCTATCAATCTCACCAAAAATTACCGTTAGTGCTGAGAAACCAAAAGTACCAAGGAGACAAGAGGGGTGGCCCAGCCTGGCCTCCTCTGGTCGCTGACAGGCGCGGACAGAACCCCCCTTGGCACATAAAGTAATATAATGTGTTGATGTACCTGCTGCAAATTGTGTAAATTGCAGATCACAGATTCATATTTTATGTAGATAAGTAAGTACACTACTGCTTGTGACACCGAGATCATTTTGTTACTTTCAGTTTATAAGTTGCAATCTGTCTAATACAGCACAGTGATCTATTTAGTGCCATAAAGGTGCTGCCTGTAAACTGTAAGTCATGGGTTTAGATCCTTATCGATTTTTTCTCAATCTGTTGTTTTTCTAAGATTGCAAAGTGGGGTTCCTTTGGTAAGTGATAAATTCTTGCTAGTACAGACAACCCCAATCACTGAGTTATGTTTGTATTTCAACTATTCACTCTTAACATATAGGCTCTCATTACGATGTAGGGTGGACTTGCTTCCGCCCGAAACTGTTGCGGGGAAGGAACCGCCTGACCATAGGTCGGTGGTTCCAACACCCTAATTAGGATACAACCACACATGGTGCGGTCGCAAACTTCCATTTTCCAATGGGAGCTTGTGCGGTGGGCCAAAAACCTCATGCAGCACAAGTGACCATTGGAAAATGGAACTTTGTAAACATCCCTGCACCATGTGGCAGGCACCTCACAGTGCCTGCCACATGGTACAGGGATGTTGAGGAGGGCACCACATTTGCCCCCCAGGCCCATATGCGGAGGGCCAGGGGGGAAGGGGGCCCTGCAAGGGGCCTGCCAAAGTCACTTTCCGACAGCCAATCCATGTCGGAAAGGCCGACATGGATTGGCTGTCGGAAACCGACATTGTGATCCCGATTGCAGAGCTGTGCCTGGCTCCGCCATCATTGAATGGATTACCATTCCTCTCCTGTTCCGACAGGCACACAGAGCCCATCAGAAGAGGAGTAGAATCCCCTTGCAGTTTTACCTCAGACCGCCGTGATCAAAATACAGAGGTCGGAGGGAAAACTCTAGATGTCGGATAGAGAGCCTCCAACAGCTGGTCGGAGGCTCTCCGCCTGACACCCAAATCAGGCCATAATGTCTATAGTATGTACAAAATGTGATTCCTATACCTTATAACCCACATTGTCTTGTGTAACATATCCTGTATATTGATTTACACACTTGTATGACTTATTGTGCCTGTGTGTGATGTAAAGCACTCTGATACCTTGCACTGCAATTAGTGCAGTAAAAGAATTAAATACAAAAACAGCAACTGACATTTAAATCATTATTTATGTAAATACACACAGATACATCTAGCATTCTTACAGTGCATGTTCAGCTCTTACATGGGGGAATGAACAAAGCTAAAACCCTGCCTCTAATACCTTCTCTTATGTACTTGTGAAATTATAACAAGCTGCGTGCCATTGTTTTTTTCCATTGCATTGGCATATGGGTGTTAGGCTCCAGGTGGATCCCAGTCAGGATGAAACTACATCAAAAGAAGGGCTGATGGCTCTTTAAATCAGGTCTTTGTTTTGGGCAAAGCCTGGAAGTTAAAATAAGAAAGCCCCTCACCACCTGCAGGTTGTTCTCCAATCGAAGGGAAACCCGACAAAGTGCAGCGCTGATCAATTGCATCCTGGTGTTGGAAAATGACACCAGAACAAATTGAGAATGTTTCCCTGGGTCGACAGGATCCCAGATCAGGCCCAGAATTAGCTGCCAGAGCCAGTATCCCCCTAATGCCCCCTACGTTCCAGCAGTGCGGAAGACATAACCTGACATTTGTCCTCTGTATTTGTAGCACAGCAAATGTGACAAGAGAAAAAAACGAATTTAAAGGTATCTATTTCTCATTCACCTTTGAACCCTAGCATGGTTGCTTTGAGGGTGCTGCATCACCCATCTTCCTCACACACCTAATTCCGCCACCAATGCATATTTCCCACTGCTGATGAGAACCCTCCCCCAGTGAATCCTCCGATAGCCACACGTATGGCCTGTCTCTTTTATCCCACTTGAAGAAGTAGTAGGTGCTACCTTTTGAGCCGACAGAGTAATCACAAGGGACTTTAACTCCTGCCATCTTGAAAATATGTGCTTCTCTATTTGAAAAACACCCACACGATATACAAAGTTAAAGGAACCATTTGAGAGTCTGGATAAAAAGCCTTTACTATCCTCAGTTACAAAAAAGAGCCAGCACTTCATAAAAAATGGCAACATAGCTAACCACCAGACAAGAAACTGAGAAAATTGCAGTATTTGAATCCTAAGAGGGAGAGAGGAAGCACTGTCTGCCAGCACGAACAATTTATTCCAACTCTGACTTCAGTCACTTCCATAAAACCTGGCAAAACATTGAGAATGGATTTAAATGAAGAGCCCTTTGAGAATTCATTTTAATGTGTTTTATGCAAATTAACTTGCAAGTGTCACCTAAGTGGGTCATGGTCTAGATTTCAGGCATTAGTCTGATATGTCTAAAGATTTCCTTTACGCGTTGAACTCTATAACGTAGCAGTCGTCACTGAGACAATGCTCACGATTTGAACTTTATCTCATCACAATCTTTTAAAAAGTTTAAAATGCAATTTTGTGGGAACCTACTCGGTTTTTAGGGAGATCATTATTTTCAATTTCACGTGGAGTGATCATTTGTGTTAAATACTTCCAAAACAAAAATATGTTTCACCTGTTTACCTTCGTCTTACCGTTGAAGCTTCTATTGGCTTGTGCCAATAATTTTCGACAGTTTGATACACTGTGGACATTTAAATTGTGGTACCACGTGGCATGAGTGAAAAAACAATCCAGTTTTGGCCATACACTCTTGTTTCCGACAGAAAAGGGATTGCAAGATTTTTGATTTTACTGCACTTGGGATTAGCTAGTGTGTGGTAAAAACCCACGCACATCCCATTTGCCAAAAGCACGTGAAATTCATTCTCTGTAATGGTAAAAACATGAAGAAACACAGATAATAATTTTGCATCCTATATGTAATTCCCCATTACTGGATTATTAATTCTATTGCATGATAATGGCAGAGCGCAACAGCATGGTAATGGCAAATACTGCTGCAGATTTACCAACCCGCACTTTTACACATAATTTACCCCATAGACTATGGTCTTTCAGAGCGAGAGTGGAAAGAAGTGCAATATACTCTGAATCAGAATATGCGTTACTGTGTCTGATAATTGTTGCTTTCCTGCAAATGAATGAGGAATAACATGCAGAAACAAGGATATTTTGTGTTCTCCACATTCAAAGCAGTGGTGTCCGCCTCAGCTTTTTGCTGGTACTAATGCTGGCCTCATTTGATCATTATTACCTTTCTGTGTTTGACAGCTATACCTGTCAATAAAAATATGAGAATTATTGACTCAACTTCATAGCTATCAGTTTGAATCACTCTTCTTATTAAAAACTCTGGGGCATATTATCAAGCCCCTATCGCCACCACAACGTCACTTTTTGTGACGTTGTGGTGGCGATAGGGTCAGCGCCCTATTATCAAGGCAGCGTTATGCCACTTAACGTGGCTTAAAGCCACGTTAAGTTGCTTAACGCTGCCTTGATAATAGGGCCCCTTTCACGCTAAACTTAGTGTGAAACGGGCGTGCAGTGGGTGTTACGGTGGGCGTTCCACCGCAACACCCATTGAAGTCGACGCTGTCACCTATTATCAAGTTTGGCGATAATAGGTGGCAGCGCCGAACTTAAAACCAGAAAAATCCTGGTCTTAAGGTGGCGAAACGAGGAGAAATGCTTTACTTCTCCTCGTTTTTGCAGCACAATGCTTTTCCATGGGTGACCCTTCCTGTACATGAATAAACCGTTTTTCAAAATGCCATTTTGTAACTTCCATGTGTGCTGCACGAAGCAGCACACATGAAAGTTACACAATGGCATTTTAGGTTTGTTTATGTGCAGGAAGAAACTCCTTCCTACACATAAACAAACCTCCCTGCTCGCAGACACCCTTGCACTCTGGTGCAAGGGTGCCTGCGCTGGCGCTAAGTTGTGTAACTTAGCGCCATCGCAGGGGGAAACCCCAGGCTGCACCATATCCTTGTTAATATGGTGCAGCTTGGCGTTTCCGAAGTGGCGGAGAGAGGCGTTAAGCCAAGACGGCTAACGCCTCTCTCCACCACTTCCTTGGTAATATGCCCCCAAATACCTTCTGCCAATTGTTTCACAAGAATAAGGGCCTGATTTATATTTGGATAGGGGGTCCACCATTTGTCAGGGTGGCAGAGGACACTATGTCCCCCACCATGAGACCCGCCATATTGTGAGATCATCGCTGGCACTGTGGTGATCTCCAGTGGTGGCTGCAGACTTTTAAAGTGGTTGGGCGGAAAGATAAATACTTTTGCCTACATACCTATAAATAGAATGTGCCCAATGACCTATGCAATATGATTTTTTTCTGCAGCATATTGAGTGCAATAAATTTACTTGAAAATCGCAAATAATTCTTACCTTGATTAGCGTTCAGATGCAAACTGTTATGCTCCTGAGGTCAAATCCTCACTCCTCGCACTGCCTTGATGCATAGATAAGCTTGCTGATCCCAGGGAACATTAGCCCCAAGCATCCCAGCTAATTCAAGCACTGCTCTCCTGCTGCTTCTAATACTAAACAGCATAAGAGCAGTGCTAGGATTGGCTTGGCCATGCAAACACAACGCTCCATAGAACATGGATGGGGCTGTGTCTTTGTTTTCCCAGTTCGATAGTAGCCTTGAATGTGGAAACCTAAAGTGTATGTGAGGCTGGACACTAAAACACAGGCCAATCTGACATGCGCAGTTCAGTTAACACAGCTTCAGCTAGTCGTCCTATCCGCCCACTGCTTGCCAGGAGAGAGAGCTCCTTGGCCCCACCCCATAAGGAAGTAAAGTGAAAGGAGGCACAGGGAAAGTATTTTAATTGGAAAGAATAATGAGTCTGGGAGGTAGTGCCTTGCAGTAGGGGGTCAATGCCCCTTTGCCCCTATCAATGAGATGCACTTGGTGATCTCTGTGCCTTCACAGGAACTACCTCCACTACGGCTCCTGAGAAGTTATGGAAAGTTTGTTGAGTGGCCACCATGGTTCAGCCAGCAGCTAACCCAAACTTTTTGTTTTTCAAAAACAAAGCAGGAGTTTGCTGTTGTAAAAGCAAAATACTGATGACACTAGCACCTTGGGACTCCCAGGGTGTACGTGTCATTAGTATTTGTTTGCTGTTTGGGACAAAACCTGGCAGGAAAAAAAGTCAAATGAGGTGGGTGTTTCTGATGCTCTTACACTGATAGCCTCTAATCTGTAAAACTATTAGTGTAAGCCTTTCAAAGGCAGAGCCAGCGAGGTCACTGCCCTCGGAAACCTGACCGTTCGCCTTTTTTCAAAACAGAGCAGGCAGATCAACAGTTTTATGGATAAAGTACTCCACCATATTTCTGGTAGAGTACCCTATCCGCCATACTCATAATCAGAGCCTAAATGTTTGATTATTGCACTTCTATAATGAACACTGAAAAAGATAGTCGCATCTATGTTCATCCAAGGAGGCCGACATGAAATTATTGCATATGGAGGGGGTTTGGGTTACTTTGGGTCCTCGGACATTATTGCACCACAATATGCCTTTTTGTTATGTTTTACCTAAAACCTAACAAAAATAATTTTTATAAACAAGACATACAATACAGCTAACATCCACACAAACCAGATTGGAAAGCTGGGTTAAGCCACTGTAAAATGGGAGGAAGCAAGTCATAATTATCAGATTGCTATCTAGGCCGAGAACATTTCTTACAGAAGGAGCAATAGAGTGGTGAAGAGACAAAGGTTCAGTATTTGAAAGTTTTCTAATTTGTGCTAAAAAAATATGTGGCTAGAGACGTTGCAGATATGGTTCTGTGTTATGGGTACCACCAGGAGAGAGAGTAAGAGAGAACTGGTAGTGTTAGATCATATATTGGAGGTATATGTGTGCAGAATATTTAAGGTCATTTCTATGTAAGACTTTTAACTTTAGGTTTCAATCAGTTTTATCGAACAGTACGAATATGATGAAATACATTCAGAATAATAGGATATGTTTCATTGATTCTGCCATCAGCAATATGCTTCACCACAAAAGTTACCTTCCTCTATATGTTAACGGTTACTCTCCATCCCAACCATTTTCATCAAGGCTTCATTTAAACAGTAAAAAGAAGATAGAAAGAAAAAAAGACGATAGTACTATTAAAGAGATCCAAAAGAGCTTAGAAGAAGTAAGGTAATGCAAGCGACCTAAGAAAAGAGACATGCAAATTACAAAATATTAAATATTTAATTATAGTCTCAAGATACTCACAAGTGACCTCCTGTGCCATTCAAGAGGTTCAGAAACAGTAGCAGACTAATTGACCACTCCACGTTTTCTACAATTTTTTTTGTCAGCAACAATGTTAGAAGGAGGAGACTGAGAGCCACAGAGGGGCCCTGCCAACACTGCTACCTCGTCACTATGCACACAACTTTTAGTGGGTGCAGGAAGCAGCACCGATTTTTTTAACTACACTATTTTTTTATAACCAATTTTTGTCAGTTTTGCAGCAACAACAACGCTACAAACATGGCCACTATCCATCAAACCAACACAAAAATGAAAATACATGATAATTAGTTGACCCACACATCCAGTCCATAATAAGCCCACAATCTGCCCCAAATCTTCTCATTTATGTGGAGGCAGCCCCAGGCCTCATATATGAGACTTTCCTGGTGGGCACACCAATCCACCCACTTCCTCCACTCCACCACTCCACCACTTATGGATAAGGGGTCGGGAACTTCCAGTTGCACGCTGGAGCATTGAAAAGTAAAGAACGATAGATCTGGGAGTTGGCTTGTTTACCCAGCCTCAAGGGGACCAAATTCTGGGATCAGCGTGTCCGGGGAATACTGGCCGACAGGGCGTGCTGCAGCTGCAGGTATTTTTTATTTATTTGAGTTTTATATAGCACTGGCTAGACCCGGAGGTATCAGAGTGCTTTACATGAGGATCAGAGTTACAGGCTAACATGTTACATTTGTTCAAGAGCAATCAAAACGTAGGAAACAAAGAAAAGAGCAGAGTTACAGAAAATTCGTTATGGGAAGGGGAGGGATGGGAGAAACAGGGAGACGGGGAGAAACTGTGCCCAATGTCCGGCTGGGTAGGTGACGGCCGAGGGGATGTACCAGGGCCGATCTCCTCAATAGCTGAACCGAGCAGCTCCACTGGACGTCGGACAAAATGCTCGGACTCCGCTGTCAGGAAAGTGATCAGGTGTACTCAGAGAATGTCAGAGTAGCGTGGGGTGGGGTTGGGGGGTGAGAAACGATGGTCCGAATGAAATCCAGATGCCATCTTGAGGTCAGGCACTGTCCTGAGAGGGTTCTGTAAGGAAAAGTTCGGCTCGGAAAAAAGTCCCCTGGCCAGATCGATATGACAGGGGGGAGGGGTTCCCAGAGAAGTCTCAGCTGCTATCATGTGGGAGATGCAATGTGTCATATCCAAGAGGGGAACTCCCATTCCGCACAGGCTCCCCAGTTGGATGTGGGCCCGCAGATCGTGAAGTGCCCGGGGGAGACAAAAGGAGGACACCAGGCTTAGGGACCTGGCTTTGTAGGGGACGTCATTCTGCCTTTTCTCTCCCATTCTGTTCTTTAGGACCATTGGGTGTGCCTTCCTTCCGAAGTGTAGTCCTCCCTTGTCATGGTCGTTTCTTTGACCGCCATTTTAGAGTCAGGCGGGCCGCGTTGGTGCATAGTTACGTGCTTGGCCGCTACGGAGGGGGTCCCAACCTCAACAACGATCCCTCCCAATGCAGGAGCTATCGTTTGCACCTTGACTCACCACAGCAAAACTGGAGATCAAGGATCCTTTCACCACCACGTTGTTCCGATGTCCGCGGTCCCGCAGCCGGTAATCACCAACGCGGGAGGAGGGGAGGGGGACCCGGGGCTTCCGTAAACAGTACGCTGTCGGCAGGATGAATGCGCCCCCACGTCCACACCTCCTCACCTCCGCAGCAGGGGTAGTGCTGAGTAGTTCGACAGCCGGGTCCACGACCGTAACACTGGTGTCTGGGGCGAGTGTCAGCCCCGGAGCCTGGCGGCCGCCATTTTGCGGTCCGGAGCTGCTGGCGCTTAGTTGGCAATTATTTCAGTGTCCCCCGGCTCTCAGCTTCCCTGGAACACAGTGTCAGGTCCCCACCGCGCTCCGACATCGATGGAGCCGGTTTGTGGAGCCCCAGGTGCGCAGTAACAGGCAGGATGCTTGCACCGGCGGCGGAGCTCTAGCCCAGCAAGTCCGCCATGGCAGCCGGCTTGGCTTGGTACCTATGGAACTGGTTGCGGGAAAGCTGATACTGCTACTGCAGCTTCTGGAATGTGTGCATGCCATTGCCTACCCAAACATCCCCAAGGTTAGTGACAGTGTGGCCCTTGCCACAGGAGGATCAGCCCAGAAAGTTTGCTGTCACAGCCTATAATGCTGATTTTCACCCTCCAGCATAATAACGCTCCCCTGGTACAATCAGGGAGAGTTTGTCGAATTGGGGCCCCATACAGCAGGCCGATTAGTACATCCAGACCCAGCAAGGCTATCTGCCCCCGGTAGACTGGGTCATCCCACCCCCGGTGAACCAGTAATTGAGAGCGACCAGCTGCAAGATCAGGTAATAACAACACAAATCTGCCATACCCATCTCTCCGTTGTAATGGGAGTGTCGGCCATTGACAAAGGCCACCTAAGGGCGACCTCCAGCTCAAAGAAAAGTGTTTTGTCTTTGAAGCCAGGGTCTGGAACCATCGTCGAGGAATGGGATGGGCAAGATTGAGAAAATATATAGAAAATGGGGCAAGACAATCCTTTTAAAAAGGGCTACTCTCCCCAGGATGTTCAATGGCAAGCGCCCCTACCTCTGCAGGTCTCCGTTCATCTGGTTAACTGGGGGGTCAAGTTAATGTTCTAGGCCAAGTGCAGGAGGTGTGAGATATAAAGACCGAAGATTGCCATGAACAGCTGTCTGCATCTCCAGCAGTGGGCACTAACAGGGACCTAGATCATTCACTCAAAGTCCAGATGCCGCCCCATATCATAGCATCTCCATGATCATGGCCTGAGGTCTGTGGGTTCACCAGGAACATCAATATGTCATTGGCATGTAGTGCAATGTACTCCTTCTGGGCACTTTCCCAAGACTACCCCTGAATCTGAGCGTCACAGCAGGTGAGGTGTGGCATGGGCTGTTTGCTAGGTCAAATAAATGAGTAGCGAGGGGACAGTCCTGATCGGTGCCTTCGCAGATCGGGAATGGTGGTGAAAGGGCCCCATTTACAGGGTTTTGCCAGGACCTGGACGGTTGGGTTGGCATAGAGGAGGCCGACAAGTGCCCAGAAGTGAGGTCCACTTGAATCCTCTGGACACAATGCTGAGTACCTCTGTTTGGCATACAGCCACATTGATCAGGATAAACCAAGTAGGGCATAGTGTGGAATATGCGTTAACTAAGACTTTGACAAATACATTGACGTCTGCACTGATAAGAGAGATAGGCCTATATGAGGGGCATCAATCCAATGATTGACCCGGCACAGGGCTAATGGCAATTGTTGCCATATCAGAGGAACCTCCTTCACTCCAGCACCTCGGCGTATAGCGATAACAGGCAGGGAAGTAAGCGAGTCTGCAATCGTTGAAGATATTCAAATGGGAAACCTTCAGGACCTTGGGGTTTTTCCTGGAGTCATGGGGGAAAGCCCCTCCCCAATCTCCTCCACTATGATCAGCTGATACAGATCCATAGCCAATGACAGGGGGATCGAGGGTAGTGGAATATCTTGCAGCACTGCATGCACAATCTCCTGAGGGGGTCAGGGCGTTCTCGCATTTAAGATATGATAATACATGTTTGCAAAAACTTTATGGGATCCTTCTCATGGAGGCGTCTCTTGGCATCTCTAATCGTGGGCACCACCCTAAAGGCGATATCTTTGGTGGCCAACCAGTATAAAAGCTTCCCCGATTGATTCCCTCGTTCATAATCCCATTGTGTCAATGATCACCAGCATTATCTGGCCTTTTTAGCAAGATGTTTTTTTTTGTGTTTTTATTTATTCTGGTCAGCAAAAAGGATTTTTTTTTGCACAGCATAACGTCATTTGTTACATACAATTGCGTATCATAGAGGTCTTACATACATGTCCGCACACAGATTTTACAGTAAAATATTCGTACAGCGTTCATCCATCCACAGGTTCATTGCTTGTCGCCTTTACCTATTGCTTTCCGCCCGCATCCTTGTCAGCAAAGCCACCCCTGCGCTAATCAAGCGTTATCTATACACTGTGGCATTAGTTCATTCAGTATCTTGTGTGGACCTAAGGTATTGTACAAAAGGTTCCCAGAAATCCCTAGGTCTAGAGGCCTGTGGTATTACTTCTGCATACGTTTCCAGTGTCTCTTTGCAGTAGGTCATATCGGATATCCAGTCTTTGTATCGTGGTGGGCGCTTGCTACCCCATCGTAATGCGACACAGCGTTTAGCTAGTAATAACGCCACAGCCAGAAGCTTTAGCCTTCTAGCCAGCTGAATCTTGTAGAGTCCTAACAAACAGACTAGTGGAGCATATGGTATCTGCTCAGATAGCATAGCTGTAATAGTACTAGTAACTTCCTGCCAGTATAATTTGAGTTGGGAGCATGCCCATGCCATATGTAGAAAGTCTGCGTTCGTAGCGCCGCATCTGTGGCACCTATCGTCTGGTCTAAGTCCGTATTTATGTAGTTTTGCTGGAGTGTAATATATTTGATGTAGAAATTTAAAATGAATAATGCGCAAATTGCAATTTGATGTTAGCAACTGCATTTGTGTGCAACTATAATCCCAGTCTTCCTTGTCTATAGGGTTTCCGACTGCCTCCTCCCATCTCTGGAGCGATCTATTCTGGGCTTGACTCTGTTCCCCCTGTGATGCGTTATACAGGCATGTTACCAAGCGTTGGCGTGTGGGCGCTGTTAGCAGGACTTGTAGTGCGTTAAGCTGTGGCGGTTCATCTGGGAACGATGGATATAGTTCCCTGACTGCCATACGCAGCCGCAGGTACGCAAAGATCTTCAGTGGTGTGCGATGTACGCTGAGGGAGGGGTCATCTTGCGGAATAAATCGGTTATGCGGGAAAATATTGCTCATAGTACGTAGGCCCATTTCCCCCAGTAAAGTTAGCATGTTCTTCTCTTGTGTGACTGTTATTCGTGGATGGTGAGCGATGGGCATCGCTGGAGCATATGTCGGGATTTTCTGTGCACGCTGTGCTAACGTGTACCATGCTCGTGATGTGCAAGTTACAGAGTGTATTTCATCCCTCGGGGTGTGTCTCTTCGGGTCGGATATGTAGGTGATTAATGGAGACGGTAACGCGCTCTCATGTTCCACAGCAATGTGCGGTATGTGTGCATGTGGATGTAGCCAATAATGAGCATGTTGTGCCTGAGCGCAATAAAAATATAATTGTAGATCTGGTGCTCCAAAACCCCCCTGATGATATGGTTTGGTTAAAACTTTCCATCCAACTCTCGCCTGCTTCCCTGCCCACGTTAGTCGCTGCATAGCTGAGCGCAATTTAGAAAACAGCGCTTGTGGGAGCCAGATCGGGTTTTCATAAATAAGTATAAAAATCTTGGCAAGACCACCATCTTTTGTATGGCAATCCTATCAGCCAGGGAGAGAGGCAATTTGATCCACCGGTCTACATGTCTAATTTCGTTATTGCTCTGCCATAGTTCTCTCGAACCACTGTCTCTGGATTCCGGTGTATCCATACACCGAGGTATTTTACCGGTTCGGTCTGCCATTGTAGTGGGAATTCCAAGTTGGGCTGTGTTGTAGCTAGTGTGAGTGGTATGACTACCGATTTGTCCCAGTTGATACTGAGTCCCGAGTAGCGTTCAAACTTAATGTTTTCCCTAATGAGTGGGTTTAAATTAGTATCCGGATAGCGGGCATAGAGAACCATATCGTCAGCATATAATAATATGCCGACTGGACGAAGCTGGAATTGGGGAGCGGATTCAGGGTGCTTTTGGCGAATTTTACAGGCCAATGGTTCTAGGGCTAGTGTAAAGAGGAGCGGCGATAGCAGGCACCCCTGCCTGGTTCCGCGGCTTATGTTTATCGGTTTATGTGGCCAACATCACTGGGAACAGCCCCGCCACCCACCGACCACGTACGCAACCTAGGGGTCATCCTCGACCCCACCCTCTCCATGACTAAGCAGGTCAACGCCGTTTCCTCATCCTGCTTCAACATCCTCCGAATGCTCCGCAGGATCTTCAAGTGGATCCCCACCGAAACAAGAAAAACAGTCACCCAGGCCCTCGTCACCAGCAGGCTGGACTACGGAAACGCCCTCTACGCAGGAACGACGGCTAAGCTCCTGAGACGGCTGCAACGCATCCAGAACGCCTCTGCACGTCTTATCCTCGACATCCCCCGACGCAGCCACATCACACCCCACCTGAGAGACCTGCACTGGCTCCCTGTCAACAAGAGGATAACCTTCAAGCTCCTCACCCACGCACACAAAGCACTCCACAACTCCGGACCAGCCTACCTCAACAGACGACTCAGCTTCTACACCCCCACCCGCCAGCTCCGCTCGACCAGCCTCGCCTCGCCACAGTCCACCGCATCCGGGAAAACGACCGCCGGCGGCAGATCCTTCTCCCACCTCGCCGCCAAGACCTGGAACACCCTCCCCACCAACCTCCGACAGACCCAAGACCTACTGGCCTTCAGAAGACTCCTCAAGACCTGGCTCTTCGATCAGTAGCAGCACCACCCTCCTCTTCCCCCAGCGCCTTGAGACCCTCGCGGGTATGTAGTGCGCTTTATAAGTGACATGATTGATTGATTGATTGATTGATTGATTATCGCATCAGATGTATTCCCATTTATTCTAATTCACGTACTGGGTTCGGCGTACAAATGCGCAATCCAACGCAAAAAAGGTTCCGGGAATCTCATCCTGCGCAGTACCTTAAACATAAATACCCACTCCACTGAATCAAAAGCCTTCCCACATCCAATAAGGCTGCTGGCAGATTGGGATTTAATTGGTGAAACATTGCAAAGATAGTCCTAAGGTTTTGCGTAGTGGATCTTGTCGGTATAAAACCGGCCTGATCTGACAATATGAGATTCTGCAACAGAGGTTGTATTCGTGTTGCGATAATTCTGGCTAAAATGTTGGCGTCTATATTTATTAAAGACAGTGGACGGTAGGATTCGTACTTAACTGGGTCCTTGTCCGGTTTAGGGAGAGTAATTAGTAGCGCCTCTCTCAACGAAGTCGGGAGCATACCATCCTCGTAGGCCTCTTCATACATCTCGGCTAGGTGTGAGATTAGCAAGTCTCTAAATTCTTAGTAGAATTCCCCGGGGAGCCCATCCACACCGGGAGCTTTATTATTGGGAAGGGAATTAATTGCCTCTTTGATCTCATCTTCCGTAATGTGATGACAAGAGTATTCACGATGGTCGTCAGACAGCCACGCTAACGAAATGTCGTCTAAATAGTGGCAGATTTCAGGAGGGGACACAGTCGTTTGTGTGGAGTTTAGGCGGGTATAATATTCTGCGAAGCAGTCTAAAATTGACGGGGTGTCATATGTAAGTTGGCCTTGCATGTTTGTTATTTGTGTTATATATATAGACTGATGTGCTGGTCATATTCTGTGTGAGAGCACACGTCCTGGTCTTCCCCCCTCGCCATAGTTACATGCAGTGTATCTGCGTGAGAGATATTTGATCTCATCCTCTACGAATCCGTGATAGGTGTCAATTTTCTGCCTAATGTCCGCTAGTATTTTGGGGTTCTGAGTGGCCGCAAATTCCGTCTCTAGCTGTTGGATATCCCTTTCTGCCATAGATAATTGCTGTTGAATGTCTTTCAATATGCCTGCATGCTTACCGATACAATGACCCTTGATAGTAACCTTGAAGGCCTCCCATAGTGTTTTCGCACTACTAACGGACCCTGCATTTATATCAAAGTGTTCTACTATAGCCTGATGCAGCTCAGAGCGGAATACCTGGTCAAGGAGTGCGCACTGTTGCAAACACCAGGTGAACTGACGTGGAGTATGTGTAGGGATGGCAAACGATAGACGGACGGGCGCATGGTCCGACAGTGTCTTAGGCATGTGGTCTACCAATGTTGTCCATGTACAAACTTCTTGTGTAGCTAGCCTGTAGTCTATTCTTGACCACATATTATGCACTGTGGACGTGCAGGTGCCCTCCCTACGACCCGGGTGTCTCAAACACCATAGATCAATCATTGCGCATTCTTCCATACCTTCTCTAAGCGCCTTTGCCGCTTGTCTCCCATAGCGTTCATTACCTGTGGACCTATCTAAAGCAGGATCTAGACATGTGTTAAAATCCCCACCCCATATAATGGGTGTGAATGGTAAATCACGCAATTTTGCCCATATATGAGCAAAGAAATGCGGATCGTCAGTGTTTGGACCATATGTTGTGACTATTGTTAAGGCAGTACCTCCAAAGTTGCCCTGTACAGTAACGTATCGCCCCTGATCGTCCTTGATGGAACTAATAAGTGTGAAGGGGGTGCCACGTCGAACAAGGAGCATTACTCCTCTGGCATAGGTAGAATAGGAAGATGCCATACGATAAGAGGCCCACCTTACGCCTATTTTCCTCTCTGTGATGTCTGTAAGATGTGTTTCCTGCAGACAAGCAACATCTACCTTATGTCGATCTAGGTAAGCCAGGACCTTGCGAATTTTCTGCGGATTATGAAGGCCTCTTTTCCAGGTCATGAATGTTAATGGTCTAGTATGACGTATTCTTTTATCCATACGCAGTGTTGCCCTTAAATTGGACTTGCCGGTGGCTTGTGTATGAGTCTCTGCCGTGTGAGATAATATCTACTACTGTAATGCTGACCAGGATTTTCAAATTAACACCCCGCCCACCCCTTTACTGCAGCGAAGACAATCCCCAATAAGCCAGAAAACTCCCACCACCCCTTCCCCCATCCCATTATAGAAACTTGAACTTGGCTTTGGTGCACACAGGTTGGCGGGAGCTGCCAGCCGAATAATCCGGCGATGTAAAATCACACGGGTGGTCACTTTGAAATAACATAAAGATTAATGCACCCAGTGACCTGCAATTAACAGTAAAGCCTGGGGCCTGCCCATTCTCAGCCCTTATCGCAAATGTCCCTTTTACTATCTAATCAGCAATAAGCATATAGCACACAGTCATAAATGGGTGAATTTCACCCAGTATCAGATTTTACACTTATCTGTGCTAATGGTTGCATAGGCATGTTCTTGTAATCTACATCTCGCAACTTTACACAAGCAGTTTAGTTGGAACAAGTCCGTTATTCGACGTCGGAGGTGGCCTGCTGTTCATCCGGGCAGCCCCTCAGTGATTTCCGCCAAGGGGCCTGGGAACCTCTCTGCTGCAAAAACTTGAGCACATCCTTAGGTTCATTATACACAGTGGACTTGCCACCGTCCGTTATCCGCAACCGCTCCGGGTAGATCATTGCATATGGAATGTTCTGGTCCCGAAGCTTCTTTTTTACTGGCAGGAACTTCTTTCGGGCTTCCTGGACCTGCTGTGTAAAGTCAGGGTAAATGGAAATGTCCATACCTTCATGCTTCAGGCTACCCAATTCTCTAGACCTGCGGAGCGCCGCATCACGATCTCGATAGTTTAAAAGTCTGGCACTGATCGGCTGTGGTCTGGCGCCCGGTGGGGGCGGTGGGGCCAGTGATCTATGCGCCCGTTCAACGATGAAGACATCAGAGAAAGTTTCCCTGCCCATCAGAGTCCTTAGCAGACCTTCAATGTATTTTTCCATCGGGCCTGTGTTTGTTGTCTCCGCAATGCCCATGAAGCAAAGGTTGTTCTGTCTTGAGCGTGCTTCGGAGTCTTCAGCCCTCGCCATTAGGGCTGCTAAGGGTTTATCCATCTTACCCTGCCGCATGTCCATTTGTTGATGCGCGTCTTCAGTGTCAGAGATTCTTCGTTCAGCCATGTGTATGCGCTCCGTATGCCTGTCCAGCCGTTCAGACATCCGATCCACTCGGTATGTGAGGGTGTCTATTTTCCCATCGATATTGGATAGGGTGGCCCGAATCGCTGAAAACATTGAGTGCACATCTCCAGCAGCCGCAGCACCTGTAGGTGCCGCAGCACTCTGCATAGATTGGTGGTCATCCTGGCCGCCCTCAGTTACTTTTTTAGTTTGTTCGAATTGTAGCTTCGATTGAGTCCTGTCCATTTTCCCCATGGTCTTCCTGTAGGATGTGGAGGGGTTGCGTCCCTAGGGCTGTCCAAATTAAGTACACAGAATGCACAGGTGCCTTTGGCGTCTTACCCCTGTCTTTGTACATAGCAGAAGTAGTCCATTCAGGGGCTGCTTGCCATACAAGGCACAGTGCTTGTGGAAGACACGAGCAGCGTCCCTAAATAAAGTCACCACTCCTGGGCATTGTTTTTATGGGTAGGCTGCTGTGTGCTGGTCAGTAGTGTGGCAGGGACCTTCAAGTCAACAGTTCTGCAATCTTTCCCTATCAACTTGTCCCCAGGGAGGCCCACCAGCACAGTTCGTCGTCGCTCTGTGACCCCCAGCCGCAGCACACTATGGCGCACAGAGGCGGAGGAAGGAGCTGCCGGAGAGATCCACCGCTGGCGACGCAGTGACTGGACTCGCCCTCCTATGTATTGAAGTTATGGCAGGCAGGCCCTTGCCCTGGCCCAACTGTTCATGGTGACTGCCGCTGTATTTATGTGTGCAGTATCATTTGTGGTGCAGGGGTGCAGTCCATCATGGGATGGCAGGTGCAGCGTATTGGTGACTGCCTTAGTTAACTAGGAATCAGCTCCAGTGCCCCACCTGCACCCGCAGTCACAACCTCGATTGATGACCGCAGCACGTGCCCTCCACTTCTCCCGATATGCGCAGGGAGGCACAGCAGCCACGCAGTCACAATCCCGCAGCCCCGGGCTCACCTGCGTTGTCCCCGGCACCAGCAGCGAGAGGCCATCAATAGTGTAAGTCCTTGTACGTTCGGCGCTGCCGCTGACGCCGTCTTTCTGCCGCACGGCTGCCGCGGCCGCCGGTCCGGCACATGCCGCCGGTCCCCACACAGTGCTGGTCTCTCCGCCACTTATTGAGTGCGCCAGTCACGGATGTTCAGCTCCGGTCGCGCTCAGGATGATTCCGCTAATTGTTCGCCGCACTCCAAGAGCGGCAGCGCGTACCCTCCGGCCTCTCCGTACCTTTCAGCGGGGATCGTCGTCGTCGCTCAATAGGGTGGTCTTTGCCGATTGTGTGCTCTGCGTCACAGCCAGCCCTCACGCGAGCCCCCAGCTTCGGCCCTCGTCTTCACGTCGTGGGCCCCACCTTCACCACATGGCCGCGCTGTATATCCGGCCCCCTCAGTTCGTTTTTCGCCGCGAAACAGGGGTCTATGAAAGGACACCGTCCTCCGATGCAATTTTTCCAGAGATGTAGGTCTCTTACAGCTCACTGGGTGCAGGATGACTTAAGGATAGATTCGTGACCGAAGGAGCTCGCTCAAGAAGCGGCCATCTTCGGGCTTGGCTAGCTCCGCCCCCCCCTTTTTTAGCAAAATGTAATGCAGGTGGGTCCTTATGTACACTGATTGTTGATCTAGGTCAGCATAGCCTGGATGTGGACTTCTAGAGTCATCATCTGTGACAGCTTTTGCATCTCTTTACCCCAGATGTACCTCTTAATCAACCCCCTCATGGTGGGTTTTCTGGCCTCCCAGACTGTGACCTCAAAATAAGAGCTGATCTCAATTTCAATAAAGTCTGAACATTTGTGATCAGTGAAATACCAAGCATTAACAGGCCGCATTGGGCGTAGTGCCACCGTGGGGGGGGGGGGCAAATTGAAGTAGGATAGGGGCATGGTCTGAAATACCCTGGGGAAGAGTCCCAATCTCCGAAAACCTAAGGACGTTCGCTGCCGGAAGCCAAATCAGGTCAATGTGCATCAGGATCTTGTGAACCGCTGATGTGTGAGTATATGAGCATTCAGGGGGTGCTACGCACTCCATGCATCACAAAGCCCCATAAAGTCTGCCCAAGTCAAGGGCTGTCAGGAGCATGCCTGATGCCCTCTCTGCCGAGGGCCAGAGGTGTGTTGTACGGGCTAAGGAATTGCATTGAAGTTACCCCCACCAGAGTGCATCCCTGGGAAAGAGTCAATAGGAGGAATCTAAGTGACTGTAGGGTGGGTTGGAGCTGTACTGTGGAACATAGATCGAAAGGAAATTGTAGGGCCCACCATCCAGCTGACCCTCAATACTCACATATTGTCCCTGTGGGTCTACATGGGAGTCAGAGACCACTAACAGAAATCCCTTATGCAACTGGATGGCCACTGCCTGGGAACCCCGGGGAAACCCTGCGTAGTACACTCTACCATAGCCGAAATGGATGAATTTCCAGAGCAGAATAACTGCAGGCTGGAAGTGCAATACATATTTGAGAACGGCCGACCGCTTGATATGATCTAGCAGGCCATTGATATTCCAGAATAATACCTTTAACTGCATCAGCAGGGGGAAAAGGCATAGGGGATCCAGCTCTTGTACAAGGACTCCATTGGGTCTGGTGAGCCATAATTGCAGGAGGAGTGTCAGAGGCAGCACTCCAGATTGTGATCAATTGGTGTGGGATAAAAGTGTCAGTGAGATGTGTGGTTAAACATATAAAAACAAACATAACACCTTTCCCTTGTGCTCCCTCCACCCCATACTTCTACCTCGGAAGCCTCTGTTGCCCTAACCCCACTCATAACTACAACCAAATAAGGCCTAGGTCTAGAGCCCCATAGGCTCCCAGTGGACCCCCTGTATGTAAGGATCCTAGTGCCTGACAGCAATTATTGTTATACCTTTACAGGAGATCCACATCAAGGAACTTCAGAGTGAAACAGGAAACAGTTGAGCAAAAACATACAAAGAGAGGAAAAACTGAAACATCTACATTCGTCTGCCCAACCCTATCACAGGAGTCAAAGTCACCCGCCTGTCTCGGCGGGACATAATGGGGGGGCATCCAGGTCATCATGTTGAGTCTGGAAGAGGTGTGGGGTACTCATTAGCATGGTGGGAGCTAATCCTCATGGAGAAAACCCACCTCCTCCTGAAGAGTTTGGGAGCAGTATGAGGAGTATCTACCAGTTTGTCAGTGGGGATTCAGGATCGATTCTCAGCCAGTCTTCCAGCAGCTGGTCTCCACACTCTCTGGGAATCCAACAAACAGAATGTTGTTCCTCTGCGATCGGCTTTCTGTGTCTTCTGCTAGCTTTTCAAGTGTCGTCACAGTGGAGAATAGCCTGGAGACTTGGAGCTTGAGGGTGACCACCTCATTCTCCACTGAGGCTAATCTAGTCTCTGCCTCCATCAGACCGGCAACATTACCAAGATCCTGGCACAGTAAGGACACAGCCACTTGGAATTCACCCATCTTAGTTTCAACCACCTCCCTCGAGTCCTGGATCGCCTAAAGGACAGTAGGGAAGTCAGAGCATGTAGGGGGTGGGCACAACAGCTGGGGACCACCAGTAGCCTCAGGGGCACTGGAGGCAGGTTTGGTGAATTGGTCGATGTTCATCTTGGCCGGCACTGGTGGGGTCAGCCTGTCTCACCCCATCCATGCCAGGGCAGGAATAGGGAAGTAAAGAAGGACTCATGCCACTACCCATAGCCTGCTTACCGCAATGGGGCAGCATGAGCAGCTAGGGCAGCTGCGCCATTGCTGGCGCAATAGGTTGACCATTCACAGGAGTTCCGGCTGGGGACAGGTGATATGGCATTAGGCGACGAGCCACCAGCATCTAGCAGTACTGTTACCGTAGGCAAGGCAGGGACCAGGTGGAGTAGGAATTTAATCAGGACAAAAGCCAGACCCGGGCCATCCCACAATGGTCACTCCGGGGGGGGGGGGGCAGCGGAGCTGCAATGCAGAAAGGCGGGTGTGAGAAGTTGGCCTGGTATATGCTGTCCACTAATTAAAGTGGTCACCTTGCACCAGTCCAAACAACCTTTATGAAGATTTAAGAGGTCAAAGATAACCTTGGAAAGCTATCCAAGTGGTAGCTGTGGAAAGCAGCTTTCAGGCTTAGTCTTGAAGGAATGTTAAGCAGCTTGTTTTACCAGAATGCAACCTTATAGTATTGGTTAAATGAAAGGAGAACCACACAGTAGTTATAAAAATATGTATTTATTAGTATAACACTATCTAGTATGACACAGTATCTCCTACACGGAGATAATCACAAAGCACACAATACTTAAGCACAGAAATGACAGTAAATAGCACTAATACACAGTGGGCCTCAGGGGGGGACAAACCATATACTAAAATAGTGGTATAAGAACCATGACTTGAGTCAAGACAGTGTCTAGAGGTTGTAGAATTGCTGGGACCCCAAGGAACCACCCAAGGTGAGTAAGTAGGGACCCCACGGAGGACGGGTGCAGTGTGGGTACACGACCGCATGCTCCGTACAATTCTATGGGGAAGTCGCGGTTGAAGTTTTAGAGTTTAAGGACCCTTCCCAGTGGACTTTGAAGGAACCCTGTGGAAGTTAGGAGGTTGGAGAGCCACCCCACCCGTGGATACCAAAGTACCAGAGTTACCTATCCCAGGGGAGCCGGGTGCATAGGTCTGAAGTGGCACCGGAAACCGCAGTCAAACCCAATGGAGGACTTTGAAGAAGAGCCACTGTTGGAAGGAAGAAAAGTGTCCGTTGGAATCCAAAGGTGGGTCCTTGTTGAAGAGTACCTGAAAGCAGAAGGGACAGAGTCTGGTTCACTAATGAGTGACCAGGGGCTCGGCAGACGAATGCCCACCAATGTCGGGTGCTTCAGGTGCGTTGATGGAGTTCATGACTCTGCAGCTACAGGGACCAGGAGACGTCAAGAACAACCAGGAGCTGAATACAAGCTGCCCCACAAAGGATGTGGAGTGCTGAGTGGTCGGTGTCCGGCGGGAGCACCAACAAGCCTTGGCAACGGCAACCCACGCAGAAGGTCAAGGATGGTTACGGTTCGGACCAGCGAGTCACGAGGGGACCTCAAACTATTTCACAAAGCAGCAGCCCACGGAGCACTCGGGCGAGGAGGCTGGAGTTCTTTGTAGGAAATAATGTCAGAGGTTGGGGCTACTCGGATCCCAATGCACTTGTTCAGGAAATGCCAACAAGCATATGCACTTGCAAATTTTCAGTGCACAGGGGTTCGGGTATTGCAGCCCCTACGAGGGATTCTGACCTCCAACTCGGTGAGAGGGCAGCTCAGACATCACGGGACCTAGAAACCCACCTCCTGTGTTGCTGAAGCCTTCGGAGTCCATAGGAGCTCAGGGTCAGCAGACCTGACAGCAATGCGAATGCAGGGGAGTGACTCCTTCACTCCAAGGGTGATATCGTCGTTATCCTTGAAGCTCCTCAGGTCCTACATGGATCCTGTATGGTGCACGGGCACAGACAATGCTTCAGACAGAGAGGGAGACGAAGTTGGACCCAAACGAAGTCCAGAGAAGTCCAGAGTGTCCAGACTGTTGAAGTTCAGTGGTTTCTGGTTCAGAATCTTGTCCACGTCGAATCTAGGGTCCTACAGCCAGACAAGCCCTTTTGTACCCAGGGGAGAGGGTTGGACAGATTCAGGGGACCCTCCCAGGGGAGGGTCTGGACAGTGGGGCGGTTACTCCCATGTCCTTTGTCCAGTATCACACCAGAGCAGGAGCCAAAGGCTCCCAGGACTGGTTTGAACTAGACTATGCACAGGGACACTAACAGGCACATGCATCAATGTTGGATTTTGCGATTTCTTAATTGCGATTTGTAAGGAATCGCAACTAAGGAATCGCAAAAGCCTATGCATGTAGAAATCGCTTAAAAAATAGCGATTTCTAAACATTCCTTAGTTGCGACTCGCAAATTGCGAGTCGCAATTAAGGAATACCTCCCCATTCATTCCTATGGGCCTAGAGGCCCATAGGAATGAATGGGAAGACATTCTCAATTTGCGATTCTCAATTAGAGAATCGCAAATTGAGAATGCATTTCAAGGGTGCCAGGGTGTCAAAAGGACACCCTGTTGCACCCCTGAAATCTGCATATGAGTACATCTTGCACACACACATGCCCCAAGGGCATGTGTGTGTGTGTAAAATGGAACTTTGAAAAATGCACTTTAGTGCATTTTTCAAAGTTTTTGCAAATTACCATGCAGTTCAACTTCATGGAAATTTGCGCCCCCTATTAGCGAAATCGCTATTTTTATTACTTTAATGCATTGCATTTAAGGAATCTCAATTTGCGATTCCTTAAATGCAATCGCAATTTGAGAACTCGCAATTAATTGCGAATTCTCAAATTGCGAGGGCCTTGACCCTTGATGCATCGCAAAAGCTAATTTTGCGATCGCAACGCCGATTTTTGCGAATCGCACCGTTTGCGATCGCAAAAGCTTTGATGCATGTGCCTGTAAATGTGCCCCTCATGCAGACTTTCGGTCGCTGGGAAGCGCACCCACCCAGCCCTAATACACTAAATCCTGTCTGGGAGGTGGTCACACGTCCCTGTGACAGGATGCCTATTGTTCTGCCTTCCCTTGCTCGAACTTGGCTCAGCACCAGGAGGGCAGAAATGTGTCTCTGGTCAGCAGCAACCATTTTGTGCTGCCCAGGACTAGAAGGCTGGTCCTGGGAACACCAGGGACCCAACGAAGCTATCTTCTGAGGGGCGGAATCATACCTCCCACACCAGTTACCAGTGTGGGGGTATGATTCCACAATGCTTGACACCAAACACGATAGGGTTACTTTCAGCCGTTTTAGAGTTGGTCATCACGCGGTCGCATAATGCCACTTTATATATCCTAAATGGTTGATGCACTGACAACCCGGGAGAATTGACTCCGTAGGCTGCAGGGGTGTCCTGCTCACGCAGTAGCACCCTCTCACTTAGAACCAAGCACCCTGCCTTCAGGATTGTTAAGGCTTGCTATAGGGGTGACTTATAGGTTTTAAGTGCAGTGACCCTTAGATATAGTAAACTTATATCTTTAGTAAGTGGTGCATGCACTGACTTACACAGGCTGCAATGGCAGGCTTGTAGGTTCCATTTTGCATGGCCTCTCATGGGTGGCATAATACATGCTTCAGCCCATGGGAGGCCTCTGGGGTACCTATGCCCTGGGTACATGGGTACCGTATACTAGGGACTGACAAGGGTATCCCAGTATCCAATCTGGAGTGTACCAAAGTACATAACATAACAGTTTAGGGAGAAAGCAGATAGACTGGGGTCCTGATTAGCAGGATCCCAGTCAGACTGGTTATAAACAGTATCACATTCAGCAAAAAGTGGGGGTAACCATAAGAAGCAGACCCTACTTTCCTACAGCGGGGATCCGAGCGCACAGGAGCCACCAAAATCCAGGTCCACGGGCGGACACAGGTCGATAAGGTAATGAAGACAGGGTGTACCCCCTACAGTGGTCAATGGTAGTGCTGGCAAGAGGGGGACTTCTTTCCTGGTCATCCAACCCCTGGTTCCCAACATGCACTCGAAGGAGGGGCGGAGCAGGAAGAGTGGTGGGGCTCCCCAGCTCACAGATGTGCCTCCACCTTCAGTGGTTCTAAGCGATTGAAGGTTCAATACGGGGCCACCCGGCATCCAGTTCTCAGCCCCCAAATGAGTGGGCCTCAGGTGGACCCCATCACAGCCAGGGTGTGCCCCTACTGGCAGCCCCAGGCCCGATCTCTGCCACCTGGTGGACAACAGCATTGGCGAGGGCCTGCAGACCTGAGGCCTTCCCTGTGCGTAGGTAAGGCATGGGTCGAATGCAGCACCAGTCCAGTACTCACCTGCTCAGCCCTCACAGGTGTATCTTCCTTTGATATGACCCATCATGCCCCCCAGCCTCAAGGTGCTTCACAGATGCTACGTGTTCCTCTGTCGCCACCTCAGCAATTTGACTGTCGCTGAGCTCTCCCATTCCTCACCTCTCTCCCTCACATACCCCGAGAGAGCCTCAGCTGTCCTGCACAGGGGGACGCAGCACTCCATGCCACCACCTAAGGCTCCAGCCAGCTACCGCTCTGGCCCCCCAGCTCTGAGGCACACCAATTTGCACCACCTAGATACGGCGGCACTCTGGGGTCACAGTACTCCGCAGCACCCTCATCTCAACAGGGGGGCTGCATTTTAACCAGGCCTCGTTACAGTTCTGCCAACCTCTGGCTCCAAATGCAGCCCGCACAGTCAATGTGGAGCCTCTGAACTTCCACGGCCTGAGGCTCAGAGGGGGTATGCTGTGGACAGGTGTGGATGCAGGCGGATGAGCTCAGGGCATTAGGAGCAGCTCTAAAACACAGCCGCCATCATGACTGTTGAAACCACGTCAACTACATTATTTTTTATGAGAGCAAACAACTTCCTCCTATGTTGGCAGCAGGTAGCAGGTATGACAAGGGCTCCCGTCTCCACAGAGGTGTTTCCACTGGAAGCATGTGTGATGTTGCTTAAGTAGAAAAACCTAGCAACACATGGTCCCAGGGCAGGTCAAACACTGATAATGAAACCTTATGGGATGGGAGCAGGACTTCTTGAAGCACCTTGTGATCGAGGTTACCCGAATGACAGGCCAGCCTCTCAAATAACAGCAGATCTGAGATAGGCACTGGAATGGGGATTATTCTGTTGCACCACTTACACCATTTACGCTGCCAGCAATAGGTCTGAGCTGCCCTGTGGCTGACAGGTGACTACCAACCAGTGCTGAATTTGCTCACTGAGAGACACATTCATCATGGATGCTAGTTCTATGCTTTATAATTAAAATTGGAGAGCAAGTCAGTGCAGTAGTGCGGGTTAACTGTACGGTGCTGTGATTTTAGCAATGAATCCATCTACATATTTTTTTAAACCTTTTTTCAGATTTGTACTGTTGTGGAACTGGTAAGCGTTCTCATTCCCCTCTAAATAGAAGAATAGGGTGCAATTGGCAAGAAGTATGCTGCTCATTTCAAACTAGTTTTCTCATATGTGCATCCATGCTGTCTGCTACTCATTTCACTAAGAAGCATTAAAACAAGAGCACCCCATTAGGCCAAGGGAACCTGGGTAAGTATAATAATACAAAACATTAGTTCACCAAGGACTCATTCAGTATGAATGATTTAAAATAGGTAATAGATCAATCACTATAAAGAATTACGGTTATGTAAACCAAATAATAATTGGCCTAGCCACTTTATATGCAAAAAGTAATTTCATTGGCAGATATTAATTAGTACAAACAGTGATAAAATCAAAAAACAATGCAAAAGAGTATTCAGTGTCTCCAGGGATCACACAAAGAAGAGAAACTGTGATGAAAGCTACATGTGTACTGTATATACAGTAAAAACAAATGTCTGAGCACTAGAGCTGAACCACACAGGATGTAGCAGTTTATAGCTAGGAACAGCAAATGGGAATACAATGCCAGGTCTTAATCTTACATAGATGACTAATAGACCTGACATTCTTTGTGTGGTATTCCCCAAATTGTTTTGCCTTTACTCCTCTTGTTTTACTGAATTTGTTTTTGTTGGCGTTACAATTCTGTGCACTTTACCACTGCTAACCAGTGCTAAAGTGATTGTGCTTTCTCTCTCAAACATGGCAATATTTGCCTACAACTAATTGTCACATTTAAGTTACTTGTAAGTCCCTAGTAAACGGTACTACATGTACCCAGGGCCTGCACATTAAATACTACGACTGGGCCTGCAGCACTCATTGCAACACCCACTTGAAATAGCTTTTTAAAACATGTCTCAAGCTTGCCACTGCATCCTATAGTGCAGTTTTAAACTGCCATTTCAACCTGGCAAAATAAACCTTTTGCTGTTACAGTTGATGAGTGATAACTTTGGAAAAGTAGTAGATATTGATATGATGTTTGCACTCAAATTAATTGTAATTTAAAATCCTTAGTGGCAAAGTCAAATTGTATGTCACAATTCTGGAAATTTAAAGAAAGAGGGAGTCACCCCAATGTCAAGCAAAGGGACGGGGTACAACTACGGCAAAAACACAAGTGTCCCTATATTCCAAAAAGAGAACAATTTCCTCACCCTGGACCAAGTGTCTATTTAGATGTATGCCTATATAGTATAAATGAAACTATTCACTAAAGAAGACAATTGTCTGGCTGAAAAACAGTTATCAATCTATACCTTTATGCGATATAATGCACAGAAATTTCTTAATTTAAAACACAGAATAGGTTAAAAAAATGTATTAAGAATAATTTGTTACATATTCATACAATAAACAATAAAACCATTAAAATTCCTCCCAATATAGGTTACAATCTCATTTCATTACACATACAGATAAAAACTCTAAAAACAGTCGACGCAGCGTTTCGGTGACACCTCAATATTTTCACCTTCCTCAGGACTACAAAAAGTTTTCATCAAATCTTTTAGTTTCAGTTGTAAATTCTTTCTTTCTAATTGTCCGTTAGAGCCACCGTGCTATTCAGGGTATATCGGGGAATAGCGGCCTCCCTGCTCCAACGGACTTCCGGAATCAGGATATACATCCTGATTCCGGAAGTCCGTTGGAGCAGGGAGGCCGCTATTCCCCGATTCGATTGTTCAATATCACAACAAGGTATCATCAATGTTTAAACACCGATGCCAGTTTTCTTAAATTAAAGTGATTTACATGGGACGACACTTTGTCTGACCTGAATAGACAGAGACAGTGCCGATTTTTATCTTCAACTCCCTTACCCTGAATAGCACGGTGGCTCTAACGGACAATTAGAAAGAAATTTTTGTGCATTATATCTGTGTTTTAAATTAAGAAATTTCTGTGCATTATATTGCATAAAGGTATAGATTGATAACTGTTTTTCAGCCAGACAATTGTCTTCTTTAGTGAATAGTTTCATTTATACTATATAGGCATACATCTAAATAGACACTTGGTCCAGGGTGAGGAAATTGTTCTCTTTTAGAATATAGGGACACTTGTGTTTTTGCCACAATTCTGGAAATGTCACTTTTAGAAAGTTAATTTTTTTTTGTTCCAACTGTTTATGCCTTCTGCCAGTGTCCTGGATCACATTACTGTGAATGGCTCTGCTGTTGGGATATGTGTATTGCTTCAAGATTGTAGCAAAAAAGGGGCTTATGTGTGGGCTGGATGAGCCACCTGGCAGGATGACTTAGAGCAGCTGTACCCAGCCCCACTTACACTTAAAAGGGCTTTGTCTCCTGCACGCACAAAGACACCAGGCCTGGCCTGTTTTTTGTCACCCCGGTCAGTTTGGAGCCTTGACAGGGCAAGGGCAAGAACTTTCCAGACTCAGATGTGTGGGTCGGCAGGGAGTCCCAAACACAAATGCTGGCACTAGGTATGAATAATGGGCCTCCGTAGCCACTCTTCAGAACACTCATGGACCTGTGGAAGTTACACAAGACGGACTGCCTTGCTGCTGCTTGAAGTAATGCTTTGCTGTCTGAGAAGGAAGACTGGATCTGCTTACTTTCATCCCAGGCTAACCAGAGTTACTCCCTGTGGCGCAGCTAGCCCTTTATCCACCCATGGCGGTCCTTGGGGTTTGAATTGAAGAGCGGGGGTGCTGGTTATTGCTGCCCCAACAATGTGGGTAAGAGTGGGAGGAGGTCACTGCCTCTAAAACTCGTGCTGCCCGGGGTGGACCTCCCAACCTTGCTATGCCACTGGTTACTCCTGTGTGTGCTACAAGCACACAACACGTTTCAGAGGCCTCCTTGCAACTTCCCAGCTAACCTGCTGCAACTAGACTGCAACTGGACCTTCCTGAGCACTGATGGCCTCTGCAGGAGTGAGGCCCTGATCCACAAGAGACCCTTGCACTCCATTGCTTTTAACATAAACTTGTGACTTTGCCCGGTCTACTGTAACCAGATGACTGTGATGGGCTCATTGTGCTTATAGGTGCTATTATCATGGAAAACTTTAAAATTGCATATCTCTGGATCTACTGATTGGATTTTTTTCTTCTGGTATCACTTTATTTGTTAAAATATACTCTATTTTTCTAAATTGATTTTTTTGTGTTGCGTTTTCACTTCATGTTGTGTGCTACATAAATACTGTACACATTGTATCTAAATTAAGCCTGACTGTTTCTGTGCCATGCTACGAGAGGGTTAAACTCAAATTATTTTAGTGACTTTTGCTGTTCACCCTGACAAGCATTGCGTTGTTGCCTAAGTGGGGCTTCCTCCCACTTTACCCAATAACACATTTTCTTACAATGACTAGTCAACTTTTGAAGACATTTAATAATGAATTGTGAGGACGAGGAAGAATAAGGAGACCTGTACAAACTACAGCCAAGTGATAATGGATGAACAGTGGTTGTTGAATGACATCAAAGACAGGGCACCAACACAACAAAGCAATAATCTCAGTAAATTTAATAAATCTTGAACTTGTAATTTAACATGCAGGGTGTAAATATGTCAGTGCGTACCTGTCAGTACGTGAGCATAAAAGATGGTGAGAGAACATAATGGTGAGTGAAGGGGCATCCAAAATTTGGGAGCAGCTCACTGCGTAAGAGATAATTAAATCTTGCTGGAAATCAATTAGTAAAAGCCCATTAGTGAAGCAAAATGGCCATAAAGCAATGGAGGTAATTTGCAGTTCCTTATTGCCTTCCTCAAGAATGAAAGCTTCATATTCATCACTGCCACCACTGAAAACCTATCTTTCGGTTTCCTGAAGCTTTCTTTTTGGATAAATTTCTTTATTAGCATTTCCAAATAAACTTCAAATACAGATTAAGTGGCCTACAACCATAGGACAGGCTCTTGGGAATGGACTTAAATAGTTCCCCCCTAATGACCAACCACCCACCCAACATAAATCCCTTAGGCAAAACTTTCAAGACAATAAATAATCCTAATAGACTCCAATATTCCTTTGTCCATAGTCACGCTTGGGCAGCTGCTGCACTTTTTTCTATTCTTAGGGTCAGCCGTTGGTAAGAACAGATAATAATTACTTTTCATATGTGATCATTTGATATAGGGTGTAGAATGTGCAGCATTTTGAGGAACCTGGTGTATGTGAGCTTACTGAATTCCGTTGAAAGAAACTCAAGGAAAGGGTACATATGGAACCTTTTTGCAGAGTCTCTCATAGAAGCAGAGGGAGGTCCACATCTTGTTAGGCCTGGGTGGAGTTCACAGTGTTTCGCTATGCAGAACTCTGCAAAATGACAAAAAAACTCAGAGTAAGGTAAGTTGAGCTGTTCACGCTGATTTTTAGCGCCAGGAGTTTGTCCCATGCTGTAAAATCAGCACGAACTGCCCCACGGGCAGCGGAAGAGGGTGCAGTTTAGTCCTGCCGCTCAAGTAGATGTTCTACTTGAGCAGCAGCTTCCTCAACACGACCAGCAGGTTTCTCAATACGATCTTGTCACTTTCACCTGAAGTGGAAAATAGGAACAATCAGTATTAACATCTGGTAATTAGTCTTGGCCTTTGGATCACCTGTGAGAGCACAGAGTAGACTGGCAAAAATAGATTATTCCTAAGAATATCATCAATGGCTTACAGACTACACCAGGCAAACAAAATAGAAAACAATTAAAAAAACAAAATCTATGCAAGTAGTAATAATGGCTGAAGGCACAAAAGGTGTTCTAACACCTTCAATATCTGCAGTATAAAGCTTTTAAAAGTGGGAAAAATATGTACATTAATTAACCATCACAAACAAATATACACTTGTACATATACACCTATTCATATGCACACACGTGTAACAGGATGCTGACAAACACATGGCATGGTAAAAGAAGGCATTTGGCTGCCTGGCCTGGAGCCCCTCCTCCTCAACCAAGCACATGCTTGAAGGGCAAGAATTGCTTTACTTGGCATGAAAAATAAGCCGACCCACAGGCCCATAGGTCCCTGAGGATAGTAGCAGTAAAAATGTGAAAACTTGATTTAAATTGAGGAAATAGTCAAACGTTTTTGCTTAAAGCATGGCAAATCAAACAAGCAATGTCAAACCCCACTAGATCTGCAACCAGGCAATAGAGGACAGACCAATTGGCTTTGCCTACTGGGAGTGCCAATGCTTGTTTACAGTCTTGACAATAGATCACATAAAAATGTGGATATAAGATGGCAGGAGGAGTATCTCATGACACATGAAGGGTATTAATTTTATGTGTGGCACATTCTTGTTCAACTTTTTAAAAAACTGTTTTTCTGGGAATTTGCAAAGAGAACCCACCATTAGTCTGATTGTCATTTAGAAGCATGCTGGACTGTGGAAGAGAGGGTTCCATCCATGCACAAAACAAATGAGGAATGGATACACAAGGTTGATTGAGCATACGCTAACCTTAGAAACAATGCAAATCATGTTGCAACAATTATTTGATTCACTGACAATGCCAAGGTCAGCCTATTGTTTTCTCCTGAGCGGTATTTCACACCTCACTCACACCATTTCCTAGAGCAAGTACAGGACTGATTTTTTAAATGGCACATGTTACCATGTCTGTACAGTGCCAAGGCCCAAAAATCTATTTTCACTGGGGCAGGCTTAGCTGTACGATTGGGAAAACCGGAGTGCAGTTTAATATACTGATACCAGGTAAAGAACTAGCTAGAAAAATAATTAAAACCACTATTTTCATTAGTTATTAAAAATCCAATTCAACTGTGAGATACGATTTTTAATAAATATTAAGGACAAGTAACTTCCGAAGGTTACTTTTTCCATGCCTGAAATTAATTGAGAATCATTTGCATTAACTGTTCAGCAACTCCAGCATGTCTTTAGCCCTGGAAAAGGTGGGGGTAAGATATGAAATTCCCCCAGGGGCAAACAATAGGCTGACCTAAATGGGCAAAGATGACCACTCAAAAAAACAGAGAAAATTCAGAGTTTGGGCTGTGGGAATTCTGTGACACCACACTGTCAATTCCTTCTTGACAGGTCTGTTGGGCTGCGCATAATAATCGGGGTGCATTTGAAGGGGGAGAACAGGATGCCAAAACGATTCTTGTGAATTCCCTAGTTGGTTGTTGAATGGCCCTGCTTTATCCAACCAGACGTCCGTCTCTGGGTTTGTTTTGTGTACAGTGCCTGTTTCAAACTGGATTTTAGTGCTAGATGTGGACACTGTTGATTTCCCTATAAAACTCCCACATACACCTCTAGGCCTCAGAGCCCACCTTTAATGTGGCTGACAACTTATGCCGTCTTCAAAAAGCCCAGCACATGGCATTGTGGGACAGTTTGCTGTAAAGCAAACAGGAACTACTGAAAAGTGGGTCGGTTGGCCCTGGGAACCTTTATACCATTGGTAAGGAGTGCCCAGGAGTCACCACCATCCACTAGATGGTGCCAGACATAAATGTGGCATCTGCAGGCACCTACTTCAGAACACTTTGCGGACATGCAGAAGATTGGAAAAGGACTAAAACCGCTGTCTGTGACCTAAGAGGAGCCCTGAAGGACTGGACCTGCTCGCTCCTGCACCCAGGACAAAAAAGTGGACTGCAAGTGTTAGTTGGCTGACCTCTTGTGTGGCTACAAGGAGACAACAAGATGCAAGTGGCGCTTTCCTGGTAGTACTCAGATAATCAATGGCAACTGGACCTGAACTGAACCCTGCTATTGGCCTCTGCTTGACACCGTGTGAGTCTCTATGTCCCTGTCTACTCCGTGTCATAGCACTCAGGGGGTGGGCTCAGGTTAATTAAGTAACTTGGAGGATTCACTCTGACAAGGGTTGTGATTATTCCTTGAAGTGGGCAGTCACCTCCCAAATTATAATCTAATTTCTTACAGATTTCCTGTTCACTTGCACCCCATTATGGACCTGCTTGGGCCTGGCACCATGGCTGGCTGTTTATTTATCTTGATGGAGAAGGATCCCTGTTTGGCACCCTCCCTCTGTGGTTGTGACTGTCATCTGCAATCTGAGCTCCTTGAGAACATGAAATGCTTCATGAAAGCCCCCACACAGAGCAACTTAAACAGGAGGTTCCTGAGGATCAAGTGGGAAAAGGTGACCAGATGACTTCATAATTACCCAGAAATTAATTTCTGTGTAACTGTTTTATATTTTTTACTGCTAGCTGTAGGGCAAATCATGTAATAAAGACTGTTGGTTAGAAGTTGAGTGTCAAAGCCAGGTTTTACAGCCAACTGTTTTAGTTTTACTCAGTCACCGTCTGTTATAAATTGGTGGCAGGGAAGATTTCTGCGAAGTCGACCCCTGAGATATATTTATGCCTTGCATGTGGTGGTGGATCACAAATAGGCCTGGGCAAAATGTAAACTACGCCGGCATAATTCCCATAATTTGGGGAATTTCTCATTATGCTTTGTACGCAAAATTTCTGAAACTATGCCATTATTCTGCATTGTGGAATTAAGCAGCATTCTCTGTAAAAACGTACTGTGAAAGCATAGCTGTTGCGTGCAGTGTATTTGCTTTTTTGCACTATTTTTTGCTTGAAATGCATCCTTGTTGCAAAAATGGATGCAAGGACTCATTTCATGCTAAAATATAATGCTAAATGTCAAGTATGAATTTTGCATAATTATGGGTAATTTTGTGTAATTTGTTTGCCAAAATGTTGTACTACATGAAAACAAATTATGCCAATTTTGCACACTCCCAATTACAAACTTTCAACAGTCAAACATGCCTATATGTCTAGAGCGATGTTTATCCCAGCCAAGCGCAAACTCCAGTGAAAAATGAGGATTGGGTGACAAATTGCCCTATGGATAGCAGGGTTGTGTTAGAAACCAAAATCAGCCCTGGCAAAGAAGTTCAAACAGCATAAAACTGAAGGAAGGTGATAATAGAATTGGGCCCTGTGGACATGGTTGTGTCATGGTAGTCCATCCTTCTCAGAAAGCAACCCCTGAGCTTGCAGCCCACTGGGGATATGCCCGAGTGGCAGTATAAAAAAAATACAAAGGGATGGATGGAAGCTTAAATTAATCTCAGCCACTGGCGACTGCTCATGGCTGCATCCCAATCCACCATTTTTGCCCACCGTGCCACGTCAGTTTGGAAACAGTCATGTGCAAATCAGTCTTGACGCTGCTCCTCATGGGCACAGTCTAGCCCTAACTGCCAGGCCAGGTCCTCCTTGAATGGAATACAAGCATCCTAGGACCGGTTTGAAACATAACACATCAGGCAACAGAAAGTATGGGGCAGATTTACAAGCCCCTTGCATGACTTTTGCGCTGCAGTTGCGTCACTTTTGTGACGCAGCCGCAGCGTAAATGTTGAGGCCCATTTACAACATGACGTATCTAGTCAGATGCGTCATGTTGTAAAGCCCTGCGTCACATTATACCTGCGTCAGGTATAATGTATGCAGGGTGGGCGTTCCCACGCAAAAAGCCATGTAGAACTGACGCAGTGAAATCTACAAGATTTCACTGCGTCACTCTACGCCTTCACTGCGTCAAAATCCCTATGCCTGCTCAGAGCAGGCGTAAGGAATGACGCAGGGCTTTTTGAATGGGACTCACCCATCTGTTGTGGCGCATTGCTGGAGTTGCGTCACTTTCATGAGCAACTCCAGCAATGCGTCACTTTTGCGCCAACAGATGCGTCAGAATTTCTGACGCATCTGTTAATCCTTGCGCCATGGAGCACTGTATTGTAAATACAGCGCATCCATAGTGGCGCAAGGACATTCGGCGCAGATGCGTCAGTTCCTTGTAAATCTGCCCCTTAGTGTTTTCTTGGTTGCAAATACACGGAGTTTTTTGTCATACCTTTTTTTATGAACAAATTTGACTTTAACCAAGAACGAAAAATGTAGATTCACTGGCCTATGAATCCCAGTAGGAACAGATTGCATAAACATGTATATCTACAGCCTACTAAAATGTTTATTTATGAAAAATAGTAATAAGCTGACTTTATACAGGGCATTATACTGAATTTCTGCCATTTGTACGTGCTGTAAATGCAGTGTTACTGATACATATTTTAAAGGTAGTCAATAGACGGCTTTAGAAGGGTTGAAAGCTGACTGAGAAGTGTCTGTATTGGAACTGCTGGTCAGTACATCACTGAGACAGTCTGCTGGCTTCTAATACATTGCACTGAATAACTCATAATGGAAAGAAAGCTATTATAGCCTTATAGCCTGTGGTAGCGGGCTTTACCGGCCATTAAAGGCAGGCTCTAGTGGGCGAGGGCCATTAACAAGGGAGCGGAACTTTAATACTGGTATAGCCCAACTACGGAGGGCTATAAGGCTTTAGAAGATTCCACCACTAGAGGGCAGAATGTTCTAATAAATAAACCAAAGGCCTCACTGAGCCCAACGGGATTTCAATCCCCTCGGGCTCCATGAGGCCTTTGTTCACGGCAACAGCTGTGAAGGACAACATTGGAATGTTGGAGCTCTGGGCTTCTACCGGCCTTTAGAAGCCTGGAGTACTCCATTGTTTTCAATGGGGCTCCCAACATTCCAATGTTCTAATTGGTCATCAAACACTGCAATAGACTACAATGGTAATAAACATGCTATATATGAAAATCTACGACAGGTAACAGCAAGCTGAACAAATAAACTTGGTGCTTCCAGTGCATTTGAAAAATGATGCCATACACAATACATACATCAACAAACAAAGGACCTGATTTAGAGTTCTACAGAAGGAGTTGTGTCTGTTGTGATGGCGGAGGGCATTACCTCTGCCATCTCAATGGTGTTCCATCTACCAAATTTAGAGATGACCGCCAGCCCAGCAGTCATCTCTATTCATTCAAAGAACTGCTGTCAAAGTTGTTCCTTTCAATGTACTAAACTTTTGTTGGACGGCTACCATTGGTTTTGACGGCTGTCCACCAAATCTTTACAAAGAAATATATTTCCAAAGTGGCAGTTTGTTGAATAACTGACAGAATATCGAGGTCAAAAATATCGACGTCAAAAATATCGGAGCCAAAATATAGATGTCAAGAATATCGAAGTCCTATCTACATTATGGTAAGTACAAAAATATAGGAAAAAAATATCGTCAAAAATATCGTTGTTAAAAATATTGTTTTTTGTTAATGTTAAAAAATAATGTAAAATAAAGTAAATGATACATATATTTAAAATAAACATAGTTAAAAATATGTTTAAAATTATAAGTAATACATATAATGTAAAAAAAATTAAACATATACATATAAAATATAATATATATACTTACTTAATAATATTTACAATTAATTATTGTAATAACTTATAAATTGTTAAAAAACATTTTATAAATTATAAATACATACATACACATACAACAATAAAATAAATAAAAATATAAAAATATATATAACAAATTTTAAAAAAGTTTGTTAAATAAATTATACACTACATTAACTAAAACAGTAAATATTGGATAGCGTAGGGGTAAAAATTTCTAATCTCACTCCAGAGAGTGCAAAAATAGGGAAAGTGTTGGATAGCGTAGGAGTAAAAATTACTATTCCAACTCCAGAGAGTGCAACAGTAGGGAAAGTGTTGGATAGCGTAGGGGTAAAAATTACTATTCCAACTCCAGAGAGTGCAACAGTAGGGAAAGTGTTCGATAGCGTAGAGGTTAAAATTACTATTCCAACTCCAGAGAGTGCAACAGTAGGGAAAGTGTTGGATAGCGTAGGGGTTAAAATTACTATTCCAATTCCAGAGAGTGCAACAGTAGGGAAAGTGTTGGATAGCGTAAGGGTAAAAATTACTATTCCAACTCCAGAGAGTGCAACAGTAGGGAAAGTGTTGGATAGCATAGGGGTAAAAATTACTATTCCAACTCCAGAGAGTGCAACAGTAGGGACAGTTTTGGATAGCGTAGGGGTTAAAATTACTATTCCATCTCCAGAGAGTGCAACAGTAGGGAAAGTGTTGGATAGTGTAGGGGTTAAAATTACTATTCCAACTCCAGAGAGTCCAACAGTAGGGAAAGTGTTGGATAGCGTAGGGGTAAAACTTACTATTCCAACTCCAGAGAGTGCAACAGTAGGGACAGTGTTGGATAGCGTAGGGGTTAAAATTACTATTCCAACTCCAGAGAGTGCAACAGTAGGGAAAGTGTTGGATAGCGTAGGGGTTAAAATTACTATTCCAACTCCAGAGATTGCAACAGTAGGGAAAGTGTTGGATAGCGTAGGGGTAAAAATAACTTACTAATCATTAAAATATTTTTTTTTAAATAAATAATAATTTAGGGGCCTATTACGATAACCGGCGGTAAAAAATCCGCCATCTACTATAGCCTGAAAAAACCGCCCGCCTGCACCATGGGAATACCGACCGAGCAATTATGATGTCGCGAAGCAACCTCCGCCCGCGGCGGCAAAAACACAGAAAATTCCGCCCGTCCATGTCAGAGTAGAAGATTATCCGTCCGCCACGGACGCAATCCCGCTCGACAACCCAAATCCGCCCGCTCTGACGACCGAGACACCGGCCGTGAAATTATGATCTCCCCGACATGAGCACGGTAAATCCACATATTTCCCGCCCGCCACGGTTAACAACAGTGATGAATAACTGACACGGCGGAAGGCCTGGCGGCCACGTCCGTGCACGGAAATCATTGGCCGACCAAAGAAATACACACAACATGGCCAACAAGTCCACACAGCAAACTACGCCAAAAAACCCAAACACAGAACACATCCCAAAGACACATCCCCCCTGGCAAAACAAAAAAACTACAAATCCCAGGACACCAGGCACAACACACCTGAAAACGACAGCACATCATGACACACCCACATAGGTGAGTACAAAAGCAGCCCCTCCACAGACCACAATCCCTTGCACTACTACAAAGAGAAGACAACAGCAGAGAACTCAGAGAGCCACAAAGGAAAGCAGCATACCACACGCACGCACACATCACACTCATCACCAACACCACCACCACCATCACCACTGAAACACTGGCACCACTAACCCCCTGCACATCACACACCACACACCACACACCCAAAACACCAACACCACAAATACCAAACCACACACCATGGCAACACAAAGAATGCCTAAGTACACTGACACTGAGTTGACGGTCCTGGTCGACGAGATCATCAAGGTGCACCCACAAATCTATGGGAACCAGGTCCAACAGACACCAGTAGCCACCAGAAACAGAATGTGGAGCAGGATCGTAGACCAGGTGAATGCAGTTGGGAACGTGCCACGCAACCGGGGTGAAATTGCAAAGAGGTGGCACGACCTGAAAAGCGTGGTCAGGAAGAAGGAGGCCAAGAATCGTGAGCTGGCTGACAGGACTGGCGGCGGAAATCCCGCGCCATTCAAGACCTTCAAGGCGTGGGAGGAGAAGGTGCGAGGCATTCTACATCCGGAGAGTCTCACCGGAATACCAGGGGGAGTGGAGGCTGGTAGGTACAAACAAATGTATACCAGCACACCGCTATGTACTGTCATGCACTACCAGGATGCCATAGCTCCGAGGGCCAAACACCCCCATGTCCAGTACACAATCCACAAGACATCTCTCACACATGCAACAGACACTCCCACACACTCAGCCCAAAGGTACCAACAAACAAAACCATGGGGGCATGTGTACATTCAGCCAGCACCACAACTCCCACCAGGTCCCCTTGTACCCCAGATGCGCCAGAAGGAGCACTCCCCACACCCACACACATGTGTCAGCCATAGCTGCACTAACCAACAAGTAACAGGTAAGTAGCCTTACCACAAAGTCCGTGTATCGGAGGGGGGACTGCAGAAGTACAACCCCCACCAGACCCCTAGTCCTACAGCGCAGCAAGATGGAGCACTCCCCACACCCATGTGTCAGCCATTGCAGTGCACACCTTCACCCGACAGTTAGATATGTTTCCCTACATGGAGGGGTGTCTGTGGGTGGTAAGCCATCACCACAACTCACAACACGGCCCCCACTCCCACAGACCAGCAAGATGGAGCACCCCTCCCTCTCATAACTATGTGGTAGCCATTGCATTGCTCCCTCCAAACCAACAAGTAGGTAGACTACTGTACAAGGCGGGGTGTCTGTAGGCATGAGGACTGTACTACGACTAACATTTGGGACACGTCACGTAGCAGAGGAACAGGTAGCACTGCTCCCTGTCATAATCATGGGACTAATGTGCACACGGACATGAATTACAGAGTCATAGTCCACATGAGCCATCTCAAATACAGTAACACGTAAGGAGTCACGTCTGCATGCACAAGTCTCACTGGAGTACTGACCCACATGGCGTGCACTGTGCCAGTCATCACACACATCAGCAACACCATCGAAGTCTTGCCCATGTAGTCGTGTCTGCTTGTTCCATTGACATTGTACAACATCACCCATGTAAGTCTATCTTGTCTCAATGTAACAGAGTGGAACCCCAGTAATGTCACATACACCACTGGACCCATGAACCACACAGCTACACAATGCACATTCAAAATCTCAGCCATCTCATCTTTCAGCCCCAGTGTCATGAAAGGTATATCATCTAAACAGTTGTCCCATATACAGTAGTTCAGCAATGATTCCTGCCGATGACCAAAAATGTGTCTGCAGTGTCTGAAGCGCACGTCACACTGCGATTTACAACATACCTAATATAGTCAACACCCCAAGAGCACTGCATTGCTGCACATGGCTGAGGGTAGCACGCACACCAAGGAATTGTCCCATCTGCAATACGTTGTGTGGCACACAAACATTAATAACTCACTACAATGCTTGCAGTGTAATGTCCCTAAATGACAACAGTGAGCAGATATGCTGGGTATGTCAGACATACACACACCTCTGTCTCTGTAGTGTTGTGTGGCCAAAACACATGTCCCCTTTTGCACCCATATGTCACAGTATGGACCACAAAACCATATTTCATATCAAAAGCGTTGATGGAGCTGTACTCCTTTTCCCATCTGCGTTTCTAAGCGGTTCATTTGAACCCCAAAAACATATTCCATCTCAAAAGCGTTCATGAGGCTGTACCCCGTTTCCACCAAAGCCACAAAATGTAAGGGTACTGCAACACACCCCGATTGGCATTCCAAATCCGTCCCATGCCACATGCACCCATCACACTATTCCATTGCCTTGATCACGCACACACATTGTAGAGCCATACACACGCATCTGGGAAATCAGTGCACAACTGTGCACAAACTGTGAATGTCAGACATCTAACACAAACCTTGCAAGGTGCAACACAATAACCTTTCGTCTCCGCACCACAGGTGACGAACAGCATGATGCTGGAGAGGGAGACAGCAGCCATCACAGCCAGTCCACAAGCCCTCCACCCGGACACACGGATGTGGAAGACCTGGACACCTCTTCGGACGAGGACTCCCGACCAGGCACATCTGGTGTGGCAGGGCGCAACCGCTCCCCAGGACCCCTTCTACCCACCAACCCATCTCCCAGGGCTGGTGACCAGTCCCAGGCCCCTGCTGCCACGGTCATTGTGGCCACCACCACCGCCGCAACCACCACCACCAGGGCCTCCCTGACCACTCACCCTGCGCAAGGGGTGGTACGCACGTCGACATCGACCCTGGGAGCCAGAACGAGGCCCCGGGTGACCAATGTGGCGAGTGGGCAGGTCGGTGGCAGCAGTTCAGGTGGGAGGAGCAGGGTCAGGCCAATGCCATCAGAGCCTGGGAGCCAAGCCCTGCCGCAAATCGCCAGAGTCCTTGGGGCCTATGAAGAGGCCCAGGGACAATGGGCCCGGTCAGCTGCCGATACGCGGGAAGTCCTTGGGGTGTTGAGGTCCATGGACGCCCATATGGGCCAATTCGTGACCCGTATGGGCCAACTTGTCGACCTCATGGGCCAGCTAGTGGTGGTGGTGAGGGCCCAATCAAGGCCAACCACACCACCTCCGCCACCACCTGCTGGTGCGCAGGGTCGTGCAACATCCAGTTCCCCTGCGTCCACAGCGAGTGGGCAATCCTCAGCCACCACCAGCATCCCACAAACACAACCCCCCCTCTCAAACGTTTAAGGGGTCGTCCGAAGAGGAAACAGGTGTCCAGAGAAGACTTTGCACGCTCCAAACGCCAGTGAGTCAGCCAGCCACGGTGGCCATCTACTGCATTCACTTGGACTACTATCCTACCCCACACTGCCATGTGAATGGCATGTGTCTGTCGGACTGTGGACCCAGAACAACATGGGTACACCTCGACCATCACGCGGACATGACCGTCACCTCATTGTTACAGCATGCACCACTTTTGTGATCACCTTGCCCACAATCACGTCACCGCTTAAAATAAATACACCTGGATCACATTCTGTTTTATCTGCTCTGTGTTTAATCAAGGATGTGCAACCGTCACCATGATCAGAAATGCATCTGGAGTGTGGTATGTCGATAGGCCAGGAGAGGCTGTAGGGACCTAGGGGTGAAAAACAGAACAAGAGTCCATTGAATGTGTGTGTCACACACTCATCACACAGTACTTGACATCAAGTTTAAGCAATGTACACACATCTCACAGAGCAACAGGGCACAATGCTACAGCCACTGTCAGTGGCTTACTACCCTGGACATGGACCATTGCCACACAGCACTCAGTGAACAATAGGCCGCCGTGACAATGCACACATACACCTACACAACTACAGCAACATCAGCCGTCGTACATGGTCACTCACCGTCAAGTGAAGTAGCGGGCGATGAGCTGCTGACGCTCATTCACTGCTTCCTCCTCTCCACTGTCCTCGTCACTGGACACGGCTTGGTCTGCAGGCGGGGGCCCTGGCTGATCACCGTCATCCACTTTCAGGGGGACCTGCCTGCGAATCGCGAGATTGTGCACCATGCAGCTTGCCACAACTATCTGGCACACCTTCTGTGGGGAGTATGCCAGTGCACCCCCGGTGTGGTCCAGGCATCTGAATCTGGACTTCAGGAGTCCAAAAGTCCGCTCAACCACACGTCTAGTCCTCCCATGTGCCTCATTGTATCTGACATCAGCTGGTGTCCTAGGATTACGTAGTGGGCTCAGCAGCCAAGGCCCGTTAGGATATGCAGAGTCACCTGGGTGTGAGAAACACAGAGAATCGTTGCAATTCCAACAGGATACAAGACAGCATGTCACACCCAGCACGCTACACGAGTATGCATACTCACCAACAATCCATGCACGGTCCCGTTGAAGATTGGTCATCATTCGTGGGAGGATGCTGTGGCGCATGATGTGCGAGTCATGGGCGGATCCGGGAAACTTGGCACACACGTGTGTGATAATCATGTCCGCCAGGCACACCACTTGCACATTCAGGGAGTTGAAATGTTTCCGGTTCCTATAGATGTGCTCCATGGCCTGTGGTGCAACAAGGCCAACATGGGTGGAATCAATTGCACCAACAACGTGGGGGATGCGTCCAAGGGCATAGAAAGCACCCTTCACTGCCGCCAAATCACGAGCCCTGGGGAATCGGATGTACCGGTTCCTGTAGAGCATCATAGCTGACAGGACATCCCGTAGCACCATGCTGAACATGGGCTGGGACATCCCACCTCCACTGCCCACCGTGTGTTGGAAAGATCCGGTTGCGAAAAATGCAGTGCAGCCATCGCCTTAGCCGTGGGGGTGAATGCTGTAGGATACACCCTGCGAGGACGAAGGTGGGGTTCCAACATTGCACATAGGTGATGCAGGGTGGGTCGGTCCAGACGGAATTTCCGTATAACCTCCACATCCTCCATGTCTGCCAGCAATTGGTAGGGCCGATGTATGTTTGGTCTCCTCCTAGGACAGATGGAAGTGGACACATGTCAATGCAACACACCACATGGCATTTTCACATACACAAAACTAAAATTACTGACAAAGCAATAGAATCTAACCTTGGGCAAAGCACTACGCTACGCTCGCGTAGTTTGCGAAGTTTGCGCTACTTCGCACAACGCGAATTGCACGTAGCACAGTGAAAACACGCGTAGCGTAGCGTAGCGTAGTGCAGCGGTCATTTTTGCTTGCTCGCGGTCCTCAACGTCAAGTTGGCGACCGCGAGCAAGCAAAATGACATCCCGGCGAGACTTTTTCTCGTTCGCGATCAGCAACATCAAGTTGCCGATCGCGAGCGTGGAAAATAAACCTCCCGGCGAGATTCTCAACGCGGGGAGGTCAGGTTTCTCATTGCGAGTGGTCACGTATGCTCGCGACCGCTCGCAATGAGAAACTACCAGTCCGCGTTGAGAAGCTGCCGCTCGAGTAAAAATCTACTCGAGCGGCAGTAAAAGACAGCTCGCACTGTGCAAGATGCCGTTTTCAATGATTGCACAGTGCGGACAAGCATCCGGCACTGTGCAATCATTGCGAACAGTGCACTACGCAGTTCGCGTAGTGCTACGCGTAGCTCGCGTAGTGCGAACTGCACTTTGCGTAGCTCGCGTAGCGCTACTTCGCGAACTACGCCCAGGCTTAAGAATCACAGAACAGCTGATAAGTAGGGACAGCACAGCTACAATATTCTTACACAGGTCCCCTTACCAATAGCAATGACCACTGACACAAACCATTGCTATGAGCATGCACATGGGGATTTAGGCCATAATAGCTTGAAAGGCATGATGATGATTACAGACTGCATATGTGGGAAGCGGCAACACCACGGCAATATACCTAGCTGCTGTGCCTGACACAGCTTCCGAAGCTGGGTGAGTATGGCACACACCAACAACACAATGTACACAGGCTGAGTGGCCCAAACAAGTGGATCCTGTTGCACAACGGGATATGAGACAGTCAATGATGTCCCTAGTTCACCCAATGTACAGCACTGTACGTATCACACCTCCAACACACATTGACAGGTGTACACATTGACAACTCCATGACAACACAGCTGTGTGAATGCAAATACACATCACAAGTGACACGTAACGTTGCACGTGCCAAGTGGGAGATGTACATTGAGAAATATGGCATGTGTGTGCATTTGCACATCCCATGCTCCCATGCTAATGTGTACATGATGATGTGCCAACAGACATGTGGAGGCTGAGCACTGTCCGTCAATGCATTTTGCACACAGCATGAAGTGGCCCTGTCTAGTGTGGACATGCTCCCACACACAAATCATGGCCACACCTAAAAATGCATGGCGCACATTAAACTGTGGATTCCACATGGCACAAGCAGACTGTACCCGCCATAGACCAGGCCCTCGAGGCCAACTCTAATGGCCCTCGTGGTTGCATCCTGCGTGTTCGACTATAGAGGTAAGCGTACCGGGACAGCTCGGAGCAGGCCATTGGGTGCATTTGAAGTAGGCAGACATGGTACACCAATTGCAGCAGCTCGGACCCACTGAAACAGCCCCAGGGGGCTATATGAGTGTGGGAGGGAGACCAGCATTACCACAGTTTCCAGGGACTGCTGCCTGGCATCCCTCAACAACACCTGCTGCTGCTGCCACCTGTCCACCTTCATGTCGACAACTCTGAAGATATGTCCAGGTCCACTCACCAGCAAGGAGCTGGAGATCCTGGATTCCGAGCTCCACGCACACTGCCCAAGGCTATTTCTTGCAAAAGTTGTGTGTGTAAGACAACTACAGTGTGTGTGGGAGTGCATGTGGGGGACACACATGTCGTTGATCCGCAGCACTATGAGTCAGAGCCTGTGGGGTTCCAACATGCACTGCTTACCATGCTTACTACAGGTGGAAGGGGTATGTAGGCTCTCTGGCGCTTTCCCATGCATGTCCCTCCCGAGTGGTGGTACATGGCATTTTCATGTCAGACATCCAGTGACGCAGCCACTTGGCAATGCAGGACTCAGGGCAGTTATTGCTTGTGTGAATGGCTGGCTGGGTCCCTGCTGGCCTTCTCAGTCTCAGCAGACCTGGGCTGCACATTGACCGCCCAATCCTAGAAGGAAATAACACTGACTGTACAGTGGGTTACATGTGTCTTTTGTTCACAACTCTCCGGAAATGCGCAAACTCAGCCCTGTCGATTGAACACTCCAGGCCTTGTGATAGGGATGTGTGTGAGAGATAGTGGCACTGAATGTGACCTCCATTGCGGGGTGAGCCATTCACAGGGCGAGTACGTTGAGGGCTGCGCAGTGTTGGACACAGTGAGTCCACCCACAAAGATGTGTTGCCTTGTCATCTATGTGTTGGTCTACCTGACAATGGACAGTAGATGTGGGCAGACTACACATTGCTCAATGTGCTGGCATCCTGCATGTGAATGGGATGGACAGGTACTGTGTACACACTCCCACCAGCATGCATTCACGTGTGGTGTACATATGCTGTCATGCCATGTCCGATTACTTCTTGGCTCTGTTACACATCTCTGAGTATTTTGGATGGGTCAGCATCATGCCACTGTGATTGGTGGATGTGGATGATGATGAGAGGTGTATAAGTGATATTTCAACCCTCTTGTGTACCATCCCTGCAGTTGGAAGTCCTCCAGCCCAAGGCCTTGTGATGAGCCATTGCATCCAAGTTGATGCCTCTGTGTATGTGTAACCGACAGTGCAGCCAATTCCACAAAGGGTGTGACGTCATCTGCCGGATGAGCGACTACGTGGCGGAGACGAATCGGGGGATGCCCCCTCGTATTGTCAGGTTAGCACGGCGCTGCATTTCACCACTTTTGGTCTGCATCTTGACAGTCACACAACCTGTGCCGGATGCACGTTTGTAGGGGCATCAGCAGCAAGCAAGTGTACAGTATTGTGGGATGGTGTCTTTTGCTGTGAGAGGCAGCATGTGTCCACAGCCTACCCATAATCTGGGTAATGTGATGTCTGTTGTGTGATGCAGTGGGTTGTAAGTGTACTCTGTGCTGGGTGCATCTGACATGCATATGCGATTCCTGAGGGTCAAGATGTAATTTGAGCACTCTGCATTGTCAATGCATTCAGAGTCGTAGCCCTCAGGAACAACCTGTAGTAGGCTGGAGTGGCAATTCACATGTATGTTTGAGGCACTGTGCCTACTCTGATTTCGTTCGGACATATGTGTGCGATGCCTCACCTCATATACCTGGTACTTACACATCCGGCACACTGTGCAACAGTAGTTGTGCTCGTGCGAACGACAGGTGGATGGCATGGGCTCATGACCATTGTGGACTGTCATGTTGCAGTCTGTGTGAGTGGTGTCCCATTCTGCTCCATGCAGGTATGTCCTTGGCCTAATTACGTAGTGGTCATCCTTGCCACCATCAGGACAGTGGGTGTGCACACAGCGATTTGTGGCTATGGTCGCAGGGTGACACAGGCCGGGTGTTGTGCTATGTGCAGAACACATGTGCCATTAAAGGCAGGCTCTAGTGGGCGAGGACCATTAACAAGGGAGCGGAACTTTAATGCTGGTATAGCCCAACTATGGAGGGCTATAAGGCTTTAGAAGATTCCACCACTAGAGGGCAGAATGTTCTAATAAATAAACCAAAGGCCTCACTGAGCCCAACGGGATTTCAATCCCCTCGGGCTCCGTGAGGCCTTTGTTCACGGCAACAGCTGTGAAGGACAACATTGGAATGTTGGAGCTCTGGGCTTCTACCGGCCTTTAGAAGCCTGGAGTACTCCATTGTTTTCAGTGGAGCTCCCAACATTCCAATGTTCTAAATGGTCATCAAACACTGCAATAGACTACAATGGTAATAAACATGGTATATATGAAAATCTACGACAGGTAACAGCAAGCTGAACAAATAAACTGGGTGCTTCCAGTGCATTTGAAAAATGATGCCATACACAATACATACATCAACAAACAAAAGACCTGATTTAGAGTTCTACAGAAGGAGTTGTGTCTGTTGTGATGGCGGAGGGCATTACCTCTGCCATCTCAATGGTGTTCCATCTACCAAATTTAGAGATGACCGCCAGCCCAGCAGTCATCTCTATTCATTCAAAGAACTGCTGTCAAAGTTGTTCCTTTCAATGTACTAAACTTTTGTTGGACGGCTACCATTGGTTTTGACGGCTGTCCACCAAATTTTTACAAAGAAATAAACTTCCAAAGTGGTAGTTTATTGAATCACTGACAGAATATCGACGTCAAAAATATCGACGTCAAAAATATCGGAGCCGAAATATAGATGTCAAGAATATCGAAGTCCTATCTACATTATGGCAAGTACAAAATATCGGGAAAAAAATATCGTTGTCAAAAATATCGTTGTTAAAAATATCGTTTTTTTAATGTTAAAAAATAATGTAAAATAAAGTAAATGATACATATATTTAAAATAAACATAGTTAAAAATATGTTTACAATTATAAGTAATACATATAATGTAAAAAATAAATAAACATATACATATAAAATATAATATATATACTTACTTAATATTTACAATTAATTATTGTAATAACTTATAAATTGTTAAAAAACATTTTATAAATTTTAAATACATACATACACATACAACAATAATATAAATAAAAATATAAAAATATATACAACAAATTTTAAAAAAGTTTGTTAAATAAATTATACACTACATTAACTAAAACAGTAAATATTGGATAGCGTAGGGGTAAAAATTACTATTCTCACTCCAGAGAGTGCAAAAATAGGGAAAGTGTGGATAGTGTAGGAGTAAAAATTACTATTCCAACTCCAGAAAGTGCAACAGTAGGGAAAGTGTTGGATAGCGTAGGGGTAAAAATTACTATTCCTACTCCAGAGAGTGCAACAGTAGGGAAAGTGTTGGATAGCGTAGAGGTTAAAATTACTATTCCAACTCCAGAGAGTGCAACAGTAGGGAAAGTGTTGGATAGGGTAGGGGTTAAAATTACTATTCCAATTCCAGAGAGTGCAACAGTAGGGAAAGTGTTGGATAGCGTAGGGGTACAAATTACTATTCCAACTCCAGAGAGTGCAACAGTAGGGAAAGTGTTGGATAGCGTAGGGGTAAAAATTACTATTCCAACTCCAGAGAGTGCAACAGTAGGGACAGTTTTGGATAGCGTAGGGGTAAAAATTACTATTCCAACTCCAGAGAGTGCAACAGTAGGGAAAGTGTTGGATAGCGTAGGGGTAAAAATTACTATTCCAACTCCAGAGAGTGCAACAGTAGGGACAGTTTTGGATAGTGTAGGGGTTAAAATTACTATTCCAACTCCAGAGAGTGCAACAGTAGGGAAAGTGTTGGATAGCGTAGGGGTTAAAATTACTATTCCAACTCCAGAGAGTGCAACAGGAGGGAAAGTGTTGGAAAGCGTATGGGTAAAAATGACTCTTCCAACTCCAGAGAGTGCAACAGTAGGGACAGTGTTGGATAGCGAAGGGGTAAAAATTACTATTCCAACTCCAGAGAGTGCAACAGTAGGGACAGTTTTGGATAGCGTAGGGGTTAAAATTACTATTCCAACTCCAGAGAGTGCAACAGTAGGGAAAGTGTTGGATAGCGTAGGGGTTAAAATTACTATACCAACTCCAGAGAGTGCAACAGTAGGGAAAGTGTTGGAAAGCGTATGGGTAAAAATGACTCTTCCAACTCCAGAGAGTGCAACAGTAGGGACAGTGTTGGATAGCGTAGGGGTTAAAATTACTATTCCAACTCCAGAGAGTGCAACAGTAGGGAAAGTGTTGGATAGTGTAGGGGTTAACATTACTATTCCAACTCCAGAGATTGCAACAGTAGGGAAAGTGTTGGATAGCGTAGGGGTTAAAATTACTATTCCAATTCCAGAGAGTGCAACAGTAGGGAAAGTGTTGGATAGTGTAGGGGTTAAAATTACTATTCTAACTCCAGAGATTGCAACAGTAGGGAAAGTGTTGGATAGCGTAGGGGTAAAAATAACTTACTAATCATTAAAATATTTTTTTTTAAATAAATAATAATTTAGGGACCCATTCTACTATAGCCTGAAAAAACCGCCCGCCTGCACCATGGGAATACCGACCGAGCAATTATGATGTCGCGAAGCAACCTCCGCCCACGGCGACAAAAACACAGAAAATTGTGCCCGTCCATGTCAGAGTAGAAGATTATCCGTCCGCCACGGACTAAATCCCGCCCGACAACCCAAATCCGCCCGCTCTGACGACCGAGACACCGGCCGTGAAATTATGATCTCCCCGACATGAGCGCGGTAAATCCACATATTTCCCGCCCGCCCGCCACGGTTAACAACAGTGATGAATAACTGACACGGCGGAAGGCCTGGCGGCCACGTCCGTGCACAGAAATCATTGGCGGACCAAAGAAATACACACAACATGGCCAACAAGTCCACACAGCAAACTACGCCAAAAAACCCAAACACAGAACACATCCCAAAGACACATCCCCCCTGGCAAAACAAAAAAACTACAAATCCCAGGACACCAGGCACAACACACCTGAAAACGACAGCCCATCATGACACACCCACATAGGTGAATACAAAAGCAGCCCCTCCACAGACCACAATCCCTTGCACTACTACAAAGAGAAGACGACAGCAGAGAACCCAGAGAACCACAAAGGAAAGCAGCATACCACACGCACGCACACATCACACTCATTACCAACACCACCACCACCATCAGCACTGAAACACCGGCACCACTAATCCCCTGCACATCACACACCACACACCACACACCCACCACACCAGCACCACAAATACCAAACCACACACCATGGCAACACAAAGAATGCCTAAGTACACTGCCACTGAGTTGACGGTCCTGGTCGACGAGATCATCAAGGTGCACCCACAAATCTATGGGAACCAGGTCCAACAGACACCAGTAGCCACCAGAAACAGAATGTGGAGCAGGATCGTAGACCAGGTGAATGCAGTTGGGAACGTGCCACGCAACCGGGGTGAAATTGCAAAGAGGTGGCACGACCTGAAAAGCGTGGTCAGGAAGAAGGAGGCCAAGAATCGTGAGCTAGCTGACAGGACTGGCGGGGGAAATCCCGCGCCATTCAAGACCTTCAAGGTGTGGGAGGAGAAGGTGCGAGGCATTCTACATCCGGAGAGTCTCACCAGAATACCAGGGGGAGTGGAGGCTGGTAAGTACAAACAAATGTATACCAGCACACCGCTATGTACTGTCATGCACTACCAGGGTGCCATAGCTCCGAGGGCCAAACACCCCCATGTCCAGTACACAATCCACAAGACATCTCTCACACATGCAACAGACACTCCCACACACTCAGCCCAAAGGTATCAACAAACAAAACCATGGGGGCATGTGTACAGTCAGCCAGCACCACAACTCCCACGAGGTCCCCTTGTACCCCAGATGCGCCGGAAGGAGCACTCCCCACACCCACACACAGTGTCAGCCATAGCTGCACTAACCAACAAGTAACAGGTAAGTAGCCTTACCACAAAGTCCGTGTATCGGAGGGGGGACTGCAGAAGTACAACCCCCACCAGGCCCCTAATCCTACAGCGCAGCAAGATGGAGCACTCCCCACACCCATGTGTCAGCCATTGCAGTGCACACCTTCACCCGACAGTTAGATATGTTTCCCTACATGGAGGGGTGTCTGTGGGTGGTAAGCCATCACCACAACTCACAACACGGCCCCTCCTCCCACAGACCAGCAAGATGGAGCACCCCTCCCTCTCATAACCATGTGGTAGCCATTGCATTGCTTCCTCCAAACCAACAAGTAGGTAGACTACTGTACAGGGCGGGGTGTCTGTAGGCATGAGGACTGTACTACGACTAACATTTGGGACACGTCACTTAGCAGAGGAACAAGTAGCACTGCTCCCTGTCATAATCATGTGACTAATGTGCACACGGACATGAATTACAGAGTCATAGTCCACATGAGCCATCTCAAATACAGTAACACGTAAGGAGTCACGTCTGCATGCACAAGTCTCACTGGAGTACTGACCCACATGGTGTGCACTGTGCCAGTCATCACACACATCAGCAACACCATCGAAGTCTTTCCCATGTAGTCGTGTCTGCTTGTTCCGTTGACATTGTACAACATCACCCATGTAAGTCTATCTTGTCTCAATGTAACAGAGTGGAACCCCAGTAATGTCACATACACCACTGGACCCATGAACCACACAGCTACACAATGCACATTCAAAATCTCAGCCATCTTATCTTTCAGCCCCAGTGTCATGAAAGGTATATCATCTAAACAGTTGTCCCATATACAGTAGTTCAGCAATGATTCCTGCTGATGACCAAAAATGTGTCTGCAGTGTCTGAAGCGCACGTCACACTGCGATTTACAACATACCTAATATAGTCAACACCCCAAGAGCACTGCATTGCTGCACATGGCTGAGGGTAGCACGCACACCAAGGAATTGTCCCATCTGCAATACGTTGTGTGGCACACAAACATTACTCACTCACTAAAATGCTTGCAGTGTAATGTCCGTAAATGACAACAGTGAGCAGATATGCTGGGTATGTCAGACATACACACACCTTTGTCTCTGTAGTGTCGTGTGGCCAAAACACATGTCCCCTTCTGCACCCATATGTCACAGTATGGACCACAAAACCATATTTCATATCAAAAGCGTTGATGGAGCTGTACTCCTTTTCCCATCTGCGTTTCTACGCGGTTCATTTGAACCCCAAAAACATATTTAATCTCAAAAGCGTTCATGGGGCTGTACCCCGTTTCCACCAAAGCCACAAAATGTAAGGGTACTGCAACACACCCCGATTGGCATTCCAAATCCGTCCCATGCCACATGCACCCATCACACTATTCCATTGCCTTGATCACGCACACACATTGTAGAGCCATACACACGCATCTGGGAAATCAGTGCACAACTGTGCACAAACTGTGAATGTCAGACATCTAACACAAACCTTGCAAGGTGCAACACAATAACCTTTCGTCTCCGCACCACAGGTGACGAACAGCATGATGCTGGAGAGGTAGACAGCAGCCATCACAGCCAGTCCACAAGCCTTCCACCCGGACACACGGATGTGGAAGACCTGGACACCTCTTCGGACGAGGACTCCCGACCAGGCACATCTGGTGTGGCAGGGCGCAACCGCTCCCCAGGACCCCTTCTACCCACCAACCCATCTCCCAGGGCTGGTGACCAGTCCCAGGCCCCTGCTGCCACGGTCATTGCGGCCACCACCACCGCCGCAACCACCACCAGGGCCTCCCTGACCACTCACCCTGCGCAAGGGGTGGTTCGCACGTCGACATCGACCCTGGGAGCCAGAACGAGGCCCCAGGTGACCAATGTGGCGAGTGGGCAGGTTGGTGGCAGCAGTTCAGGTGGGAGGAGCAGGGTCAGGCCAACGCCATCAGAGCCTGGGAGCCAAGCCCTGCCGCAAATCGCCAGAGTCCTTGAGGCCTATGAAGAGGCCCAGGGACAATGGGCCCGGTCAGCTGCCGATACGCGGGAAGTCCTTGGGGTGTTGAGGTCCATGGACGCCCATATGGGCCAATTCGTGACCGGTATGGGCCAACTTGTCGACCTCATGGGCCAGCTAGTGGTGGTGGTGAGGGCCCAATCAAGGCCAACCACACCACCTCCGCCACCACCTGCTGGTGCGCAGGGTCATGCAACATCCAGTTCCCCTGCGTCCACAGTGAGTGGGCAATCCTCAGCCACCACCAGCAGCCCACAAACACAACCCCCCCCTCTCAAACGTGGAAGGGGTCATCCAAAGAGGAAACAGGTGTCCAGAGAAGACTTTGCACGCTCCAAACGCCAGTGAGTCAGCCAGCCACGGTGGCCATCTACTGCATTCACTTGGACTACTATCCTACCCCACACTGCCATGTGAATGGCATGTGTCTGTCGGACTGTGGACCCAGAACAAAATGGGTACACCTTGACCATCACGCGGACATGACCGTTACCTCATTGTTACAGCATGCACCACTTTTGTGATCACCTTGCCCACAATCACATGTCACCGCTTAAAATAAATTCACCTGGATCACATTCTGTTTTATCTGCTCTGTGTTTAATCAAGGATGTGCAACCATCACCATGATCAGAAATGCATCTGGAGTGTGGTATGTCGATAGGCCAGGAGAGGCTGTAGGGACCTAGGGGTGAAAAACAGAACAAGAGTCCATTGAATGGGTGTGTCACACACTCATCACACAGTATTTGACATCAAGTTTAAGCAATGTACACACATCTCACAGAGCAACAGGGCACAATGCTACAGCCACTGTCAGTGGCATACTACCCTGGACATGGACCATTGCCACACAGCACTCAGTGAACAATAGGCCGCCGTGACAATGCACACATACACCTACACAACTACAGCAACATCAGCCGTCGTACATGGTCACTCACCGTCAAGTGAAGTAGCGGGCGATGAGCTGCTGACGCTCATTCACTGCTTCCTCCTCTCCACTGTCCTCGTCACTGGACACGGCTTGGTCTGCAGGCGGGGGCCCTGGCTGATCACCGTCATCCACTATCAGGGGGACCTGCCTGCGAATCGCGAGATTGTGCAGCATGCAGCATGCCACAACTATCTGGCACACCTTCTGTGGGGAGTATGCCAGTGCACTCCCGGTGCGGTCCAGGCATCTGAATCTGGACTTCAGGAGTCCAAAAGTCAGCTCAACTACACATCTAGTCCTCCCATGTGCCTCATTGTATCTGACATCAGCTGGTGTCCTAGGATTACGTAGTGGGCTCAGCAGCCAAGGCCCGTTAGGATATGCAGAGTCACCTGGGTGTGAGAAACACAGAGAATCATTGCAATTCCAACAGGATCCAAGACAGCATGTCACACCCAGCACGCTACACGAGTATGCATACTCACCAACAATCCATGCACGGTCCGGTTGAAGATTGGTCATCATTCGTGGGAGGATGCTGTGGCGCATGATGTGCGAGTCATGGGCGGATCCGGGAAACTTGGCACACACGTGTGTGATAATCATGTCCGCCAGGCACACCAGTTGCACATTCAGGGAGTGGAAATGTTTCCGGCTCCTATAGATGTGCTCCATGGCCTGTGGTGCAACAAGGCCAACATGGGTGCAATCAATTGCACCAACAACGTGGGGGATGCATCCAAGGGCATAGAAAGCACCCTTCACTGCCGCCAAATCACGAGCCCTGGGGAATCGGATGTACCGGTTGCTGTAGAGCATCATAGCTGACAGGACATCCCGTAGCACCATGCTGAACATGGGCTGGGACATCCCACCTCCACTGCCCACCGTGTGTTGGAAAGATCCGGTTGCGAAAAAATGCAGTGCAGCCATCGCCTTAGCCGTGGGGGTGAATGCTGTAGGATACACCCTGCGAGGACGAAGGTGGGGTTCCAACATTGCACATAGGTGATGCAGGGTGGGTCGGTCCAGACGGAATTTCCGTATAACCTCCACATCCTCCATGTCTGCCAGCAATTGGTAGGGGCGATGTATGTTTGGTCTCCTCCTAAGACAGATGGAAGTGGACACATGTAAATGCAACACACCACATGGCATTTTCACATACACAAAACTAAAATTACTGACAAAGCAATAGAATCACAGAACAGCTGACAAGTAGGGACAGCACAGCTACAATACTCTTACACAGGTCCCCTTACCAATAGCAATGACCACTGACACAAACCATTGCTATGAGCATGCACATGTGGATTTAGGTCATAATAGCTTGAAAGGCATGATGATGATTACAGACTGTGTCATAAGGTTTCTGCACATACAGAGCTATGCACAGGATAATAGGACCTCGGAATATAGTGGTGAGCCAACCATAGACCTTAGCACCCAAAACCCCAACCCAACTAGCCTTAGCGTCCCATTAGCACCAATGTACCAATGATTAGACAACCCAGAACACAGTATCTCTCTCTCTCACTCAGGACTCGCAGAGGCAAGAACACTCTTTCGTCCCACTCGTACCTGTCCACAACATGCGTAAGAAGAGACACTGTGTAGGTTAAAATGTTTATTTCAACTTACGTGCTCTAAGATATAGTACACGTGTCAGTACTAATAGCATAATACATATGAATAATATAATCAGCATAGTTACTATTCCATAGAATACGAACGGGGAAAGCATCTCATAAAGCAGTGGATATATGTCTAACTAACATTACCACCCTCCCCGTGCTGGAAGCAAGTGTATTATGAAAATAGAAGACCTTTGGGCTTTGACTAGCGGACCCCCATACCTCAGTCTCTAGATGCAAAACTACATCAGCAGACAATCACAGCTCTTCTCTCTGGAAAGGTCGTCTCCAAGTGTGTTCTAGAGCGGGCGGCCGCATTATTAAAAGCGCACTAATTTCTCCATGGCAGCTGTACATGGTGTTATGTCTAGGTGCGAGGGACGGGCCAAATCAGTAAGAACCAGGGTGATGTTATTCGACCTTGTAACTGTTGTTCAGATTGAGCCCAGAAGGAACAGGAGAAAAGGTGAGATACAGAAATTGCAGACAGTTGTAAAATAACTTGGCAGTAACAGAGGGCGACAGAACAACATCCCAGAGTAACGTGCGCAAAAGCCATCATGGCAGCCAGGCCTGTGCCAACGTAGCCAGGCAGGCCAGGAGGCCATGAGCCACAAGACACCCTCCCCTGGACAGTCCATCGGCCAAGACGAAAATGAAGACAGAGTTCCAAACACCTGAGCAGAATTGAGGCAGTACACCGACAGTGAACGGCAAGTCAATCAATCCAGAAACGTGGAGGAGCAGAAAAATGCTATACCGTCCAAGAGGATGTCATTGGAATCGTCAAAAAACGTAGACGCCATCCAGGTCAACAGGTCAAAGCTGCAGGAATGTTCCTCAGAGGATGGAGCATCCAAAAGCAATGCGGGACAGCTTGCGTGATATTCAATATAACTCTGTTGTAGGAGATTCTGAGCAGCCGCCCAGATATCCCATTGTGCCAAAATCCCCAGTGCAGCCGCACGCATCATAAAACCATCAGCGGAACAGTCCCGTTCATGGGCCTCTAAGGGACCCACCAACTGAACAAAATCCGGGACAGACAATGACGAATTGGAGAGGCAATAATCCATGGTCCATGTAAAAGGACAGCGGATGCAAGACATCACAGGTTGCACGCAAGTGAAATACGCAAAGCGAAAGGAAAGGGTGTAGGACACACTGATAGTTGCCAAGGGCAGAACATCGAAGCCAACCAGAAGTCGCTCACGGAGCAGCTGGAGGCGTTCGGGATCGAGAAGGGCCCAGTGGTGTGCAGCCATTGCGCAGAAAACAGATCAACAGCAAGACACCAGCCGCCAAAGCGAGGATTAAAGGGAAACCACCAAATACGCTAGAAAAAATAGAATGTATGAACGCCGGTATCACACCGAAAATAGTTTGAAAGGTGGACACCAGGCCAGACCCCACAATCTTAAAAAAGTGCACCAGACCCTCAGTGTTTGATGCGTTAAAAATACGATGAATCAACTCCCCAAAATGTTGGGGGAGGTCAGTGTTCAAAAGGGCCTGTATTTCACTGTGGGTACTCGCCACCTGGAGAATGAATGTCTCCCGGGCTGATGTGAGCATAACCTCCTCATTCAATAATAGGGCCTTTATTCTGCTCAACTTATTGAAATCTGCCTCCATGGTAGGAATGGAAGGCCAAATAGAGTTATCAACGATGTCGTGAGGGGGAGGAAAAAGCACATTCTTGCAGCAGACAACTCTGTGTGAGACCGTAACAATATACGGAATGCCAGCCTGTAGGCCACAACAGTCTTCGTTATTTAAAAGCAAATAGCTACCGTTAGTAAGCAAAGTAAAAGTAGGAGAAATAGCAGGAGCAGGAATACCCTTTAGCACACATGCAAGATTTGGAACTGAAACGCTACAAGCCCCGTGCAATTTAATATGTTTACAAATAAGCGAATGACCCACAGTTGAATCACAAGACTCCCCCGTGAGAAATACCTCCTTGCCGTCTCTAAGGCATTTATACATGAAAGGCAAGGACCAAAGTTCATGCAGGAAAGCACTACCCAAAGGCTGGAAACGGCCCACAGGATAATGTTTCATGCAGGAACTAAATTCAAACAGGGAAAAAGGTAAAGCTATAACCCCATGAACTAGCCACACCGCAGAATCTAGTTCCGCTACAGAGAATGGTAAAGGATCAACTTTCTCGATATGTAACAAGGTGTAAGATGCATCTTTCATGGACATGAACTGCTGTTTTTCCGTCAAATTAAAAGGCAGAAAAAGGGCAGTGGTGTTCAAGAGATTCCAAGGAACTTTACCTAACTTAAGGGTTTGCAAAGTCCAGGCAAACTGCATCACTGAGCGCAACTGATTCTGACCATGATACAACATAGAAACATCATCTTGTACAATATCAACAACAGAGGATACAATATTCTCTAATGTGTAAATGCGGGAAGACAGGGTATTTATACTATTGTCAACAACAGCAAGCACCTTTTCCAAATTTGCTTGGTCTATTTCCCGAAGGCGGGAAGCAGCTTCCATTTGTGACAGTTTCCAGAGTTCATTATACGTTTCATAAATGAATCTCTTCGGTCGGGGACCACGAGGTCCCAAGATAAAGTCAGATAAATCAATAGTGCCTGATAGGAGGGACAAATGTTTCTTAACAGAGTCTAAGGACGAATGTTGTAACCATTGTTTACATAATTTACCAACCGAATACGTGGTGACAGTACGAGTTTCAGTAAATCTTGGATCAGGCTTGTCCTGTATGTAGCCAGGAACTGTGCCATGAAAACGCAGTTGGCATGCATTAGATGATATGGGCCATGCCAACCAGGGTGACTGTATCAGTGCAGAAACGTTAAAGGAATTGTTTTGGAACTGAGCCTGTAACGTCATAAGGGACATATTAAATCGTAAACTATCATTTGGCAAACTCGACAAGGATGGGATGGCTGGCGCATTTAGTTGTTTAACGGTAGCCAACCCCCAACACGTGGTCTGATAAATGGAAGCATTTAAAAACATAATTTGGGCTGGGATAAGGCAAGCGCGGTGCAAAGCCTCGGTGCCCTGCACCTGCCATGGCTTCGAACCCCAGATTGATTTTAAATCCACTGTGTCTTTCCAATACTCATAACCACCCACCGCCAAGGCGCTCAAAAAGGAACCCGAATAAAGTAATTTGGTGTGGGTCAACATTATTTTTTGAGTCAATGGGGTTTTCAATTTAAAATAATAGGACCCAGGGTTCGATCGATTGAAATCAGTAAAATAGGTGAATTTATTTCGAAGAGTCTGGGAGCTACCTGGTATGGGGTTTGGGCAGTGTTCCCATTGGGTGTAAGTAACAGGGGTGCGTAGTGCACTCGGTTTGTGGAGAAAATGATTGCCCCAATGCTGGTAGCAATACAAATCGGCATAATTCGCAGAATTCATATACAAGTCCTCAGCATTAAAGGAAGCATAATATTTTAAATCAGCAAACAATGCTTCAACGGCATGCACATCCCAATCATCAGAATGAATATTACTTTTTACTACATCACCCATCGAGACTCGAAGGACATTTGGTACATTAATAATTTCCGTTGGGCCATGGATTTGAAAGTTTACCGCATCCCATACGATGCCATCAGCAACTGGAAACGCTGAAATGTTCACAAATGTATGGTCACGCTTCATGATGTGTGAAGAGGAATGTGGAGCCAAAGTCCCAGCCACACTGTTCACAGCAGAGCGTTCAGGTAAATAGTGACCATTGATGAGTAGAAAAAACACTGTGACAAAGCCAATGGACATGAACAAAAAAACCAAGAAAAGTACCATCCAAATATATGTCCAAGGTGGAATCAAAAAATTGTCTCTAAACCAGGATACAAAAAGACTAAACTTGGACGGGACCGTTGATGAATTGGAATCCGAGTCAAAGGAATAACGTGTCGGGCTCAGTGACGTTGTTGGTTGGTGTGCCACCGACTCTGTGGCGGGATAAGTATATTCGTCCTCATCCATGCAGGGGGATGCAGGGGGTTCACATATGTTTTCAGGCAAATCAACCATCTCCATGGTAACATCAGTGACTGTTCGTGCAGGCGTGCCTCGAACGCTTGTCCGATAAATGACAGGACAAGAGACCGCTGGTGTGACACTATTCAGGATCGGCCAGATGTTGTAGCTTGACATTTTCCACTGAGATGTATCTGTTTTCCTTGCGACCGGGAAGCGGTGGTAGGATGACTGTACGTGTTCCCTTCAAGCCCAGGACTGGAACCGGTGCACGAAAAGAGGGGCCGAATTCTTTTTTGTTCTCCACCTTCTCTCGTACCAGGTCGCCAATCTTCGGAAGCCAGCCGGCAACCGGAATCTGCAAAGCAGGGTCTGTGGCTGAAGGCAAATGTGCAATGGCTAGTTTGTCTCGGGCTTCTTGTAAGTCCTGTAACATAGTAGAATGATTATCTACATCAAACTTGGCGGATTGCGCCGCCATGTCTAGACCATCAAGGTCAGGCACAAACATTCGTATGCCAAAGAGCATTTCGTAAGGGGTCCGCCCACCCAGAGGCCTTCTAGGGAGATTATTAAGTGCACGCTGAACGGTATACAAGTGGGCCAGCCAGTTCCTGCCAGTACCTATAACTCTAGCTGTCAAGGATTGCTTTAAGTCACGGTTCATTCGTTCAACGATAGAGTTGCCCTCAGGCCTATACGGAGACGAAAATTTCACCCGCACCTCCAAGGAGCCCATTGCGTCCTTGTAAGCCTTAGAGGCAAACGCCGGACCTTGGTCAGAATGGAAGGTGCCGCATGCAAAAATTCCCACAAAGACACGCAAATCCCTTATGACATTTCGAGCGTCAGCACTCCGTTGTGGCCAGACCCAGATGAACCGTGTGCACGAGTCCACTGCCACTAAGATATATTTATAGGCAGTGTCTGAAGAAAATGGACCGCAGTGATCCAAGTAAACACACCCAAAGGGTCTGTTTGAAATTGCAAGCGAGGTCTGCGGTGGTCTTGTGACTGTTGAAGGCTTGATCTGTTGACAAACGTCACAGGAAAGCACATAAGTACGTGTATCTTTATATAAACCCCGCCACCAGTAACGCTGCTGCAAAATGGAAATTGTCGCTGACACACCAGCGTGAGCCGAAGCCATGCCTTCGTGTGCCGCTGCCATCAAGGAAAGTCTGCGGTCCGCGTTGGGGATCAGCCGAACCCCAACGTCAGGTATTGTTACATAAGGAGCCTGATCGGGACCTATCTGGTAAGAATATTTAGAAGGGAAACCTCTAGGGTAATTCATTCCTTCTTTTGTTGCAGCAATAGCTGCCAAGATATCAGTGTCTATTTTAGACATGGATCTAGTAACTGCTGCTACTGAACACGTGAGTACTGCTGATCTGGCAGCTTCATCTGCCAGACTGTTACCAACAGCGTGTGCGCCCACCCGCTGATGGCCTAGGGTGTGAACCACCTGCGTGAGTGGCAGACGTCTTTGTAATTCTGCCACTCTAACCCAAAGCATTTTATGCTTGATTGTGTTGCCTTTAGCGTCTCTATAGTCATTTTGTGACCAAAAGAACAGATTGTCATTGTATGATTGAACACAGTAGTAAGAATCGCACACTATTAAAGTGGTCACATCAGGATTTACAAACTCAAGCGCAAGCACCAATGCACGCAACTCGGCCAATTGTGCGGTACTGTCCCCGAGTGTCTGTGTATGCACCACAGTGGATTTGAACTTTCCGTTCACAAACGTACCTGCAACAATAGCACATGCGGCTGAATAAGCATGTTTGGAACCCGTGGCCGGTTGTGCCGAACCATCGGTATAGATCACACAGTCGTAATCCTCAAGCGGCAATAAGGACAGAGGAGGAGGATGAACGAATTCATACTGTAAGAACTCCTGAGTCTGAAGTGAAGAATCGAATATAAAAGTGACATCCGGAGACGTCAAAGATGTTGCCCATTGAATCCAACGGGGGTGCAATGCTTTTGAGTTCGGTACACTTGCTTTGGTCACTGCCTCTAGAGCAGGATATGGTGTTACCACCAAAATGCGTTTTCCTTGTGCCAGTGCGCGCTCCTTCAGGATCGCCATTTGCACTGCTGTTAGCACTTTCTCCACAGATGAAAACCGCATCTCTGCGGAGGTGTACAGATGTGACTTGTATGCGATGGGTACTGTATCGCCTTCATTAAAGGTTAAATACGTGAAACCCACTGCCCCTGGGATGATTCTAATCACCAAGTTTGTGTGGTTATCACGCGTCAAAAGGTATTTAGACTCAAGAAGGTCTGTTTGCAAAGACTGCAGAATGGAGGTATGCTCCGGAAGCCAGCAAGACTTCGAATAAGTAGGTTGTATCAAGGCATACAGTGGCTTGATACGCTGGGCGTATTCGGGAATATATGTACGTCCGAAGTTCAGAAAACCCAGCAAAGACTGAAGTTTCTTCAGATTAGTAGGAGGGCACAGAAGTGCACATTTCTCCAGAAAATGGGGGGCTAAACCCTTACCTTCATTGTTGAGCTCATAGCCCAAGAACAAAACGGTAAATTCAGCAATATGAGATTTGGCAAAGTTAATTTTGTAACCTTGAACCGCGAATTCAAGAATAATGCGGTCTACTCGAGTTAGATGCGGAAACAATTCGTCATCTGTCAGATAAATGTCATCCACATACGAACAGGCGTCTGTATCAATGCCGTCTAACAAAGAGACAACACGAGCGGCGAACACGCCTGGACTATTTTTGTAGCCCATAGGAAGACGTCTGAATTTGAACATTTTACCACCGGAAGTAAAAGCACACCATTGGCCACTTTCCGGGGCTAAGTTGTGCGTGTAGAATCCATTTGAAAGGTCAAGTGTCGTTTTATATTTTTTACGAACAAGACTGTCTACAAGCGCAGAACTATGGGTATTTTGCACCGCGAAGGTCCGACAATGCGAGTTCAAATGCCGGTAATCCAATACTAAGCGGTACGATCCATCGGGTTTAGAAACCGCGAAAAGGGGATTGTTCATAGGTGATACACAGGGTTCAATTACTCCCTGATATTCCAACTGAGTCAGAATTTCGGAAACGGGGCCTTTGGCTTCACGTTTTATGGGATATTGGGGTTGTGGCTGCGGTAACGACCGCAAAGGTATTTCATGGGGGAGAATCTTCATCCCAACCCACGTGATTGCGGAATAACGCTGGAGCTAGGGACACAGCCCACTCTGCTGCAAGAGCCTCCGCTTTGTCCTTTGGGACATGTCGAGAAAAGCTCGGAAGGATTACCTCCTCCCCTTTACGCGCAGCAAGGACGAATGGGGGTGGCCAATCCTCCTCTGCTAACAAAATGTCATATGAAGAGGTCAGATTTTCCCAAAAATCCCTTTAATTACACGCTGTATATCACCTTCAATTTGAATGACAATATTAAATAGTCTGTCAGGGGTGCCACTCTGGTGTCTGCTGTTTCAACAGTAATGAATGTTTCAGTTGCTGTCGCCTCCATATGAGGACGTAGCGCCTCCCGCACTATGGTAACTTCCGCGGCGCTGTCTAGGAGGGTTACTGCCCACGTCCAATTCAGGAGTCTCGTTCTCACCGTCTGTGGCATATTTCGCTGTTACAGCGGCAACTTTCTTCTTCTGAAATTGTGGTCGAAAACGTTGAGCGTCTTCCTCTTTTCCTCTGACTTGTTGTCGAGGCTGGTCTCGTCCCTGTGGGGCCTCACGGGCCCTTCCTCTATCCTGGCGGTCTCCTCCACCGGCCTGTGACGAAGTCTGTGCCTGTGAAGAACGAGGAGAACGCGTATCAGGGATCTGAAACCTATCCGGTGACTTAATTCTCGCTCTATCGCGTAAATCATAAGTGCGTTCAGAAGAAACTGAAACCGGGGATGCGCCTCGCGACCCCGGCTTTTTTTGTTGCTTACCCTGTTTTTTCAGCCTCCAGCTCTTTTTAGTGAAGACTGGTTTCTCATCTTTCTCAGATTGAGATTTGGTTTGTTGCTGTTGTGGTTGCGATTGTGTTTGCTGTTTTGCAAAAGGCTTGTTACCCAGGCTATTTCTACCAATAGTTTTGTAAGCCTGGGTAATAATTTTCGGTAATTCGCGAGGCTTGTCCAATTCTGGGACTAAAGCCAAAGCATTAGCTACTTGAAAGTTCACTGCATCGCCCTTGACATTCGCAAGGATCAGCTCAGCTACTACTTCAAACACTCCCACCAGTCTCATCCCTAATTCCACAGCCGCTTCAGGGCCATGTTCGTCCTGTACTTTTTAATTACAGAGGGGAGAACCGTCATGGAAGGAGTACCAAAACATTTAGAATATACTGCTGCGAATACCTTACCCCAGTTGTCACATGCTGTCAACTCGGGAATTAAGTCTTTTGGCAAACTAATCGTTAAAATACGATGTTTATCCACTGGAGTTGTATGTGGAAAAACTGCCTCCAACTGATCAAACTTTTCTGCAAGCCAATAAGGAAAATCATCCTTATTTTGTGGACGTTTGCCCATCACTGAATTCACCATGACGGGACTTATGGTCACTCCGCCTGCAGCAGCTGGTTGGCCGGCAACTCCAGGAGCGGCTCCATGGATGCTGCCTGTAACATATCGCACTAAAGCTCGATGCACCTGCACCAAGGCCGCATACATAGTGCGCAGTTCCGCGACTGGTATAGTCATATAACGCGGATGTGGGGTGTACCCGGCCAAAACAGGCCAAGTGGCCCCCTCTATAGATAAGGGGCCTAAACGAACCGTGGTAGTCGGTTGTGGGAGGGCGCCATTAAACCAAACACGGTGTTGCCAAGCCGTGAGCGGTACTTCAAGATTAGTATAAGGTCTATAGACAGCAGGAACAACGGTGGGTTCATATTCATGGAACAGATTATCGTTCGCATTCACCGCTGGAAAAGTGATCCAAGAGTAGAACACTTCAAAGTGGAAAGCCGGATCGGCTTGAACCACAAAGACTAGTTCAACTCCCGCGTCTGGCACTCCATACACCCGTAAGTGATCCCGGAGTGCTGTGCGGCTATGCGCCGCGATGTCTATACCCGCCATTACTAACGGGTCTATCCAACAATCTTACACTAGGCAGCACAAAAAGGGTTATATTTAAAAAACCTTTTTAATAACATCAAGCTTGAAAGAACCTACAAAATCTACAATATAGGAGGTATCGCCGTCACACACGCTTCCGGAAGCGTACGTGAGGGATTTGTGGACAAGCACAAGTACTACTCAAGCATCTCGCAAGTAAGCTGCCCCACCCGTTGGTCGCGCCATGTCATAAGGTTTCTGCACATACAGAGCTATGCACAGGATAATAGGACCTCGGAATATAGTGGTGAGCCAACCATAGACCTTAGCACCCAAAACCCCAACCCAACTAGCCTTAGCGTCCCATTAGCACCAATGTACCAATGATTAGACAACCCAGAACACGGTATCTCTCTCTCTCACTCAGGACTCGCAGAGGCAAGAACACTCTTTCATCACACTCGTACCTGTCCACAACATGCGTAAGAAGAGACACTGTGTAGGTTAAAATGTTTATTTCAACTTACGTGCTCTAAGATACAGTACACGTGTCAGTACTAATAGCATAATACATATGAATAATATAATCAGCATAGTTACTACTCCATAGAATACGAACGGGGAAAGCATCTCATAAAGCAGTGGATATATGTCTAACTAACATTACCACCCTCCCCGTGCTGGAAGCAAGTGTATTATGAAAATAGAAGACCTTTGGGCTTTGACTAGCGGACCCCCATACCTCAGTCTCTAGATGCAAAACTACATCAGCAGACAATCACAGCTCTTCTCTCTGGAAAGGTCGTCTCCAAGTGTGTTCTAGAGCGGGCGGCCGCATTATTAAAAGCGCACTAATTTCTCCATGGCAGCTGTACATGGTGTTATGTCTAGGTGCGAGGGACGGGCCAAATCAGTAAGAACCAGGGTGATGTTATTCGACCTTGTAACTGTTGTTCAGATTGAGCCCAGAAGGAACAGGAGAAAAGGTGAGATACAGAAATTGCAGACAGTTGTAAAATAACTTGGCAGTAACAGAGGGCGACAGAACAACATCCCAGAGTAACGTGCGCAAAAGCCATCATGGCAGCCAGGCCTGTGCCAACGTAGCCAGGCAGGCCAGGAGGCCATGAGCCACAAGACAACTGCATATGTGGGAAGCGGCAACACCACGGCAATATACCTAGCTGCTGTGCCTGACACAGCTTCCGAGGCTGGGTGAGTATGGCACACACCAACAACACAATGTACACAGGCTGAGCGGCCCAAACAAGTGGGTCCTGTTGCACAACTGGATATGAGACAGTCAATGATGTCCCTAGTTCACCCAATGTACAGCACTGTACGTATCACACCTCCAACACACATTGACAGGTGTACACATTGACAACTCCATGACAACACAGCCGTGTGAATGCAAATACACATCACAAGTGACACGTAACGTTGCACGTGCCAAGTGGGAGATGTACATTGAAAAATATGCCATGTGTGTGCATTTGCACATCCCATGCTCCCATGCTAATGTGTACATGATGATGTGCCAACAGACATGTGGAGGCTGAGCACTGTCCGTCAATGCCTATGCACACAGCATGAAGTGGCCCTGTCTAGTGTGGACATGCTCCCACACACAAATCATGGCCACACCTGAAAATGCATGGCGCACATTAAACTGTGGATTCCAATTGGCACCAGCGGACTGTTCCCGCCATAGACCAGGCCCTCGAGGCCAACTCTAATGGCCCTCGTGGTTGCATCCTGCGTGTTCGACTATAGAGGTAAGCGTACCGGGACAGCTCGGAGCAGGCCATTGGGTGCATTTGAAGTAGGCAGACATGGTACACCAATTGCAGCAGCTCGGACCCACTGAAACAGCCCCAGGGGGCTATATGAGTGTGGGAGGGAGACCAGCATTACCACAGTTTCCAGGGACTGCTGCCTGGCATCCCTCAACAACACCTGCTGCTGCTGCCACCTGTCCACCTTCATGTCGACGACTCTGAAGATATGTCCAGGTCCACTCACCAGCGAGGAGCTGGAGATCCTGGATTACGAGCTCCACGCACACTGCCCAAGGCTATTTCTTGCAAAAGTTCTGTGTGTAAGACAACTACAGTGTGTGTGGGAGTGCATGTGGGGGACACACATGTCATTGATCCGCAGCACTATGAGTCAGAGCCTGTGGGGTTCCAACATGCACTGCTTACCATGCTTACTACAGGTGGAACGGGTATGTAGGCTCTCTGGCGCTTTCCCATGCATGTCCCTCCCGAGTGGTGGTACATGGCATTTTCATGTCAGACATCCAGTGACGCAGCCACTTGGCAATGCAGGATTCAGGGCAGTTATTGTTTGTGTGAATGGCTGGCTGGGTCCCTGCTGGCCTTCTCAGTCTCAGCAGACCTGGGCTGCACATTGACCGCCCAATCCTTGAAGGAAATAACACTGACTGTACAGTGGGTTACATGTGTCTTTTGTTCACAACTCTCCGGAAATGCGCAAACTCAGCCCTGTCGATTGAACACTCCAGGCCTTGTGATAGGGATGTGTGTGAGAGATAGTGGCACTGAATGTGACCTCCATTGCGGGGTGAGCCATTCACAGGGCGAGTACGTTGAGGGCTGCGCAGTGTTGGACACAGTGAGTCCACCCACAAAGATGTGTTGCCTTGTCATCTATGTGTTGGTCTACCTAACAATGGACAGTAGATGTGGGCAGACTACACATTGCTCAATGTGCTGGCATCATGCATGTGAATGGGATGGACAGGTACTGTGTACACACTCCCACCAGCATGCATTCACGTGTGGTGTACATATGCTGTCATGCCATGTCCGATTACTTCTTGGCTCTGTTACACATCTCTGAGTATTTTGGATGGGTCAGCATCATGCCACTGTGATTGGTGGATGTGGATGATGATGAGAGGTGTATGAGTGATATTTCAACGCTCTTGTGTACCATCCCTGCAGTTGGAAGTCCTCCAGCCCAATGCCTTGTGATGAGCCATTGCATCCAAGTTGATGCCTCTATGTATGTGTAACCGACAGTGCAGCCAATTCCACAAAGGGTGTGACGTCATCTGCCGGATGAGCGACTACATGGTGGAGACGAATCGGGGGATGCCCCCTCGTATTGTCAGGTTAGCACGGCGCTGCATTTCACCACTTTTGGTTTGCATCTTGACAGTCACACAGCCTGTGCCGGATGCACGTTTGTAGGGGCATCAGCAGCAAGCAAGTGTACAGTATTGTGGGATGGTGTCTTTTGCTGTGAGAGGCAGCATGTGTCCACAGCCTACCCATAATGTGATGTCTGTTGTGTGATGCAGTGGGTTGTAAGTGTACCCCGGTCTTGGATGCATCTGACATGCATATGCGATTCCTGAGGGTCAAGATGTAATTTGAGCACTCTGCATTGTCAATGCATTCAGAGTCGTAGCCCTCAGGAACAACCTGTAGTAGGCTGGAGTGGCAATTCACATGTATGTTTGAGGCACTGTGCCTACTCTGATTTCGTTCGGACATATGTGTGCGATGCCTCACCTCATATACCTGGTACTTACACATCCGGCACACTGTGCAACAGTAGTGGTGCTCGTCGCGAACGACAGGTGGATGGCATGGGCTCATGACCATTGTGGACTGTCATGTTGCAGTCTGTGTGAGTGGTGTCCCATTCTGCTCCATGCAGGTATGTCCTTGGCCTAATTACGTAGTGGTCATCCTTGCCACCATCAGGAGAGTGGGTGTGCACACAGCGATTTGTGGCTATGGTCGCAGGGTGACACAGGCCGGGTGTTGTGCTATGTGCAGAACACATGTGCCATTAAAGGCAGGCTCTAGTGGGCGAGGGCCATTAACAAGGGAGCGGAACTTTAATGCTGGTATAGCCCAACTACGGAGGGCTATAAGGCTTTAGAAGATTCCACCACTAGAGGGCAGAATGTTCTAATAAATAAACCAAAGGCCTCACTGAGCCCAACGGGATTTCAATCCCCTCGGGCTCCGTGAGGCCTTTGTTCACGGAAACAGCTGTGAAGGACAACATTGGAATGTTGGAGCTCTGGGCTTCTACCGGCCTTTAGAAGCCTGGAGTACTCCATTGTTTTCAATGGAGCTCCCAACATTCCAATGTTCTAATTGGTCATCAAACACTGCAATAGACTACAATGGTAATAAACATGGTATATATGAAAATCTACGACAGGTAACAGCAAGCTGAACAAATAAACTGGGTGCTTCCAGTGCATTTGAAAAATTATGCCATACACAATACATACATCAACATACAAAGGACCTGATTTAGAGTTCTACAGAAGGAGTTGTGTCTGTTGTGATGGCGGAGGGCATTACCTCTGCCATCTCAATGGTGTTCCATCTACCAAATTTAGAGATGACCGCCAGCCCAGCAGTCATCTCTATTCATTCAAAGAACTGCTGTCAAAGTTGTTCCTTTCAATGTACTAAACTTTTGTTGGACGGCTTCCATTGGTTTTGACGGCTGTCCACCAAATCTTTACAAAGAAATAAACTTCCAAAGTGGTAGTTTGTTGAATCACTGACAGAATATCGACGTCAAAAATATCGGAGCCGAAATATAGATGTCAAGAATATCGAAGTCCTATCTACATTATGGTAAGTACAAAAATATCGGAAAAAATATATCGTTGTCAAAAATATCGTTGTTAAAAATATCGTTTTTTTTTATGTTAAAAAATAATGTAAAATAAAGTAAATGATACATATATTTAAAATAAACATAGTTAAAAATATGTTTAAAATTATAAGTAATACATATAATGTAAAAAAATAAATAAACATATACATATAAAATATAATATATATACTTACTTAATAATATTTACAATTAATTATTGTAATAACTTATAAATTGTTAAAAAACATTTTATAAATTATAAATACATACATACACATACAACAATAATATCAATAAAAATATAAAATATATATATAACAAATTTAAAAAAAGTTTGTTAAATAAATTATACACTACATTAACTAAAACAGTAAATATTGGATAGCGTAGGGGTAAAATTACTATTCTCACTCCAGAGAGTGCAAAAATAGGGAAAGTGTTGGATAGCGTAGGAGTAAAAATTACTATTCCAACTCCAGAGAGTGCAACAGTAGGGAAAGTGTTGGATAGCGTAGGGGTAAAAATTACAATTCCAACTCCAGAGAGTGCAACAGTAGGGAAAGTGTTGGATAGCGTAGAGGTTAAAATTACTATTCCAACTCCAGATAGTGCAACAGTAGGGAAAGTGTTGGATAGCGTAGGGGTTAAAATTACTATTCCAATTCCAGAGAGTGCAACAGTAGGGAAAGTGTTGGATAGCGTAGGGGTAAAAATTACTATTCCAACTCCAGAGAGTGCAACAGTAGGGAAAATGTTGGATAGCGTAGGGGTTAAAATTACTATTCCAACTCCAGAGAGTGCAACAGTAGGGAAAGTGTTGGATAGCGTAGGGGTAAAAATTACTATTCCAACTCCAGAGAGTGCAACAGTAGGGAAAGTGTTGGATAGCGTAGGGGTTAAAATTACTATTCCAATTCCAGAGAGTGCAACAGTAGGGAAAGTGTTGGATAGCGTAGGGGTTAAAATGACTATTCCAACTCCAGAGATTGCAACAGTAGGGAAAGTGTCTGATAGCGTAGGGGTAAAAATAACTTACTAATCATTAAAATATTTTTTTTAAAATAAATAATAATTTAGGGGCCCATTACGATAACCGGCGGTAAAAAATCTGCCATCTACTATAGCCTGAAAAAACCGCCCGCCTGCACCATGGGAATACCGACCGAGCAATTATGATGTCGCGAAGCAACCTCCGCCCGCGGCGGCAAAAACACAGAAAATTCCGCCCGTCCATGTCAGAGTAGAAGATTATCCGTCCGCCACGGACGCAATCCCGCCCGACAACCCAAATCCGCCCGCTCTGACGACCGAGACACCAGCCGTGAAATTATGATCTCCCCGACATGAGCGCGGTAAATACACATATTTCCCGCCCGCCACGGTTAAAAACAGTGATGAATAACTGACACGGCGGAAGGCCTGGCGGCCACGTCCATGCACGGAAATCAATGGCGGACCAATGAAATACACACAACATGGCCAACAAGTCCACACAGCAAACTACGCCAAAAAACCCAAACACAGAACACATCCCAAAGACACATCCCCCCTGGCAAAACAAAGAAACTACAAATCCCAGGACACCAGGCACAACACACCTGAAAACGACAGCCCATCATGACACACCCACATAGGTGAGTACAAAAGCAGCCCCTCCACAGACCACAATCCCTTGCACTACTACAAAGCGAAGACGACAGCAGAGAACCCAGAGAGCCACAAAAGAAAGCAGCATACCACACGCACACATCACACTCATCACCAACACCACCACCACCATCACCACTGAAACACCGGCACCACTAACCCCCTGCACATCACACACCACACACCACACACCCACCACACCAGCACCACAAATACCAAACCACACACCATGGCAACACAAAGAATGCCTAAGTACACTGCCACTGAGTTGACGGTCCTGGTCGACGAGATCATCAAGGTGCACCCACAAATCTATGGGAACCAGGTCCAACAGACACCAGTAGCCACCAGAAACAGAATGTGGAGCAGGATCGTAGACCAGGTGAATGCAGTTGGGAACGTGCCATGCAACCGGGGTGAAATTGCAAAGAGGTGGCACAACCTGAAAAGCATGGTCAGGAAGAAGGAGGCCAAGAATCGTGAGCTGGCTGACAGGACTGGCGGCGGAAATCCCGCGCCATTCAAGTACTTCAAGGCGTGGGAGGAGAAGGTGCGAGGCATTCTACATCCGGAGAGTCTCACCGGAATACCAGGGGGAGTGGAGGCTGGTAAGTACAAACAAATGTATACCAGCACACCGCTATGTACTGTCATGCACTACCAGGATGCCATAGCTCCGAGGGCCAAACACCCCCATGTCCAGTACACAATCCACAAGACATCTCTCACACATGCAACAGACACTCCCACACACTCAGCCCAAAGGTACCAACAAACAAAACCATGGGGGCATGTGTACAGTCAGCCAGCACCACAACTCCCACCAGGTCCCCTTGTACCCCAGATGCGCCGGAAGGAGCACTCCCCACACCCACACACATGTGTCAGCCATAGCTGCACTAACCAACAAGTAACAGGTAAGTAGCCTTACCACAAAGTCCGTGTATCGGAGGGGGGACTGCAGAAGTACAACCCCCACCAGGCCCCTAGTCCTACAGCGCCAAGATGGAGCACTCCCCACACCCATGTGTCAGCCATTGCAGTGCACACCTTCACCCGACAGTTAGATATGTTTCCCTACATGGAGGGGTGTCTGTGGGTGGTAAGCCATCACCACAACTCACAACACGGCCCCCACTCCTACAGACCAGCAAGATGTAGCACCCCTCCCTCTCATAACCATGTGGTAGCCATTGCATTGCTCCCTCCAAACCAACAAGTAGGTAGACTACTGTCCAGGGCGGGGTGTCTGTAGGCATGAGGACTGTACTACGACTAACATTTGGGACACGTCACGTAGCAGAGGAACAGGTAGTACTGCTCCCTGTCATAATCATGTGACTAATGTGCACACGGACATGAATTACAGAGTCATATTCCACATGAGCCATCTCAAATACAGTAACACGTAAGGAGTCACGTCTGCATGCACAAGTCTCACTGGAGTACTGACCCACATGGAGTGCACTGTGCCAGTCATCACACACATCAGCAACACCATCGAAGTCTTGCCCATGTAGTCGTGTCTGCTTGTTCCGTTGACATTGTACAACATCACCCATGTAAGTCTATCTTGTCTCAATGTAACAGAGTGGAACCCCAGTAATGTCACATACACCACTGGACCCATGAACCACACAGCTACACAATGCACATTCAAAATCTCAGCCATCTTATCTTTCAGCCCCAGTGTCATGAAAGGTATATCATCTAAACAGTTGTCCCATATACAGTAGTTCAGCAATGATTCCTGCCGATGACCAAAAATGTGTCTGCAGTGTCTGAAGCGCACGTCACACTGCGATTTACAACATACCTAATATAGTCAACACCCCAAGAGCACTGCATTGCTGCACATGGCTGAGGGTAGCACGCACACCAAGGAATTGTCCCATCTGCAATACGTTGTGTGGCACACAAACATTACTCACTCACTACAATGCTTGCAGTGTAATGTCCCTAAATGACAACAGTGAGCAGATATGCTGGGTATGTCAGACATACACACACCTTTGTCTCTGTAGTGTCGTGTGGCCAAAACACATGTCCCCTTCTGCACCCATATGACACAGTATGGACCACAAAACCATATTTCATATCAAAAGCATTGATGGAGCTGTACTCCTTTTCCCATCTGCGTTTCTAAGCGGTTCATTTGAACCCCAAAAACATATTTCATCTCAAAAGCGTTCATGGGGCTGTACCCCGTTTCCACCAAAGCCACAAAATGTAAGGGTACTGCAACACACACCGATTGGCATTCCAAATCCGTCCCATGCCACATGCACCCATCACACTATTCCATTGCCTTGATCACGCACACACATTGTAGAGCCATACACACGCATCTGGGAAATCAGTGCACAACTGTGCACAAACTGTGAATGTCAGACATCTAACACAAACCTTGCAAGGTGCAACACAATAACCTTTCGTCTCCGCACCACAGGTGATGAACAGCATGATGCTGGAGAGGGAGACAGCAGCCATCACAGCCAGTCCACAAGCCCTCCACCCAGACACACGGATGTGGAAGACCTGGACACCTCTTTGGACGAGGACTCCCGACCAGGCACATCTGGTGTGGCAGGGCGCAACCGCTCCCCAGGACCCCTTCTACCCACCAACCAATCTCCCAGGGCTGGTGACCAGTCCCAGGCCCCTGCTGCCACGGTCATTGCGGCCACCACCACCGCCGCAACCACCACCAGGGCCTCCCTGACCACTCACCCTGCGCAAGGGGTGGTACGCACGTCGACATCGACCCTGGGAGCCAGAACGAGGCCCCGGGTGACCAATGTGGCGAGTGGGCAGGTCGGTGGCAGCAGTTCAGGTGGGAGGAGCAGGGTCAGGCCAACACCAACAGAGCCTGGGAGCCAAGCCCTGCCGCAAATCGCCAGAGTCCTTGGGGCCTATGAAGAGGCCCAGGGACAATGGGCCCGGTCAGCTGCCGATACGCGGGAAGTCCTTGGGGTGTTGAGGTCCATGGACGCCCATATGGGCCAATTCGTGACCCGTATGGGCCAACTTGTCGATCTCATGGGCCAGCTAGTGGTGGTGGTGAGGGCCCAATCAAGGCCAACCACACCACCTCCGCCACCACCTGCTGGTGCGCAGGGTCGTGCAACATCCATTTCCCCTGCGTCCACAGTGAGTGGGCAATCCTCAGCCACCACCAGCATCCCACAAACACAACCCCCCCCCCTCTCAAACGTGGAAGGGGTCATCCGAAGAGGAAACAGGTGTCCAGAGAAGACTTTGCACGCTCCAAACGCCAGTGAGTCAGCCAGCCACGGTGGCCATCTACTGCATTCACTTGGACTACTATCCTACCCCACACTGCCATGTGAATGGCATGTGTCTGTCGGACTGTGGACCCAGAACAACATGGGTACACCTTGACCATCACGCGGACATGACCGTCACCTCATTGTTACAGCATGCACCACTTTTGTGATCACCTTTCCCACAATCACATGTCACCGCTTAAAATAAATACACCTGAATCACATTCTGTTTTATCTGCTCTGTGTTTAATCAAGGATGTGCAACCGTCACCATGATCAGAAATGCATCTGGAGTGTGGTATGTCGATAGGCCAGGAGAGGCTGTAGGGACCTAGGGGTGAAAAACAGAACAAGAGTCCATTGAATGTGTGTGTCACACACTCATCACACAGTACTTGACATCAAGTTTAAGCAATGTACACACATCTCACAGAGCAACAGGGCACAATGCTACAGCCACTGTCAGTGGCATACTACCCTGGACATGGACCATTGCCACACAGCACTCAGTGAACAATAGGCCGCCGTGACAATGCACACATACACCTACACAACTACAGCAACATCAGCCGTCGTACATGGTCACTCACCGTCAAGTGAAGTAGCGGGCGATGAGCTGCTGACGCTCATTCACTGCTTCCTCCTCTCCACTGTCCTCGTCACTGGACATGGCTTGGTCTGCAGGCGGGGGCCCTGGCTGATCACCGTCATCCACTATCAGGGGGACCTGCCTGCGAATCGCGAGATTGTGCAGCATGCAGCATGCCAGAACTATCTGGCACACCTTCTGTGGGGAGTATGCCAGTGCACCCCCGGTGTGGTCCAGGCATCTGAATCTGGACTTCAGGAGTCCAAAAGTCTGCTCAACCACACGTCTAGTCCTCCCATGTGCCTCATTGTATCTGACATCAGCTGGTGTCCTAGGATTACGTAGTGGGCTCAGCAGCCAAGGCCCGTTAGGATATGCAGAGTCACCTGGGTGTGAGAAACACAGAGAATCATTGCAATTCCAACAGGATACAAGATAGCATGTCACACCCAGCACGCTACACGAGTATGCATACTCACCAACAATCCATGCACGGTCCGGTTGAAGATTGGTCATCATTCGTGGGAGGATGCTGTGGCGCATGATGTGCGAGTCATGGGCGGATCCGGGAAACTTCGCAGACACGTGTGTGATAATCATGTCCGCCAGGCACACCACTTGCACATTCAGGGAGTGGAAATGTTTCCGGTTCCTATAGATGTGCTCCATGGCCTGTGGTGCAACAAGGCCAACATGGGTGCAATCAATTGCACCAACAAAGTGGGGGATGCGTCCAAGGGCATAGAAAGCACCCTTCACTGCCACCAAATCACGAGCCCTGGGCAATCGGATGTACCGGTTCCTGTAGAGCATCTTAGCTGACAGGACATCCCGTAGCACCATGCTGAACATGGGCTGGGACATCCCACCTCCACTGCCCACCGTGTGTTGGAAAGATCCGGTTGCGAAAAAATGCAGTGCAGCCATCGCCTTAGCCGTGGGGGTGAATGCTGTAGGATACACCCTGCGAGGACGAAGGTGGGGTTCCAACATTGCACATAGGTGATGCCGGGTGGGTCGGTCCAGACGGAATTTCCGTATAACCTCCACATCCTCCATGTCTGCCCGCAATTGGTAGGGGCGATGTATGTTTGGTCTCCTCCTAGGACAGATGGAAGTGGACACATGTCAATGCAACACACCACATGGCATTTTCACATACACAAAACTAAAATTACTGACAAAGCAATAGAATCACAGAACAGCTGACAAGTAGGGACAGCACAGCTACAATATTCTTACACAGGTCCCCTTACCAATAGCAATGACCACTGACACAAACCATTGCTATGAGCATGCACAAGGGGATTTAGGCCATAATAGCTTGAAAGGCATGATGATGATTACAGACTGCATATGTGGGAAGCGGCAACACCACGGCAATATACCTAGCTGCTGTGCTTGACACAGCTTCCGAGGCTGGGTGAGTATGGCACACACCAACAACACAATGTACACAGGCTGAGCGGCCCAAACAAGTGGGTCCTGTTGCACAACGGGATATGAGACAGTCAATGATGTCCCTAGTTCACCCAATGTACAGCACTGTACGTATCACACCTCCAACACACATTGACAGGTGTACACATTGACAACTCCATGACAACACAGCTGTGTGAATGGAAATACACATCACAAGTGACACGTAACGTTGCACGTGCCAAGTGGGAGATGTACATTGAGAAATATGGCATGTGTGTGCATTTGCACATCCCATGCTCCCATGCTAATGTGTACATGATGATGTGCCAACAGACATGTGGAGGCTGAGCACTGTCCGTCAATGCCTATGCACAAAGCATGAAGTGGCCCTGTCTAGTGTGGACATGCTCCCACACACAAATCATGGCCACACCTGAAAATGCATGGCGCACATTAAACTGTGGATTCCACATGGCACCAGCGGACTGTACCCGCCATGGACCAGGCCCTCGAGGCCAACTCTAATGGCCCTCGTGGTTGCATCCTGCGTGTTCGACTATAGAGGTAAGCGTACCGGGACAGCTCGGAGCAGGCCATTGGGTCATTTGAAGTAGGCAGACATGGTACACCAATTGCAGCAGCTTGGACCCACTGAAACAGCCCCAGGGGGCTATATGAGTGTGGGAGGGAGACCGGCATTACCACAGTTTCCAGGGACTGCTGCCCGGCATCCCTCAACAACACCTGCTGCTGCTGCCACCTGTCCACCTTCATGTCGACGACTCTGAAGATATGTCCAGGTCCACTCACCAGCGAGGAGCTGGAGATCCTGGATTCCGAGCTCCACGCACACTGCCCAAGGCTATTTCTTGCAAAAGTTGTGTGTGTAAGACAACTACAGTGTGTGTGGGAGTGCATGTGGGGGACACACATGTCGTTGATCCGCAGCACTATGAGTCAGAGCCTGTGGGGTTCCAACATGCACTGCTTACCATGCTTACTACAGGTGGAAGGGGTATGTAGGCTCTCTGGTGCTTTCCCATGCATGTCCCTCCCGAGTGGTGGTACATGGCATTTTCATGTCAGACATCCAGTGACGCAGCCACTTGGCAATGCAGGACTCAGGGCAGTTATTGCTTGTGTGAATGGATGGCTGGGTCCCTGCTGGCCTTCTCAGTCTCAGCAGACCTGGGCTGCACATTGACCGCCCAATCCTAGAAGGAAATAACACTGACTGTACAGTGGGTTACATGTGTCTTTTGTTCACAACTCTCCGGAAATGCGCAAACTCAGCCCTGTCGATTGAACACTCCAGGCCTTGTGATAGGGATGTGTGTGAGAGATAGTGGCACTGAATGTGACCTCCATTGCGGGGTGAGCCATTCACAGGGTGAGTTCGTTGAGGGCTGTGCAGTGTTGGACACAGTGAGTCCACCCACAAAGATGTGTTGCCTTGTCATCTATGTGTTGGTCTACCTGACAATGGACAGTAGATGTGGGCAGACTACACATTGCTCAATGTGCTGGCATCCTGCATGTGAATGGGATGGACAGGTACTGTGTACACACTCCCACCAGCATGCATTCACGTGTGGTGTACATATGCTGTCATGCCATGTCCGATTACTTCTTGGCTCTGTTACACATCTCTGAGTATTTTGGATGAGTCAGCATCATGCCACTGTGATTGGTGGATGTGGATGATGATGAGAGGTGTATGAGTGATATTTCAACCCTCTTGTGTACCATCCCTGCAGTTGGAAGTCCTCCAGCCCAAGGCCTTGTGATAAGCCATTGCATCCAAGTTGATGCCTCTGTGTATGTGTAACCGACAGTGCAGCCAATTCCACAAAGGGTGTGACGTCATCTGCCGGATGAGCGACTACGTGGCGGAGACGAATCGGGGATGCCCCTCGTATTGTCAGGTTAGCACGGCGCTGCATTTCACCACTTTTGGTCTGCATCTTGACAGTCACACAACCTGTGCCGGATGCACGTTTGTAGGGGCATCAGCAGCAAGCAAGTGTACAGTATTGTGGGATGGTGTCTTTTGCTGTGAGAGGCAGCATGTGTCCACAGCCTACCCATAATCTGGGTAATGTGATGTCTGTTGTGTGATGCAGTGGGTTGTAAGTGTACTCTGTGCTGGGTGCATCTGACATGCATATGCGATTCCTGAGTGTCAAGATGTAATTTGAGCACTCTGCATTGTCAATGCATTCAGAGTCGTAGCCCTCAGGAACAACCTGTAGTAGGCTGGAGTGGCAATTCACATGTATGTTTGAGGCACTGTGCCTACTCTGATTTCGTTCGGACATATGTGTGCGATGCCTCACCTCATATACCTGGTACTTACACATCCGGCACACTGTGCAACAGTAGTTGTGCTCGTGCGAACGACAGGTGGATGGCATGGGCTCATGACCATTGTGGACTGTCATGTTGCAGTCTGTGTGAGTGGTGTCCCATTCTGCTCCATGCAGGTATGTCCTTGGCCTAATTACGTAGTGGTCATCCTTGCCACCATTAGGACAGTGGGTGTGCACACAGCGATTTGTGGCTATGGTCGCAGGGTGACACAGGCCGGGTGTTGTGCTATGTGCACAACACATGTGCCACTTATTTGCGGCTTCATTTACTGTACGCCAGCCATTACGTGTTGATTGTGGTGGCTGAACACAATTGCACAGGTATTGTGCAACATGTGGATTTGAGAATGTTCTGTGCTGCTTCCCTTGCACATGTCTATTTAATTGATGCCAAATGAGTGAGGCCACCTCGCTCTCTCTCATGTAGCATCTCCCGTGGGTGCTGAGGGACAGGGGACGGTCAACAGTGGTGAGGCATCGGATGAAGCAGCTGCACAGGAGCTGAGTGAGACAGATGTGACCAGCGCCTAGGAGGGGCCAGACGTGTGCTGGATGAATCACAGGCCGAGATGCCAATTTCTGTGTCATCTGAGGACAGAAGTGATGCATCCATGTGTGCTAGCACAGGGGACGTGGACTCTGGCTCCTCTTCAGCCACGCGGAGGCCAATGCCCGCCCTCCCATCTACTTCCACTGGTGCAACACGTGTCGGCACAAGGATGAAGGATAGAGTGTCCTTCACACCAGGCACAGCTGCCCCTGCACATGTGACCCCTGCTTCCCTCAGTGCTGGGTCTGTTGAGCTTGTGTGGCATCTCTGCGTGGGCAGACAGCTCCCCTCAATGACTTCATTGCCCATGACATCACCTTGCCGCAGGTGACATAGTTCATGGAGGGCCTACATGTACGCGTGGGTGGGCTACACCAGACTGTCCAATGGTTGTCCTCCCCAGTCAAGGTGGGCCTTCAACTGGGCCAATCTCAGGCTGACATTCCTGACCCTTTCTCCACCCCCCTGGAAAGTGGCAAATCTCTGACAATAGCAGGGCACGAGTCCTAAGAAAGAGAAGTGGGGGGACGCTGACGTCACAACAGGAAGTGACATCACGAAAGGTGGCTTGCACCGTCAGACTCATTGCCTCCCCTCGCCCACCCCTTAGATGCGATTGCATCAGAGAACCCAGCGCGTGCACCAGCAGCTCCGATCTTGCCCCAGAGAGGCCAAAGAGTGAATGTGTGGCTCCATTTGCTCCAGTTATCGAGCTCGCGGTAAAATAAGTGGGGGGACGCCGTCCACCTGCGTGGTACCCCGACTCGAGCCCTGGTGTGCAGGAAAAGTGTCCTATTGGCTTTGCGATATGTGTGAGTTGCATGACACTCGTTGGCGGGGGATGGCTCGGAGGCCCGTCACCCTGAGGCCCATGTCTCACTCCATGGGTCCCTTGTCAATGGCAGCGGATGTAATGACTATGCGCGCCGGGGTGGGTCTACCTTTCATCTGGGATTGTGTTTGCGGCCTGGCCCGCTAGGGCAGCTACAGCCTCTGTGTGTTGCATGTGGTGTATCCGGACTCCGGAGGCTGTCATGCATTGTCACTGTTGTCCAGGGCTCGAGTCGGGTACCACGCGGGTGGACGGCATCCCCCCACTTATTTTCCAGCGAGCTCGATTACTGGAGCAAATGGAGCCACACATTCACTCTTTGGCCTCTCTGGGGCGAGATCGGAGCTGCTGGTGCACGCGCTGGCTTCTCTGTTGCAATCGCATCTAAGGGGTGGGCGAAGGGAGGCAATGAGTCTGATGGTGCAAGCCACCTTTCGTGACGTCACTTCCTGTCGTGACGTCTGCGTCCCCCCACTTCTTATTTAGGACTTGTGCCATGCTGCACACTGAGAATGTGTTGCCTGTGAGATGTGACCAGGAGAAGGGCGCCATGACCTCCCACCCACCAAGCTCCACTGCCATCCCATGCCCTGGGTAGCCTGTGCAGGTGGACAATGTAGGGGGTACACCTGGAGTACAAGGGATGTAAGTGCCTTGACAAGGGCCTGGCAGATGCACAGCAGTATCCAGCATGTCCCCAGAGGGAGGGCTAACGTCTACACCTGATTCAGCATTGATCGTGTGCCCGCCTGTTGTGCCCACACGAGTTCACATTCATCCCCAGACAGGTAGGCTTTCCAAATACCCAACACAGTGGAAATCTACCCCTCTGGAATCCTCCCCACACAGTCTGTTTTAACACTGCATGAGTGCACCTACACGTGCCACCCACCCACCTGGGCCAAGCAGCCCTCCCGCTTCACATGCCACATGTGTGTCTTCCACAGTTGTGCTTCTCTCTCAGGGGCGGACCTCCAACTGTCCCGTAGCACACAGACAGCACTGAGTCGGACTGGCATCCTGTTTGAATGGTAGGCACCCTCACACAACTACCTGTGACACAGTGGTGGCTGTAATGGCTATTGTGACTGCCATGGCAGTGTTGCTGGAAATGGCAGGGTACACTCACACACATTGCATACGCAGCTTTTCGTGTCACTACTCTGCACATCGGACTGGCCACTGTCCCTGGTGTTGATCAATATTGCCGCCTGTCTATGTAATCTGTGACTGGATGCTGTTGTTCTTGAGGTCGGTTGTGTCTGTGTAGTTGCTGATTGCAGTTGTTGCTGTGTGTGCATAGTTAAGTGAGGCACATGCCGTGTATGGTACCTCAACAATTGCAATGTCTGGTCTCACATTCCAATGTGTTTTACACGTGGCAGGGACTTCACTTCTTTCAGACTCTGCTACTTGTGTGTGTGATGAAGAAGTATTTTTGTGACACGGATTGTCTGCATGTATTTGGTGGTATTTCTGGGAAAATGTATACGTGTCATGTTTGCGTCAAGCAAAGCACAGGGTGTGAGTCTAGCCACAGAATGACAGGTAGCATGTGCAGAGTATGCGGGTATGTGTGAGCTTACTTTCTGTGTGGCCAGCAGTGTAGGTGTATGTTAATCTTGTGATGAACATTGAGCCTGGGCACATGGCTTACTTTCAATGTGTGCATTTGGGATGTGTAGGTGTGTGTGGTGTGAAGGGTGTGACTTTGGGGTAGTGTTGGTGTGTGTGTGTGAGCTCTGGCAATGTCGACTACACACATGTGTTACCCAGGCCCATGGTGGCTGTTTGTATCCGTGTTCAGGTCAGTGAATGTGATCACATGTGTGTATTGTATGTTGCACAGTGTGCAGTGTGTGGGTGTGTCCTTGCAGTTCAGGATGACTCCTACTTGATATGTTTTGGTTATTGTGTGTCTGCAGGGTGTGTGACTGTCAAGATTGTGCCTTGTTTAATTGAGCATGTATGTGAATTTCTGCAGTTCGTACTCACTGTGCAGACCTGCCCACCCACACTGATATCGTGTGTGTGTTTTGTCATGCATTGCTGTAGCATGTTTCTTGCGTGGCTCCTACTTTTGCTTGATGAGTGTGATGTCAGACTGTGAAGGTAATTATACACATATGTAGGACTGGGCTTTGTAGTGACCAGGCCGTCAGTGTTAATGTGATGATCTGTTGGGCCACGTCAGAGTCTGACAAGCCAAGGCCCACGACCTGTAGTATTTCACTAGGTCCACTGTGGCGGCAAATCATATGCATTGACATCCAATGACACTAGACTACATGGTCATCTCACGACTCTCGTGTACTTCACACACTCTCATCCTCTCTCATTCGTACTTGTCTTCGATAAATAATTCTACAGAGTCACATATTTGCTTCAAGGCATGTATTTGGACTTACTTCCTCTGTGATGCAGTATAGTGGACACTACTGGCAGCAAAATGCATGTGAGGATATACTTAGCATGATTACACATACAAAAGGGGGTACAGGTAGATGTGATTAGTTGTTGACTGTGGAATAAAGGCTTCAGAGTTACAACTGCCTTGCCCTTGCTATGCTAAAGTACATTTGCTCATTACTGAAGAGCTCTAGACTTTGACACAGACAGTATTCATTTTGCCTACCAGACAGCTTGACATCATAGGCACAGTACATCTCAGTTCCATGGTATAGGATTACTACAATAGTGACTCAGACACACCTGCGTCAGAGGTGACATCAGAGCATGAGCCTACATGCATGCAGCAGCATCTCACAAGTTGTTGCAATGTGGTGGCTACTGAACATGACACAATAACTAGGGCCATGTTGTAGGGGGTTGCATTTGTTGTCCATGCAAAAGTCCTGGCACGGAAGTACAGACAAAGGTGAAGTGACAGTTCTCACGTAATACAGCAGACAGATAAGTGTGCACTGACAGGTGCATGTGTTCAGGTGCGCAGAATACATATTATAGCATAGTTGTTCGTGCAGTATTGGCCATGTGGTTACTGTACACAAGTCCCATACCTCTGCCTCCCCCTGTTCATGCAGAGACACGGGACATGGTGAGGAACAGAGTGCATGTCCCGAAAATGTCAGATGTCATGGCAGTGGAGTTGATGGTAAGGTGTTAGTTGCAGATTGATTGGTATAGTTGTTGTACAGCTAACTGCCCACTCCGTGCGAAAGCCAAGCATAGGTACGGTGTTGAACATCAATGTTCAATTGGGGGTATTGAGTCGGGGACCCATGAATTGACAAGTTGTCATGTATGCGATACCTTCCAGCAGGGCATCCATCCCATTGATGGTAAACATGGATGACATCCAATGAAGCGGATGGTGGGTGGCAACGTGTTCTTCGTAAGTTGTCCCTTGTAGAAGCCTGATGGGACATGTTGGATGACATTCGATGAAACTGTGATCCAGAAGACGTTGTGTGGAGGCACACTGGTCCCATTGCAGTGTGTTCACCGATTGCAGCCACATACGCCATGCCCCCATACACTGAACAGATCCTGTCGTGGGCGTCCAGGGGTGCAAACAAGTGTACCAAGTCCGCCTTTGGACATGCCGGGTTGGAGAGACATAAATCCACAAGCCAGTGGAACGGACACCTCCGACAGTAGAAGACGGGGATGACGCAGCTGAACATTGCAATGCGGTAAGTTACTCGGTAACTTACATTCAGCATAGCCAGATTTGAACAGCCCACTATGTGTAGCAAGCTGTCACTGTACAGCTTGATCTGTCCGGCGTAGTTGAGAAGCACTGGTGCAACAGCCATTTTGCTACAGGGTGATGTGATGGCGTGCTCCGGCTGCCTGAGCAGTCAGCAGAGTGCAACCTCCGACGATGCTGGGAATTCATCAATTGTTGTTTTTGCATTTGTCACCCCGAGTGGGACGGGTATGCCCAGACGTGGGTCCCGTGCTCTCCATGCCACTGGAATCAAGCTATCCTGGCTGAAGAGGGGTGAAACCCCGAAACCGGTCCTAGGATGCTTGTTTCCAGTCCAGGGAGGACCTGGCTTGGCAGTTCGGGCTGGACTGTTCCCATGAGGCACAGGGTCAAGACTGATTTGCATATGGCTGGGTCCAAACTGGAATGGCATGGTGTGCAAAAAAACGATGGATTTAGGCCCAGATCTCTGTACTGGGGTGAATGTATGACATTGTTCTGCATTCTGTCCATCAACTGTTGTTTTTGCATTTGTCACCCCGAGTGGGACGGGTATGCCCAGACGTGGGTCCCGTGCTCTCCATGCCACTGGAATCAAGCTATCCTGGCTGAAGAGGGGTGAAACCCCGAAACCGGTCCTAGGATGCTTGTTTCCAGTCCAGGGAGGACCTGGCTTGGCAGTTCGGGCTGGACTGTTCCCATGAGGCACAGGGTCAAGACTGATTTGCATATGGCTGGGTCCAAACTGGAATGGCATGGTGAGCAAAAAAACGATGGATTTAGGCCCAGATCTCTGTACTGGGGTGAATGTATGACATTGTTCTGCATTCTGTCCATCAACTGTTGTTTTTGCATGGATGTACGGCGGCAGGACTTGGGGTATAGCTTGGGCGGAGGACACAGGCCCTCATCCCACATGCTTCAATGAATGGTCAAGGCCAGTGGTGTCTGACTCTTTCCAGATTACTTGCATTTGGCCCACATGGAGGAGTGGTATAATTGTATTTTGTAGTATTATCTTTCTTTCATGTTAGGCGCTATCTGCCAGTGGAAGTTTTACTCTGCATTGCTATGTTTGGCTTCTTGTTGGTACAATGGCTCCATTCTCCTGCATAATTTGTTGCAATGTGATTTCAGAGTAGGAATGGAAGGCCATTCAGTGCTATCTGCTCTCCCGTGTGTGGGCGGGACACTCCGTTGCCGCTGTACATTGAGGCTTCTGTGTGGGTGTAGTGATTGGGAACACCTGTTCTCAGGCAGCAGGGTTTTTCTATTTTGTACTTTGCATGGCTTGATATTGCGAGCAGGATGGTATAGGTATTTTTGGATGAGACTGGCGTGCCTTTTGCGGACAATGTCCATATTCTGCGCTGTTATGTAGCAGCCGCCGTGCGCTTCTCCATGTTTTGCACACAAGGGTGTGTCCTATATTGCCATTACATTACTCCCCTGTTCGGGACACTTGTGTGATATCCAGTTGACAACTGTGAGTTGTCGGTTGGGGACATGACTGATGCAGGAAGGCCACGTGACATGTGCCTTCAGGGTGGGGCTGGTGTGTGGGGTGTGTAGTTGTGACCCTGTGGTGTTTGTGTGCAGCCCATGCGTGGTGCTGTCGTTGGCCTCTGCATTGTGCGCATGTGTACCTGCGTCATCGCCGCTGCGCTGCGGTGCCGTGACGGGGACGTCACTTCCTGGTCCCCGGTAGTGGGTGCCCAGGATGTTGCGAGTTTTTTTTTTTTGCAGGTGGGACATGTGTGGGTACAGTGGTGGATGTGTCCTGTACACACAGGGGTGTCTGGGGGGGCCATGTGCAGTTTTTCCATCCTTGCATTGTGTGCAGTGTTTGCGTGCCCTTGTTGTGTGTCTGCCTACCTGCGTCGTCGTGGCGCGTTCACTCCTAGGTGGTGCATCATGTACAGCATGGGGATGGCCTGGAGTGCAGGATTCATTTTGGGGTGGGCCGCCTTTTTGGTCTCCATACTCAACAGTCGGGTTTCCGCCTTGGTATCTCGTGCGGTGTCTCTTTGCCGGTGAGGCTGTTTGGTTGTGGCATCGTAATTTGTACGCCGGGCGGTACGTCATTTCGTCGGACGGTGTGTCTCCATTGGCTCGCGCCGCTACGTGGACGGGCGCACTTTGATGGCGGGCGGCGTCGCAGGCTTACAGGCGGTGTTTGGCTGACTTTTCACAACCTAATTTGGCGGGCGTGTGGGCCGTTGCTGGCGGATGGTAACAAGCGGTTTTTTACTCCGACAGCACGGCGGTGGTGCTTCCGCCCGACATCGTAATGGACCCCTAAATTATTAAATAACAATAAATTAATTAACAATACCAATAAATAAGTACTTAAAAATAATTACCAATTAATAATTAATTAACAATTAAATAGATGATAAATACAATAAAATAATAATTATTAACAATTAATTACCAAATAATAAAATAAAAAATAAATAATTTTAAATACCAAAAAGCAATAATTATTTAAAAAAAATAGCAATTAATAATTAATTAACAATAAATTATTGATAAATACCAATAAATAATTATTAATGACAATTAATTACCAATTATTAATTAATGAACAAATTAATTTCCAAAACATAAAAATATCTATTATTAAAAAGTTATTACCAATTAATAATTAATTAACAATAAATTAATTATCGATACTCAACAATAAAATAAATAATCACTTAATTACAATTAAATAGCGATTCCTTATTTTGCTCTTGCATTTAAGGAGTCGGAAATACCGATTCCTTAAATGCAATGTACGTAGCACCAAAAATAGTGCACTTGTGCCTCAAGGAATCGCTAATTACCACCAACTTCAAGTTGGTGGTAAGTAGCGATTTCCTTTAAAAAAGCACTTGTTTGCTTTTTCAAATGTGCCATGTGGCACACATCCATGCCCTTAGGGCATGCATGTGCGCAACATGTGCACACATGCACATTTCAGGGGTGCAACAGGGTGTCTGGACACCCTGGCACCCTTGAAATACCTCCCGCTATCAGCGATTCGGTAATACCGAATCGCTAATAGTGAATATCTTCCCATTCATTCCTATGGGCCTCCTAACCCATAGGAATGAATGGCTAGGTATTCCTTAATAACGAATCTCAATTACCGATTCGTTATTAAGGAATGTTAAGGAATCGCTAATATTTTAGCGATTCCTACCTACATTCCATTTAGCGAGTCCTTAATAGCGATTCGGTAAAAATCGCTTTTAAGGACTCGCTAAATTGAAGTTACCTACATCTGGCCCCTAATATAATTACCAAATAATCAATTAATAAAAATTAATTACCAATTAATAAAAATTAATTACCAATTAATAATTATTTAACATAAAATTAATTATCGATACCAATAAATAAAAATAAATAATTACTTAATTACAAATAAATTACTTCCCACCTTATTGCCCTTTAAACTCACAACACACTTCAATAATAAATTAATACACTTAATATAATTACCAATTAATCAATTAATAAAAATGAATTACCAATTAATAAAAATGAATTACCAATTAATATTAATTAACATAAAATTATTTATCAATACCAATAAATAAAAATAAATATTACTTAATTACAATTAAATTACTTCCCACCCTATTACCCTATAAACCCACAACCCGCTACAGAACTAAAACGCTAAATTTACTTAAAAATAATTACTAATTCCCAAAATCTTTAAATTAATGTAATATAATTAAATTACTTCCCACCCTATTCCCCTATAAACTCACAACCCGCTACAGTACTAAAACGCATAATTTACTTTAAAGAAAATTACTAACTTCTAAAAATGTTATACATATATTTTAAAACTAGTACAATAATTAACAAAAAATATAAACACAAACTTATAAAATACATAATAAAATACATAACACTAATATAAATATCGATATTAGTAACATCGATTTTTTTGCTATCGATATTACTAACTTTGATATTAACAAAAAGGATATTTCTTACCTTCAGGTCGATATTCTGGTCGTCGATATTCTTGACTTCGATATTGTGTCCCTACGATATTTCAAACTCGATATTATTGTAGGTCGAAATTAAAAACTCGATATTTAGACTGTTTACCAGTTTGTTTATGAAAGCAAAATGCTCCCAAAGTTTGGGAGTCATTATTATTTTTCCCTGTGTCTCGCTGCCAGGTTTTTCCTAGTGGTGATGTACAGGGAAAAAAAGATATTACACCCTAAATAGGGCAGGCGGTATAATGTCCTTCCTCTAATGTTCTCCACTCTGCTGGGCTGTTGGAGGAAGTATTCCACCAAAGGAGACAACTGGGACTCCATCGATGGACTACATAAGGTTCCCCCATCTCTAAATAAGGAGTGCTGACCAAGGGTTTTGCGGGCAGGGTACTCCACCACATTTGCAACAGACTACCTTATCCTCCAACCTCTTTGTCAAGCCTAAATAATATAGCATAAAAGTCTCTGCATGACTGAACAATGGCTGTCATTACACAGTAGCTCATTTTTGTGTTTACCTAGTCGACGCCGCCCATGGGGGTGTAAACTGTGGCGTAGTCACCCTGGTACATTTTCATTACACTAGCACTACAATTGTTTTTAGCTGCCTGGCGAAATCTTTACCCAAACAAGTAAAGACATATAGAAAAGTAATAAATATTTCCCAAGAGGTGGGGAGTGTTTGGAAAGGAGAAGCTTACGTGATTGCGTTAAAAATATTGCAATGTTGGTGATGCATTGTCACAGTTTTATTCTTTATATAGCGTTGCAGTGATTTACATTTCACATACTTCTACATATAGTGTGATGTTCACGTTAAGGTTCACCTTATTTAAGGATGTTCGTATTAAATTAGCCTTAGCGAATCCATAATGAAGGCCACAGTTTAAATAACTAACACTAACATGAAAATGTACTTTTAGCTGCTGTGTTCTTTCTCTTGTTTCAGGATCCAAGCTGCAGTAGTTTAAATTAACCTGTTTTATCAGCGAACGCTCGGCCCTGATTGCCCTCTTCTCCGTGGAAATTGTGGGCAGTGTTGCATCTTGGGGGTGAATTTTGTGTGTAAATATTGATTTGCTGAGCTAGCTACTTTCAAATACCCATTTCCACTCTTGAGAGTCTCTTTGCTCCTGCTCAAAAAGACAGACTACTGAGCAAATCTATTCTCATGTATCTGACTGAATCTTTATTTGAGTCTGCCTTTTAGAGGCTTTATTTGCTGACACCTCCTGCATTCCATCTTTTATGAATTTCCCTACTTTCCTTTAGCTTAGTATATTAGGTAACCTTACTTTCATGGAAAACTGAATTTGCTCGATTTTGCTTTATGATAACTCTTAGGGGTATGTTTAGTAAGTTTTAGCACTATGTTTGCATCTCAAAAAGTGATGCAAATCAATGCAAGATATATTTTTACCAATATTCTTTCCAGCTCTAAACGTGTTTAGTGCTGGAATATCACTCAAAAGTAGCGCAAAGCAGTACTTAGTGCTGCTTTACATTGCTTAGCACCAAGGGGGCGTACCATCGGTGATGCATGGGCATTTTCATGCAACCACCCTAGGTTTCTGACACTAATCCCTAGGTGGGAAACGTTTTAAGGTTAGTCAAAGCATAGTATTTTGTACTGGAATGTTACTCTTCCAGTACAAAACCTATGCTAGTCTCACATAGACACCCTTGCACAATGGTGCAAAGGTGTATATGTGGCGCATGGTTACACATTTCTTTGCTAGGGAGAGGGGAGGAGAGTGCCATTTTTCTGTCAATATGGCACTCTCCTGCTCTCTCCTTCTCACGCAGCACAGCATTTGCAGCTGCTGCACTGAGCTGTTTGATCATATAGTAAATCTAGGCCCTAGTTTTTTGCTTTGGGTTTGCTAATTTTGAATTGATTATGTACTGACTATTTACCCTTTGATAACCTTTTATGAATTGTTTTTGTAACTTTGCTAATCTGCTGTTAAACCTTCAGGATTTGCAAATCTGCTACTCTCTTGTTTAAGCTAATCCTCAGACTGGGACAAAAGGTCCATCTGCCCAAATGCAGCTTGTACTTGAGTCTGCACCAAGGATCTGCACTGTGCAAACCCTTCCCTCTGCAATAATGTTGTGCAACAAAGTATGACGCATGCAAAGAAGCAGGCCACCTGATCACTTTAAAAAGCACTTCTGAATTGATATAAAGAGCCAGAAAAATATAGTGATGTTTATCAAACTAGAATTTGACGGGGTAAAAACAACTGCCTGTTTCCATCAATCTAAATTGCATCACTCTTTTTAATTCTTAATATTGCATAATGTACTCGTATTAATAGAAGTGTGGGTGTCTTTTCCCACAGTAAATCCTAGCTCTTTCATTGGTCAAGGCAATATTGAGAGTCCAGCATCTTATTTTCACTGCATGACTTGTGTAAGTTTACTACCTTTCGGTATTCACAAGGGTAAACTTAGACCAAAAGTCTAACTTTACTACTTTTCGGTATTCACAAAGGTAAACATAGACCAAAGGTCTAACGTTACTACTTTTTAGTATTCACAAAGGTAAACTTAGACCAAAAGTTGAACTTTACTAGTAGTAATTTACCTTTGTGAATACCAAAAAGTAGTAAAGTTAGACTTTTGGTCTAAGTTTACCTTTGTGAATACCAAAAAGTACTAAACTTCAACAAAAGTGTAAGTTTACCTTTGTGAATCGGTCCCTGAGTTTCTGTTCTCTTTTTATCGCTGCCAACATCAATGTGGTTTTCCTCAACTGCCTTCCAGTGGCACTGGCTCTGTTTAGACAGGAAAAGAAGCTAAAGCCCGAATCAATGAGGTGAGTATACCTTGCAGGCCTAGGACAAAATGCGGCAAATGCTGGGCAGTAGGGGGCGTACCAGAGAAAGTCTTTCCAAGGCTCCTCGCTGATGCTCCTCCCGCTGGGCTCCCGCTGAACCCCATGGGAACAAGGATGAAGCTTACACTGGGAAAGTAAGTCTTAAGGATGGTGAGCTGTCCTTCTGAAGTGAGACCCCATTTTGGGTTCTTGGATGCTGAATTCTCCTCATTGTGCTGCAAGCGAGGCAAGTTAATGGTGGTGAATTCTCATGCTGAACGCGCACCCCTCATGCTCACAGCAATTCGTAGCTGCTTGTGTGTGGCATCAATCATGTTCACATCAGTTTGTGGCTACTTATGTGATGAATTCTCATGGTTAGCTCGTACTCCTCATGCTCCCAACAGTTTGTTGCTTCATGTCCGCGGCATCAAACATGCTCCCATCAGTTCATAGCCGCTTAAGTTCAGCTGTACTAATGTAGGGGGTTCCTCACGTACCATGCACACCCTCATCAGAGAGCCCCACACCCTTTGCATAAGGGTGGGTGGAGTTCAAGGAGTTGCACTATGCCGAATTCCAAGGAGTTGCATTAAAACTCTGTGAAATTCTCCGGAGTTCCGCTCCGCCCCAATAACTGTATTCACATAATGCCTTAGAATTAAAAAACACTATAAAAAAACATAAATAAAGATTTCAGCGGTCCACTCGACTCCTACCTGCATATGGGCGCCTTTCAAGCCTCCAACAGAACGCTTCACAGCAGCTCTTGGTACTCTCCAAGAGAAGGCCAAGATTTTACTTAGAATGATCTGTCCCCAAACATAGTGGACTCGCAGGAGTATGAAGATTGCAGGCTAAGTATTTGGTTCAGGTAATGGAAGAGGGGACTAGGCATCGTGTTTTAATTAGGGGTGGGCAGCTGGGCAAACTCTGCTATGCGGTGGAATCGGAGCTCACCAGTCACAAAATTGAGCAAACTCTGCCCGCGGAGTGTAGTTAACTGCCCACCCCTACCTTCATGCTGAGGTCAGAAGCAGAGAGTGACATCAGATAGTCATCTCTCTTTTAGAAGTAGGCGAAGAATTCAGTCCGCCATTAGAGTGCGTGGAGTTTTGCCCATTGCACGCAGAGCGAGGAGTTCCAAAAAACTCTGCGATGTGACGTGAAGCGGAGGTTTTTCTCTCGGCGGCCCTCTAACGTTACGTTGGCGAGCACTCGCGAGAAGAAATCGTTCGCTAGACCTCCTCCCCGTGAGATTTCTCAACACGGGTGGTCATGGCAGGTTGCGACCGCTCGCGTTGAGAAATATGATGCTCATGTTGAGAAAGCTGCCACTTGAGTAGAATGTCTACTCGAGTGACAGCAAGCAGCATCGCCCTCTGGTGCGACACGTAGTGCTATTCGCACTGATTTACAGCGTGAGACTAACTCCCGGCGCTAAAAATCAGTGCAAGCAGCGCAGCAACAGACTCAGCCACTGGCGGAACTCCGCGGAGCTCGGTTGAGTTTTTTTGGCACTTTGCGGAGTTCTGTGGAGTAAAACTCCATGAACTCCACCTGTGCCTACTCTCTTTGTTGTTTATGTGCTTGATGGAGGTTGAAATCACCACATCCTTCTGAAAGACAGTTTGTTTCCCAAGTCAATAACTCATGAGGTGAACTGGGGTCATGTCGGAATGGCCCTTAAGTCACCACAGCAACTGCTGCCAGTAGCCTATTACTTGCTGCTCAGGCTCACAGCCAGAGACCATCCGCAAAAGTACTCACTGTGTACCACAGTCAGTTTGACACAAGAATCCTGGATTCAGTCATGTAACCAGGGTACCTCGCTGAATACTCTTCAGTTCTTGGGAGTGGCCACACTACATCTTCCTGCTGCAGCGAGTGCGTGTTGAAGTGTATCTGGATGTATCCTGTCCTTGTCGTCAGTGCCCAATACAAGATAAGAGGATTACGCAATAAGCAGACCTGAGAGTGGAGATAAGCATCAGGTTCATTCCATACACCTCAGCCACAGCATACTAACTGCCAGTTCAGGACCATGCAGGCTCTTCACTCTGAATTTAAAATAATCTGGTAACCAGGTCAAAACAACAAGAGGCGCTCTGCAATGAGTGTGAGGAAAGTAATACCGCCCAAGTATCTTGAATGGTGCTCAAAGGAAAACAGAGGCGGTTACCAAACAATGCTAATATGCTCTTCTACAGAGGGGCAAACTAAATCAGCAGGATAATCGAAGCACTCAAAGGTAAGAAAAATTCAATGCCCATCCAAAATTAATCAATACAAGTCCACTTTAATCCATGTTCGGGCCAAAGGAGGTGTACTCCAAAAGTCTTTAGATCATAGAATGTTGACTTTCATATAACCAATAAGAATTCCAAAGATAAATGGAATTAGAGGAGAATTCAGCCAACACGTGTTTCGTCAACAGGTGAGTAATACCTTGACTTCCTCAGGGCTGAAAGAATAAATTGACATAATCAAACCCAAATAAAACGGGAATTCTAAGTAGTACTTACCTAACCTACCACAGGTGTCTGGCTTAAAGAAAATAAAGCCACAGAGAGAAAATTGATAAACATATAAACTGTACATCAATGCTAGTAGAGCAGTGATAAAAGGCACCAAGAAACAGTGTACTTTAACATGCCGTAACACATATGATTAATTAGAAATTATATGCATTAGAAGTAACCAAAATTTCAATATTACAATCCGAAACACCATAAAACAGTGTAATTCATCATGCAGCAACACGTGTAAACACATGATGATAGCACATCATAACAAGCATGTAAACCATCTTCAAAAAGGTGGATAATCTAGCTATATGCTCACATGACAATAAAGACAAAGAATAGGACCATATTCCCTGGCATGCAAAGATATTCAAGCCTCGGGTGCGAGATCTTACCAAATTCATCTAACATATAATAACCCGATAGACAAGTAATATTCCGTTCAGAAGCAAGAGTAAGTTTCAGGATAACAAATTTAGTAGCGCCATAATCATACACCAAAAGATATATGCAAAGCCTGAATAGGGAAGGGGAGGAAAAACACAATAAAAATGTTCTTAGATAATATAAAACTCATACATTAGCACCTCAATCATAATAAACAAATTCCAAATAGCAGTATAAACAGAGAACAAATCTAGAGACTGATGTATTCCCTACTTAAGATAGTCGATTCTAACCCATCTAGCATAACTGACGACAATATGAGAAAAGGATCACCGTATCTCGCTTTAATTAAAAAGATGTTGCGGGACTATCTCAATTCATAAATTATAGCAAGTGGAAAATGTCGGAGTGTCTGCCATGGTCCTCTATATTAATTAGTGGAAAATTCCATTGAAAAGTAATCCTGCACATTAAATGGGTAAGCAGCGCAGGCGTCCTAACTAGCGAATCCATTCCTTATAATGCAGAAATTGCCATCCCTAACAAAACTGAGAGTTCAATTAATTAAAAAAGCACTGTGTCTCATTAAATTAAAGAGAAAACAGATCAATTCAACTTACAGTAAGCAGCAGACTGCCTCATTCGGAGAGTACTCCCGATCCTACATGTGTGTTACGGCGTGGACCACGAGCACCATCTTTAAAGTGATATTTATATCCTGAAGGTCCTGATCATGTGAGCTAAAAGTTGCTCGAAACAGGACATCTTGAAAATGTATTAGAACCAAAGTCAGTGTAATTACTATTGACTGTAGCAGCCAAATCACCAGAGAATGTAGAAAGGAAAGGAAAGATAAACTTTTGCTGAAATAACCTAACAGTATATCAAAATATTAACGTTATTATAACCAGTGACATATTAGAGTAATAATGTGTCAACCGAATTAGGCAAGCATGTGAGTACATGAAAAAACGGTCGCCATCTTAACTGTCTGAATGAATATACATACAATACCTCTCAATATTGTAAACGACGATAGTCTGCCATCAAAAAACTTCATCTGTATGGAAACATCATAGCGATTGATGGATCACAAGTTCTTCCCAGGAGACGTCACTTACCAACTCCATACTGGTAATTACAAGCAGTGAAAAAGTAAGTCCGTAAAAAGGAGAGAGAAAACGGGTCCTGACACAACATCCATCCATGTAAAAAAGGAAAGGAAAGATACACTTTCGCAGAAATAGACTATCACCGAATCAAAATATTAACTTTATTATAACCAGTGACATTTTAGAGTCATATTGTGTCAGCCAAATTTGGCGAGCATGTGAGTACATGGAAAAGCGGTGGCCATCTTATAGTTATCTAAAGGAATTTACGTGCAATACCACTCATTATTATAAGTGGCGATAGTCTGCCATAAAAAACGGTTAATCTATACTACGGAAACATCATAGTGATCAACTGGTCACAAGTTATTCCCGGGAGACGTCACTTACCAACTCCATACTGGTAATTACAAGCATTGAAATGGTAAGACCGTAATAAAGAGAAAGAAACGGGTCCAGACACAACATCCATCCATTGAGGAAAATCCAAAGAGCAATACCAGAGTACAAAAATTGTTACTGGACTCAACACTAAATAGGATAATGTCCAGGGGTATTGTCAATATGGAAGATAAATGAAATATCAACTCAAGTTACATACTATACCATCCCAGCTATGGTGAGATCCAGCACCACGGGTTCGAACACACTTCTGCAAAACCGTCAAGACACCATAAGAAAATAGGTAAAATAGGTAAATATGTCCAACACAGTATCATCATCGTCACATGCCAAACACAAACAAATGAATTACTCGATACTGCTTACTTCCGAGCATAGTCCATGCCCAAACTGAGTTCTTTGATGTGCATGTAGTAATCAAAGATGATAAGTGATCAACAACAGCATACCTGTAACCCATTTCTCGCAAATTGTGTGATCAGATATGGAGAGTGATGCAGCGGATACAATGAAAACTATTTCCTCCTAGGTCACTTATCGGTCATCCATGCGCGACTTATATTTCTCACATCCACATGACGATGGGGCCCATGACATCGCCTAACAATCACACACACACACCTGGATTTCCTCTATACCTTTACGAATCTATACTCCTAGGAGAAAGAAAAACTAAATGAAAATCATCATGATGTACCGCTGGAAGGAGCTGGGATACCTTATTACCTTAACCTATCGCTTTCTTAGTTATTTCTTAAGATATTCCTGCTCATTGTTTTGTCGATGGATCATCTACTGAAAATCAGTTGATAGTGATCAAGACCAGCTAAATCACAATAACTAATGACTAATTTCACAACCATTTAGTAAATAATCACTGAGTCGTTTGATTTATGAATTTCAAAATGTATATAATTTTAAAGGCATGGAAAAGAATTTAGACTTTGTTATTCAATTATTCATACATTATTAAATCATATATTTATTAAGCAAAAATCAATTTTATTGCAGAAAGGAAATTTTGTCATGAGGAAAAATCCTAATTAACCTGCCTATCTTCCTAATTTAGCTTAATGATTTCTAACCTAAGTTTAAAGTTGAAAAATAACCTGATTCTCATACTCAACTGGAAAAATAAAACAGCAGCAGAAACTTCAGCTCGTCAGCATCAGCTACCGCAACCCGTCTCATCTAACAGTCTTTCAGCATCTCCCGCTCAGTAAATGGATCGATCTGGAACACCAAGCACTGGAAGCCACCAACTACCCCTCCCACTAAGAGTAGGCCTTCTTATACCCTAATTCTAACTTTGCTAACTAAATTGTTGCAACATTAATAACGCGCTTTTCTTTCATTGGTCCACTCAGTTCATTTATTCAGTTTTAATCAAATTCTCCCGGATCCAGCTTGTTCTTCTGGAATGCATATGTTCATTTCCTTTCTCACAGTTCAAGACATGTTTCCATCCGCTTCGATCAGTACATTTGTAACTTCTTTCGATACATTCTAGAACTCTGCAGGCATTGTCCTTTCTCTTAAAACTGTTTCCCACGATTCCCTGCTGATCACCACGGCACACTATCAGTTCAAATAGGTCACATCAGCCTTGACCATTCTTGCATCCTAGCCTTTCAGCACCATCAAGTGGTCAGTCTTTCTCCAACTTTTTCTCCCTTGTCATGTGTTTTCTCAGCGCATGCGTACTCTAATAAACTGCAGCCATTTTATATCGCCACTCGATTAGACTTAGAAGCACTATTTAGAAATAAACAAAACATAATTAAAATAGAGAAACATAGCCTTTTCGTTTCCCTCCCGTCATCTACGTACCCCAATTAGTTATTACCTAGCAGAAAGCAACATTTAAGCTGTTCCTTACTTACCATCACTATTGTTTTTGCAACGTCACGTTTTATATTCTATGAAGCACGAATCATGCATTTATTATTTATTTAGTACGCAATTATTTTTATGTTATAATTAGACACACAGACATTTGTAAATAGATTATTCAGCACACATACTTGCTTGTTACCCTTCCCTCACGTACATTGTTGATTAATACATTTAAACGAACATATTTATTAATTATTTATAAAATTTGTTAGGGGTTAAATTTTTTCATTTACTCTGCTCCATCAAGAGCATATACCACAGAGAAAGGCAAATTAATCTCCTAAGAAAAATTACATTTTATTATCAAGGTTAAGTCCAAGTTTCACAGCTCAAAGTTTCATTATCCGCGAGGCTTCACAGCGTCTAAGTTTCAGTTCTCTGTTTCCACCTCGGACATCACTATTCACATGGTCGATACAATGGAAACTGAATTTATGGATCCGTTCTTGAGTTGACGTATCAAGAGTATGCACTGCAGTAGGGTATTTAAGATCATTTGTTTTCAGTGCTCTGAAATGTTCAGCAATACGAGCCCTCAATGGCCGTATTGTACTCCCAACATAAATCTTTTACAAGTACAGATAATCACATAGACAACAAATGTCGTATCGCAATTGATATACATCGGAATAGTGAAATCACGTGTGTTGTTAAAATTGAAACATGCTGTCTTATCCTTAGCCCATCTGCATACATTGCAGTGTCTACACTTGTGGAAACCTTTCATTTGATCACTGAACTAATTGCTGTACTTCGTCGGTTGAGGATTACTCGGGCTAATCAAGTTAGTAAGCGTACGGCCTCGCCTATATGTCACACTAGGGTGCGGTGTCAGAAATGGAACCAGGGATTTATCTGAAGTCAATATATTCCAATGTTTTTAAAGAGTTTTATACAATTTACCTATGTTTGGACAGTAGTTAGTGATCAATCTCACTTTGCTTGAGGGGTCAGACATATTCTTCTGTCAGGGTTTCAGTGTGTCTCCCCCTGATAGGCGTAGTGCGCATTTGGATGCTTTACTGATTGTGTATGTGTTGTATACTCTCTTCATGAATGTAGATTCCATGTCTAACAGAGTATTGTTGAAATCAATGTCCTCGCTGCAATTTCTTCAAGCTCTAACCATCTCTCCTTACGGAATTGCATTAATCTAAGATTTAGGATGACTACTAGAAGCATGTAACAAGGAATTGCATGAAGTTTTCTTTCTGTACATGCGAATATAAATCTTGTTATTGGCAATGTACAGTTCTACGTCCAAAAATATAATGCTTTCATGACTAAAGTGATATGTAAATGAGAAGTTACATTCATTGGATTTAAGATATATATGAAGAAAAGCTGCAGTTGTTGCACAGTACCGGTCCAGATCAGTAAACAGTCATCTTTATACCAGCCCCAATAATCTTTACTCTACATTCTAGAACTTTATGACCGCAAGGTTCAACTGTTCTAGTCTCTCCTACAATGTTCTAGTATCTTCTACACTGCAAGTGACATAGGTGATGGACAAATATCACACACGATATAGGATCTTCTTCATCTAAGGGTCCTTTGCAAAGCTGCCCGAAAGCAGCTCATTCAAGGAGGATTCCTCAGGCCCCTTTTGCTGTGGGTTGTGTGGGATTTGCTTCTGCTAGTGCACACTAGCCATGAGGATTGCCCCTCTTAAGCATCATGACTGCCTAATTTTTGTACTGCATTTCATCTAATGAGGGAGAGCTAAGGGCCTGCACTCCTGTACCTCACAACCTTTTAGTTATGGCTTCTTGCCAACAGTCAGGCTTGCTCCTGTGTCTAGGTTCCTAGTTGTTCTCCTTGGCTCTGAGTCATCCTCAGCAGCACCACTGTAGCCCTCAAGGCATATTACCTTCCCTGCCTGCACTCTTTAGACCCCACGACCTCCTTGCCACTTGCAGGGCACGTGTGTGTCTAGCTAAGTCAGTGGGTCCCTATTTAGTGGCTCAACCCCTCATAGGACTAGTCCACAAGTGTTCTAGGGGAACCCTATCTTCCAGGGTCCCCAGCAAGTCTACCTCCCTATGAAGTGAGTAGGGAGACTGAGTGCAACTGGTCCTGAGGTCACCTCTGCCCACTCCAAAGATTACATATCATCACTCCACCCCTGTACCATCCCTCCTGAACAGCATCTTGTGAATTTTCAAAATGCAACTTCAAGTGGATAATGGTGATGGCTGTAAGAAAGTGGCTCTGTATATACTGAACCAAAGTAAGGTTCAGGGTGCACAGAGTCCACAGTCCCCAGAGGCTTGGCATAGGCTAAAGTTAGATATAACCTTACTCTCTAAAGTGGTAGCTTGGTCGAGCAGTAAGGCAGTATCAGAGGACAGTGTAAAGCATTTGTTGTACACACTCAGTCAGCAAATGGTCTCACACACTCAAGAACTGAACTCTAGGCCAATTGTTTTGTATTTAAAAATATATAGTTGTTTTATTTATAGAACCAACAATAGGTATCAACATACTTTCTCAGAATCAAATGCTGTAGTTGTATACTTTCAATAAGTAATAGACTTTTAAATGCAATAGTTACAGTTGTTGCAATAGGCAACACAATTCAAACACAATTACAACATTGAGCTCAATGGTGATTTTTAAGTAAATGCAATATCAATTACTTTACGTATGATTTTCTTACTCAGGGCTGGATCCTGGATTCAGCCCTGGTGCATTTCCTGTAAACAGTTGAAAGAAATCGTTTTTGTTACACAGGCGATTTTTAAGGAATATTTGTTTGTTTCAAAAATCGACACTTAGAAGAATTTCTGGAGAAAACCAGGCAATGTTATCCTATGGAGGAAAATCAAGTTATCGGTAAGTACAGTTGTAATTGCTTTTCAGGGTCAGTGCTGGGCACCAAGATCCAGCACTGGGATCTCTCCTGATAACAGGTAAGTAATTTCGTTTTCGTTGATCGGGCGATTTTTAGTGATTATTTTAAAGTTTCAAAACTTGACACTTGGAAGAAATTTCAGTGTAAACCAGTCAATGTTACCCTATGGAGAAAATGTAGGTTATCGGTTTTCAGGTAAGTACTCGACTGGCAGAGTTAAGGTTCTGGGCATAGACTCAGGGGTCCCCCAGGGTCAGGTAGGTACAGTTGGTACACCCTCAGCGGCACAGGGGCGGCCGGGTGCAGAGCGAGTTAGGCCCAATGTTAGCCTATGGCGGTCAGGGGGCCTTTGGTTGGTGGCTGCTGGCAAGCAGGCCACGCGGCTGTGGGAGCTGGGCTCCTGGTCACTTACCCAGGGCAAGTGGGGAAGTAGAGTAGGATCGGTGTTGCACTTCCAGGGGTACTCGGGCGGCTGGGTGCAGGGTGCTTTGAGCCGTCGGGCGCTCAATGGATTTCAATGGAGAAGCTGGTAGTTGAACAAAGGCTGCAAGCTCGGGCACGGAGATTCTTCAGGTGCGACCACCACTTCGAGAGGTAAGTTGGGTAGTTGGAGGATAGGTAGGCACCCCGGAGTTGGGCACAGGAGGCCGCAGGACGCCGGGTGCAGGGGTGTCTTTTCGCGTCGGGAAATCTTACCCTCTGCTGGTCGCGGTTGGAGGGGGCCCAGGTTCTGAGGCTGCAGGCGTCATCAGGATTGTCGAGGAGGGTCCTTGGGTGCTGGATTCTTGGTCACAGTCGCCGGGGGGAGGTTCTCGTGGTCTTTGTCCACTCAGGCACAGGCCGGGCTCGGCGGGTGCAGAGTGTGCCGGAGTCGCGGTTCCTGGCTGGCACCAGGAGTTTGTTACTTGCTTTGAGCAGAACCACTGCTCGTGGGAGTCCCAGTCTTTTAGAGTCACAAGGCAGTCAGGTCCTCCGGGGTTTTCGAGGTTGCTGACCACTGGAGACGCCGGGGTTAAGCAGGAGCAGGTTTGAGGGTCGACAGGCCTGTAGGGCTGGGGCCAAGTCAGTTGGTGTCTCCCTCTTGTTAGCAGCTGCACGGCAGGTCTTCTTTCTTCTTGTTCTTCTTGCTTGTTTCGGATTCGGGATCTCAGGAAGGAAGGTTCAGGGTGCCCCTAAATACAAAATTTAGGGGCGTTACAGGTAGGTAAAGGGCAGGGACCAATGGGTCCCTTCCCTGGGGTGGGTACACCCCCTATCCTGCCACTCTCCAGTGGGAGGGGGGCAGGAGCCTAGTCCTGATTGGGCAGGGCTCCCCATCTTCAAGATGGCGAGATCCCGGAGATGTGCTTCACCTCGCCTCCCCCACCTGAGGGGTGGGGTTGGCAGAGGCTGGCACACCCCCTTTCCTCCCTTGGTGTTTCCCGCTAGTCTTCCCGCCAGAGTGGGGGTTAGAACCAGTGGGGACCAGTTGCTGAGTACAGCAAGTGGTCTGGGGAAGCTCACAAAGGCGGTATGCCTTTGAAGCTTCCCCCTGCCCATCCTGGGGGAGGAGACCTAGCACCTCGCCCAGGACGTGCATTGTTGCAGGCCCGGGAGAGCGGATGGCTCTCTACCCAGGGGTCCAGCAACATGTCTGCTGGGTGGCAGCCTAGGTAGCCTCTCAGGCAGGACGTGGATTGTGGGTTAGGTTCAGGGGGCAACTCTAAGTTGCCCTCTGTCGTGCATCTTACATTAAATCCCACACTGGCATCAGTGTGGGTTTAATGTGCTGACAAGTTTGATACCAAACTTCTCAGTCTTCAGTGTAGCCATCATGGTGCTGTGGAGTTTGTGATGACGACCTCCCAGCACCATATACTCGGAATGGCAGCACTGCACTTACAGTGCCCAGGAATGGACCGGGGTAATGTAGGGGTACAGGGCTCATGCACCTGTACCCTCACCACTGGCATAGTGCACCCATCTAGAGGGGTGACTGAGGTATGCCAGGGCAGTGTGTTCGTGGGCATGGCACACAGGGATGTGTGCCATGTCGACTCTCTGTTTTGTTCTGCACCAAGACACTCAGCCTGCAAGGGCAATGTGTGTGTGTCAGGGTACAGGGCTTCTAAGGGTGGCACAATAAGTGCTGCAGCCCTTAGAGGCCTTCTCTGGTCACAGTGCCCTGGGTACCTAGGGTACCATTTACCAGGGGCTGACATGTGGCCAGAGATGCCAATTGGGTTTAGGCTACAATGCAGTTTTAGGGAAGGAACACAGGCCCTGGGCACCTGATTGGCAGGAGCCCAGGGCACACTCAGTCAAAGTACATCAGCAATTCAGCAAAAAGTAGGGGGCATACCATGCAAGAAAGATGGCACTTTCTCACAATGGCTCTCTGGGAGATTTAAGCTCCACCCTGAACTGACACTGCCAAACTAGTTCTATTCTCTCAAAACCTCAAAAGTGTCCCCTGTGGACAGTGAAGGCTGTGGTCAGGCTGCTCCTATATTATTACTCTGGGAAGGGCAGGCTCAAGCTTGTCAGACAGCATCAGTGCTTTTCACCTATACAGATTATGCCCCTTCCTCTTAATTTACCAGAAATAAGGCTTAATCCTCTCCAGATGGGTCTATTGTGTGGGGAAGGCTTTGTTCTACCTGCTGGCCAGGAGAGAAATTAACCTGGACCAACAGGAAAGTCCCTAGGCAAAAGCTAAGTAAGGGCTGACTCAGAGAAATATGTCCAAAACTCCAAGAATATGAAGGAGTGCAAATATATGTCCAAATTAATATGAAATCTGCACTTTGGACCTATGTTTATCAAGCAGTAAATGTGAAGTTGCTATTTTGGTGCAGCATTCACCTTCGATGTCAAGACAGTACATCACTGTAAACCTAATTTAAGCACTGCAGTTTTACACTACAGTCAAACAGAAAAGGAATTATTTATTTTTTAATGCCCAATTAAATTATAAGACCTGTACAAGCAATAACCAAGGTATTTATGGTCCCATTTGGGATATGCTAATTGTGCTTGGATACCAGGTTGAACTTTTATGCTGTAGCTCCATTTACTAAGCCTGCACTTGTGCACATGCATGTGCACACATGATCACATGCAATCAACCTAGCGCATCTTATATCGGCTGCACAGCAGCAGATTTCATTTTGAAACTCAAGCACTGGTGGTTAGCACTCAGTGAGACTCATTTACACCAGAAAGTGCAAAAAACGTGTGTCTTCGGAAAAAGAAACCTAGGAGGCTAAATAGGTCAGAACCTCATTCTTCACGCCCCTTTTATGGTAGCATATGAGCTCAGCCCACTGCTCGCATTGAGAACATTACTTGTCTTTTCCACTGCAAGACTTCAGGCGCTGTTCTGACCAGGAGCCATTTATGAACACTGAACCTGGTTGGGGGATACACTGAGGTTGCAAAGATTTGAGCTAGACTCATTAATGAAACCTCAAATGTAATAATATGGCAATTCAAGACATACAGCGCAAGGGTTAGCAATATTCTGAATCGGAAAAATAACCCACAAAAGAAGGTTGCACCTCTCCATGATAATTCGACTTACAGAGATTCTCTGTACTTGGACATACACATTACCGTACATTTTTCCAGCCTTCTCTTTACATCTGTGTTCTGCTTGGAATGTTTATTTTTTTTAAAATAAGATTCCCACCATGTTTCTTCGATGTGCTGCAATAGAAAGACCACATTTTCTACTTCTGAAACTGATTTGATTTGTGGTTGGAGCCCAAGGGATGGGGTCCCCAGGGCCAAAATCAGCCCGGGGAGGGGGACCGCATGGCCCCCCTCTCCCATTGAAATTATGGCAGCACCCCTCCCCCATTTGAGAGAGAGAAAAACAAGGACAAAGAGGCAAAACAAAGGGCAGGAAAAAGAGCCGGATAGGCAAAACAGAGGGCAGAAAAATGAGCCGAAAAGGTAAAACAGATGGCAGAAAAACAAGCAGAAAGGCAAAACGGAGGGCAGAAAAATTAGCAAAAAAAGCAAAACAGAGGGAAGAAAAATTTGCAGAAAAAGGGAAAACAGAGGTCAGAAAAATTAATAGAAAAAGCAAAAGAGAGAGCAGAAAAATGAGCAGGCAAGGCAGAACAGAGGGCAGAAAAACAAGCAGAAAGGAGAAAACAGAGCAGAAGAGGGCAAAACAGAGAGCATGCAGATACTCACACATTCACTCACAGACCCAATCAGAGACTCATGTACCCACTCGCAGACCCACTGAGACACTCATACACCCACACACTAACCCACTGAGAGACTCATGCACCCACTCACAGACCCACTCAGACACTCACCCACCTACTCACAGACATACTCAGAGACTCATGCACTCACTCACAGACCCACTAGGAGAATCATTCACCCACTCACAGACCCACTCAGACACCCACCCACATACTTACTTAGACACTCATGCACCTACTCACAGACCCACTCAGAGACTCATGCACCCGTGCACACACCCACTCATAGACTCATGCCCCCACTCACAGACCCACTCAGAGACTCATGCATTTACTCACAAACCCACTCAGAGATTCATGCACATATTCACAGACCCACTCAGAGACTCACATGCCCACTCACAGACTCACTTGGAGACTTTCACACCCACTTATGGACCCACTCAGATACTCATGCACTAACTCACAGACTGACACACATTTATGGAGGCACTGACAAATCCATTCAGACACTCTGGTACCCACTCAACGACCCACTCAGACACTCATGCACCCACTCAAACAGCTGCTCTGACACTCACACCCCCACTCATAGACCACTCAGATACTCACACACCAATTCACACACCCAGTGAGTTACTTATTTAGCTACTCCCAGACCCAATTAGACACTCACACACCCACTGACAGACCCAGACACTTTCACACCCACTCACAGACCTACTGAAACACTCAGGCACTACCTTAAAAAAACAAAGGTTATAGGGATATTATAGTTAGGAAATACAATGTAAAAACCCTTAGAAATTCACTGAAAAAAACTAAGGTTACAGGGATGTTATAGTTAGGCTCAGATTTCTCTAATACAAAATAAGTGAATTTCAGCAGTTATAGTTGCCTGAGCAAAATATAACTTACACCGGTGCAATGCACTGATCATGAACTCACTTATTACTTCACTCATGACATGGTCAGTGACATCACTGATGACATCGTCCACAGAACCACTCACACACCCACTCACTCACCTACACAACCACTCGGATCCTATTCACAGACCCATATAACTACTCACATACCAACTCAATCATGCATAGAGCCACTTACACACCCATCCATTCACTGATACAGCCACTCACACAACCACTCACTCACCCATACAGGTACTCACACACCCACTTATACACCCATAGATATACTCACACAACCACACACTCACCCATACAGCGACTCATAACCTCACTTTTTCTCCTATATAGCCACTGACAGAGCCACTTTTAAAGCTGGATCCGCCAGCATATTTTTAATGAAAATCTCATGACTGCCTTAGAGCATTTTCAATGCTCTATCACCCTACTGCAGTCCTGGTCACCAGCACTTTTAAAGTTATTTTTTTTATGACACCTAGACTGAGTTATGATCTTAACATTGCATATACCAACTCACTCACCAAAACAGCCACTCACGCACCCAGTCATACAGACATACAGTCACTCACAAACCTACTCATATACACAAATGACCACTCACATAGCTACTCACTCACCCCTACAGCTACTCACACACCCACTCACTCATCCATACAGCCACTCATAAAGCCACTCACTCACCCAAACAGAAACTCACACACCAACTCACTTCCTCATATAGATACTAACACATGTACTCACTCACCTAAACAGTCACTAAGTCAAGCACACACCCATGCAGCCTCTCACACACCCACTTACTCACCCATACAGCCAATCACACACCTACTCAGTCACCCTTATACCACTCATGCACTCACTCACTCACCCATACAGCCATTCACACCCCCACTCACTCACTTATGCAGTCTCTCACATACCTGCTCACTCATCCATACACCACTTACACTGCCTATCATTCACCCACACAGACTTTCACACAGTCACTCACTCACACATACAGTCACTCACTTACTCATACAGCCACAGGCAACCCACTCACTCACCTATACAGTTACTCACAGACCCACTTATTCACTCATACAGCCGGTCACACACTCACTCACTCGCATATACAGCCACACACACACCCACTCATACACATATAAACACAGTTGCACAGACACTCACCCAATCTATTTCTAAAAATGGAATCACTAAGTGGTACATGAACTATACTAATTTAACTTTTGTGGTACCTTAGTATATATGTTTAACACTCATAAACGTTCAGAAAACACTCAAAATCACTAGATGATGTCGTAAGCGATGTCATCAGAGATGCCATTTGAGATGCAATCAGTGATGTCATTAGTGATGTGACTGACCATGTCAAGAGTAATGTAATATGTGAGGTCATAAGCAGTGCATTGCAAGTTATAGTTAGCTCAGGTAACTATAACTGCTGAATTTCACTGGTTTTGTATGAGGGAAACCTGAGCCGAACTATGACATCCCTGTAACCTTTGCTTTTTTCACTATATATATCTATATATATATATATCTATATATATATATCTATAGATATATATATATATATATATATATATATATATATATATATAGATATATATATATCGGTTGAAAGTAGGTAGTTATAGTTAGGATCATGTTTCTATAGGAAAAGCATTTTTGAGTCACTGTAGCAATACTGAAGAGCAACTACAGAGTCCAGGAGGCCGTGCGGTCGGCCACGCCCACTGGGGCTGGATGTCAGATAAGGAACCAAGTTGCACCTGTGGCTGTGCTGATCTTTTGGAACATTGCCTTTGAAAAAGTGCTACACGCACGAAACGCGTCAGGCTTGTTTGTTTTATTTAGAGCTGTGAAGTGTTCCACTCGTCATTTCGGCAGCCTCCAGTAAAATTTCCAAAAGCAGAACTTACCTGTGTGAAGGCTCTTTTGTTGGGGAAACTCTGTTGTTGGATGTGAAACGGCTGGTCCCGGCCGTGAAAGAGCCCCACTGCGATAAGCAGTCCCAGTGTATGCCAACCGGCATGTGCGTTTCAGGGACAGGTGCTGGAGCTTGGAGGCGGTTATGTGCAGTATGATGGGACTGAAACCACACAGCGACCCACTGGGGACAGAATTTACAACATACTGCAAAGACAGCGCGCCAGCTCACTGTAGCAATACTGAAGAGCAACTACAGAGTCCAGGAGGCCGTGCGGTCGGCCACGCCCACTGGGGCTGGATGTCAGATAAGGAACCAAGTTGCACCTGTGGCTGTGCTGATCTTTTGGAACATTGCCTTTGAAAAAGTGCTACACGCACGAAACGCGTCAGGCTTGTTTGTTTTATTTAGAGCTGTGAAGTGTTCCACTCGTCATTTCGGCAGCCTCCAGTAAAATTTCCAAAAGCAGAACTTACCTGTGTGAAGGCTCTTTTGTTGGGGAAACGCTGTTGTTGGATGTGAAACGGCTGGTCCCGGCCGTGAAAGAGCCCCACTGCGATAAGCAGTCCCAGTGTATGCCAACCGGCATGTGCGTTCCAGGGACAAGTGCTGGAGCTTGGAGGCGGTTATGTGCAGTATGATGGGACTGAAACCACACAGCGACCCACTGGGGACAGAATTTACAACATACTGCAAAGACAGCGCGCCAGCTCACTGTAGCAATACTGAAGAGCAACTACAGAGTCCAGGAGGCCGTGCGGTCGGCCACGCCCACTGGGGCTGGATGTCAGATAAGGAACCAAGTTGCACCTGTGGCTGTGCTGATCTTTTGGAACATTGCCTTTGAAAAAGTGCTACACGCACGAAACGCGTCAGGCTTGTTTGTTTTATTTAGAGCTGTGAAGTGTTCCACTCGTCATTTCGGCAGCCTCCAGTAAAATTTCCAAAAGCAGAACTTACCTGTGTGAAGGCTCTTTTGTTGGGGAAACTCTGTTGTTGGATGTGAAACGGCTGGTCCCGGCCGTGAAAGAGCCCCACTACGATAAGCAGTCCCAGTGTATGCCAACCAGCATGTGCGTTCCAGGGACAGGTGCTGGAGCTTGGAGGCGGTTATGTGCAGTATGATGGGACTGAAACCACACAGCGACCCACTGGGGACAGAATTTACAACATACTGCAAAGACAGCGCGCCAGCTCACTGTAGCAATACTGAAGAGCAACTACAGAGTCCAGGAGGCCATGCGGTCGGCCACGCCCACTGGGGCTGGATGTCAGATAAGGAACCAAGTTGCACCTGTGGCTGTGCTGATCTTTTGGAACATTGCCTTTGAAAAAGTGCTACACGCACGAAACGCGTCAGGCTTGTTTGTTTTATTTAGAGCTGTGAAGTGTTCCACTCGTCATTTCGGCAGCCTCCAGTAAAATTTCCAAAAGCAGAACTTACCTGTGTGAAGGCTCTTTTGTTGGGGAAACTCTGTTGTTGGATATATATATATATATAGATATATATATATATATATATATATATATATATCGGTTGAAAGTAGGTAGTTATAGTTAGGATCATGTTTCTATAGGAAAAGCATTTTTTGAGTTGCCTATATCTTCGGTGGTGTTTGACAAATCTTTACGAAATTTTCCCCAAAAAGTGTCAAAGTAAGTTTCGTTGTGCATGGGAAGATTCAGGTTGATTTGTTAAGTGGGGGCTGGGAAAAAGGGGGTTAAAAACAGTGAATTTGCCCATTATAATTCCCTTAGGAATGCGTTGTCGAACCTACAGCCCGAACTGCTGGACGGAATTACACCAAATTTGGCAGAAAGATAGATGATGTTACGCAGATTGTGCTTTTTGTTATTTGGTGCAAATCCATTTAGTCGTTTTTCAGAAATTTAAGTTGAAAATTATAGTGATATCTCTGGTCGCGAAGCATTCGCAAAAAAAGTTGAGCTTGTGCAGGGAAATTAACTGCTCTGATTGGCTGCCAACACTTCAAGTGTTGGCAGCAATTTGGGACTTGGCTTCACTGAGTCCCCCCAAAAAAGTGAGGGCACCCAGTACTGAGGCCAGGCCCCAGGGGATGGGGTCCCCAGGACCAAAATCGGCCTAGAGAGGGAGGTCACATGGCCCCCTTCCATTATTAAAAAAAAAAAGAAGAAAGACCAGGGCCCGGGGGATGGGGACCCCGAGGCCAAAATTGGCCCAGGGAAAGGGGGTTATGCAGCCCCCCTTCCCTTAGGAAAAAAAAGAAAAAAAGTCTGGCCCCTGCCCCCTTTCTGCTCCACTCTGCAAACGCGTCTCCTGATGCGCTGCTGGTTGCGGGATGAAGTCCCCTTGGCTGCTGACAGTCCTTGGGGGCCAACAAGACCTCCTGTTACCTCTGGGAAGCCCCACACAGTGAGATCCCCCTACTAGTAATGCACCAGGAGGCATGTTTGCAGAATGTTGAAGAAAGGGGGCATGGCCTCCGACATCATCTCATCAATTCTGCTGTGTGGGACTTACTGGAAGGAACAGGAGGAGTAGTTGGTCCCCAAGGACATCCTTGGGCGCACAACCCCTCCTTTTACCTCTGGTGAGTCCCATATAGCAGGATTGCTGAGAGGTCTTCAGAGGCCATGCCCCCTTTCTCCACCACTCTTCAAAAGCAGCTCTTGACGCACTACTGGTTGGGGGTGAAATCCACTTTACTCCTGAGGGACCTTGGGGGCTAAGAAGCCCTCCTGGTACCTCCTGTAAGTCCTACTCAGTGAGATTCCTGTGATCTGGTCAGAGGCCCAGCCCCCTTTCTCCACCACTCAGCAAATGCCATTACTAATTAAGAAACTATAGAAATTCACTAAAAATCGAAACAGGGACGTTATAGTTAGAAAACAGCATTTAAAAAACCTTAGAAATTAATTGAAAAAAGCAAAGTTTACAGGGGTGTTATAGTTAGGAAATGGAATTAAAAAAAATCCTTAGAAATTCACTGAAAAAAACAAAGGTTACAGTGACATTATAGTTAGGCTCAATTTTCACTCATACAAAACCAGTGAAATTCTGCAGTTATAGTGAGCTGAGCTAACTATAACTCGCACCCCCGCAATGCACTGCTTATGATCTCACATATTACATCCCTCATGACATGGTCAGTGACATCACTGATGACATCTCAAATGACATCCCTGATGACATCATCCACAAAATCACTAACGTAACCACTCACATCACCATAGCACATTTCATACACCCACTCCCACACAACCATTCACAAACCCATTCACAAACCCATTCACAGACCCGTACCACTACTTATATACCCACTCACTTATTCATAGATCTACACACACATCCACTCACTCACCCATATAGCCACTAATACACCTACACACTCAATAATACAGCAACTGACATATTCACTCATACACCCGTACAACCACTCACACACTGGATCAGTTACCTATAGAGCTACTCACACACCTATTCACTCACCCATACAGTCAATCACACAGCCACTTACTCACCCATACAGTTACACACACACCCAATTGCTTACAAATGCAGACACTAACACATACTCACTCACCTATACATTTACTAACACAAGCACGCCCTCACCCATACAGTCACTCTCAAATTCACTCACTCACCCATACAGTCACTCATACACCCCATCACTCACCTATACTGCCTTTCACATACCCAGTTACTCACCCATATACCACTGACACATCCACTCATTCACCCACACAGTCATACACACGCTCACTTGCCCATACATCCCCTCACATGTGCACTCACCCACCCATACAGTCACAGACTCACCCACACATTCTACCATACAGGCAGTCACACACACCCTCACCCACCCACGCAGACACTCAGACACCCATACAGGTACTCAGACAACCAATCAATCACCCATACAGCCACTCATGTACCCACTCACATACCCATACAACCACTTAGACACCAACTGACAGACTGATACATACATTCTCACAACCAGTCACTCACCCATACATTCACTGAGACACCTAATCACGCGCCTATACAGTTAATCACACACACCCTGAATAATCCATACAGGCACTCATACAACCAGTGATTCACCAATTCGCCTTGGTACATATATTTAACACTCATAATATTTATAAAAACACTCACAGCCACTGGATGATGTCATTTTAGATGTCATCAGTGATGTCATGGACCATGTCATGAGTGCTGTCATATGTGAGGTCATAAGCAAGGTAAGTGACTTTATTTTTTTTATTCGTGGCTACTCACCTTACATGCATGCACACACCCACCCACCACCCATTTGCCCACCCACCAATATATGTACCTGCTAGTGGCCCCTGATTCCAAGAAATTCTTTCACTTTACCCCATCATGAATCGCATGGCTTTCTATTTACGTTTATAAATATGTGATCACATTGCTTTACCTTGGGCATTTTCTTTTTATTTATCCTTGTTAATTCATAATTTTTCATGCCGTTTATTCACAGTGCATCCACATACATAGTCCGAAAATACTATAACTTTTTCTTCTTTATACTTTAGAATATATATCTAGATTCTTCTGTTCTGGAACACTAGTAAACATAATTAACACCCAGAAAAACTCTAAGCTAAGATTCAGTTGTGTATGCAGTGTATGCAATAAAGCACTGAACGTAACCCTAGTTGTATTTAACTGACACTTTCCAAACATGATCTAAAATGTATTCCTATGTCTTTAAGGTATCAACATTAATAACTGATTAAATGCAGTCTTACAGTTTCCATGATATGCTTCAATCAAACAATAATGCCAAAAGGGCTTGGCAGTGAAGGTATTCTTTAGAGAGATAAATCAAGTTGCAATTCCACAATAGATTTTCTTGAAGCTAATAGTTTTTCTATTTTTTAACACCCCATCACAATTTTTCAGTCGTAACAACCTCCTTTATTTCATTGTTCAATCCTAGATCTTCGATGAATTTGCATGAATATTCCAGTAGAATGAATCAATAAATCTGTCTTTAACTTAGTAGCTGACTCTCACCACACAAAGGCATCTGAATTTCTCTTCTCAGCCAAGAAGCGAGCACTAAATGCAGCTCAAAACATTTAAAGTCCTGTGAGTCTGTTGAAGAAATCTATAAGTGCCAATAAGAACAAAAATTAAACCAGTGTAACTGGAACCTTAGTGGAAGATGGTTCACTTCCTAGAGTCGATGGGGAGAATGGTTGTATTGAGAATTTATGTGAACATTAATAATAATAATAAAATGACTTGTAGAGTGCCTTATTACTCCATTTAGTGTGTCCCTGCACTGCGAATTATACTCTGGCTATAGAGGCCAGGCTACACCAGCTAATTGAACATTAAATCTGTCTAAAGAACCAGGTTTTGAGTATTTCCAAAAGAGAGGTTCTGAACATTCCAGTCTTGAAGATGGGACAGAATGTTCAACATTTTGGAAGCAAGAAAGCTAAAGGAACATCCTACTATCCAAGCTTTCTTAACCAAGTGTATTCCAGCAAAAGTGTCTCCTGCACACCTCAGATTTCTTTCAGATTGATAAGGTTTCACTAATGGAGCCAGATATCAGGGTCCTTTTCTGTGAAGAATTTTATGGCAGATACACATGGCTTTAAAATCAGCTCTTTTTCGAACGGGAAACCTATGAAGTTTGGTGAGAACAGGATGAGAGCCTAGGAAGTGTTAGAAGCAGATACCCCACTGCAGTCTGCACCCTCTACATTTTATCCATTCTACTTTGAGAAATTCCAAAGGAGAGCACATTACAATAGTCCAGCCTGGATATTACCTGTCCACCTTATTACATAAAATAATAGTATCCTTCCTAGATTAGTTCTATGGTGTCAAAAACCGTGCCTTTACCTAAGAAATGCTTAGGAAAGCACAATGTTTTGTTAAAATAACCCTCACCCACCAAAAGGTCCCTTAGTGGCATGCTTCATCATCGGGTTCTTCCCGCCCCGCTGCGGGACGGGGCTTGCTACAACCAACGGAGACGTGGGAGCACTTAATAGCGAAGTGATACTATGTGTAATGTGAGAGTGGAAGGGTCAGAGTGAATAAAGTAAGATTTAAAAAAATACCTGGCTGTGTGGAAACTAAATTTTGATACTCCCTATAGCTGGTATTGGTAAAAATGGGGAGTGGAGGAGGTTTGCTATAATGGGCTACTCCTCCCTAGTCTACATGTTTCGAAGCCATCCCCCTGGCTTCTCATCAGGACCAAAGAAGTGATCCTTGCACCACTCTAAACAGAAAACAACAATGTGGTCTGCCTACTCAATGTTGCAGATTTATGTGCATATTAGGAACATGCACTTATACAATACCCATTTGGTATCATCATGTAAAAAATTCTGGAAGGATAGAAAAAGCAAAGTTATTTACAATAATATCATCAGCAGCATCATCAAAGACTTTATTTTCAGTCGTACGACCATAAAAGTGCAGTGTGCAATACAGCTCAAATAAAAATACATTAAATATAATAAAACATAATACATGATAAAAACGAGTATAGGCTAGGAGCAGGATTACAGTCCTCAAGGTGGACAGATCTCTCTGTAGTCCAAACAGAGCGATAACAACAAAAACCTCAGAAAAGCCACGGAACACTAACAGGGTCCGCTATGTTGTCAATGTTCACCTAGTACACTGCTACAACTAGTCCTTTAATACTTCCCCATTCAAAAGACGTAAAGATATCATCATCATCATGTGACTGTATTTCGATCAATAAATCTTAGAAAGCACAGAGCAGCTCATTGAAGCAATGGAATAACAGGCATATCAGTCATAAGATACAATATGTACAATAAAAATCCCAAAACAATTCATAAGATACATTTGGCTCGCATAATCCAAAGTGCGTGTCAGTATTTGGCCAAGCAAAAAACGGTTATCCTGCTAGTGTCCGTGGAGATAATTCTCAACACCTTAATATAGTGACCACGGCCAACCAATTTGCACAATGGAATGAATGTTTCAAGATATGACATGCTAAGGTATTTTAGACATATTTTGAAAGGAAAAACTATCAGATATAAACTATCTTGCCAAGCTTGCCTCAGGATTTAGCCAACATTTCAACATGAGCAAAAGTGGCGCCAGTTTAAATTGAGCCTCTAAAAATGGCTAGTTAATGAACATGACATACCTTTCACCAAGTTCGGTATAGAGAATAATAAAGGAAAGAAGGCTACTTTTCAGAATAAACATGTTAAATCCATTCCATTCCATAAACTTTATTTCGGCCACAAAAGACCATAAAAGTGCATTCGAGAATAAAACATTAAAACGCTTGAAAAATATTTACAATAGCACATTCGATATTACCGAGTTCATTATCATTAATTCACAGCAGTTTTACAGAGATACACATAAAAAAGAGAACTCGGCCATACTAGTAATAATATATATATATTTCTTTTTCCTCAAAATATCATAAAAAAGATTTAGAGAAAAAAAAAAAAAGATACAATAAAAATGAAGATAAAAGTTATTCAAAGTTAGGAATGGATACAGTCTAGATCCGGGGGGGACGCATATGTGATAAAAAACAATCCTATGCATGATCAACTATTTCTCTCCTCCCGGAATCAACTTCATTAAAAAAAGACCGCCTAATGAACCACATTGAGTTTAAAAAGCGTGAGACAGCAAACACTATTGGCGGGTGAGTTGCATATTTTAAAACCCTCAATTCCTCCACGCAACTCACAAAGCTGATGTTCTTGCACAGTTGGATTAACCAACGCTTGCGCAGCGTAAGATAGGCTGGGCAAAAAAAGAAAATATGGGTAATCGACTCTTCCCTGTACTTACAGGCGGGACTCTCGCTATTGCTTTCTATAGCCTATTTGCTGGTAAAAGAACGAAGTGGAAGAGACCCTATCCTGAACTGAACATAAAGTTTCCTGGCTAAAGGGGGTTCAATGGTATCCAGAAAGGATTCTCTGTTATACACGTCTTTGACTTGGAGAAACTCCATAGTCAAACGACCGTGAGAAGAACTTTCCTGGGTGGCCGCTAGTTTGTAAGATCTATAGCGCCCAACTAGAGCCACCCTGGAGGTCATTGGGCATATTATCTCGGGTGACCTCCATAAACCTATCATACCTAGCTTAGAAGCGTGGTCTCTTATATGGTTTAACCAGGAAATTTTCTTAAGAGTACAGGGGACTCAAAACTCCTTAAGCCCTAAAAATGGACAGTTCCGGGGTCGCCCATAGACGGCGCCAAAATGTGATAGGTCTGAGGGCGATCTCCTCATCTATAGGGCTAATACTCAAGTCCATGCGAATAGGCAGCAGGGGAGTACTACGAGGAAGGCCTAGGAGCTGCCGCAAGAAGCTGTTCTCCACCTTACTCAGATCAGAAGAGGGGCGGTGCCCCCACAGTTCTGCCCCATATAGAGTAGCACCCCGTGCTTGTGCCTTGTAAACTTCCACCCCGGGACCCACCGGTTTGAATGCAGAGGAGCTATGTAGTTTCATAATCCCACCCACCGTCTGCGTAAGCCTAAGCCTTGCCTTTGTCATCTGTGGCCCCCATTCAAAGTGTTCGGACAAAGTTACACCCAAATAATCAAACACCTTAACTCTTTCCAGGGGAATTCCATAGAGAGATGGGTTGGGGCAAGTAGTTTTAGGGGGGTTGAAGACCATGTACTTTGTTTTTGAAATATTGATCTCCAATCCCCGGAGCCTGCAGAAATTGGCAAACCCGTCGAGAGTACGCTGAATACCCATTGGTGTTTTAGCAAGTAGGAGGGTGTCGCCGCGAGCATCAGCGCCGGCACCCTCCCAGAGGCTAACTTTGGGGCATCATTGTCTTTGATTCTATTGAGATGATCAATGAGCCCGTTGACAAAAAGGCAGAATAAAGTGGGGGCTAAAACACAGCCCTGGCGGACCCCTTTCGTAACAGGAAAGCGCAGGGTAAGCTCCCCGTGTTTTCCACATCTCACTTGGGCAAAGTTGTCTTGATGGAGTCTTACAATGACATTAAGGAGATAAGATGGAATTCCCAGGTCTCTGAGCACTTCCCAGAGTCGTTCTCTAGGTACAAGATCAAAAGCGGACTTCAGATCAACAAAGATTAAGTAGAGGCTGCCACCCTCTACTGTCACCGTTTTCCAGAAAAGTAGTTGGAGTCTGAAAATCTGGTCCACGGTTGACATGTTTGATCTGAAGCCAGCTTGAACATTTTGGAAGCAAGAAAGCTAAAGGAACATCCTACTATCCAAGCTTTCTTAACCAAGTGTATTCCAGCAAAAGTGGCTCCTGCACACCTCAGATTTCTTTCAGATTGATAAGGTTTCACTAATGGAGCCAGATATCAGGGTCCTTTTCTGTGAAGAATTTTATGGCAGATACACATGGCTTTAAAATCAGCTCTTTTTCGAACGGGAAACCTATGAAGTTTGGTGAGAACGGGAAGAGAGCCTAGGAAGTGTTAGAAGAAGATACGCCACTGCAGTCTGCACCCTCTACATTTTATCCATTCTACTTTGAGAAATTCCAAAGGAGAGCACATTACAATAGTCCAGCCTGGATATTACCAGTCCACCTTATTACACAAAATAATAGTATCCTTCCTAGATTAGTTCTATGGTGTCAAAAACCGTGCCTTTACCTAAGAAATGCTTAGGAAAGCACAATGTTTTGTTAAAATAACCCTCACCCACCAAAAGATCCCTTAGTGGCATGCTTCATCATCGGGTTCTTCCCGCCCCGCTGCGGGACGGGGCGTGCTACAACCAACGGAGACGTGGGAGCACTTAATAGCGAAGTGATACTATGTGTAATGTGAGAGTGGAAGGGTCAGAGTGAATAAAGTAAGATTTAAAAAAATACCTGGCTGTGTGGAAACTAAATTTTGATACTCCCTATAGCTGGTATTGGTAAAAATGGGGAGTGGAGGAGGTTTGCTATAATGGGCTACTCCTCCCTAGTCTACATGTTTCGAAGCCATCCCCCTGGCTTCTCATCAGGACCAAAGAAGTGATCCTTGCACCACTCTAAACAGAAAACAACAATGTGGTCTGCCTACTCAATGTTGCAGATTTATGTGCATATTAGGAACATGCACTTATACAATACCCATTTGGTATCATCATGTAAAAAATTCTGGAAGGATAGAAAAAGCAAAGTTATTTACAATAATATCAATTATACTTGCAAGACCACATCACCAAACTTGTGGAAGGTCTACTATGTGATATATTTTTCACTTTGTGCACGACTGCTCTTAGATTGAGGTGGGTGCCGTGCTGCCCTTGATTGTGACATACATAACAATACTAGACACAACAACATGTAACATAAAACACACACTCTATAATGATCTGTATTGTTAACCCATGTCTAAGACTCTTATGTACTCCTGGTTGTTTATATTCTGGCAAATATACTGTCATGCCTTGTGAGACACTAAATGAAACAAGGTACAATAAAGAATAATAAAACCAGTTTTTCCATAAATTTTTGTTACCAAAGTATAGCCCCATGAGCTATCACGGAGGGGAGGAGAGCTTGTAGTCACACACTGTGGGAGACAAAGTAAACATGTATTCATGGTTAAAGTTGTTGTTTGAAAAAAGCTGTTGTAGGAAAACACCGTTATAGGAAAAGACAATGCCTTCTAAAATGCTCGTTGTCTAGGGGGACCGGCTGTGCCGTATCCACGTTGTCAAAGCTGCTCTCTTGCCCTAGCAGTGCCTCCCCGTGGCTCTGATGAACAAGAAATGTTTGCCGAGAGCCGGTTTAAGTATTACCTGCCTTCCGCGTTTCGTGCGTGTTTATTTTAACAAAACATTGTGCTTTCCTAAGTATTCCTTAGGTAAAGGCACGGTTTTTGACACCATAGAACTAATCTAGGAAGGATACTATTATTTTGTCTAATAAGGTGGACTTTCGTTGTTTTTTTCATGATTCTCAGAGGAGGGTGAGTCCATTACTTAGGGAACCTCTTCACTCCCTCTCTTGATTATAGTGGATATTACCAGTGTCTGGACTATTGATTTCCTTGCTGCTTTCGGAAGGGGACCCAGGACTTTGCTCAGTATTTTCAAAATACCAAAACATTTTCCAGCCAAACTAGACACCTGGCTATAATGATAAGTTGGTATCAAACCAAATGCTGACGTTTTTCACTTTAGGCTTAGGAGTCGGCACTGGTCCAAGAATGTCTGGCCACCAGGCAGTGGACCAGATAGTAGGTATCTTTCCTAACAGAAGTACCACAGTTTTTCCGAATTAAGTTTTAGGCATCTGTTATCCATCCACTCTGCTAATTCAACAAGACAGAATCTGAGCCGAGCTGCAGTGGCTCCCTCATCCTGTGATAGAGTGATGATAAGCTATGTGTCATCGGCATATATTATGATGTTAAAACCATGACAGTCAATGACATCTGCTAGAGGGCACATATAAAGATTGAACAAGGTAGGGCTCAAAGCAGAGCTATGTGGCACCCCCTGCTGCAATGAAAAGATCTCTGATGTGAAGGGTTGTTGAGCCACCTGTAAGGTGCGGTTCTGAAGAAATTAGGCTGGCCAACTTAAAGCTAAGAGTTTCTGTCCCAAAGAGATGCAACTCTATTTGAACATACAGAGATGATATTGGACCTCACACGCCTAGTTCTGGATAATAATGTTTTCCTCCATCAAGGAGATTGGTACAGACAAGCAATGGGTGTTGGCAATGGGCTCAAACTTTTCGCCATCCTATGCTAATCTTTACATGGGTAAATTTGAACAGAGACATCTCTGGTCAGCCAGCCCACCAGAGCTAACTGAACACATTGTATACTGGGGTCGGTACATCGATGACATTTTCATCTTCTGGGCAGGCAATGAAACACAGATAGCACAATTGCTGGAATATCTCAATACTAACACTTATAACCTCAGATTTACTCACAAGTTTGACAAATCAGAAATAGACTTTCTAGATGTACTGATATACATCAAAGACAATAGAATCGTGTCAAGACTATACAGAAAACCCACAGCGTGTAACTCGATTTTGCATGCTACAAGTGCCCATCCTACCACCCAGATAAATGCCATCCCACTTGGAGAGATGTCTAGGATTAGGAGGAACTGTAGTGAGGATTCTGTCTTCCTCGATGAACTTGTTGAACTGGAAGAATGGTTCAAGTATAGGGGTTACTCTCCGTCTATACTTGACCAGTCTAAGAAAATAATACTTAACACAACGAGGAAAATGCTACTTTCCAGCAAAGGCAGGACCAACAAACGTAAGAAGGACAGGAAAATCGCATTTGTCACGGGGTATAACACACAGGGTCATGTGATCTATAAAATCTTACATAAACACTGGCACCTACTAATGTTGGACAGATCACTTGAGAGACACATTCCCACTAAACCCAAAGTAATACACAGAAGAGGCAAAACCTTGAGAGAGATTCTATGCTCCAGCTACTTACCACTGAAAACAACTAGTGCAAATTGGCTACCTGAAAAGTCTAAAGGCTTTTACAAATGTACCAAATGTAATGTTTGCCCTTTGGCATGCAATAAGTTGACAGAATGTCAATACAATACCGCTGATACACATCATATACGGCAATTTATTAATTGCAACACTAACTTTGTTGTTTACTGCATTAGATGCCAATGTGGACTCATATACATTGGCAGCACTATACGACCCCTGAAAGAGAGAATTCAGGCGCACATGAGGGCAATTCAAAACAACAATACTGAATACCCTCTAGCAGTTCATTTCAAAACACAAAACACCCATCTATGATGATGACTAACATTAGATTCCACGGCATAATGCATGTACGGGGTGCTCCCAGAGGTGGGGATAGAACATTAGCTCTCAGGAGGGCAGAAACACAGTGGATTCTAAAATTACGAGCTGCAGAGAAGGGTTTGAACACTGGCCGGGAGTTACATGTTTTCTTAACGGAATAATACTCCTGAGTATGAGGTGAATGTCTTCTACGTGTCTGTTAACACGCATTGTATATTGTAATGTTAACCAAAGGAGGTAAAGTGCCAATTTGCATGAAAACAATCATTAGCCTCTGTTGTTACGATGATTGACTTTTATTGTTAAATGATACATAGTTCTCAGCTGATAATGGGTTCTTCCCATAAGTAGGTACATTAACAAATGAATTTTTTATGTGTTGTTGTTCCACTCCTTGTGCAACTGTGAGGTTTCTGGTAACCTGTATACATACGGATCAATCGTGATGCTTTCTGTAAACAAACATTGGCAAATACATTAGCCCTGCAACCCTACTTTTCTAAGACTTTCAAACTTCTCTATTTTTCTTTCACTGGTGTAAGTCCTAAAACTGCCATACTGTGTTTTCACTGGACTACTATATGACATATTGATTTTCATATCACAATCTACTAAAAGACTGCTGTTCAATATCGGTACATGAGGACTTTTGTACTTCTGAACTATCCTGGGTCTCTGTTATCTTTTTGACTCTCCAATACAAAGTCCTAGGTACTGGAACCTCTTTAGTAATGGCCGCCTTTTCCATGGACTAGGGGTGCTAAGACTTGAATTTTTCTTGCACACCCAATGATAGCAGGCATACTTGATTTGCTTTCTATTCTTTTTGAACCTATAACATTGCGGGCAGTTTGCACAGTTCGAACACCATCCAATGCCCTATTGTATTTCTTTTGTTACTTTGCCGAATATAATGTCTTTGACACTAGCTTAGGACCAATCGCCCATTACAAAATGGCTGCCACGCTTACGCCAGGAATATCGGGATCGTATCTCAATGCTTACTTCCACTTTACTAATTGAGGACAGTGTTGCCAGATTGGGCTATTTCTCGCACAATTGGGCGATATTTTGCCCGATTGTGCGAGAAAAAATCGTGTTGGGCAGGTTACCTAAATTTGGTCTAGAAGCCATCCAGTGTGCGGCGGATTCCAGGCTTTGTGCGGCGCCGCCGCGCTGCAGCCCATGGTTGCCATGCTGCCACACCCTTTCTCAAATTTTCGGTGCGTCTGTGCCCTGCAGCCCCTGCCCACAAGTAACACCAGCAGGGCCATAAATCTTTGCGGGCGGGAAGCTTCATCCAATTAGGGTCCTGCAAGACCTGCAGTGACCTCTGACCTGCCCCCAGTAATGTTCCGACCTGCCTTGGAGTTCGTTTGACACAAATCCTGGGTCAGATCAGTTCGTCAGGCACATTAACGGCCCGTGCGCGTGCAGCAGGTATGGTGACGTCAGAGGTTCCAGCTGTAGGGTTTAGTGTAGTTGGGAAAGAGCCGGGGAAGAGGGGTGATGGAAACACTGGGCAATAAGAGGGATGACTGGGGCGTCAGATGAGCACACTGAGTGGAATACGGGGGCAGGAAGGGGTGATGAAAATACATGGCAGGGAGAGGGGTGAAAACAGAGGGGTGCAGGGGGCCGCGAGGAGCGATAGACAAGCGCACATAGTGGAAACGGGACAGGAAAGGGTGATAAAAACAAAGGACAAGGAGAGGGGTGAGAACAGAGGGGTGCAGGGGGCAGCGAGGAGTGGCAGATGAGCGCAGAGTGGAAAACGGAACAGGAAGGAGTGATGAAAACAGGACAAGGAGAGAGATTAGGACACAAGGGTGCAGGGGGCAGCGAGGAGTGGCAGATGAGCGCAGAGTGGAAAACAGGGGGCAGGAAGGGGTCATGAAAACACAGGACAAGGAGAGAGATGAGAACAGAGGGGTGCAGGGGGCAGCGAGGAGTGGCAGATGAGCGCAGAGTGGAAAACGGGACAGGAAGGAGTGATGAAAACAGGACAAGGAGAGAGATGAGAACACAGGGGTGCAGGGGGCAGCGAGGAGTGGCAGATGAGCGCAGAGTGGAAAACGGGACAGGAAGGAGTGATGAAAACCGGACAAGGAGAGAGATGAGAACACAGGGGTGCAGGGGGCACCGAGGAGTGGCAGATGAGCGCAGAGTGGAAAACGGGACAGGAAGGAGTCATGAAAACACAGGACAAGGAGAGAGATGAGAACAGAGGGGTGCAGGGGGCAGCGAGGAGTGGCAGATGAGCGCAGAGTGGAAAACGGGACAGGAAGGAGTCATGAAAACACAGGACAAGGAGAGAGATGAGAACAGAGGGGTGCAGGGGGCAGCGAGGAGTGTCAGATGAGCGCAGAGTGGAAAACAGGGGACAGGAAGGGGTGATGAAAACACAGGACAAGGAGAGGGTGAGAACAGAGGGTGGCAGATGTGTGCACTGAGAAATGGAGCACAGGGGGCAAAAAAGGGCGAGATAACACCAGGCAAGGAAAAGGATGAGAACAGAGGGTAATAGAGGAGGCGAGGAGTGGCAGATGAGCACACAGAGTGCAACACTGGGGGCAGGAAGGGGTGACAAAACACAGGGCAAAAAGAGGGATGACTAGAGGGGTGAGGGGGCAGATGAGCACACAGAATTGAATACAGGGAACAAGAAGGGGCAGGGCTTTAAGTGGGCCGGGTCCTGCCGGTGCTCAGCACAGGCTGTTCTTAAAAGCAGGCGCTGGGACGGGTCGCTATCGGGCTCTCCATTTTTGCCCTCACCCTCGGAGGAAAACAATATCTTAACTCTGTAGCAGTACCACTCTTCACTGCCTTTGATGTAACTTCAAAGAGACTCTTTATAGTTATTTCACAGTCTCGTTGTTTCAGAACTGAAGCATTTTCAATATTATACACAACAAAGCCATAGTTGTTACTTACTCATCTTATGGAGATAACAACCATCAACAAAGTCAATAGTACTGGCTTGTTTTAGGTGTGATGTGAGTTGCTGTATTATATATCTGGCTGCAATGACAGAAAGAAGCAGCAAAATACCAGTGGGGCGGCACACTATGCTAACCACAGATTTTTAGCTTACGTGTTTTAAAGCCACACCCTTAATTACATAGGCAACGCCCCCGTGAGAGACCCCACAGTTTTTTTTATCCCAATTAAAGTCCTGGGAAGGGGTTACACAGGACAATGAAAGGGATTAGAACAGAGGGATGCTGGGGCAGTGAGGGGTGATAAAAACACAGGGCAATGAGAGGGATGCCGGGGTGGCAGAGGAGCACACAGAGGGGTGGGATACTGGGGGTCAGGAAGGGGTGAGGGAAACACACACAGGGACGGAGACGCAGAGCAGCACTGGGAGGGGAACAGAAGGCACAGAGAGTAAGTGGGGGCAGAAGAGAAAAGAGCAGGTGGAGTGAGGTGTTTTCTATTTGCATTATACCAGCGTGCATATTCCCCTGACGCCATTCCTCAGTCACACTCAACAATAACATTGATGATTATGAAAAATAGGCTTAGGCACCGCACACGGTATGAAATACTCGTTTATTGGCAGGGCAGGCTCCTTTTAATGCACTCATGCCACAGCAGCCTGCCTGGCTCTGTCACTGGTCAGCGTGTGACTAGCACCAGACAGGATCAGGTGTTTTTTTAACAAATCCTGCTGGGCCCCCAGGAAGACATTGTTGCCACTCTGGCAGGGCCCAGGCAAAATCATATGAAATACTCGACTAGCTTCCTGTCACGGTGTTCGTGCAATTTGTCTGTGGTTTCGCAAGCAGTAGTAGTGATCACAAAAGTAAACTCATGTAGAATGTGAGTAGATTGTGGGCATACGATCATTTTACAGTAGGATCAGGTGCTCTGCAGCAGTTCTTTTTATAGTTTGTCCTTGCTCAAATCAGTGTAATTTATTTTGTTTTATCTATTTCCATGTACTTAATTTCTTGATTTTGCTCTAAGTGTCACTCTTAGTGTCAAACCATTAGTAGTTGTATGTCATTCATAAGTACTCTGAAACCTTGAAAATGGCTCACCTAAGCACTCTTAAAACGTGGCAACTATGCAGTCTATTTTCCATATCGGATAGTGTCCTTCCATTTCTGGTGCTTTTAAATAGTTTTAAGATCTTCATAGAGTTTCTTGTTGCTGGAATGGCTGTAATTTCTGATGTTTATATGTTTCCCTCATCTTCTTTACTTGATTTTTGTTCGTGAGAAAGTGTCACTCGTAGTCGTTGAATGTCACTCATAATTACACAAAAAATTTGAAAATGTCACACTTAAGCAATCTGAAACCTTGGCAGCTATGAATCGCCTGCAGGCACCTTCATACCATTTTTCTTTGCCTTCGTGCTATTTTTCTTTGATCAGGCCACAAGACTTCATGTTACCTCGCCTCGCACACAGAACCGTGCTAGCTGTGTGAAACAAGCATTGGAATTCAATTGTTCTCACATTTGTTGGATGTGGGGCTATTGGCAATGTGAATGTCCAAGTGTAATTCATCCATACTTCGTTGTTAGTGTCTTTGTAGTTCCTAGCTTATTTGGCAGGTTTGTAATGCACGCAGACCTTCATTTGAGGTTTATGTTTTGTATTAAGCTTGGCACACTTTAAAAATTGTGTTCTTTTCACATTGTGCTGAAGAGCACCTTTCCCAAGAACAACGTTTCCGAATTGCAGTCCTCAAAATTGGACCCAGAAATGTTTTGGGCAGCTTGCTCCACACCATGCGCATAGCTGCCAAGTTGCCCAGGTCCATGCGTGATGCGCAGTGCCAGGCCAGGTTTTTTCTTTGAATTCTGGGACTTGTAGTCCAGTTTTATAATGGAGTAAACAAGTCTACAAGTCCCAGAATTCAAAGAAAAAACCTGGACTGGCGCAGCGCATCACGCATGGACCTGGGCAACTTGGCAGCTATGCATGCGATATCAAGTGAGTGACAGTTTTCATGACAGACCAACTTTGATTTTAGTGTACAAAATATAGGTAATCTGATTAATGTGAGTACTAAACATATAATCCTTGAAATAGAAGTATATTTTTGAATGTTGTAGTCAGGCTACATGTAAGTTAATGGAGTGGCAACCTTGGGCTATTTTGGGCTACTTTCCCGTTGCTTTTGGGCTTGAAAGTTGTGAAAAAATCTGGCAACACTGATTGAGGACATTACTTCCGGCCTAAAGTAAAGAAGCATTGCGGGTATATAACCATACTTGATCAGACCTACTCTGCTCCATACGCGGACCAGGGGAGATTACAAGATCCACGCAATGAAGGACTGTGTCAGGTCAGTACTTTGTTCACACGTGGGAGGGAAGATTTACATCTTCGGTATCATATTTAGATTTTACTCGGGTATGCACGGACGGTTTGGGATTCTAATGGTATCCTGTTTTTTTCACAGGGGCATGTACACAGCCCTGGGTTTATCGATGAAAAACTAGAAAAGTTGAGTAAGTCATTGCCAATATGGTGTATTTTATTAATTAGCCTCAAATGTACTCCCTATGTTAGGATGGATATCTTTTGAACTTAGGATCAGTTTATTCTTACATCAGTATTTTGACTAAATGTTTCTTAAGACTGCGCCATCAAAATCAGCCTTATAAGCAAACTACAATTATAATGTCTCTGCCCAGCCACCAATTATGATAATGTGTCTCGCTTTATTCTTCTTTAGAAGAGCATGTCATAGCCCTGAAAAAGACAGGCAGGTTACATAGCCATAACAGGATACCACTTGTGACAAGCAATTCAATACTATTACAGGACGTGAGTCTCTCAAAATATATATACTAGTGACATACTCTGATTTTTGATCATGGACTAAGTGTTTGAATTTATTCACCTTGCATTCACAGGGACATTCATATATTTATAGGATAATCCCACTTCCCGGACTTTTCCCATTGCTGATCGATAAACAGAGCAATATTTATGTAAGTCATCCTAAGACTTTGTTCTTCAATTTATAGTTGGAATACATAAGGGTACAGCCACTGGATGTAGGTACCATAAAACAGGGACGCATTTTCTGCTTTCTATGTAACTTTTTTTATTGCTTCATATATTCATAGCCACGAAACCTCCTACTTCCTGGAAAGTCAAACACGTCGGTTACGTTAGGGTATCTTCACCAGACATCAAGCTTTAATCTGGGCACTTTTTAGGTACTTATTGCTACTACTATTTCCCTCTATTTTTCACACGTATTTATTTGTGTTGTTGGTAGACCTAAATATAGCTGTTTGTTTCCTAGGACTTCCAAACTTTTCGCCATCCAATTCGGCGAAGAGCTCACACATATCTTTGAGCTTCTCTCACCACTCGCCAACTTCTGAATAGTAAGCGCACAACGTGACATTCCCTCCTTCCCAAATTACATCACCCTACCGCCCCGCTACGCCCAAGAACTCTCAGAATCAAGGTATGTGGTCACGGCGTAGCCTTTTTATTCACATCAAACCAAGTAATTCAGCACATGCTATCACCAGAGAAAAGTATCCTTCTTGGATATATAACAATTATTCACAGCTTCACTTTTTCTCAGCATAAACATGTCAACGGCAGTAAGGAAAATAGGTACAGCATTACACTTTAACTTTTAACTCGGCCGTACACTAGAACTTGGCCGTACATTTGAACTTGGCTGTCTCGGCCCACATCTTCCACTCTGCTGCGTACGTTGCGCCGGCCGGCTCCAACGCGCTACAGCCAACAGTGGCATTACTCGACAACCTGGGCACCGCATACCGCACCGGCCCACCGGGGTACCTGAACACTGCCAGCCTCCCCAAAATTGTAGTCAGTCCGTACATTGTGGGTTAGGGCAGTAGAGTGCAGGACCACCGGTAGGTCTGTCCCTCCTCCCCGCCTACCCAGTGCACACGTGTAATCTACCCCTTCCTGGGGTCCATGGAATGGCTGCACCTCCATTGTTGTGCATCCCTTTGTTGTAAACTGTCAGCGATCCACCCCGCTTCTGAGAAGCCTTGCTGTTATGCCGGGTGGGTGGGTGGTCGACGATGCTCCTGTGGTCCTGCTGTGGTCCGAGGAGACAAAGAGAACGAAACTCCCAGAGCCCACCCTTAAATAACCTACTGAGTTTTGTTTCATCCTGATGACATCAATAGGCCAGCCCATCTTTATCCAGCCCCTCTTCTCACGGCCAGACCCCGGAGGAGGCTCAGCCCTGTGGCGCTACTAAGGGCGCCCCTCCGCTAGGCGCGGGCGGCGCCTGCTCATAGTAAGCGCACAACGTGACATTCCCTCCACCCCAAATTACATCACCTTACCGCCCGCTACGCCCAAGAACTCTCAGAATCAAGGTATGTGGTCACAGCGTAGCCTTTTTATTCACATCAAACCAAGTCATTCAGCACATGCTATCACCAGAGAAAAGTATCCTTCTTGGATATATAACAATTATTCACAGCTTCACTTTTTCTCAGCATAAACATGTCAACGGCAGTAAGGAAAATAGGTACAGCATTACACTTTAACTTTTAACTCGGCCGTACACTAGAACTTGGCCGTACATTTGAACTTGGCCGTCTCGGCCCACATCTTCCACTCTGCTGCGCACGTTGCGCCGGCCGGCTTCAACGCGCTAAAGCCAACAGTGGCATTACTCGACAACCTGGGCACCGCATACCGCACCGGCCCACCGGGGTACCTGAACACCGCCAGCCTCCCCAAAATTGTAGTCAGTCCGTACATTGTGGGTTAGGGCAGTAGAGTGCAGGACCACCGGTAGGTCTGTCCCTCCTCCCCGCCTACCCAGTGCACACGTGTAATCTACCCCTTCCTGGGGTCCATGGAATGGCTGCACTTCCATTGTTGTGCATCCCTTTGTTGTAAACTGTCAGCGATCCGCCACAGGGTGAGAAGCTCCCCGGCGCACTCGCCCTCCCCCCCCCTGACGCTGACAGTGCTTAATTCACCATCAACCACTACCAGAGTACTCGTATGCCACGTTGATACCTCTATAAATATACATGGCATCCAATGGCATCACACGGTAGTGGCCCTTAAATGTTTAAAACATTAGTAAATTCTGTAGTGACCCTAAAATGCTAAAACTTTAGGAAATTAAATTGTCAATGCAATTCAGCATAGCAATAAGTTGTCCCTACTTTTGAACACTTTGCTGCGCACCCTGTGCTAGCAGGCCACAACCCCGACCATGCTTAATTCATTATAACCCGGTGCAACCATAGTACCTATTTGGATATTTATATTATTATGCATGGCATCACACTCTAGTGACACTTATATGTTAAAGGCCTTAGGAAATTAAAATAGTCATTGCCGTTAAGCCTAACTTAAGTTGTCCATACTTGTGAACACTCCACTACGCACATTGTGCCGGCAGGCCACCCCGCGCTACAGCAAATAGTTGCTTAATTCATCATAACCCGGTAGAACAGTACTAGGATTCAAGTTGGATAATTATCTTATTATGCATGGCATCACCTTATATGATAAAGGGCTTAGGAAATTAACATTGTCATTACCGTTAAGCATAACTTTAAGTTGTCCATACTCCTGAATACTCCTCTGCGCATATTGTGCCGGTAGGCCACAACGCGCTACAGCCAATAGTTGCAGTACATGAAATCCAAGGCATCGCATAACGCACCAGCCCTCTGCTACCTGACCCTTCCCAAAGGGAGCTTGCCAACAAGTGGGTCTGACAACTGCATCCCCGTACATCTCCTTTACTATTAGGAAAGGGGCATTGCATACCGCATTGGCCCCACTGGGCAGTGCTTAATTGACATTAGAGACTGCCTGTACTGCGCACCTTGTGCCGGTAGGCCACAACGCGCTACAGCCAATAGTTGCAGTACATGAAATCCAAGGCATCGCATAACGCACCAGCCCTCTGCTACCTGGCCATTCCCAAAGGGAGCTTGCCAACAAGTGGGTCTGACAACTGCATCCCCGTACATCTCCTTTACTATTAGGAAAGGGGCATTGCATACCGCATTGGCCCCACTGGGCAATGCTTAATTGACATTAGAGACTGCCTGTACTGTGCAATGAGTGTTGCCAAAAAATGAGTGACCACTGCATCACCTGTCCATCTCCTTCACCATTAGGAAAGAGGCATTGCATACCACCTTGGCCCTACTGGTCATTCTTTAATTGGCGTTGGAGACTGCCTGTACTGTGCAGTACGCTATTTCCCAGGACCGGCCGCCATTGTTGAATATTGGGCCTTGGAACAGCAGAAATATGAACACCTGCCCCCACTGTGCCGTTATCCTTGAACAGAGAGCCCTGGGGCAGCAGACATTTGGGCACCTACCCTTACTGTTTAAATAAAGAAGCAGTGGGACCGGGACCCCTGATCACGGGAGACTCCTGGCCATAAACTATGCGGGTCCATTCCCCACCTTGCGAAAAAGGGGACTGACGACTGCATCCCCTGTACATCTGCTTTACCATTAGGAAAGGGGCATTGCATACCGCCTTGGCCCCACTGGGCAGTGCTTAATTGACGTTAGAGACTGCCTGCACTGCGCAGTAAGTTTCGCCAAAAAGTGAGTGACAACTGCATCACCTGTCCATCCACTTCATTAGGAAAGAGGCATTGCACCCCCCACCATAAACCATACTCTGCTATAAATACTTGACAACGTAGGAAAGCCATTCTAATTATGGGCGATTTTATTAACTACCATTACCTGTGGAATATGCCACCAATAAATCGCCCCCGTTAATGGGATGCGTGTTCTCTAAGCATTTTCCTTCTGAAAGCCTACTCCATCAGACCTTACAAAAGGAGTGCTGCTTTTGAATGGAAAAGAAAGTTTTATGTAAATATTTGGCAATTAAGCGACGCCCACTAACAGTGTACAAATTATTGGGATGAGCATTTGAAATGCATTTCTGCTCCAAAGTCCACTCCATGTTAAATGTGCCTGACCCCCTCAGCCCTTACTAAGGACTGCTGACACCAATCCCCGCATTGCATGTGGAATTTGTTAAAAAGAAATCGCTACCTGGTATTGGGATGCCTCTAAAGTGCATCTCGTTCCCAATGCCCACTCCTCGTTAAGTGTAGAGTACGCCATCAGCCTCACACCAGGTTGCTGACACCTCTTTGCTACTTGCCGGAGACTATGTACTGCACGGGAATTGGACCGTAGACCCTGGGAGAAATTCAAGTGATGAGCAGCCCCTCACGTTGTCCCCTTGCCACCTAAGTGATGCTGGCAGTGCGCCCGTGCAAAGCCCACCATCGCCGCTATGGGTGTTGGTTGTGATTACTGTGTTACAGTTGTGATGCCACAGTCAGCTTACGGCTTTAGTGCTGAGTTTAATGGGCCGCACCATAATACAGTAATCCCCATGCACCACCAACCAGTTGTTGACTTCGCATCATAGGTAACTAATTAGAGCTAGACCGGAATTATCTTTGTATTTGGACAGATGGATGACAAATGCTATGTGAACTGCCATACTACCTCAGACTGTCACTAATGTGAAGGCAAATGACGTCTGCACCAGCCCATCTGTATTACTGCCAAAAAGCATAACTTGCACTTGCACCGTGCATTTTCTACCACCCAAAAGGGCATCTAGGAGTTGAATACTACATGCTTATGGACCAACTGAATTGTGCTCATTTGCCTTCCTGGGCAAAGATGAAAGGGTAGGCAAATGACGTCTGCACCAACCCATCCATATTACTGCCACAAAGCATGCCTTGCCCTTGCACCGTGCATTTTCCACCACCCAAATGGGCATCTAGGTGTTGAATACCACATGCTTATGGACCAACTGAATTGTGCTTACTTGCCTACCTGCACAAAGATGAAAGGGTAGACAAATGCCGTCTGCATCCAACCCAACCCAACCATATTACTGCCACAAAGCATAACTTGCACCATGCATTTCCTCCACCCAAAAGTGGCATCTAGGTGCTGAATAACAGATGCTTATTGACAAACTGAATTGTGCTGATTTGCCTATCAGCGCAAAGATGAAGGGGTAGGCAAATGACGTCTGCATCCAGCCCATCCATATTACTGCCACAAAGCATGACTGGCCCTTGCACCCTGCATTTTCCCCCCCAAACGGGGCATCTAGGTGCTGAATAACAGATGCTTATCGACCAACTGAATTGTGCTTATTTGCCTGCCTGCGCAAAGATGAAGGGCTACGTGTACTCGCCGGGAATTGAACCTGTGACCAATAGGTGAAAACGGGACCCCGACATGGATGCGTTAATCCACTACTTCACCCGGCCCGGCTAGGTGACGGACACAGCCATTACTGAACATAATAAACAAAAAGGTGCACACTTTCCAGATTGCGAAAAATTCCTAAGGCATTAAATTGTAGCCTAAATTAACAACACGTTTGTGGCAAATACTTTACGCTATGACAACGTAATCCGAAAAAGCTTCCACGTAACAGCACCCAACCCTTTCAGTCGGGAAATAGCCGAGAAGCATTCTGATCAAGGGAAGTACAGTATTCAGTGCCTTCCGACTGCCATTCGTCATTGCTATGGCTCAAGTACCCATAAATGGCTTTTTGTACTCATAAATTATCCCCCCAGGTGGAATCGACACACCGAAAAAACTGCCACATTTTACTGCCCCGATTAAACAGGTTCAGCAACCTACCTCCCATGAGGCCCAGCCGCCTCTGTGTAATTTTGCCTCAACCTCTACTTTACTACCATAAATCTGGCATCCCGTAGGCTATGGCTCCAATGGAGTATCTCTGCAAGGCACCTACCTATTGCACGAGGCAAGGGTGACCCGTTTCCTTTTGTGGGCCAGAACTTAGAGACCCTCCCCCCGTAACCTGTGACCTGGCCATTAACAATAAAAGCTCCAATTGTGAGGCCGCATTTACACGTTGAAGCAAGGTACATTGAGGAAAAGGATGACACTGCGTTCTGCAACCGGCCCTGATTCTGCCCCAGGACACAACTGGGACGTGAAAGTGTTGACTTGTAGGTCTGCCTTGCCACCAGCATACAGTAACTAGGTTGAAATAACCCCGAAGGTCTGACAACTGTAAATGACCATGGAATGCGGACCTGTTCAGATACTTGAGCGGGCTTTCCTGCCCACCGCATCTTTAACAACACTGCGAGGTGTTATTGATGGAAGATATAGTCAGCAGAAGATCTTCCAATTTAAAACTATAATACCCGTTTAGATGTAACAAAGCCACCCGGGCGCGGTGTGCAGCAACCTGACCAACGCACTGCCCCCCCCAAAGGAACTGTACGACCAACTCTTTTACAGCGCGTCTGATTGCTGCGCGACCACTGAAGCGCACACCCTGGCCCAGGCCGCGCCCCGCAACCAACAGTAATTAAAACTGTTTGCGTCAAACAGCGCGACACACAGTACTCCAAAATACCACTTCTAAAACACTGCCACGTTTAGTAAACCTACCTAGAGCCAACAAAAGCCGTAAAGTCAGGATAAACTATAGACTGTATGTTCATGCAGATCTGAGAAGAATAAGATGCAGTGTTGGGAAAATTAAACAGGAGCATAGCATTTAGTAAGTCAAAGACGCCCCCAGTAAGGATAGTTCTATCTCTTTCACTCCAAAGTCAGAACGGTAATAAGGCAGCATAAACAGTTTGGTAGAATATTCCAAGTATCATCCAATACATGGCAATAGACCCGATTCAGGCGGGAGACTCCCGGTTCTTAAAGCCAAAAATGGCTTTATTTTGGCTGTCTCCCGCCTGAAATTTCCACTTCTTCCATAGAAGTCAATGGGTGAAATGCATTCACCGGTTTAACTTTGCTAAATCTCCCACTTTCCTTTCCTAAAATGTTTGCATGTATGTTAACAGACATCCGGTAATCAAATAAAGGTGTCTGTACCTCACCGCGTAAGAAGAGGCCAGGAGATAACCAGACGACTGCGGGTGCAACGCCAAAGGTCCGAATTGTTGCCAAAATTGTAAAGAATGGAAGCCGCATAACCTAGGGAAGATGTAGGTTTTATATTAGAAAGAGTACTCAGTCCGCACCGTGCAGTGTACGCCAGCATTCTGGCGCTCAACGAGCGTACCCTACCCATGATTCCCCACACCAGGTGCTGACTGAGGAATTCTAGAATGCGACCCCACAGTTCAGTTTGGTAAATCTGAAGTCAAGGAGTCAAAACAATCCCACTCACTTCGACCCATCACTACTTAGTAAAGGAAAGGACTTATATTATATAACGCATAACTAGGAAACAGGCATCAAACAGCGCTTCTTTATATCTGCGCGACCCCAAGCCTAAGTCGAAACTTATACCACGAGGCCACGCCCCCTACATTCAGGCGCGCTCTCCACCCCTCAGGAACAGCAACAAAGACATTGCAGCTGTCGGAATCGAAACCCATACCGCAAAGCCACGACCCCCTACACCCGGGCACGCTCTCCACCCATCGGGACAGCAACAAAGGCACAGATAACGGCCTCGTGTACCTACCTCGATACGACAATCTCGGTAGAAGGACGTCGCTGTCCCAGGCCACACTAACCGCTCCCCCGCTACCCCAACCAGCCTGGTTACCGACGGACACATCAACTCCCGGCAGGAACGGGGAGACCACGCGACCCGCCCAGAGCCCCAGGATGGCGAGCGTCGCCGCCAAGACCCGAAGCTGGTCCCCATCCGACCGAGCACCGACATGAACCCATTCCCAAGAGGACAGAACCCAGTCCCCTCCAAGACTACATCCCTTGGATGTGTAGAGCGTGGCACCCTCTAGAGCTGCGCCCCGATTTTACATAAACGATCCATTACTAAAAAAGCCCTTTAAGAGGGCACATACTACGCCACGGCCCCCTCAAACCCAGCTTGCCACACAACGCCAGCCGCCAACCGGACACTTCTCTCTCCATCGACGATGCTCCTGTGGTCCTGCTGTGGTCCGAGGAGACAAAGAGAACGAAACTCCCAGAGCCCACCCTTAAATAACCTACTGAGTTTCGTTTCATCCTGATGACATCAATAGGCCAGCCCATCTTTATCCAGCCCCTCTTCTCACGGCCAGACCCCGGAGGAGGCTCAGCCCCGTGGCGCTACTAAGGGCACCCCTCCGCTATGCGCGGGGGGCGCCTGCTCAGGACCTACATATTTACCTCGTTCAAGGTTAGGACTCCTTCTCTATTCTTTTCTTTGACAGGACTAAGCATGACTTTTAGCACATACCTTTTTTAAGTCACGCCACTTCGATTGGGATGCGCATGGTGAGGTTACTATTAGAAAAGGCAACATCACCTGATGGTCTCTCGTTTTCTCTGCTCTGCATGCATATATGATACTTCTTTCTCTTTAAACGCACGTCGGAATTTCTAAACGACTTTCGTATCACTTTTCTACACCATATTGATTTCTCTTTTTCATATTCCTTTGGGCCTTCTTTTCTATCTTCAAATAATAAGGATACATTTCTTTATATGAATCGTATGGATGAAATATAAACTTTTATTGACACAAAAGTGTATACTTACATATGTAACCATTACTATTTACAGCCTTGAAAAAGTTACGGATGTAACGAAACACGTGTCGGCTGTTGGTTCTTTCTTTCTACGCAAAGGCTATACTGATTCTCATGTTCAAACATTTCATGATTAATGTATAATTATTGACAACGTGTGCACTTTTATATGTTAATGTGTGTGAACTATTAAATACAAGTCTACTCAAGTGCAAAACAGTTTCTCCTGTGATTTGAGCTGCCTACATTGTTTACAAGAATGATGTATTGAAAATAGATACAATATTGGGAGTGCCGAGGTACAACTGTCTGAGCCAACTTAAAGCTAGTTAACCTATGCCATATTTCCACAACCATTCGAGGAGAAGGCCATGAGATACAGTGCTGAATGGGCAGCTAGAGAGGTGCCTGCAAATTGTAATGGTAGTGGACTAGCTTCCTCGCTACAACTATTCCAACAATTGCTTATACAGTTGAAGAACCACATTCTTAAAGGGATATTGGGTCTGATGGGATGGCTATTGTTTTACTGAAATTGAATCCTTCATGATGGGCAATATGCATGATGCCCCTCTATGATCAGGTAAATCTGTGAATCATATCCTCGGTTCTTGTAAGGTTCGTTCAATAATACCCATTTGCAGCAGCAGCCAGCACAAGTAAGTGCGGTGGGGCGGGTGGGGTGGGAGGGGGTTTGAAGTCGACAGACGACGAAATAGGTATAATTAAATGAATAAATAATACTTATTCCGTCGTCTGTCAACTTACCCCGCTGCGCCTCGCCCCGCCGCACCCACCGCCACCGTGCTTACCTGTGCCGGCCGCTGCTGCCCATTTGTAAATTGGTAGTTTAGATTATCCTATGATTATCGCATTCTATCACTACTTGGTGTACCAGGGAAGCTTCTTTCAAAGTATTTGCTGATAAAATCAGACAACATGAAAATGTTCATAGAGTCCAATTCTAAGGGAGTAAAAAGGCTTCCTGCAAAGTTATTGCAAGCTGGCCTATGCATTCCTGCAACAAAATGGACTGTGAATTTAGTGTTGATACCTAGATTTTTCTGTGATGTTCGCCTGGAATGAATACTCACCCCTTTATTACTGGGGTAATGAATTGACTGGGATTTGATTATATAGTTGCATTTTAGTAAGCAGTGCAGAAAGAGAAACAAAAACACTCTGGATGTATCTCAATGTGTAAATAATAAAGATCATTTACTCTTCTTTTATTTACAGATAACAAAAGTGAGCTTTTAATTTATTTCCAGTGCTTTCTCAGCAAGATTAGTAATCTAACAGCTGATGCTCTCAAGTAGGACTGCAAAGAGAAGTCAAAGACAAGAATATCTAATTATGTAAATGATTCTAATACTAATTTCATGCTCTGAGGCCACATAATGACCATCATTCGTCTTCAGTTATACCCATGCACTCATTTGAGAGGATCTCGCAAGGGCCCTCCTTAAGAACATACAAACAAATACGGTTTAAGCTGTTAACGTTGTCCACTTAACTTAATGACACATGATGTTCAAGGACTGCTCTAGGAACACTCTTAATAGGGCTTATTCTGTGAAAAGAATCCTTTTAAGGACAGCAAGTGTTCCTTTGTGGATTTATGAGTCAAATAGTAAATTGGATCTATGCAATGGGCAATTTCTATACCATGTAGTTGAAAAGGTTAACTTTCTTCAGCACCCTGCACTCCTATGTCTACTACTGATCCAAGTAAGAGTTTTAAATTATTTGGGCAATGATACAGCACTCGGTATGTACAGCAAGGTGCAGTACCTGATGGATTGTACCTTTCCATGATGTGTTCCTATTGTCAGAATGAAGAGTAACTGAAGTATCAATAGTTGTGCACCCGATTAATATATATTTTCCATCATACCAACAGTTTTTCCCTGTTTACTTGGTTTTTCCATCAAATTGAAACTCCTAGATTCATATTTAGGGATTTGTGGGCAAGTGCATTAAAACTGGGATGGAGGACTTAGTATGGCAGGAGGAAATTAGCATTTAGCATCAATGACTTAGAGTGTGGTGGATCGTTGTGAGGCAGGATGGAATGGTATAAGGAGGGCTTGTGAAGGCATCTATTTCACATTTGATGTAGTCTCTCAAATGATTGACTAGGTTTGTAGCATGCAGCAAAATGGCACTAGAAACTTATGCAAACATAACATAAGTGTTTTATGGTAACATGATCTGGTCTTGCAGGAGAGGAATACTTTTTTCGAGAGAATTTACAAAACTATCGATAAAATTACAAACCAGGGACTAAATAAAAATCTGGACCAGCATCATAATTCTTTCAAATCTTTTAGTTAATTTGCAATAAATTCAACATTTCATTTTACTGTATGTCTTTATTGAGAGTTAATGCAGGTATAGTATCAAAGAGTAAATATTTACTTAATGTCCTACAGCAATAAACTTAGCAAAAGAATCAATGACCACAATATAAACAACGTAAGTATATACAGGTAAGCAAAGGTTTACTACACTTAACTTCACATATTTGTACCTTGACATGATATGTAGCTTCAAGATACCTAGATATGGAGTTAAGAATGGCAGGTCTATACCAATATATACTTGCCCACATGAAATTTTGGTTGTTGGTATTGTTGCTACAATATGCTTGTTGCACAGTATTTCAGCAGCTGATATTCTGACATACAACCATTATGACGCTAAAGTCCCTTTTTAAAGACCTGATACTCCAATATTACCTAGAGTTTATCTCAAGGCATTATGGGGCATATTAGCAAGACCGGCGATAACATTATCGCCGTTTTAGCGGCAGGAAACTGCGCTAAAACAGCGATAATGGGCTTGCTAATATGCGTTATAGAATTCAATAGAAGCCCAGGTTAGATGTCCTGCACATCTAACCTGGGCTTCTATTGAATTCTATAACGCATATTAGCAAGCCCATTATCGCCGTTTTAGCGGCAGTTTCCTGCCGCTAAAACGGCGATAATTTTATCGCCGGTCTTGCTAATATGCCCCTATGTCTTTTAGGCCTATGACACCATTAAGAAAGGCAAGGATGAAAGTTAGGTCAGGTATATGATATCTATGAAAAAAGTCAAAGATGAAAGTTTTGTCTGGGTGTACTATATACTGATATTTAAAAAAAAATTTTTAATTCATTGTTTAAAACAGTTACTTTAGAAATAACAAACCATTCATTCAGGCTTGTGGATTAAAAATGCTGCTTGTAGTTTTCAGGACCTGTCACATGGTTACCTATGATGGAGAAGATTCATTTACCACATTGCTTGCTTTTATTTATAAACTTGCATGTTGGATTATTTTTCTTCTCTGGAGCATCAAATAAATCCACAAAATGAGTCCTGCTACAACCCTCTAGATCTTGGGCAATTTGATTCTTACCTGTAACCTTTGACCAATACAAACTCTACTGTTTTATCAGACTAAAGATCTACAAGGTTAAAAGGTATGCTTCATAAATTAGAAACTACAATCTGACGACTATAATTCACAAGGACAAGCCACTCCAGGACTATGGCAGATGCAGCTTAGGTTTCCCTTTGTAGCAAAAAAGGCTTCGCAGCACAAGCAGCTCACTTCAAAATTGCTATCTTGGCTGCTTTAGTTTCAGGATGTGGATACATACACGCCCACCACCCCCCACCCCCGGCCTATGAGGAAGAAGTAGATGGTAGATGGTGTCGAGCAACAGTGCAGTCAACCTTCTTGAAGCTCTCATTCTCCTTCCCACAGCAAAGGTGGTGTGTTGATGCACAAGCCATCAGATAGACAAGCATCCCTAGCTTCTGATCAGTTTCTGTGCATCAAGGATGCTTCATCTTGGTTTTGACAAGGACTAAGGACAAGAGGATTGGTTGGGCTATGGCATTTATCTTCTGGAATGTGTCTGCAGGACCTGTGAGTTTATGCATTCCTTTCGTCAAAACTATGATAGTTTACTTCTATCATGGTTGATAATCAATTGTATCAACACATTTGTGTTTGTTTCATTATCCTGTATATTGCATCTAAGTTCTTGAAGCTTTTTATTGTAACAAATGCTGCAGAAGCTGGAACTTTGTATAGTGTATTTGTCCACCCTCCCACCACCTCCAGCCAATGAGCACACTGGGATAATCCAAGGGGGGCCCTGTGCATGTGATATGGGCCAAGGTAAAATTATATCGTTCATTAAAGTGGGGTCCATCATGCTAATTAGGAATTGCTGTTTCAAGAACAATAAGTCTTAGAACCATGTACCACTCTCTGTGATGTTAACAACCTCTGAGAATGGCTCAGGTGCCCAGTGCACTCTTGCTATCAGCAGCAGTAGTATGATAGTAGAAATTCAAACTTGGATGGCTCATCAGAGCCACTCTAAGACATACACCCACGACTTCATTTCTAACTGGATGATAGGCCAGGTTTAGACAAGGATGAGTATCAACCTTGTCTGCATTTGGGTCACTGTCTCTTGGACTACGGAATACTCTTATATTATAATATACTTCTGAATTTCATCAGTTAAGAGGTAAACCGCAGTAGTGCATAGCAATGTAGGTAAAGCGAAATATTTACCAACTAATCATTAAATTCCAACTTTCTCCGCATTTTTCTCATTTGAAGAACTGTTCTTTTTAATAAAACAAAGTCTACAAATCGTATACAAGTGTGTGAAATATACTATTTGCAAAGAAGTTTGTCAAGCAAAACAGAATTGACTTCTTTTTGGCAGATCACCCTTTTTGGGAAAGGGCTAAGGAAAAAGTATTCCAAATAAAATGTGATATTTATACTTGAACAATCAACATTAAATGTCAATGTATAGCTGCAAGTCATTTGTGATTGATTTGAAAACAAGTTGTAAAAAAATGTTTTATTTTCATTTGGTTTTGTGAAAGTTCGCACACTGTATCATGCCTGCAAATGTCAGATCCAAACAAGGAAAAGAATGGAGTATTATTGCTGATTTGAAGTAATTAAATTCTAATCAGAAAATATAATTACCACGGTTAGCACTCAGCTGTAGTCAGACCTGAGCTGCTTGCACATTTGAAATCAGTTCCCTTTCACTGAGCACCCCTGTCTAAATCAGGTCAAAATGTTAATTAAAATGTGAATTCTGATAGGCACTCTATCAGACAGTAAAAGCAATAAGAATGCAACCTTGTGGATAACATTTGTGCATCATGTCTCTCCTCAAATCTAAGGTCATGGACCCTGCGCCTGCAAAAGAAAATATTACACCTTATTGTTTTCAGATATTGTATTTTCAGATTTGGCTTCAAATAATTGGTTAACCGTCTCCCTTTCTTTGTTTAAACTGCAGCTGCACGTCATCCGCCCTTCATCACGAAAGTTATGTGGCTATAGTATGTAAATCAATGTTTGTTAGACTGAGGTGGTTTAAAGATATGAAAGGGGCGATCAATATAATATTTGCTTGCTAAAAGGTAATACTATGTGACTCATTACATATCACGGGCAACGAAATTAATAAGTTTGCATACGTTAATTTTCTTCCACCTGCTTATTAATGGTTAGGTTTTTTAGCACCCGGACTCTGTGTGGGAAATTTGACCCGATTTTTCCGGACGGAAAAACTGACTGGAAAAATTAAATGGGACTTTGGCTGCAGCAGCCAAGTCTCATTCCGCTTTTTTCTAAGAGGAAGAAGCTAACAATACTTTACACTGCTTAAGAAAATTTCCCCTTCCCTTTCTTACTTCCCCATCCCTCTCATTCACGCCCCACCCTACGCACCAGCTTCCACTTATATTTATCACCTGTTTTACACCCGCCAGGGTCTAAATGTCCCTGGGAATCATTAATTTAACTTTAGATATCCTTTACCATAGGTGAAAGACTAACATTTGGGTTTTTTGGGGGGTGGGGGCGCTTTAAAGCAATTAGGAAGTGGTGTAAAGTTTAGTTACTGTATTTTTTGCTATATTGTAGCATGTTGGGCGATCGAAATGTTTATCTAAATATTGTTTATTCCTTTACTATTTTCTGAAGATGGCACGAGAAAGAGAAATTAGCATTTGGAGGAATTGAAAATTCTCAATTTTCAACAGAAAACTCTAAATAAAAAGTGCTATCACTCAGCTGGAGTTCAGATACGCTATCGTGGAGGAAACCTTTGGTTTGGATTCTATTCCTTACTTAGGGGCATATGTACCAGTAACTATCGCCACCACAACGTCACTTTTACGGACGTTGTGGTGGCGATAGGGGCTGCGCCTTATGTACAAGGCAAACGTGGCTTAACGCTGCCTTGTACATAAGGCACCCTTTCACGCTATGGTTAGCGTGAAAGGGGCGTGCAGTGGGTGTTGTGGTGGGCGTTCCACCGCAACACCCATTGTATTTGACTCTGCCCCCTATGTACAAGGGTGGCGTACATAGGAGGCAGTGCCAAAATTAAGACCAGGAAAATCCTGGTCTCAAGTTGGCGAAATGAGGAGAAATGCCATGGTTTGTTTATGTACAGGAAGGTGTCCCTTCCTGTACATAACAAACCTTTTAAAAAATGCCATTTTGTAACTTACATGTGTGCTGCATGAAACAGCACACATGAAAGTTACAAAATGGCATTTTAGGTTTGTTTATGTGCAGGAGGGGACACCTTCCTACACATAACCAATCCTCCCCTGCACACAAGAGTGCAAGGGTGCCTGCGTTGGCGCTAAGTTGTTAAACTTAGCGCCATCGTAGTGGTGAACGCAAGGCTGCACCACATTCTTGTAAATATGGTGCAGCCTTGCATTTCCGAAGTGGCGGAGCGTGTCATTAAGACAGGGAGGCTAACGACACGCTCCACCACTTCCTTGTACATATCCCCCTTAGAGATTCTAGTAGAATTTGGAGCATTTTTTTTCCGAACTCTAGGGACCATCTCATGGTCCTGTTTCACAATTGCACAGATGCAAAGAGGTCTACGGCCTTTGTTTTTTCAGAGATTTTCAAAGTTAGTTTATGCATTGTAGACAACGCAATTTAGGTACATGAAAGCATTGACATGTCCTTTATGTGTGCGGCACTAATGTGGAATCATGTAGCGTCCCCTGATGAGCCTCATAGCACCTTTTAAGCTTCTTTAATTGATGAACAATAATGGCTCGATAGTGCATGTGAAAACCTTGAGCTCATTGAAAACACGGCTGCCAATGGGCCCAATGTCTTGATTTTGATCTTCAGATCATTTTCATTGCTGAGCCAACAACACAAAGCATGCTACTGTTGACAGGAATTATTAGGAGACAAGGCTTCACTGAAGACTCATTTCAACATAAATATTCATGGATATCAGAATGAATAGTCAGTGTCATCTTATGGACTTTGGGGGCCCCATCAACACATACTTTAGGGGCCTCTTAAAGTGACAAATCTGAATTTTTATTACCCTTTTTCTGCTAATTCAATAATGTATGCTGGAAAACAATACTAAATTACTTGTAAAGCAGGGGAGCACTAAAACAGCTGAAGTGTGTCTTACCTGGAACCCAAAACATCTTTAAATAGAGACTGATAGGCAGAGAGAAAGAGAGGTGGAGAGGTTTAGATATATAAATGAAATGACAGAAGTCAAGTAGAGCGAAAGTTCACTTTCCATGGTGGGACCCTGGACATTTGCCCCCTTTGTGGAAAACGGCCTTAACAACGTGGGCTCAGCCACACATGCTGTTTTCCTGCAAGCCAAACCATGCTTGCCTTAACCACGTATATGCCTTAACAACGAACATGCTTCGTTAAGGCAATGCGCGACCTAGATGCAGAGCAGATGGGCGAGCTCAGGAAGACAGGAAGAGGAAGGATCGGGAGAGGATGCGGTGCGGTAGTTTTTCGGGGTAGTAGCAGTTATTAGGGCACAGGGGGGTCAAGGTTTTATTTAGGGCAGGGAGCAGTTTTAGGACTCAGGGGAGGGGGGCTGGGTTGGGGTACTTTACAGGTGTAGGGGACAGTTTTTAGGGCTCAGAGCAGGGGGCTGGGGTCAGGGATGTTTTTAGGGTGTGTGGACATATTTAGGGCATATGGACCTTTTTTAGGGCTCAGGGCAGGGCGGGGGAATAGGGACAGTGTTAAGGACTGGGACAGTTTTAAGCCTCATGGTGGTGGGGGCTGGGTTAGGGTACTTTATTGATGTAGGGGACATTTTTTAGGGCTCCGGTCGGAGGCTGAGTTCGGGGTAGTTTTTAGGGCGTGGGTTAATTTTTAGGGCTCGGGCGGGGGGAAATAATCAGTTTTTAGGGCTGGGATCGGGGGTATTATCTTTAGCACATATGTCCCTTTACCAATCATATCTTTAGCACGAAATTGCATGGGAAAGGCATGCGTGGTAAAGGCAGGCATGGTAAAGATATGGCTGTGGTTAAGACTGCGTGGTTCAGGCATGCGTTGTTAAGGAATGTGTTGTTCTATCATACAACCTCACGTAGCCGATGCCTTAAAACATCTTGGTGAATTGGCTATTCAAATACGGATAGAATAGTTTAAATATATATATTTTTAAAACAACCAAAATAATAGAGTACTCAATACATTTGTTTTAATACTCGGTAATAATGTACTCAGTGTTCGAGTGTTCAAAACAGTGATCATACACTGCAGAAAAAGAGAGTGAGTGACAAGTGTGTATGCATAAAAATACACCATTCCTGACTCTAGAAGATATTTTACAAATATGGGTCAGCCAGTCTATGTATTTGTCTATTGTCAAGAGAGATTTGACCTTTTGTATTAAGGTGAGGTCATCATCGGCACAAAGGAAAATTGTGGAGCACTTAGTCTAAAATAAAAGAAAAAAAGGGATATTTTGAGAAATAACAATAGGAATGGTGTCACCATTTTAGTCCATCAGACATAATTCCACAATGTTGTTTTACTGCCTCTAGTTTATAATAACAAGAGAGTCTTTGAAAAAATCGACAGCTATTGGTCTGAGAATTTATTATCAGAATTCTGGTTCTCCTGGAATGTTGAGTGTGAATATTGTGTAGGGTGTTCCCTGCAATTCTCGCTATCAGAGTGGTCCCATAATCTTGGAAAATAATATATTTGTTGCTAGTGAATAAAAAGGAAGTAACTCAAAATTTACAGGCTCATTTTGGTGATATGTCCCTGCACCTAACTGTTTCCCCGAGTGCTGGTATATCACCTAATGAAGGGATTGCTAGGTGTAAAGCCTTACCAGTCACACAGAGCGGCATTAGGAAGGGGATATCAACAATCTACTATGTAGTGGAATTGGCCAACATGGCAAGACTTTCGCCTGGAAAGTTCCCACTGTATTGCGCATATCTCACCTTCGTTTCAGTCTACCACAGTTTAGGGCCAGCAGCTCTGTAATAAGATGCTGAACTGGCTGAACTGCCTATATGGCTTGTTATGATACTAAATTACTAGGCTCAGGTGAAGCTACTGGGATGTATACTGCCTCAAAAGGCTTTAGTGTTGGAGAGATGTTAGGCCAGGTTGTGTTGTGGCCTCTATCCTGTTTACTATTTATATCGATGAGTAGGACCAGGCTCAGTGCGTAATTGGCACTAATCAATAAAAATTGGACGGAGCCTATTGCTTGCCCCTCATCTGTGGGTAGAAAGAATAATAAGCTGGAGAAGGGATATTGACGATTTGTTTATTATCTGGTGTGGAACGGCAGAGCCAGCCAAAAGCTATACAGCTGCCCTCAATGATAACGAAGTAAACCTCAAATTTACCAATGAAATAAGTTCCACCAAGGTCAAATTTCTAGATCTGCAGGTATTTATCAGTCAAAGTAAGCTTTGCACGGCATTATATGGGAAGCCAACAGCTGGAAATGCAGTGCTACATGCGAAAAGCAGTCATCCCGAGAAACTAGTGAACAGTATACAATATGGAGAACTGCTACGTGTAGAAACAAATAGTTTGAGAGAGGTAGATTTCCAACAGGCCGCTCAGGAAAGCATAAAAAGATTTGAGGTGAGAAGTTACAGTAAAGGAACACTGCAAGGTGCTAAACACAAAGTAGATCAGAAAAGTTGGATAGACCTACTTAAGGAGGAACCACGAAAGAAGGAAAGAGCCACACTGAACACCTTTAGAATGATTGCAAACTATTCAAGTGGGGCGAGTAATGTAAGGGGTATCTTACAAAAAACTGGCGGATCTTGAAATCAGATTCCATTATTGGAAAGGATCCCCCAAATAATCCACTGATAACATTCAGAAAATCGAGATCGATCAGAGACACTCTAGTGAAAAGCCATTTACCCCGAGACCAGGTTGAGACACCATTCACACAACGTAAAGGGTTCCACCATGCTACAAACTAACAGTAGTAGAGTGCTTACTTATGAAATTCCTGGTCTTTGAGAACCCAAGAAGATCAGGTAATTCATGAATTGGAACACAACACATAGGGTGTAATGTTCGATATGTTCATGTCAGCTGAGATACATGGGAAGTACCATCCATCCCACTAAGATGCGTATCTTAGAACATATGAGAGCGATCACTAATAGGGATAGTTCATATCCAGTAGTAAGGCATTTTGAATCGCACCACAACAGCAACAGGAACCTACTCAAGTTATTTTGCCTGGACCACATACCGCGTGATGTACGAGGAGGAGGCAGGGAACTGAAACTTCGCCGACTTGAGTCTAGATATATCATAGACATGCAGACCGAGACACCCACAGGATTCAACAGTCGCAAAGAATTGGGGGTACACCTGTAGTGAGAACATAATTGTATAAGTGAGTCTATGTAATAGTGAGGGAGATTTGAGCATTAGAAGACAATAGGCATTCATGTCCATACAGGGCGTGATGGTAGGAGCACCAATCTGCTATTTAGAATGCCCATACAGGTCGGAATATAAGACTGCCGCTGCATAAGCCCATATAGGGTTAATAACTATTAGTAATAAGGTTGAGATTAAAACCAAACTAGACATGCTAACAAGGCTGATTGCATATGCAAGTCGGGCCATATATGATAATGAATGTATCAAACCCAGAAAATCAATTCAATATGGCCGATGCAATAGGAATGTAATCCTTTATTAATTTCAGCTTGAACTTAATATATGATTTGCATTAAGAAACATATTTGTGATTTTATAAGCGGGCAATGAATGGATAAGATCTACCCCGGTTGGGGTATGAAATCATGATGCACTGTTAAAAAAGAGAATTTACTTGTGTGCTAAATGATGAACTGTGATGCTTAAATATAGCGCTCAAAGAAGGTCTCCCATACGATATACGCAAGGTATATCGTGACGTAACTGAATTGGATGTAAAAGGAAGTGGCGAAAAGGCGGCTGCTGAAATTGACAAAGGCGCACTGCTTAAATGCGTCTGAGTGTACGCTTGATCCAATAAATATTGGGTTATGCATCCCCTGTGAGTGCTGGTCTTTCTATTCAAGCATTGGATTACCGTGAGTGCAGAGGCGTCGGTGCAAACGGAGTCATTGATATATACATACATGTGTATATATATCTCTCTATATATATATATATCTATTTATATATCTATATATATATATATTATATTATCTACTAGCGGTCGCCAGTAGATAGTTATACTTAAGACCTATTTTCCATAGGAAATCCGCAACATTCTATTTGAAATAACTTTGGCGCCGGTTGACGAATCTTCGCAAAATTTTCAAAACTCGTGGGGCGCTTTGGTCCGCTCCTATCCTGAAAGTCTTGGGGTGATTCATCAAGTGGGGGCCGAGAAAAAAGGGGGGTCCCAAAACGTGTTTTCCCCATGCAATTTTCCATAGGAACCTTTCATCGCAGCTACAGCCCGAACTGCTGAACGGAATTACACCATATTTGGCAAAAAGGTAGCCCTTGGTTCAGAGTCGTACCTTTTGGTTAAATGGTGTAAATCCGTTCAGTAGTTCCTGAGAAATTTGAAAAAGAAAACACATATATATCTGGGCGGAGCCTAACCACACATGTCATCGTGAGATCTGATTGGCTGTCAGCACTTCATCCTGGAATTGCTGGCAGCCATCTTGGGACCAATATAAATGATAGTACCCCATTGAAATGCATTGTAGTGAATCGAAGATTTTGAGGGTTACCAAAAGGAGAACTATAAAGGGTGATAACAGACTTTAGTTACATTAGAATTCATTTGTTTATGGTACCATACTAATTTCAGGAATTGTGGTGTGTTCTAAGGTGATTTTACCCTGTGAAAAACCTTCTGCTGGGATATCATGAATCATGTTTGAGAGAAAACTATTTTCACATGCTTGTCCCATACAGTTTTGGAAGGTGCTCCAGAAGCTAAAATGAGAGCATATTTTCTGTAAATTCACATTATCTTTCTCAGTCATGTGAGAATGAAGTCTGACATTCTCAGTAAAACATATACATCCAACAAGGGCAGAGACTGTCAGTTGATTCCTTTGTGTTCTACTGCAGCTTCCCAGAGTGTTCTAAAGATCAACTAGAGTGCTAACAGCCTTACTTATGACAAAAGTATGGCACACCTGAAGCCATCTTGATTGGAATAAACTGGTAACTCTTAAAACATTTAATTTAACAAGGAACAAAATGAGGGGGTTCATTTTGTCATAGAAATTATGGTTAGTGCTGTAGAAAGAAAAATTAGGACATGTTTCAAGTGTGATCTCAAATATCTTCCTGTTATATTTCAACAGGAGCAGCCTGTCAGTTGATGCCTTTGTTTTCTACTGCAGCTTCCCAGAGTGTTCTAAAGAACAACTAGAGCGCTAACAGTCTTACTTATGACAAAATTATGGCACACCTGAAGCCATCTTGATTGGAATAAACTGGTAACTCTTAAAACATTTAATTTAAAAAGGAACAAAATGAGGGGGTTCATTTTGTCATAGAAATTATGGTTAGTGCTGTAGAAAGAAAAATTAGGACATGTTTTAAGTGAGATCTCAAATATCTTCCTGTTATATTTCAACAGGAGCAGCCTGTCAGTTGATGCCTTTGTGTTCTACTGCAGCTTCCCAGAGTGTTCTAAAGAACAACTAGAGAGCTAACAGTCTTACTTATGACAAAAGTATGGCACACCTGAAGCCATCTTGATTGGAATAAACTGGTAACACTTAAAACATTTAATTTAAAAAGGAACAAAATGAGGGGGTTCATTTTGCCATAGAAATTATGGTTAGTGCTGTAGAAAGAAAAATTAGGACATGTTTTAAGTGAGATCTCAAATATCTTCCTGTTATATTTCAACAGGAGCAGCCTGTCAGTTGATGCCTTTGTGTTCTACTGCAGCTTCCCAGAGTGTTCTAAAGAACAACTAGAGTGCTAACAGCCTTACTTATGACAAAAGTATGGCACACCTGAAGCCATCTTGATTGGAATAAACTGGTAACACTTAAAACATTTAATTTAAAAAGGAACAAAATGATGGGGTTCATTTTGTCATAGAAATTATGGTTAGTGCTGTAGAAAGAAAAATTAGGACATGTTTCAAGTGTGATCTCAAATATCTTCCTGTTACATTTCAACAGGAGCAGCCTGTCAGTTGATGCCTTTGTGTTCTACTGCAGCTTCCCAGAGTGTTCTAAAGAACAACTAGAGTGCTAACAGTCTTACTTATGACAAAATTATGGCACACCTGAAGCCATCTTGATTGGAATAAACTGGTAACTCTTAAAACATTTAATTTAAAAGGAACAAAATGAGGGGGTTCATTTTGTCATAGAAATTATGGTTAGTGCTGTAGAAAGAAAAATTAGGACATGTTTTAAGTGAGATCTCAAATATCTTCCTGTTATATTTCAACAGGAGCAACCTGTCAGTTGATGCCTTTGTGTTCTACTGCAGCTTCCCAGAGTGTTCTAAAGAACAATTAGAGAGCTAACAGTCTTACTTATGACAAAAGTATGGCACACCTGAAGCCATCTTGATTGGAATAAACTGGTAACACTTAAAACATTTAATTTAAAAAGGAACAAAATGAGGGGGTTCATTTTGCCATAGAAATTATGGTTAGTGCTGTAGAAAGAAAAATTAGGACATGTTTTAAGTGTTGGAATAAACTGGTAACACTTAAAACAACGAGGGGGCTGTCTTAAGGATTTTAAGGGCATTTGTTCTGTGCTCACACCCTCTGCTATCATGTCTTCTCCAGAAGACCATTTTTACTCCTCCTACCAGGAAGTGGAGGAGGAATGGCCCCCAACTTCTCCCTCCAGCAGTGGACCAAGCCCTCTCTCTGGCTATTTCTAGGGCGCTGGCTCCTCTTAGGGATCAGGTTGATAAGCTGGCGAAAAGCATCCCTGGGTGTTCAGTGACCCAGATCTGGTGGTGGCGGGTCCAAGTAGCTCCCAGATGGGGAATAAAAGGGCCGTTAAGCATAACGCGGGGCACTTGGAAGGATTTGATAAACTTACGGAGACCTTCCTCAAGAGTGCGCGAACGCTAAAACATGCACCCTGCCGGGAGGAGGAGGGGCCCGGAGAAAATTGCGACACTGTCACCACTATTGTAGACCCCTACGGCGGGTTTCCCTTCGAGGGAGAGGGTATATCGGAGGACGATTTCTCCTCCGATGAGGATAAGGACTCGGGGCGTCCCTGGCGTCCAGAGTCCCACTCCTCTCAGTCCCCAGTAGGGGACGGGGTCCACTCGGACATGTTCGAGCCTACCCAAATTTACCATCCTAGGTCGGCAGAGTGGACACCTGACGCTCAAAGTGGCAGAGTATGTGGTGGGGAAAATCCATCAACCCCTTGAAAGGGAGGTCAGGAATAGGATGAGGGGAGAATGCCCCAGGCCCTCACTGAAGGGGAAGGTGGCACACACGCCTGAAATTGATGAGAAACTATGTACCTTTTTCTCCAAGTATATGAGGGATCCCAAGAAAGGAATTGATAGGTCTTGGACGTGGTAGGGCCCTTGACCCAAATTATTCAATTGACGGAGCGTTCCAAAGAGTCAGGATCCCCTTTGTCCACGGATATTGTGGCTGGTTGGGCGCACTACCCTAAACCCTAAAACACTACCCCCTCCACTACCCATACACCACTGCACTACCCTAAACCCTAAAACACTACCTCCAGCACGACACCCTACACTACCCAAACATAACTGCACTACCCTAAACCCTAAAACACTATCACCAGCACGACTCCCTACACTACCCAAACACCACTGCACTACCCTAAACCCTAAAACACTACCCCCAGCACGACTCCCTACACTACCCAAACACCACTGCACTAAACCCTAAATATACCCCCAGCATGACCTCCCACACTACACAAACACCACTGCACTACCCTAAACCCTAAAACACTACCCCCAGCACGACCCCCTACACTACCCAAACACCACTGCACTACCCTAAACCCTAAAACACTAACCCCAGCATGACCCCCTACACTACCCAAACACCACTGCACTACCCTATACCCTAAACGCGACCCCCTACACTACACAAACAGGACTGCACTACCCTAAACCCAGAAACACTACCCACAGCATGACCCCCTTCACTACACAAACACCACTGCCCTAAACCCTAAAACACTACCCCAGCACTACCCCTACACTACCCAAACACCACTGCACTAACATAAACCCTAAAACACTACCCCCAGCACAACCCCCTACACTACACAAACACCACTGCACTACCCTAAACCCTAAAACACTACCCCCAGCACGACTCCCTACACTACCCAAACACCACTGCACTACCCTAAACCATAAAACACTACCCCCAGCATGATCCCCTACACTACACAAACACCACTGCACTACCCTAAACCCTAAAACACTACCACCAGCATGACCCCCTACACTACTCAAACTCCACTGCACTACCCTAAACCCTAAAACACTACCCCAGCACGACGCCCTACACTACCCATTTACCACTGCACTACCCTAAACCCTAAAACACTACCCCCAGCATGACCCCCTACACTACTGCACTACCCTAAACTCTAAAACACTACCCCCAGCACGACACCCTACACTACCCAAACACCACTGCACTACCCTAAACCATAAAACACTACCCCCAGCACGACCCCCTACACCACCCAAACACCACTGCACTACCCTAAACCCTAGAAAAGAAACCCCACCCCATGCCCAATCCCCTTACCTCTCACTCCTCATGGTTCCTCTCTCCTCATGGTTCCTGCTTCACGTCATCTCTGAGGGGCGGTGCACGTCGTTGTGAGGAAACGGAACAGCCTCTGTTTCCTTACAACGACATGGATCGTCTACATGTTTTAGAACGCATGGTCATTTACCATACATACCTTTACAACAAAATTCGTTGTAAAGGTATGCGTGGTAAATGACCATGCGTTCTAAAAAATGCATAATAATGACTCGTGATGTACAACGCATGCGTGGTAATGCATGCGTTGTAATGGTATCGCAAAGTAAAAAGTCGTTGTAGCGGCTGTTTACCGATCGAAGATGGCCCCTGTTCTTCAGTGAGACGTTTATTTGATTAATTAGGAGGAAGGAATGTGTTTTTTACCGAAAAGTGCATTCCCGGCTGTTGTATTGTGAAAGTGTCCGCGTGGCCTGGTTTCACTTCCGGTGAGAGAGTGGAAGAGTCTGTTTGGATCTAAAGGAGTTCTGCTGTTGGACAGGGCCGGCGCGACATGTCATCAGAAAACATAGCTAATGGAAAGCGTCCTCCCTGAAGTGTGGAGCAGTGCCATGAGAGGTCAACGAGTGTGCGTCCCACCGCAGTATGACCGTACCGCGTGACCTATGTGCCGCCTCCAGGGTACGGGAGGCAGAAGCGGCATCGCAGGTCCTCTTGAAGACCGTTGTAGCACTAATTCTACATTTTGGTACTAGGGCATTTTAACTTCGTTGTTCCTGCCAGATACAAAGAGAAGATCCTGTGTTATTCAGTGCCCTCGTTACCTTTTTTGTGGGTTGTGGTGCTTGTCACTTCGCTGCCCCGCCGGTGCACACGACTGGGCACCCCACCTCGTGTGCCATCTGCAGGGCCTCTGCCCTCGGATCACTGGTTTCGGTTTCTGGAGTGGCAACATAAACAGTTGCTCCCAAAGCACTAGCCTGAACACTTAGGTGAATATCCCCTGCACCAGCATTCCACGGAAATTCTTTCCTAGCTCTCCCACGTCAACGAGCACGGCTCCGCTCGCGACACCGTATGACGTCATCGGAGCCATAAGAGGACCTCGTCGGCGTGCTGACGTCAGTTCCACCCATTTTTCCGTGCCACCGAGGCAAACAGGGGACCGAGACATTTTCACATGTATACATAGTATAATAAATATATATATATTCACTGAAAAAACCATAGGTTTCAGGCACGTTATAGTTAGAAATTAGCATTTAAAAACCTTAGAAATTCACTGAAAAAACCATAGGTTTCAGGCACGTTATAGTTAGAAATTAGCATTTAAAAACCTTAGAAATTCACTGAAAAAACCATAGGTTTCAAGGGCGTTATAGTTAGTTGGACATTTCACTCGTACAAAACCATAGAAATTCCCCGTTATAGTTAGTTCAGCTAACTATAACTCGCAGCGCCCGCAATGCACTGCTGATGACGTCACATATTACATCACTCATGACATGGTCAGTGACATCACTCATGACATCACTGATGACATCTCAAATGACATCAATGATGACATCACTGATGACATCATCCAGTGAATGTGTGTTTTTCTGAAAATTAAATATGTTTTATATATGTATATCTCAAGGTCGATGGAAGAATAAATGGGTATATAAGTGTCTAAATGGATGATTTTTTTGTAAAATTGATTGTATAACTGACTAAGTGTATCTTAGTGAATACATGGGTTAGTGAGTAATGTTTAAATATGAAAATATCTGTATCAGTCTCTCACTTTGTGTATAAGTGGCTGCATGGGTTGGTGAGTAGCTACATGAGTAGCTACATGAGTGTCTATATGGGTTATTAGTTGGTTTTTGAGTATCAGTATGAGTGTCTGAGTGTCTGTATGGTTCGGTGGGGGATATTACTTAGTGCATAGATGAATGAATGAGTGACTCACTGTTTGTATGTGTTGAAGACAGCATGTGTGCAGGACTGTATAGGTGGATGAGTATGTGTATGGGTGTGTTAGTGAGTGAATGACTGTCTCAATAGTGTCTTTATGAGTAACTACATATGTTTTAAACTAGTATATGTGAGTATTGGTGTATATAAGTGAGTATATGTGAGAGTGAGAGATTGGAAGAGTTCCTGTACAAATAAGTAGGTGTTTCTATGAGTGATTGTTTAAGAGAGTAAGTATGTGTAAGTTTCTGTAGAAGTAAGTGTGGTAGTGTGTGTATAACTGTATATGCAAGTAAATGGATGTTTGATACTTTGTTTGCATGTGTGACTATGTGTGTGAGTAACTCTATGGATGAGTGGTGGTGTGTAACAGGATGTATAGGTGTATGAGTACATATGATGAGTGAGAACATGTATGAGTGACTGTATAGGGACTGTTGGTGAATGAGTGGATGTGTGTGTAGATCTTAGAATTACTGAATAGGTGTGTTGTAACTGGTATTGGTATGTCCATTTGTTTTGAAAATGTTAGTTTGTATTTTTGAGTGTGTGTATCAAAGGTTATATTAGGGTGAGAGGAGGTCTGCCACTCTATCACAAGGATGATGTCATCAGTGATGTCATGAGTGATGTCATTTGAGATGTCATCAGTGATGTCATGAGTGATGTCACTGACCATGTCATGAGTGATGTAATATGTGACGTCATCAGCAGTGCATTGCGGGCGCGCGAAGTTATAGTTAGCTGAACTAACTATAACGGGGAATTTCTATGGTGTTGTACGAGTGAAATGTCCAACTAACTATAACGCCCCTGAAACCTATGGTTTTTTCAGTGAATATATATATATATATATATATATATATATATATATATATATATATATATATATATTCACTGAAAAAACCATAGGTTTCAGGCACGTTATAGTTAGAAATTAGCATTTAAAAAACCTTAGAAATTCACTGAAAAAACCATAGGTTTTAGGGAAAGTTATAGTTAGTTGGACATTGCACTCGTACAAAACCCGTGAAATTCCCCCGTTATAGTTAGTTCAGCTAACTATAACTCGCGCCCCCGCAATGCACTGCTGATGACGTCACATATTACATCACTCATGACATGGTCAGTGACATCACTGATGACATCACTGATGACATCATCCAGTGACTGTGTGTTCCTGTAAAGTTTAAATATGTTTAATATATATAGGGAAAGGCGTATTGAAGAATGAGTGGGTGTATAAGTGTCTGAATGGATGATTTAGTAGGTGCGTGACTAACTCTATAAGTGAGTTATTAAACGTATCTTACTGAATGCATGGGTTACTGACTAAACTGGGTGAATGTCTGTATCCGTCTGTCTGTTGCTGTGTAAGTGGCTGCATGGGTTTGTGAATATCTACATGAGTGTCTATATGAGTTATTGATTGGTTGTCTGAGTATCTGTATGGGTGCCTGAGTGTTTGTGTGGGTGGGGTGTGTGTGACTCTGTGCATAGATGTGTGAGTGGGTGATTCACTGGGTGCATGGTTTCAAGAGTGCATCTGTGATGGACTGTATGGGTGGGAGAGTGTGTGTATGGGTGTGTTAGTGAGTGAATGTATATCTCAGTGGTACATGTGTGAGTAACTACATATGTGAAAGGTAGTATATATGTGTGTTGGAATATATAAATGGCTATAAGTGAGAGTGTGTGATTGTGAGAGTGGCTGTATGGATGAGTGTGTACTTGTATCAGTGATTGTATAAGAGCGTAAGAATGTGCTAGTATTTGTATGAGTAAGTGAGCTGGTGTGTGTATAACTGTATAGGTGAGTAAATGGCAGTGTGATTAATTATTTGCATGACTGACTAGGTGTGTGAGTACCTCTATGGATGAGTGGTGGTGTGTGAGTGTCTATGTAGGTGTATGAGTGCATATGATAGTTCTGTACTGAGTGACCGTAAGTATGAGTGACTGTACAGGTGAGTGAGTGGATGTGTGTGTAGACCTAAGAATCAGTGAGTGGGTATGTAGTTATTGGTGTTGGAGTGTCTATGGTTTTGAGAATGGCAGTCTGTAATTTAGAGTGGGTGTATCACAAGTTATATTAGGGTGTGAGAAGATGCATCAAATTATCACATGGATGTTGTCATCAGTGATGTAATCAGTGATGTCATTTGAGATGTCATCAGTGATATCATCAGTGATGCCACTGACCATGTCATGAGTGATGTAATATGTGACGTCATCAGCAGTGCATTGCGGGGGCGTGAGTTATAGTTAGCTGAACTAACTATAACGGGGGAATTTCACGGGTTTTGTACGAGTGCAATGTCTTATGGTTTTTTCAGTGAATTTCTAAGGTTTTTTAAATGCTAATTTCTAACTATAACGTGCCTGAAACCTATGGTTTTTTAAGTGAATTTCAAAGGTTTTTTAAATGCTAGTTTCTGACTATGCCTACAGAGGTAGAACATGTGAAGAAAGAAGAAAAAACGCACAGAAAGAAGCAAAAGAAATGCAGAAAGAAGCAACAGAAGTCCACAAAGACGAAGAAAAGTGCAGGAAGAAGCAAAAGAAGGTACCGTCTAAAATGAATTTCGTTTCTCGCGCTGCATCGCCAAATGTGATGCAGCGCGAGAAACGAAATTCATTTTATTTATTTATATGTGTACTTACCTGTAATCGCCCGTAATCCGTAGTTTACTACCCCCCACCCTGCCCCTCCCCCGCCCCACGTCAGCTCCCAGCAGCACTCCCACTACTGGTCCAGACACAAGGGAGCACCCAGTATAAGTCAAAACAATACCCTTTCAGGCATAGAGTGTCGCATAAATTACACAAAAAAGAAGCAGAGAACACTGGGTAGTTCTCAAGTTTAGGTGGAAAGCAGTTCCTGTATAGAGCACTCTCAACACCAGCGACACTCTAGATCTGCTCATCTCAAATGTCTGCTTTTCTATCAAAGTCTTTAAGCATAGGATTAGCACAGTGCCATCCATGCCGTGATCGAAAGGGACAAAGTCTTTTGCCATTTCTACAGCAAAGTCTTTAAGCATAGGACTAGCACAGTGCTGTCCATGCTGAGCTGTAAAATGACAAAAGCCAATTACCACGCCAGGCACAGTATTACAGCTTTGAATTGGTAGCTTGGCAGGAAAACTGCTCTCGCTTCCATGAAGCAAAGCAGTATTGCTTTTGGGCAAAGGGAACTGCATGTTTGCAGCTCCCGTTGCCCAAAAGCAATGCCAGCTCCCTCAGGAGGTAGGGAACCGGCAGAGACCGCGGGGGCATTGAGGCTCCCCCCGTGGTCCCCAAAGTGAGGCCAAGCACGGAGGGATGGGGTTTCCGGGGCCCAAAATGGCCCAGTAAGGGGGGCTGCGCAGGCCCCTCTATTCATTTAAAAAAAAAAAAGAATTGGGCAACCCCCGGGGATGGGGTCCCAAGCGACCCCTCTCCCTTTTTATTTTTTTATTTTTATAAATGGCCTGGCCCCGGTGGTTCGGGTCAACGGGGCCCGACATCGGGCAATGGAACTGGGGGGCATTCATTATTTTTTTCTCTCGTGATAGGAGTCGTGACCCTAATGCAGCTCTCAGCACGGCCCCCAGTGTAACGTCACGGTGGATTCACGGATCTATCTTACATAAAAAATGTAATAGTATATAATTCAGAAGGTAGTTTGGCATTTGTGAACTTTTTTATAGAGCTAGTGAGATTGAAGTTAATAATTACATTAAATTTGATAGAGGTAGAAAGAATATAAAAATTAAAAATTAAAAGTTAAATTTGAAAAGTGTATTGTGTTGTAGTACATTGAATTTGTGCTTTAGTTTTGGAAATTCGCTACAAGTTCACAAATCCGGAAAATATTTAAAAAGAGTGTGTATGTTAAAAATTAAATAAGATTCAGGGGCCGATTCCGATCTCGGCGGTAGGGCTCCGAATCGGATTCGGCTTACCGGATCCGATTCGGAGCCCTGTTTCCCGACCGAACCGTACGCTGGGTCCGGCCGAGCGAGTACTGATGCGAGTCGCCGACCGACTCGTCCGGGCGTCCCGACCGCTCCGACCGAATCGTTCCCGGCTCGAACCGCACCGACCGACTCGCTCGGACTCGACTCGCACTGCGCAATGGAGACGTTCCCCGGCCGGGTAAGTACGATGCGCGCCGCGAGCAGTCCGACCGAGCCGCGCACTCCGGCTCGGAAGAGCTGTCGGAGCCGTACTTTGGGGTCCGTGTCGGACCCCCTGTACTCGTAGCCGCGCGAGTCGCACACAGGGGGACCCATGGGTCCCACCTCCCTGTGCGATGTACTGGCGCGAATCGCTTCGCCGTGTACCCGCTGTAGGGGCGCACTTGTCCGACTACGCACCCATTGAGTCAATGGGAGCCCGCGTACGCGTTGTACGACCGGCTCCCATTGACTTCAATGGGAGTCCGACCGACTCGAGTCCGATAACATACGGACGCATCGTACTCGTTCGGTCGGACTGCACGGGTCCGATTCGGTCGGAAATCTCTCCGGGTCCGGCTCGGTCGGTGAAATTTCCGGCCCGAATCGGAATCGACCCCATAGTGTTGGGTTATAAGGTGGCTCTAAAAGAGCCCTTGTTTTCATTCTGACTTTGTTGGAGCTACATATAAGTGGCGGATGCAGAGCTTAAGGTTGTTGAGAAACACTGTTTCCTTCATCTGTGAAATGAACTCCATCAGTTCTGTAGATGTCATGCATATTAAAACGTAGATTGCTGTTATAGATGAAGCCCATCCTATGGTCTCAGAGGTAAGCAGAAACAGCTTTATCGACATTCTTCCTAGCTTTCTCAATCTGTGGACAGAATTGATTTGACCACTCCCATTTCTGTCTTTGGCATATATTAGAGTATACAAAGACAGTTTGAGGGAAAAGCAATATCAATTGTGCAAAGGTATCCTTCATTAGGATTTCCAGCTCTACCCCAGTCAAAGTACCTAGGTCATTGCCACCACAGTGCACAATCATAAGGTCATGGGGTTGGAGATGCAAAAAGGTTTTAACCAAAGGCATTATTTGGTGCCACTTAAATTCTCCCTGTGCAATCCATTTAATATCCACATTTTGCAAACCTAGGTCTTTATCAATACCTCTCTGTTCAGCATACCTTTTGCACCAGAAAACATACCTGTCCCCTACAATCCATACTGTAAGCATCTTGAAGGGATGTCTGGAAGGATTAAAAAAGATGTATGTAGCTGAGGTGGTTAGTTGGTAGAATGAGAGGTATCTAAAATGGTGGAGAACATGTTGTTTTTGAGAAAATTGATAAGTGATTGGCTGTTCATCAACATTGTGCACTCAAAAATAGGATGCATGTTACTTTCCTGAAGACGCATGTTTCTGATTGGCTACTAAAAATATTTGAAAGGTACAGTAGATAGGATAAGGTAATATTTTGCAAAAGTCAACCACACCTGCTATTAGCATTTGTAAGCGTGTGTGCTGAATTTGAAAATGTGGTGGACTTGCGACCTTCTGGAACAGTTGAATTTTGCAGAAAGTGTTACTATGGAAACTACGATTAAACAGAATGGGGGAAGGGTTGAATCTTAACTGGGGTTTTAAAATGTGAAATGGTAACTTATATGTAAGTGATATGTTACTAAATTAAGGGTCAGATGTACGGCCCTTTCATTTAGCACCTCGCAATTTGCGACTCATTTCGAGTCGCAAATTGCAAGGCGCTAAATGAAATGTACTACAGTGTTATTTACACTGTTTTGCGATTCCCAATGGGGTCGCAAATTGCGAGGCTCATTAATATTAATAAGCCTCTCGCAATTTGCGAGCCCATTGGGAATGCCAGCCCTCCCAGGGATGGTGGCCTGCTGGGCTCAGCAGACCACCATGTCTGGGACTGCTTTTTAATAAAGCAGCATTTTATTTTTAAATGCAGCCCGTTTTCCATTAAGGAAAACGGGCTGCATTTAAAAAAAAATGAAACGTTTCGCTTAATTTTTAAGGGCAGGCAGTGGTCCCTGGGACCACTGCCTGCCCTTAAAAATATTTTCCCCTGCATTTGCAAAGGGAAGGGGTCCTCTGGGGACCCTTCCCTTTGCCACCAATACCACCCTCTTGAAGAGGGTGGTAATTTCTATGAGTGTTTTGCGACCGCAATTGCAGTCGCAAAACATTTGTACATGGCGTTGCGCTCGCTATTAGGAAGGGAACGCCCCTTCCTAATAGCGACTTGCAATTCCAAAATAGCGAGTCGCAAATAAATTGTGACTCGGTATTTTCGAATGGTACATATCCCTATTGGTTTTTGCATGCGCAAACAGGTTTGCAAATCCATTTGCGCATGAAAAACTGTTGTACATCTGGCCCTAAGTTTTTAAAAATCAGTAGTATGTTTAGAAGTAGTGCGTTGTTAAAAAATAATACTAGTATTATTGGAAATAGGTCTTTGAATTTCCGTAAGGGTTGGCAGCTCCATCCCAACGCTACACTGCGGCACCGCGGTGGAGTCGTGACTCCAGTAAATTACAGAACCAGTTTGGACACTTTTAGAAGACACTTAGAAAGGGTTAATATGTCTAACCAATAGAAATGTGTTTCACAGTTTGAAATAATGAAGGAAGCTATTTGATTTGTTACTTACATTTATGTGCATGCAGAAAGAGAGGGAACGGTTGCCATTACTGGTTTTACCTTGTTGAGAGTGGTGCATTACATTTATTGTGTGAAAAAGAATTTATTTTATGGGTTTCTGATATTTCATATTCTACAATACTATTTGAAAGGTGAGTTTCAAATTTGTAAGGTGTGTTATGTATTATGTAGTAGTGCTTCACTCTTTGTATTGATATTTTTAACTTTGAAAAGCATTATTTTCAAAGTTCGGAAAATATTAGAGAAGTGTGATGTTTGAAATATGTTACAAAATGTACAGATGTGTATTGTAGTTTGTTTTATTCTACTGAAATGACGATTGAAATAGTTTGTGCATACTAATATGTGTACTTTGGTGGATGGGTTAGTGATTATGGTAGTTCGTATGAGTCTGTAGAAAGGTAAACTTGAAGTGCACCGCGTAAATTTAGGTGTCTGCTTGAAATGGGAAGTGCAGTGTGTCAAGTTTAAAGGACTTCATGGTATTCTGACTGAGGTATGTCTCTACTAGTACATGTATTTTCACACGTGTTATGCATCTGAAGATGCTAAACGTATAAAACACAGGTATACATCTATTTGTATGTTTCTTTTATATATGATGCCACTAGCAAAAGGTACAGACGCATGCATGCTTTTAGGAATATGGTGAGAGTTACAACAGACACATGCGAAGGGTTGCTGCTTTATATTTGGATAGGCCCAACACTCTGAGTAGTCACTGAATAGTGAAGCTGCAGCACAAAAGTGAGGTTTAAGACATGTTGGCAGAGGGATTAGTGATTAGGCTACTTCGTATGAGTCTGTGGAAAGGTAGACTTGAAGTACGCCGCATAAATTTAGGTGTCTGCTTGGAATGGGAAGTGCAGTCTATCAAGTTTAAGGGACTTCATGGTCTAGTGACTGAGGTATGCCTCTACTTGCACATGTATTCTGACACGTGTTATGTATCTGAAGATGCTAGACATATAAAGACAGGTATACATCTATTTGTATGTTTCTTTTATATATGATACCACTAGCGAAAGTTACAGACACATGCATGTATGCTTTCAGGAATATGGCGAGAGTTACAACAGACACATGCAAAGGGTTGCTGCTGTATATTTGGGTAGGCCCAACACTCTCAGTAGTCGCTGAATAGTAAAGCTGCAGCACAAAAGTGAGGTTTAAGACATGTTGGCAGAGAGATTAGTGATTATGCTACTTCGTATGAGTCTGTGGAAAGGTACAGTTGAAGTACGCCGCATACATTTAGGTGTCTCCTTGAAATGGGAAGTGCAGTCTGTCAAGTTTAAAGGACTTCATGGTCTTCTGACTGAGGTATGTCTCTACTTGTACATGTATTTCCACACATGTTATGCATCTGAGGATGGTAGACATGTGAAACACAGGTATACCTCTATTTGCATGTTTCATTTATGAATGAACTTCAAGTTCACCTTTCCACAGACTCATAAGAAGTAGCCTAATCAATAATCCTTTTGCCAACATGTCTTAAACCTCACTTTTCGCTTGCAGCTTCAGTTTTCAACAACTACTCAGAATCTTGGGCCTAACCAAATTAAAACAGCAACCCTTCCCATGTAACTGTTATAAGTCTCACCATGTTTCTCAAAGCATTCATGCATCAGTCTGTGCCTTTTGCTAGTGGCATGATACATAGAAAAACAGACATATAGTTGAATACCTGTGTTTCACAGCGCATGCTCTCTAAATTTGTGTAAAAGAAAGTCTTTGTATTCCTTTCTGCTCATAAAACAGAGCACCTGGGTATTGAACAGGCTATGTGAGAGACTCCACAACACGTTCATACAAAAGACATCACATCCTGTGCGACTGAATGACAGAGTACAACTGAGAGATTTGATCACCAGTAGGAAAACTGACCAGGTTTTCAAGTTACCATCTTCAGATGCATAACACATCAGACAATAGATGTAGTAGACACATACGTCACTAACAAGAGCACACAGACCTTTAAACTTGACAGACTGCAATTCTCATTTGAATCAGACACCTGAAAGTATATGGCCTACTTGAAGTATACCTTTCCACAGACTCATAGCAAGTAGCCTAGTCACTAATTCTTTTGCCAACATGTCTTAAACTTCACTTTTCTCTTGCAGCTTCAGTTTTCACCAACTGCTCAGAATCTTGGGCCTAGCCAAATTTAAAACAGCAACCCTTCCCATGTCACTGTTATATGTCTCACCATGTTTCTCAAAGCATACGTGCCTCAGTCTGTGCCTTTTGCTAGTGGCATAATACATAAAAAACATACATATTGTTGAATACCTGTGGTTCACAGAACATGCTCTCTAAATTTATGTAAAAGAAAGTCTATGTATTCCTTTCTGCTCATAAAAGATAGCACGTAGGTATTGAGGCTATGTGAGAGGCTCCACAACACCGTCATACAGACGACATCACAGGCTCTGTGACCGAATGACAGAGCAGAACTGTGAGATTTGCCCACCAGTAGCGAAACCGACTGGGTATTTAAGCTACCATCTTCAGATGCATAACACATGAGACAATAGATGTAGAAGTAGACACATACCTCACTCACAAGAGCAGGCAGACTTTTAAGTTTGATGACTGCATCTCTCATTTCAAGCAGACACCTAAACTTATGCGGCCTACTTCAAGGGTACCTTTCCACAGACTCATAGAAAGTAGCCTAATCACTAATCCTTTTGCCAACATGTCTTAAACCTCACTTTTCTGTTGTAGCTTCAGTTTTCACCAACTGCTCAGAATCTTGGGACAAGCCAAATTTAAAACAGAAATCTGAACCATGTTACTGTTTAAAGGTGCAGGTGCTTGTGACAGGTTTGCTAATGTGTAAAGTACAATATTCTAAATATATACGTGTTATGGAGACATTTGCAATGTAATTGAAAGTATTTGTTTATTTATTGTTATGAATATTAATATATAATTATTTTAAAAGTATAACATTATTTAACAGACTATTGAAACTTATCTTTGTTTTTCAAATATTTACATTTATTGGCAAAAAACATTGAGAATGGCAAAAAAGATCAAAAGAGAAGACAGTACTATCTAAAGGAAAGAGAAAACAGGAAATTAGATGACATGCAAAATGTTACACTGAAGAAAAAGAGTTCTGTTAAGAGAACTAAAGAGTTTATTGAAAGACTTTTACAGAGTGTAAAGCAATTTAAAAATGTTGAAAAGAATAAGAAAACAACAAATCAGAAGGAAAGGTAAAAAAGGAGATGATAAAAAGAAAATCATGTTATGGGAAAACAATGCATATTGAAAGAAGGCTGAAAGAACATAAAGACAAGGAAGAGAATGTATAGAAGTAGAGTAGTACAAAATGTATTGAAAGATTGTAAAAAATAGAAGAGAAGATCAGCAGCTTATAAGAAAAAGCAACAGATTGAAAGTGTAATAGATACAGCTTTTGAAATAAAACAAAAATTATTTATATTAATATTGAAGAGAATGAAAACATTGAATAAAACAATGCTGTTTATGAAGGAGAAATGCAAAAGAAAAAGACTGGTTAATAGAAGTAACTTCTGTGAAATGTTTAATGGTGAATGGAAGCACACTTCTAGTACTGATCCTTTCTTTAATGAAGAAAGTTATTTTCAACAGAACTCTTTAGTACATGCAGTTGATGCTAGCGGTCGATGCTATGAGATGAAAGATGGTTCTCCGATTCCAAATGAAAAAATTGTTCCTAAGAATGTAGAAGAAGTAATAGATGAAGAAGTTCAAGGGAGGCGTACACAAGCTCCTGTATTTAAGTAGGAACGTAGCAGTATTTGCAGTATTCGACAGAGTCTATTGACATATTACAAATTTGTTTATGAGAATATGGAAAAAAGTATTAAACAGAAGATTAAGAGGTTACAAGGACTAGATCCATGTAAAATAAGAAAATATACTAAGTTGCAAGGTCATTCTCTGGCTTGTCTTTCAAGAAAAGTCTGCCAAAGTACTTTTCATCATTTAAGAATGTTAGCTGTACACCACTCTGAAATGCGGAAGTTGGTAAGGAGACTCTACTATGTAAAAACTCCTGCGTTATGTTTTTTTAAAATTTTATTTTTTTATTTATTGAGTTTTTAGTTATAAGCATAGAACAACCGCAATTGCTTGTCCAACATTGTCAATCTTAGTGCATTACATGTTTACACATTTCCCATATTTACCGATATGTTTGTGCTTCACATAGGCTTGGCTATATACGACCAGGAGATCTGAATCCTGCTACAGTGTTTGTGTGCAGTACTCTCATCGTTGTTTCAGTCCAGACGTCCAAGCCACCCAACAGACCAACAGCCCAGTGGAGCCCGCATGCACCCATGGAAACGTGTTTTATTGCCAGAGGTCAGCGTCCAACCAGTTCTTATAGTTCCAGCGCAGTGTTTTACAAACTAGGGTGTGTTGTGCTTACCCAGTGCCTACTATGGCACATCACCATCTAAAGAGCAGAGCCAACATGTATTGGTATCGTCGTAATGGAGAACTTAAATGCATTTTAAGACACTTAGGTACTCCTACACGGTTTGTAACACTTAGCTTTGCTGAATATGCGTGAGAAGATTTGCTTGAACTTCTACGAGAAGCAAATTCAAATGTTTAAAACATTGAATTGAAGACAGCTGGAGAACTGTGTTCCTTGGATCCTGTAAATGTATGCAGATATTTTAATCATAGGTTTGAAGCTATGATGTCATTTATCTGCAATAAAAATAATCCACTTCTTGGAGAGGTAACAGATTTCTTTTGGAGAAAGGAGTACCAAGCCAGAGGTGCTCCTCATATACACTTGCTATTATGGATAAAGAATGCACCAAAATTTGGAACTGATACTGATGAAACTGTTTTGTCTTTCATCGAACAGTATGTTACATGTGCCATTCCAAGAGATGGAGGAGAAAAGAGCTTGAGACAACAAGTTTTATGGTTTCAAAGTCATCGATGTGGGAAATATTGCTGACAAAAATACAAGTGAAAAGGGAAATTTTATACAAAATGTCGTTTTGGATTCCCATGTCATATTATTTCTAGAGGAAGAGTAAATAGTTTTTTGTCAGCAGTAAGGCATACAATAACTCGGAAATCTCCCAAGAATACGCACAACTAAAAAGAACAGAAGCTTCAAAGTACATTAATGACTACAATCCAGTTATTTTGAAAATGTGGAATGCAAACATGGATATCCAGTATGTTGCAGATAATTCAATTGCTGTAGCTCGCTATGTTACATCATATATGACCAAATCTGAAAAGACAGAGATGAAAGAAATGTGGGAACAAGAGAAAAGTCTTAGCAAAAAATTGTGCATCTTCAGCTTGAAAATGCTTTCTCATCGAGGGGTTGCATCCTATGAATGTTCAGATCGCTTGAGCTCAGCCAGTTTATATTCAAAGTCAAGAGGAATCATTTGGGTAAGTCTAGGTCTTGCAGCCACACGGAATAGTGTATTGAAATCTATACAAGAAATCAATACTTAACACAGAATGAACCAGACAGTACAGATATTGTTAAAACTAATATGTTGGATACATACTATCTAAAAAGGAGTGGACATCTCGAAAACCTATGTCTCTATGAAATACTTCAACATTACAACTTTAAAACAAAAGTTACAGAAAATATAAAAGAAGAAAAATATGCAGTAATTGGATGTGATATATGTTGGGTAAAACATTCCAAAGGAAATCATATTAACCACTGAAAACTCAGTTGCGAAAGTCCAGATAAGAGGGAATCTTTCTATTTAGCACTTCTGCAACTGTTTAAGCCTTGACGTAGTGAAACGGAATTACTTGGAGATTTTGACTGCTATGAAGATTCTTTTAAAGCAACTAAAGATAGTATTCAATGCACAATTTTCCCTACCTATCTACAAATGTTAATTGATGAGATTGAACAAGAAAGTACTATTGTAGCTGAAATAGCTAGAGAAAGTTCTCAAGACAGTCAAAGTTCTGGTCCACTGAGTCAAGATCCACTGGGACAACCAATTATCGAAAATGAAGCAGCAATAGCCATGAATGAGGTAGAAACTGCAATGCAACAAGCACAACAGGATATTATTCACTTTGAAAAGTTAGAAGAACAACTAAATATTGAACAGAAAGAAATATATCTACAAGTCAAACAACAGATACAACATGGGTTGCTGCACGGAAAAAAAGAATGCCAATGTTCATCATTTAAACCTATTCTAATGTACATCAGTGGTCAAGATGAAACAGGAAAAAGTTTCTTAATTACATTTTTGACCAGTTATCTACACAAAACTACAGAATCACGTTTATCTTGTGTTGTAACACCTCTAACTGGATTAGCAGTACACAACATTAAAGGGATTACTTTACACTGATTACTTATGCTACCAGTTAAACATGATCATAAATTGGAATATCAGAAGCTATCTGGAGAAGCTTGTTCTGAAGTCTCAAGAGTACTGAAGAAAATGAAACTTTTAATAATTGATGAGGTGAGCATGGTCTCGAACTTAACGCTTGCCTTTGTACATTTAAGAATGCAACAGATTTTAAAAAACAGATTACGATGTTCTGTTTGGTGAAAAACATGTCATTGTATTCGGAGATCTACTACAACTTACTCGTGTAAAAGGACAACCTGTTTTTAAAACACTTGTCCATGAAGACACTAGGAAATCTTTGGGAAGTATTGGAAATGTGAACATTTGGTTACATTTTGAATATAAAGAACTTGTTAAGAATATGCGAAAAGCAAGTGATGAAGATTATGGAAATATTCTACAAGAGTTAAGAATTGGTGTCTTGATGGAAAATGGTAAACAAGCTTTAGAAAGTTAGCTACTAAAGAACTTGTTTACAACTGGAAACACAGCAGCTGAAGTAATGTACAACATGCTTGGAGAAAATACATCTATAGTTTGTCTATTGCCTACACTGCAAGAGTGTTCTACATTTAATCAACAACTTCTCAAACTGAAAAAACAACAAATAGTGGAAATTGAAGCTATTGATAAAATTGAACACCAGGGAGTGACTATTCTTCTTACAGAGAAACTACAGGCTAAATTGGGTTATTTGGAAAAATCTGTATCTAAAACTGCAGGCTTCGAAAAGACTACATGTATGTATAAACTGCCGGGTAATTTTACAGCGTAATTTGAATTTAGCAGAAGGTTTAGTAAATGGAGCAATGGGAAAAGTGTTGATTTTGTAAAATTTCAGACTAGAGATGGAATAGAATTTTTGATTATAAAATTTGATCAGATTAAAGAGGTAAAACAGATTGGGCGTTGTGTTGTACGTTTATTGCTTGTAAAAGATTTGTATGTGTGAAGACAACAGTTTCCTCTGTCTTTAGCATATGCAGTAACTATTCATAAATCTCAAGGTTTAAGTATAGACACTGCTTTTGTAAATATTGGAAGTACAGTGTTCAAAGAGGGAGTGGCATACGTTGCATTGTCTCGAGCAAGAACATTGTCTGGTTTGTATTTAATAGATTTTGATGAGAAAAATGTTAGTGCTGATGCAAATTGTGTAAGAGAGTACAATCGTTTAAGAAGACTTTATACTCCTGATTTAGGTGAATATCCCATATATGAGAAACGTATAGTGTGTCCAAAACGGAAATATTTCAAAGATGCAATTGAGGTTCAAAAAAGAAAACAATTAAAGAGAAACTTGAAGGTGTAAAGAAAAAGAAAATGTTTTCTTCTTCTTTTTTCTTCTTCTTTATAGTAGCTACTGTTGAAGTTTGAAAAGAGTTTTAATGCTGTTTATGACAATACTACTCTAAAATAATTCTACAAAGTAATGTATCTAAATTACTTCAAAGGTAAGAATACATAAGATAATATGCATGATAACCTGGAAAAATGTTTAAAGTTTAATTACATATTATTTGTTTCTAACATAAATAATGTTGATCATTTACACTATTTGAAAGCTATCATCATGTTGCTCATCCAATCAGCCAGGCAGTCATCCTTTCACGTAGACACTACCCATGCACTCATCCATTCTCTCAAGCACAACTCTTGCACTATTAGGATAACCCAGTCATTACCCTTGCATTCTTACTTTCACACAGGCACTACCTATGCACTCATCCAATCACCCAAGCAGTACCTCTGTACTCATGCAATCAATCAGGCACTATTCTTGTACTCAACCTTTCACACAAGCATTACCCATGCACTAATTCATTCTCTCAGGAGCTACCCATGCACTCATCCAATGACCCAGACACTTCCTTTGCACTCATCCTTTCATACAGTAACTATGTCTGCACTCACCCAATCACCCAGGCAGTACACCTGCACTCATAGAAACACTCAGGCACAACTCTTGCACTCATGATTTCACTCAGGCAGTAACCATGCAATCATTCAATCACTCAGGCACTACATGTACACTCATTTAATCACCCAGGCACTACCTATCCACCTATGCAATCACTCAGGCAGTACTGATGCACTCACCCATTTACTCAGCAGCACCCATGTACTCATTTTCTATCTTAGGCACTACCTATGCAGTCATCAAATAATCCAGGCATTACTCTTCCAGTTATCCTTTTACTCAGGAACTACTGTTGCACTCAAACATTCACTAGAGGCACTACCCATGCACTCATCCAATCACCCAGGCAGTACCACTGTACTTATACAATCACCCAGGCACTACCCATGCACTCATGCAATCACTCAGGCACTACTCTTGCACTCACCCATTCACTCAGGCACTACCCATGCACTCATACATTCCCTCAGGCACTATGCATGCACTTATCCAATGATCCAGGCATTGGCCTTGCACTCATACTGTGACTCAGGTACTTCCCATGCACTCATCCAATCACCCAGGCACTACCCCTGCACACATGCAATCACCCAGACACTACTCTTGCACTCATGCAATCACTCAGGCACTACTCTTGCACTCAACTATTCACTCAGGCACTACCCATGCACTCATCCATTCCCTCAGGCACTACCCATGCACTTATCCAATGACCCAAGCATTAGCCTTGCACTCCTACTTTCACTCAGGTACATCCCGTGCACTTATCCAATCACCCAGGCACTACCCCTGCACTCATGCAATCACCCAGGCACTACCCATGTACTTATGCAATCACCCAGGCCGTACCCATGCACTCATCCATTCACTCAGGCACTACCCATGCATTTGTCAAATGACCCAGGAATTACCCTTTCACCCATCCTTCCACTCAGGCACTACTCATGCACTCATCCAATCATCCAGGCACTACCCCTGCACTCATGCAATCAGTCAGGCACTACTCTTGCACTCAACCCATGCACTGATCCAATCATCCAGGCGCTACCCATGCACTCATCCATTCCCTCAGGCACTACCCATGCATGGATTCAATGACCCAGGCATTAGCCTTACACTCATACTTTGACTCAGGTACTTCCCATGCACTCATCCAATCACCCAGGCACTACCCCTGCACTCATGCAATCACCCAGCCACTACTCATGCACTCATGCAATCACTCAGGGACTACTCTTGCACTCAACTATTCACTCAGGCACTACCCATGCACTTATCCAATGACTCAGGCATTAGCCTTGCACTCATACTTTCACTCAGGTACTTCCCATGCACTTATCCAATCACCCAGGCAGTACCCCTGCACTCATGCAATCACCCAGGCACTACCCATGTACTTATGCAATCACTCAGACACTACTCTTGCACTCAACTATTCACTCAGGCACTACCCATGCACTCACCCATTCTCTTGGACACTACCCATGCACTCATCCAATGTCCCTGGCATTACTCTTGCAGTCATTCTTTCACTCAGGCACTACCTATGCACTGATCAAAGCACCCAAACATTACCCTTGCACTCATTAAGTCACTCAGGCACTACCCATGCACTCATCCATTCACTACCCATGCATTTGTCAAATGACCCAGGAATTACCCTTGCACCCATCGTTCCACTCAGGCACTACCCATGCACTCATCCAATCATCCAGGCACTACCCATGCACTCATGCAATCAATCAGGTACTACTCATGCACTCATAAATTCCCTCAGGCACTACCCATGCTCTCATCCAATGACCCAGGCATTAGCCTCGCACTCATAGTTTCACTCAGGTACTTCCCATGCACTCATCCATTCACTCAGGCACTAACCATACACTCATCCAATGACCCAGGTTTTACCCTTGCACCCATCATTCCACTCCGGCACTACCCATACACTCATCCAATCACACAGGCACTACCCCTGCACTCATGCCATCACCCAGACACTACCCATTCACTCATGCAATCACTCAGGCACTACTCTTGCACTCAACCATTCACTCAGGCACTACCCATGCTCTCATCCATTCTCTGAGGCACTACCCATGCACTCATCCAATGGCCCAGGCACTACAATCACTAATCAATTCACTCGGGCACTACCCAAGCAGTCATGCAGTCACCCATTCAATACTTTTGCACTCATTCATTCACTCAGGCAGTACCCATGGACTCATCCATTCATTCAAGCACTACCCATACACTCATCCAATGACCCAGGCACTACAGTTGCACTAACCCATTCACTCAGGAACTACCCATGCACTCATCCATTCCCTCAAGCACTACCCAGACATTAGCCTTGCACTCATACTTTCACTCCGGTACTTCCCATGCACTCATACAATCACCCAAGCACTACCCCTACACTCATGCAATCACCCAGGCACTACCCATGTACTTATGCAATCACTCAGGCACTACTCTTGCACTCAACCATTCACAAATACATTACCCATGCACTCATCCATTCTCTCAGGCACTACCTATGCACTCATCCAATGACCCAGGCATTACTCTTTCAGCCATCCTTTTACTCAGGCACTACCTATGCACTGATCTAAGCACCTAGACATTACCCTTGCACTCATGAAGTCACTCAGGCACTACCCATGCACTCATGCAATCACCCAGACAGTACCCCTGCACTTATGCAATCACCCAGGCACTACCTATGCACTCATGCAATCGCTCAGGCACTACTTTTGCACACAATCAGTCACTACCCATGCACTTATCCAATGACCCTGGCATTGCTCTTGCAGTCATCCTTTTACTCAGGCACTACCTATGCACTGATCTAAGCACCTAGACATTACCCTTGCACTCATGAAGTCACTCAGGCACTACCCATGCACTCATGCAATCACCCAGACAGTACCCCTGCACTTATGCAATCACTCAGGCACTACCTATGCACTCATGCAATCACTCAGGCACTACTCTTACATTCAATCATTCACTCAGGCACTACCTATGCACTCATCCATTCACTCAGACACTACCCATGCACTCATCCAATGACCCAGGCACTACCCCTACACTCATGCAATCACGTAGACACTACCCATGCACTCATCTATTCTCTCAGGCACTACCCATGTACTCATCCAATGACCCAGGCACTACAGTTGCACTAATCCATTCACTCAGACACTACCCATGCACTCATGCAGTCACCCATTCAATATCTTTCCACTCATCCATTCACTCAGGCAGTACCCATGGACTCATTGATTCATTTAGGCACTACCCATGCACTCATCCAATGACCCAGGCACTACAGTTGCAATAATCCATTCACTCAGGCACTAACCATGCACTCATCCATTACCTCAAGCACTACCAATGCACTCATCCAATGACCCAGGCATTAGCCTTGCACTCATACTTTCACTCAGGTACTTCCCATGCACTCATACAATCACCCAGGCACTACCCCTGCACTCATGCAATCAGACAGGCACTACCCATGCACTCATGCAATCACTCAGGCACTACCCTTGCACTCAACCATTCACTCAGGCAGTACCCTTGTACTCATCCATTCCCCTTGCACTCATGAAGTCACTCAGGCACTACCCATGCACTCATGCAATCACCCAGACAGTACCCCTGCACTTATGCAATCACTCAGGCACTACCTATGCACTCATGCAATCACTCAGGCACTACCCTTGCACTCAACCATTCACTCAGGCACTACCTATGTACTCATCCATTCACTCAGACACTACCCATGCACTCATCCAATGACCCAGGCACTACCCCTACACTCATGCAATCACGTAGACACTACCCATGCACTCATCTATTCTCTCAGGCACTACCCATGTACTCATCCAATGACCCAGGCACTACAGTTGCACTAATCCATTCACTCAGACACTACCCATGCACTCATGCAGTCACCCATTCAATATCTTTCCACTCATCCATTCACTCAGGCAGTACCCATGGACTCATTGATTCATTTAGGCACTACCCATGCACTCATCCAATGACCCAGGCACTACAGTTGCAATAATCCATTCACTCAGGCACTAACCATGCACTCATCCATTACCTCAAGCACTACCAATGCACTCATCCAATGACCCAGGCATTAGCCTTGCACTCATACTTTCACTCAGGTACTTCCCATGCACTCATACAATCACCCAGGCACTACCCCTGCACTCATGCAATCAGACAGGCACTACCCATGTAGTTATGCAATCACTCAGGCCTACCCTTGCACTCAACCATTCACTCAGGCAGTACCCATGCACTTGTCAAATGACCCAGGCATTACCCTTGCACCCATCCTTCCACTGAGGCACGACCTATGCACTCATCCAATCACCCAGGCACTAACCCTGCACTCATGCAATCACCCAGACACTACCCATGCACTCATGCAATCACTCAGGCACTACCCTTGCACTCAACCATTCACTCAGGCAGTACCCTTGTACTCATCCATTCCCTCAGGCACTACCCATGCCAGAGAAAGCAGAGCTGGACGTTACCTTCCGCCTCCAGGTGCTCTCGGCTGGCTGGCTCAGTGCGGGAGCGTCTGTGACCGGTGACCTATTTCACAGCAAATATCCTCTAGCGGGAGCTGCTGCGGACGAATCCAATCAGGAGAACACCTGACTTGATGCGACCTACTCCCGGGGGATCGGGGAAGACAGTGGTGCCCAACGGCCCGGTGAGTGACATCGGCGCGAAACAGGGGAAGACGCGGCTGCCATTTTCCCCTCGATGCTGCACAGCATGGGGAGAGGTGCAGGCCGCCCAGGAAGGCATTGGAACAGCTATCTGGGGGCGGCGGCAGGCACAAAAACGGGCGTGAATTGCCAGGGCAATGTATATATTCCACCGATCTCTGATTCAAACTGGAATCGGCGCTGCCTAACTTCAAAATGGCGCCTGTGACGGACATAATGCCTCGGGATAACTCCGGACCCTCTCACCAGCCAGTCCCTCTACAGTAGCGGCGGGAGGCGACCCCTATTCCCCGGCAGGCGCTCCATTTGAGCCTTCAGCAGCCCATAGCCCTGTCACACTACGGAAAACATTGCAGCTTTGAGAACCACGGAAAGATGCAGATGCCCACCTGAGACTGGGGACCGGCCAAATGGAACACCAGGGGCAGAATCTCTTGCCTGACCCCATGTTGGCCCCCATGAGATCAATATGACTCAACTTGCCTGACTATAACATGGCAGCCTATCCTCATTCCCTTTCCTATCCTGCCACCCTCTTCTTCTACAGTCGCCCGACTCTGGACTCAATGACCTTCGGTCACTTCCTGATCTTCACACTAAGCCGGCTGAGCCCGAATCACATGGCCGATTCCCGGTGGAGCTGCTCCGACAGCTACAGGGGAGATTGGCTCTGGCACATGGCTATGGCCGTCACCTACCCAGCCGGACATTGGACATTTGTCTCGTCAGTTTCTCCGCTGCTGTCTCCTTCCTGTGGTCTCCCAACTCTCCTTGGTCCTTTTTGGGTCTTGATTTTCTTGTTCGCTAGTAACTGATCTTCACACTAAGCCGGCTGAGCACGAATCACATGGCCGATTCCCGGTGGAGCTGCTCCGACAGCTATAGGGGAGATTGGCACACCGCTATGGCCGTCACCTACCCAGCCGGACTTTGGACATATGTCTCGTCAGTTTCTCCGCTGCTGTCTCCTTCCTGTGGTCTCCCAACTCTCCTTGGTCTTTTGTTGGGTCTTGATTTTCTTGCTCGCTAGTAACTCCTGTCTTGACTACGTAATCATGCTGTAACTAATGTGAAAGATTTGTAACTTGTAACATGCTGTTTCCTTATGTAAAGTGCTCTGATACCTCCGGGTCTAGCCAGCGCTATATAAAACTCAAATAAATAATCCAATCAAGGAGGCACTACCTATACACACATCCAATCAATCAGACATTACCTACGCAGTCATGCAATCACCCAGGCACTACTCTTGCACTCAACCATTCACTCAGGCACTACCCATGCACTCAACCATTCCCTCAAGTACTACCCATGCACTCATGCATTCACTCAGGCACTACCCAATCACTCATCCAATCATCCAGGCAATACACCTGCACTCATAGACACACTCAGGCAGTACTCTTGCACTCATCCTTTCACTCAGGCAGTACCCATGCATTCATGCAATCACCCAGACACTACACATACACTCATACAATGACCCAGGCACTATGAATGCACTCATGCAATCATTCAAACACTACTCTTACTCTCAACCATTCACTCAGGTATTATGCATACAGTCATCCATTCACTCTGCCACTAATTATGCACAAATTAAATCACCCAAGCACTATTCTTTCAGTCATTCATTTACTTACGTATTATGCATGTGCTCCTCAATTCACTGAGACACTACTTATGCACAACTTTTGGGTGTTTTTCAATTTTTTAAAATAAAAAATAAAAGTTAAAGAGTCCAACTATGGTGTTTCTTTTAAACGAAGAAACACAAGCAACAAAACTCAAAAACAAAATTAGCATGTATGTGCTTTCAGGAGAGTCTTGATGGCATCAATGGAGAGCTCTCCAACAGAAAGAGTCGTTAAGCTTTTTTGACAGTGGATGCCCGCATCTGCCAACTCCAGAACAATCAGAGGTTGTGGAGTGGTCAATACAACCCCTGCAGATGTAGATGGTTGACCCCATCATCACTGGCTGCTTGGTCTCTTTTTTGGTGCTCCCTCATCTCTTGTGCGAGACGAACAGGGTGGATGGTTTCCAGGTGCTTCTTCATTGAAGAAGTACTGCATGAGTTCTTCTTCTCTGATCCTCTGGAGAGGATTTTTGGGCAGATTGTGCAGGTCACCTTCCGAGTGTTCACTTTCTTTTGGCCTTCGGGGACAGTAAAAAAAGCCCACACAATACTTTCTTTTCTCTTCTTTACTGGCTCCTTCACCTCTTCCATCTCCTCCTGCTGCTCTTCAGGAAACGCTGATGCCATTTTAGATTTTGAAAAATGAAGAACACCAAAAAAATAAAGAATTTAGAGAGCCTACAAAAAGGTAGTCTTAAAGTCAGACACACCCAAAATGAAAGGACTGGAACAGGTGTTGATTCCACTCACCAAGAGAATGAAAAGCTCTTCAACCAATGACAAACTTTCTTTCTATGTTACATGGAGTTGCGTAAGGGTGGTGCACCCATCGCGTACGCGTCACGCACCCGTAAAATGTACAAAATGTAATATAAAACTCTAAATTACTATTAGGATATTGTATTTCAAAGTATTTCAATGGAAAGTCTTTATGCAAAACAGATATTTAAACTTGAAACATTCATATTTCATACATTTGAAAATTATGCCGGAGTCGCGACCCCTAGGTGATCCTGGAAATATGTGCCGGCAGGATTCGCGACCTCTACGCGTCGGGTGTGCGATGGTGCTGCGTGCATAAAAATGTGTTTTAAACATCTTAAAAATATTGCACAAGAACACTAATACAAATTTTTGGGATTGATTAATATACCTCTTTGTTTAAAAAATATATTATTTCAGTGTAAGTATGTGTTTTAGGGTTACATTAGTGTAATGGATTCGTGCACCCAACGCTGAGATCCACAACCGGTACGCGATACCATCGCATCCACAAACATTTTTTAAAAACATTTTAAAACAAATTTATAACTTATTATTACTATTTTTATGTACTCAGTAATAAACCTCTACGTCAAAAAAAAATATTTTTTTGTTCTAAATATGTATTTTAGAGTGATATTCGTATAACGGATCAGCGTACCCACCAAGTAGGTTCGCGTACGGTGCGCGACCCTTTTTGTAAATTAAAAAAAAATATATATATATATATATATAAAGAAGATATTTATCATAAGAAAAGAACAAAATATCTGTCTTACTGTTAAAAGCAATCATAAAAAAAATTATTTAGCAAAAATAGTTAAAAAAATTGCTGAAAAATTATATATAAATTTTCTTTTGAATTTAAAATTCTGTTATATATTATCACACTGTACAAAATTACCAACAAGAAAACAATGTTAATTCAAATAAATAACACTATAAAACTTTATTCAGCTATGGTATATATATTTTTAAAAAGTGATTATAATTATTTTAAAAGTTTATAAAAAATACATGAAAAATGATAGAAAAAAAAATAGTTACAAACATCTATTCATAAATACCATGGTTTAAAAAACCTTAGAAATTCACTGAAAAAACTAGATTTGTTATAACACGACCGTTAGTCAGCTACTAAACTGCACCCACAAATGCTTTGTTAAAGCAACTTTACATGCTAAAAAGCATATAACCAATTCACAAAAGTGAGCTTTGAAAATGAAAAAGATCAGGCAATGAGAGAGGTGATGATTTTGGGGTCCCCCCTAACCTAGGGGGAAGACCAAGCAGATGCCTTGAACACAAAGAGCATATCATGCTGAACGATTCAGTGGTGGTCCCATCCTCTTAGGACCACCCCAAGCACAGTTATGGGCAAAAATACAATCCCAACCAAAGGCCCTGCAAAGCATTATGGGACGAGATTAGCAGTGGGCAGTGAATATTATAGTATCCAATATCAAAATAATTCTACAAAGAGCTGCAGTTCAACTAGTAGTTACTAGGTGTCCCTCACGAGTCACATGCAAAAGCATTGAAATTATTACATCAAGCTGCAGTTCAACTAGTCGTTGCTAGGTGTCCCTCAAGTCAAATGCTTTTGCATTTGACTCATGAGGGACACCTAGTAACGACTAGTGGAACTGCAGCTTTATGAAAGGGTTTCAATGCTTTTGCATTTGACTCGTGAGGGACACCTAGTAACGACTAGTGGAACTGCAGCTTGATGTAATAATTTCAATGCTTTTGCATTTGACTCGTGAGGGACACCTAGTAACTGTATAGGTGAGTAAATGGCAGTGTGATTGATTCTTTGGCTGACTGACTAGGTGTGTGAGTAACTCTATGGGTGAGTGCTGTTTGTAAGTGTCTATATGGGTGTATGAGTGCATATATCAGTGACTGTATTGATGAGTGACTGCGTGTATGAGTAACTATGGGTGAGTGAGGGATGTTTGTGTAGACCTATGAATCAGTGAGGCCCTTGGGGTCAGGGTGTTTCTACCCTGTCCCCTTTTCTTTATTTTTAATTTTTTTTCTTGTTACACAGTTCAACCGAGTCACAAGAGGGCTGCCAACACTTCCTGGTTTGAAATGTTGGCAGCCAATCAGATCTCAGACGAGATCTCGGTTGGGTTCGCAGATCCTCCGTGTCCCAAGTTGTATGTCTGAAAAACCTTTTAATAACTCCACAAGTACTGAGCGGATTTACACCAAATCACAAAAAGGCACTTACTTGGACCATCATCTACCTTCCTGCCAAATTTGCTGTAATTCCGTTCAGCAGTTCCGACTGTAGCCTTGTCTAAATTTACCTATGGGAATTAACATGGGGAAAACACACTTTTAAGCACCCCCTCGTTCTTGGCCCCCACTTGACGGAGCTCCATGAAACTTTTAAGATAGCAGCTGAAGTGAGCGTCATATCAGTTTTGAACATTTCATGAAGATACGTCAAATGGCGAAAAAGTTATTGGCAAATGAAATGAAAACGCTCTTCCTATGCAAACTATGCCCGCCAGTAGGTAACAAACGACAGTAGGTAATATATATATATATATATATATATATATATATATATATATATAGGCACTTATAGTTAGGACCAACCTTTCCCATAGACAAAGCATTTTTTGTTCTGCTAATAACTTTGGCACTGTTTGACAAATCTTCACAAAATTTTGTAAAAGAAATACCCTACTTTGCCTAGTTCTGCATGGAAAGTGTTCGGGTGAACCTATAGGGGGGACTGAAAAAATGGGGATTACCAAAATGCTTTTTCCCCCTGCAATGTCTATGGGGATTTTACAGTTTTTAGACAAAGCTACAGCCGAACTGCTCGATGTTCGCCCAAAAATAACTCCTTTTGTATTTTGGTGTAGATCTGTCCAGTAGTTTGGGAGTTAATAAAAAAATATTTATAGATATCTAAAGACTCGGATTCTTCGCTGATCTACCCACAGGGGATTCGCGGATCCAGGGGAAAAGAAAGGCTCTGATTGTCTGTCCGCAACCTGAAAGGAAAGTTGCGGCCACCATTTTGTTTGTCGCTTGGCTCTGGGAAGGTACAAGTATTTATACACATAAGGTTTCAGGATACATATATCCTGACCCAATAGGACACATGAAGGGTTCCCTGAGGGAAGCCTCATGGGCAAGAATTTGGCCCAAAAACATTTTGAGGCCCAAATTAAGGATCTGTTGGTACCCGTGGATCCCGCAGGGAACCAGAGGGGATCTATGGGCATCCGCGGGTACCCGTGGATCAAAAGGCCAATGGGAAAAAAAACCTCACCCGCTCATACACCACACTATCACTGTGCACGGCCAACGGCCTGCGTGGCGGTTGTATTTATGTGCAATAATTATATATTACTTTACATTACAAAAAACATTGAAATTCACTAAACCAAATATAGATTACAGGGACATTATAGTTACATTCAAGTTTTACTTACACAAAACCATAGACATTAGGGAGTTATGGTTATACTTATAGTGATACTTATCTAAAGAAACTATAACTCATGCCGTTAAGTAACTTTAGGCCACAAGTTATAGTTTCTTAACATAAGCACACCTGCATAACTATAAATGCCAAATTTCTGTGGTTTGATATGGGTGAAATGTGAACTTAACTATAACGTCCCTGTAACCTTTTTTTCAGTGAATATATATATATATATATATATATATATATATATAAATGAGACATAAAAATGATTAAAAGATCAACTGAAAAACATTAAATAAATCACCAAATTATTTAAATATAAAAAACTATCAAAGCCCCTGAAAGAATGTATTAAAAATATTATAAAATTAAATATATATATATATATATATATATATATATATACGTGTGTGTGTGTATAAATATATTTGTATATATATAATATTAAACAAATTAATAAACAAAAATAATAGAGATGTGGAAACAATATTACGAAAAGCATTGTAGTCTGGGAAAAATTAATAATGGATATACTATTCCCACTCAAGTCTGTGCAACAGTAGGGAAAGCGTTGAACTTCGAAATGGTTAACTTTACTATTCCCACTCCAGTCAGGGCAACAGTAAGGAAATCATTCAACTTTGAAGAGATTAAAGTTACAATTTCCACTCCAGTCTGTGCAACAGTAGGAAAAGCGCTGGTCTTCGGAGGGGTAAGATTTACTATTCCCACTCCAGTCTGTGCAACAGTATGGAAAACATTGAACTTTGGAGGGGTTAAATTTACTATTCCCACTTCAGTCTGAGAAACACGATGGAAAGTACTTGATTTCAAACGTATAGCATATTTGAATAACCCTATTAATTTATGACTAATATAAAACTATTAATATGAACAATATTAATTAACCCCAAAAATATATAAATATAAAAATAAAAACAATTAAACAATTTACATGATTATTAAACAATTTCATAATCAATTATCAATAAAGAAGATTGTTATTTATGTATTGATTAATTAATTGATCACACTATATCCCCACAAACCTAGCATCCCACACCTAATATATAACTAAAATAAATAAGAATAACACAATGAACTTAATTAATAATAAATATATAATTATGAACAGATTAATAATTAATTCAAATTAATTTCTTCCTAATTAACTTTCCACCCTATACCCCTACAAACCCAGCAGCCCGCACCTAATATACAACTAAAAAATACAATTATTACAGAATTTACATGATTAATAAGAAATTAACAATTCATGGTTAAAATTAATTATACTTAATTAACTTGCCACCCTACACCCCTACAAACCAAGCAACCCGCTACAACACTATTAATTACTATTAGCAATGAAATTATTTTTAAATTATAAATCACTTAAAATTACAAACTATATTTAAAAATATTATTAGCAATCATACAAACAATAATAACATAAAATTAATATATGAACTAAAACACATAAACAAAATTGAAAAATTATTTTTTCACAACGATATTATTGAAAACGTTATGAACAACATCGATAGTACATACCTGAAAAAAATCCATATTCTTGACGACAATATTTCTGCATCATAATATATTTATATCACAATATTTTTTTCCTATATTTCTCTAACTCAATATTTAAAACTCTAAACCCGCGAATGGGTCATAGTACAGCATTCCATAAAATAACTGAATGCCTACTCACAAAAGCTACTTCTTACGTGTTATAAGAAATTTGATTATTATTAGTTGAAGTCGGCAAATACCCACTTCAACGAATAATCCTAACCCTCATCAGGGTGAACCCTCCAAGCCACTAAATTTCCCTGAGCACATCCCTGATAGCATAGAGCAGACAGGCTTAATTAAGGGCAAATTGCTAAGTATTTATGCAGTCCCAAAACAACAGTAAATTAAAAATGCAAAACAATAACTATTAGCAAATGAGAGTAAAATTTAATAACAAATTGAGACCAAAATGACAAAAATATAATAAGAGGAGATATAAGGTTTGTCACATTTTCAGGTGAAATAGCGCCCAGAAGCACAAAGTGCCAATGATAGTCAATGGTTGTCGACAGTGACCTAGACTCCGTTTGAAGGTAAATAGGTTTGTCCTGGTCAAAGATTTAACATCTGATTTCATCTTTTAAGTTGAAACCAACCCAAAGCCTACACTTTTAGGGCCTTTAGGGCCTCAGGAAAGGCACGTCGTGACTCACAAGGTATCAGGCAGCGGGCAACAGCAGGGACCAATCCAGGTGCAATTGACACTGGTCAGCTGAGTACTTCCAGGAAAAGGCATTTTGCAGCTTGTTGTCCTTCTGTAGACAAACTCAGTCTACTTTTATCCTGGGTACAAGATGGAGCAGGTCCAGTTCTGCAGGGCTCCTCTCAGGCTACCAGAAGCAGGTCAAATCCTTTTCTGGTCTTCCACAGGTCTAGAAAGTGTTCTGCAGAGGGTGCCTGGGGGATATCACAATTATGCTTGTCACTAGATAGTGGGTGGGGTGACTCCTGGTCCCTCCCTAACCAATGGGGTAAACATTTCTAAGGGTAACATTACTCACTTTGCAGCACTTCCTGCTTGCTTTAATGCGAACAGGCCCAAAATGCAATGTGCCAGGGCATATGCATATGGAGAAAGTCTTCAGTCAAACTCAGCTTGGGCTTTGAAGGCTGTGTTTGTGTGGTAGACCTAGTGTCCTCCCACATCTAACAGTAAAATCCAGTTTGAGGGAAGCACAACAAACTCAGCAACAGACGTCTGGTGGGTCAAAAGCAAGGTCCTTCAGCAACCATACAGGGGATCCACAAGAATTGTTTTGGTATCCTGTTCTCTCCCTTTCAAGTGTTCCCCAAGTATTACATGTGACTCAGCTGACCTATAAAGGAAGATTTAACTCTATAGTGTCATAAAGCATGCTCACAGTCCCCACCCTGCATATTCTGGGAAGTTCAGAGGAGTTGTCTCTGCCCTTCAGGTCAACCTATTGCTGGGAGGCATTTCACACCTTTTTCACACCTATTCAAGGCTGAGCATGGGCTAAGAGCTGACAGAAGCTAATGCTAATTAACCTTCTGACAGTTCAGGCAGGTAAATGGTAAATATGTAAAGTTTACTTCTCCTTAATATTTATGAAAACTCTTACATCACCACTTAATTGAATTTTTAAGACCATTACAAATATTGGTTTCATTATTTTGTAGCTGGTCCAATTTCTAGAATACAGTTTTACAGTTTTAGACAGTTATGCCAGCCACAATGAAATTGTATGCACCCTATGTTGTGGGCTACAGGGTCTACATAGATGTGACTTATTAACATTTCAAAGGAAGGTTTTTACCTGTCAAATATGGTTATTTTAACCGGTAGCAGCAGTCAGGGTACAATGGTAGGCTTGAAGCCATGTTTTACCTGTTACAATATTGCCTGTCACAATAAGTGCTAGAGTCCACAGGCAACATTTAACTTCCAGGCCCTGGGTGCACTTTTAACACTATAAACAAGGGCCTTAGCGGCAAGTTAAGAATCCCAATTAGGATATCCAATTAAATCATGTTCAAAAGGTAAGCACAGGCACTTTACTACTGGTTAGCAGGGGTAAAGTGTGTATAGTTCTAAAGACAGCAAACAAAAGTAAGGGTCCAGAAATGTGAAAAAACCAGGATGACCATGCCAGAAAGGTAGGTTTCTTAGAAGTGTTAATAAGAGAAAAACCCATGTATATTCATTTAGTAAGTTCATGTCAGGACATACTGGGATTTTGAGGTACGCACTGTAATGAAGATATGCAACTATCTTAGTTGAATGGATTGGTTGGCAGCTTTTGACACTGTATATCACTCCATATCATATTTACTCCTCAGGGAAATCAGAATTGTGGACAAAGCTCATCACTCGCTGATATCCTTTCTGCCGGGTAGCAGTCAAGCAGTTGCCATGCCTATTTACTTCTCCTAGTCAAGGAACATCATTTCTGGGGTTTCAGTGGGCTCATCTCTAAGCTCACCATTGTTTAATATTTGTGTTTTCCACACTCCCTGGTTATACTGATTCACTCCTTCACCATGGAGTAAATGTTATATGCAGATAATATGAAAATAATTATAAGGCTTGATGGTTGACAGACCTTGTTCAGATCTTGCATGACTGCAATTCTGGGCTGGATGCAGCATTATTTCCTACAACTGAACTTCAAAAAAACCCTGATATTCAAAGGCGCGCAGACATTCTCTGTGAATGGTCAAGTGTATGTTGGCATTTTAATTGGCTGATTGTCTGGTTACAGTTGAGAAGGTGTGCAAACTTTGGCTATCGTACAGTAGCCTCTATCTGTAGAGCTTGGGCTTCAGCTAGACCCTACACCCATTACTACTTCCTCAGTGGTAATTCATGGTTTTGGAACATTATACATTGCAGAGTTTAGGATACCAAAGTTTGACAAATAATCACTTTGTGCATGCTTTTTACACCTAGTGATTGATTCAAATTGTATAGCACCTTGTAATATAATTGATTTGCACTGGAGATTGAAACAATATTCTAATGGTGGCATTCAATTTGAGTTACATGACAACAAAATAGTAAATTTAAGTGGGTATCTGAAGTTTACATGTGGCCTAAATTTACTGTCATAGATTTCCAGGTATTATCTAGACCTGGGTGCCATATTGGATCTTCGTTTTTTTAAGACGTGGATCCCTTGCTCACTTTGCCACTGGATTCAAGCTAGCCTGACTGATGAGGGGTGTTACACAAAACCGGTCCCAGGATGCTTATATCCGGTTCAGTGAAGACCTGGCTTGGCAATTCGGGCTGGACTGTTCCCATGAGGCACAGGGTCAAGACTTATTTCCATATAGCTGGGTCTGAACTGAGGTGGCGAAGTGAGCTAAAGAACGATGATGGATTCAACCCAGATCTGTGACTGGGGGTGAGTGTCTGAAAAGTTTCAGCGCTCTGTCCATCATCTCCTTGTGTTTGCTTTGTTCGCCCTAAGTTGGCAGGGTATGCCCCGACGTGGTTCCCTTGCTCACTTTGCCACTGGATTGAAGCTAGCCTGGCTGATGAGGGGTGTTCCCCGAAACTGGTCCCAGGATGCTTGTTTCCAGTTCAGGGAAGACCTGGCTTGGCAGTTTGGGCTGGACTGTTCTCATGAGGCACAGGGTCAAGACTGATTTGCATATAGCTGGGTCTGAACTTAGGTGGCAAAGTGAGCTAAAGAACGATAATGGATTTACCCAGATCTGTGACTGGGGGTGAGTGTATGTTTATGAAAAGTTTCAGTGCTCTGTCCATCATCTCCTTGTGTTTGTGAAGCAAAACTAGGCCAGCTGTCAGGTGAGGGGCCAGCCCAGGTGTGTTGTCATGGTATTCCAAATAGAGCCCCAGTAGTGCGAAAGCACCGTACAGTCCGGCAGAACATGAACAATATCAAAGCCAGATACAGCACACCTCCAGCACTTGGAGTCCCCCTCCATTTGTGCCCTACACAGTCATTCCGGCGGCCAGTGTCAGAGGTGTAGGACCTTGAAGTAACTCCATTTTAACCTGGTCTCCTGGAAAAAGCCGTAATGTTCCTCCAAAAGGTCGTGCCAGTCTTCCTCTGAAATGGAGAGGCCTAACCTCTGCTCCCACCAACAACACAAATTATGGGCAGTAGGGAGCGAAAAGAAGACATCCATCAGGGTAAAGTACAATCTTGCCATAGTGCCCTTGTAACCTTTCCATGTCAGAATGTATTATAACAGTGTATCAGGCACTATATCGTAAGGGGGACACCCAACGCATGTTGCAGACTATGCGTGAGCTGCCGATACTGCAAGTGTTGCGATTGAGGCAGCCCATAGTCACGCCTGAGAATAGCAAATGGGACCAATTCACCGTCGCACACCATGTCATTCACATAGTATATCTCCCTATTCCTCCACTTCGATCAGAGAACCTCCTCTCCCCAATCTTAAAATCTCTGCTCCGCCAGAGTGGCACCTTAAGATGAAGTTTGCACAGGGTGCAAAGCAAGTGATGTGAAAGATGCCAAGCAAAGTGCGCGGCACAGATAATCGGGTTACCCAAGGGGCCGGATTATCTATGGCGCATGTAGAGAGCAGTAAGGTCTCCTATCGAGTGCAGCAGATGGAGCTCCAGAAAGACCCACGTGGGTGTCTCGTTAACCTACTACAGCATCTGCACCACATGCAACAATTGCGAGGCCAACCACTAAAACGCCACATATGGAAGTCGCAGTTCCCCTGCAGTGGTTTTGGCATGCAGTTTAGAAGCCTTGAGGTGAGGCCAGCATCCCTCCACACAAAGGTCTGGATCATTTGGTCAGTCTCCTCAAGCAGGCCATGGGGATCTTAAGAGGAAGCAGTCTGAATATGTAATACAATCTCAACATCTTTATAATTTGGACACAGCACCAAAGTGATAGACGCATCGCCAGCCAGGTGGAGAATTCAACCTGTACCTTGTCCATAATGGGAGTGAAGTTATCATGCACCACCCTAGAGTGATCAATACTCAGGTACAACCCAAAGTATTTGAGACGTTCATTCCTTCATGTGAATGGTGCCCCCCAGTGACTCCACCTTAGTCGCTTTTATCATAGGCAGGGTCTCGCATTTTGACCAGTTTATACGGAACCCAGAGACACGAGCACCTTATCATCGTCCTGCAACACCTGCCATAGGAGATGGGAAAGTGTCTGTGGGTGATCTGCCGACGTGCGGCCAGGCACAAACCCAACCTGTTAGGGGTGGATCAGTAGGAGAATATAGGTCTTGAGCCTGGTGGCCAAGACCTTCACCATGAGATTCATATTCATGAGGGATATCAGGTGATAGATGGCACATTGAGGTGGATTCGGCCTGAGGGTGCCCTGTTGATTTCTGGGGGAGGAGCCATGGCATTGTTGATCTCTCATCCTATCCTGATTCAGCCTGCGGGATATTGGGGTGGGTGAGACCCCCTTGCCCTGGATATGTTGCTTTTTATCGAACAGAGATCAGTCGGTGTGGATGCCGCCATTTGCTTCAGACTCTAAGTCCATTAAGTTTGGGGTTCCTCAGGGTTATACCTTGAGTCTGACATTGTTCAAAGTCTATATGTCCCCTTTGGCAACCCTGGTGGAATCCTTTAAAGTGCAGATCATCTCTTATGCTGACGACACGCGGATTATTCTAACTTGGGATGGGAACATCTCTGTTGCCCAACAAAGAATTAAGGCGTGTCTGACAGCAGTGTTACAATGGATGTGCCAGAGTAATCTTCAGTGCAATACAAGTAAAACAGAGGTACTGGTTTTTGGTTCTCCCCCCCCCCCCATCGTGGAGTGGTGAGGTTTGGCCTAGTTCTGCTTCCTCTCCTCTGACTCCTACTATTGTGGTAAAGAACCTGGAAGTGAAGTTTGATAGTAATCTGTCCTTCAAACCACAAGTGGAGAGCACAGTTGGAATATGCTTTGGCCTTCTCAAATTTTTGTCGGAGTTCCTGTTTCTTCTTCCAGGTTTTTGTCGGAAGATGGTAGGCCATGCCCTCATAACATCTTGGCTGGATTACACCAATGCACTTTACTGGGGTCTCCCTTTATACCAGCTTAAGAGACTCCAGTTGGTGCAGAACGCGGCTGCTCAACATTCCTAGGAATTTTTCTGTTAGGCACCCTTTTAAGGAGCTACATTGGCTTCCAATACGGGCTAGAGTGAAGTTTAAGGGATTGGTGCTTCTCCATAGAGCTTTCTATGGCATAGGCCCTAAATATCTATCCAAGCATCTCACCCATTACCAACCTTCCATAACCCTTTGTTAGGCAGATGCTTTGTTGGCCGTTGTGCGTGAAGCGTGAAGTGCTTGGTTTTGCCCTGAAACTGAATAACAGATTCACTTTTCAGGGCCTACTGATCTATCATCCTCCAGGTCCAAAGGCTAATTTCATTTAATAAAATACAGGACCTTATGGAATCCTGCATAATTTATCCTAGTTTTATGCGAGTGGGCGATTTTAACTTTCACTTGAAACAGCTGAATAACTCAGATACAAATAATCTGGCTGATGCCCTTAGGAGTTTTAACTTAAATCAGTTAATAATTGAACCTACCCACCATGCCAATCATACTCTGGATGGAATATTCACTAATAACCAAGAGCTAAAAGTAGAGTTGGTCCTGCCTGTTGCATGGTCTGACCACAAAGCTATATTTTAGCACTTAGCGTCCACTCATATAATAACATGGACAACAACAAATCTAGAAGTATAAATTTCCGACCCTGGAAAAAGCGAAATGTTGAGGAACTGAGGGACACTCTCTCCAATACTCACCTAGTAATAAACTGCAGCCTGAATAATGCAGCGGTGAATTACACTCAATGGTTAAATTCTGGTACACTGAAACTGGTGCCAGAAAAGTCAGAAAAAAGCCATAGGAAGCATCCCTCAGCTTGTTGGTTTCCATTTCATTAAAAATAAAGGCTTTCCAAGGGAAATGCAGGATGCAAGAACGTCTATGGAGGAAGGACTATTGTCCAAAGGAAAGGGTCAAATACAAAGAACTACTGAAACAATATAAGGGCTTAATAAAAACGGCCAAAACTAAATTTTTCTCAGAAAGAATAAGCTCAGCAAAAAATTCAAGCAGAGAACTCTCTAAAACAGTCAAATCCTTGTCAAAATGGAACAACGATTGTTCTTTTGGTCCAGATGAAGTATTCTGCAACAAACTGGCATTATTTTTCCAGTCCAAAGTCAATTCTATTTATCATAATTTCTCACCTTCCTCAAATACATTAAATGCAGATGATGTTCCAACCTACGTTCAGGATCCTGACTCACAGAATATCGACAGTCATTCTTGGTACCCACTTTTTGAAAGCTCTTCTCCTTTTACTAAGGAAAAAATAATCAGTTCCATTAACCTTATTAAATCTGGGGCTCCATTGGATCCCTGTCCACAACAGTGTCTTAAGCAAGTCACCCAGGTTGCTAAAGGCCCACTAATAGAACTGTTTAATGAAATACTGATTACAGGGCAATTTCCGAACATATGGAAAAAGGCTTCTATTTTTCCACTGATAAAGAAACCTTCCTTGGATCCAACGAATATGGAAAACTACAGGCCTATATCCCGCCTACCTTTCCCAGCCAAAATTCAATTGAATGAGGAGATGCTAGCTTTTTTGGAGGCTAACCGGCTGCTCAATTCCTCACAATATGGTTTTAGAGCAAATCATTGCATCGAATCTGCTTTGGTAGCAGCTTCTGAGGAACTAAGGGGCATAGGTACAAGGAGTTAACGACGCCGTAGCGTCAATTTTTTGATGTAATGGCGCCTTTTTTTATTGCCGTATTTACAAGTGGCCGCTAACCGCAGTTAGTGGCAGTTTTCTGGCGTAAACATGAATGTTTAGGATCGCCACTTCTGTTAGCGGGACTTAGCGGAAATGTGATGCAAGGTAGGCATTCCCGTGCAAAAACTGCTGCTAACCCCACTTTGCGATATTTACAAGAAATTCCTTGTATGGTGCAAAACCAAAAAAGCTGCCTCTAACTCCAGTTAGAGGCAGTTTTTTAAGACCAGAAAATAGCTGATCTTTAAAATGGTGCAAACACTTGGGGCCTCATTTCAGAAGGTTTTGGTGCTGGACAGCGCTGCAAGGAATGTTGCTGAGCTGCCCTGCAACAAAACTACAGGGCAGGAATGTGCACCATCATTAAGATAGGGTGCATTGCTGGGCCTCATTCATTAAGTGTTGCATCGCTGCGACAAAACAGCGTTGCAACACTTTTCAGTACGCCCTTCTTGCGACACCATGAATGGGCTATATTCACTGTACGGCGCTCCATGTCGCAATTAATGACAGATACGTCTGGAATCCTGATGTATCTGTCAGCACTAACTTCACGCATTGCTGCAGTTGTGTCACAAGCATGACGCAACTTCAGCAATGCATGGGGCCAGCCTATCCCTGTGGCACTGCGTCACACTTACGCATGCTATGAGGCAGGCGTAAGGTACTGACGCAATGGCGTCCTACAATTGTTGCAGTGAAATCTGATGGATTTCACTGTGCCACTCCTATGAGGCTTTGTTGCGTGGGAATGCCTACCCTGCATACATCATACCTGATGCAGGTATAATATTGCACAGGGCTTCAAAAGGTCACCCATATGCCTAGATGCGTCACTTTGCAAATACGGCGCAACATGGTGCAAGAATCACGCTGCAAGTACGTCAAGAAAATGACGCACCGGTGGGGTGAAACTTTCAGAAGGGGCTCATGAATAAGCCCCCCTGTCTTTCTCCCCTACGTTGGTGCACAATGGCTGCCATTCGCCAACGCAGGCTCCCTTGCTCCATGGTGCAAGGGTGACTGTGTTGCAGAGTTGATTGAAGTTGTGGCTCCATCTCTTCTCGAGACGTCTGCAGGTGGGGCTGGACTAGTGGAGGGCGGGAGTGAACCAGTTGACCATCTTGGAGTGTTGTTTGCCTGGTCTTTTCTTGAGGGGTGCCAGGGTGTCGGCGCAGCTGGAGATCCATTGGTGGAGGTTGCGCGCTGCAGTGTTGGCGTCTGTAAGCGTTGGCGGAGTGGTGGTGCTGAGGGAGTTGACGGGAAGTTCTTCGGTGGCCTTGATCCAGCTGCAATGGGGGGGCAATGATGGTGATGGTGTATGGTGGGCGTGATGTAAACAATGATGGTCGGTACAGGAGAGTCCTGTAGTGTGGCTGTAGTTGAAGTTCCCACTGGTGGAGAAGATGGGCTTGAGCGTGTGTCCGGCTATGTGGGTTGGTGCGGTGACTAGCTGCTTGAGGCCGATGTTGGCGATGTTCCCCAGGAGGGGGATGGTGTTCTGGTCACTGGGGTTGTCCAGGTGGAACTTGAGGTCTCCGAGTAGGATGTAGTCAGTGGATGGGAGAGCCTGGGGTGCGATGAGGTCTACAATGGCATCGCTGAATGGGGGTTCGTGGCCTGGGGGGGCTTGTAGATGAGGGTGCCGTAGAGGGTGGTGTTGGGGTTGGTCAGGATCTGGAAGTGGAGGTGTGGCTTCGTCACCGTCGGGTCATTAGAGTGCGTGGTCAGTCGGAGTGTGCTTTTTCAGACAATGGCAATGCCTCCTCCTGGCCCCTCGGGGTGGTCCGTGCGGGTGAATTTGTAGCCTTCGTGGATGGTGGTGGCGATGTCCGGTCCGGAGCAGAGGTTGGTCCAGGTTTCCGTGAAGAAGGCGATGTCTGAAGTGGCGGCGTCGAGGAGGTCCCAGATTTCTGTTGAGTGTTTGTGGAGGGACCGCACGTTGAGGAGGATGCAGTTGAGCCAGTGGGCTGCACTGTTGGTCGGCTGGGTGGCAGGAGGCGCTGGTGTGCTGATGTGGCAGAAGGTGCATTTGCAGTTTCGACAGGCATAGGGTGCAAGAAAATTCTACAATGTTGCTCGATGGCAGGCGGTGTGGCATCCAGGGTGGATGGCAAGGAGGGTGCTGGAGTCATGGCGGTGGAGTGTCCGAGACGGAGGGTCCTTGGTGCGGGGCGCGGTCCAGGGGCGCACGGACGTAGGCGGCTTGCCTTTGTCGCACCAATGGCCACCATTATGTAGTGCTGCGGGGGGTACTGGACAGCTGGGAGGCGGGAAACTCTGTAAAGGACACTGGAGGGCGGGGAGCAAGGGTTGAAATCATATATTTTTTTTAAAATCTTACCTCCAGGCCGGGTCCCGTGTGTTCTGTGCTCCTGCTCTCCTGATTCCGCTTCCAGGAACAGGAAGCAGGCAGCCAGGCTCCCTTCCCTAAGCCAATCACAACGCTGCAATGCGGCATTGTGATTGTTGTTGAGTGCCGTGACAAGGCGTTCAGCCAGGGGATGGAGGGGTGGGCATGTTCCCCATGCAGGCTGTGATGCAGCCTGCATTGCGAACAGGGATGTGTGCATGACTGCTTTGGGCAGCCTGAGAGGTCTGACCGAACAGTCATTGTGCACTTGAGTGGGCATACCACTCCGCCCCTGACCTGCTCATTGAGTAGAGGAGCCCCAATCACCCTCCCGCCCGCAAAGGAAATATAGCATGAGTACATCAGAAAGTTATCATCATGTTATGTTTCCTCTGTTTGCACTGCTTGAAAGCAGTGGGGCGATGCTCTTCCACCATAGCGGATGAGCTGCCACTGGGGGTGCGTCACCCACAGGTGCTAGGCCTGGGCCCGGCTCGACCCCCGGGCCTCCTCCACTACGCGTACCACCTTCTCCTCACCTGGACATTGACACCGTGGTGCAATCCGCTGCACTATCTCCAAATCTGGGACTCAGCCAGCTGGAGCCTCAGCCAGGTGGGATTTCAAAAGCCTGGGTACAGCAGTTGCCGCCAAGTCCGCTGGGGAACCTCCCGATGCAGGTGATTCAACAGGGCCCCTTAGGCGTGAAGTTGCAGCGGTCCCGCCACACAAGTTCGGGGCAGCTCAGATGCCTCACCCTCCACAGCGTCCGGCAAGCGCAACATCCTCCGGCCTGTGATGCAGAGAGGCGCGTCCCACCATTGGTAATTTCCTCCATGCACCAAGGTGCAGTGGTGGTGCGTGGTATGCGATTCAGACCTCCCTATGTTGTTGCACATTCACTGCTCCAAGGGGCACCAGTCGGTCTTCTCACACAGGTCAGCAACGTGTTTCCATGCCACCTGGCAGACTTAACCACCAGGTAAGGGTGATCGGCAACACCTCAATGTCTACCGCCACGGGCCGGCAACTTCACAGCACCTCCGCATTCCACTCCGGGTCCCAGACACAGGCCCAGCGAGGCCTCCAGGCCCCAGGGACTGTCCGCGCTTTCAAGGTTTTGGATGCCATGGTGTTGCAAGGAGTGCGCAATGATAAGTGATGCATCACTGGTTTTGCCCAGCGATGCGCCTCTTTTCATGATTGTAGCCCTGAATTTCCTATTCCCCTGGGAAGATGGCTGGTCATCCTGGCTGTTGGCGGGGGTTGTTGACCTGTGCTGCACTTGGCCCTTGCTGCTCCATTCTGCATTCCATTGTTTTTTTTGTCGCTAATGGGCCTTTTGTCAGGTTTCGCCCGCTAACATCAGAATTTGTATCGCCTTCACGCTAGTGTTAGCAGCAGTTTTCACCGCGGCTACCTGAAACTATCTCCATGTAGTGACGTATTGTAAATACATCGCTAACAGGGCGATCGTTTTTGGTGATAGGCTGAGTTAAGAAAACTGCTGCTAACAAGCGTTAGCGTTATTTAGCAGCAGTTCTTGTACATATACTCCTAAGAATGACAATCGATAAGGGTTGAAAAGTGGCTGTAATTTTATTGGATGTCTCTGCCGCTTTCGATACGGTTCACCACTCTCTCCTTATAAAAAGTCTCCATCTGCTTGGCTTTAGAAATTCGGCTCCGTCTTTGCTGAGCTCATTCCTGAGTAACAGGCAGGAACGGGTGGAGTGGGGGATGCACGCTCATCATTGTTCTCCCTTCCTTGAGGTGTTCCTCAGGGGTCTTCCCTCAGCCCAACATTGTTTAATATCTATGTTTTCCCCCTTATCAGACTCATTCAAAGCTTTGATTTAGCTGTGTTCTCCTACTCCGATGAGACGCAGATAGTGGTCTCTATCTCATCGGACGTAGATAAGGAGGCAAGAAATTTCTGTAGTTGCATGTCCCAAGTGTCATTTTGGATGCAGAATAATTGTTTGCTGTCGAGCCTGGGTACACTACCAGCTCCAGTCCAGAAGGCTAGAAATCCAGGAGTCATTTTCGACACAGAATTATCTTTCTCGGAGCAAATAAATTCCATTACCTCATCAGTTTTTTTTGTGTTGAAGATTCTGAAAAAAAAAATTCCCTTTCATTCCCTTTGACCTCCAGAAAACAGTTATAACAGCTCTTGTTTTCTCAGAGAGAATCTCCATCAGCCCCATGGTTCTCAGCTGACCTTAGAAGGGAAAAAAGTGGGTGTAAGAAATTGGAAAGGCAATGGAGGAAAGATTATGCTCAAGAGGTGAAGCGAGCCTACAAGGAAGTCTTAAAAAAGCTGCGTAAAATGATGGGAGCAGCGAGAAGAGAGTATTTTGTTAAGCAGATTGAGGGTGCGGAGAATTCAGGCAAGGAGATTTTTAGGATTGTCAGATCCTTTACAAACCCTGTTGCGGCTGAGGGGAAAATGTTGCCCTCCTTAGCCTTGTGCACTAATCTATCCAATTTCTTCGAGGAGAAGATTCAGAAAGTCTACTCCTCCTTCACAACTGGAGAGCAATTACAGGCACCTCAGACACCTACCACTTGCAAGTCCGCAGATACTTTTACAGAGTTCGCCCATATAACTCTGCAGGAATCACAGGCTGAAATCCTAAAATGCAAATCAGGCTCTCCAGCGGATCCGTGTCCACCCAAGATTTTCAGATTACTGGCTCACTGGATCAATCCAGTGCTGAATCATATCTGGAAAGTGTCACTGTCCTCTGGCATCTTCCCTGATGTCTGGAAACAGGCATTTCTACTGCCTCTCTTGAAAAAATCAAATGCCGATCCCGCGGAACTCGGTAACTATCGACCAATTTCATTGTTACCGGCACCTGCTAAGATGTTAGAAAAACTGGCACAACGTCAACTTGCCAAGTATATCGACACACATGACATCCTACATGACACTCAGTCAGGCTTCCGGGCAGGATATAGTACTGAAACCACATTGGTAGAAGTAGCGGAGTCTGTAAGAATGTCGGTGGACCCTGGAGCATCCGCTATGCTGATCCTGTTGGATCTGTCAGCGGCCTTTGACATGGTTGCACATTCCATCTTGCTAAACAGACTCGAACAACTTGGATTACGTGGCACAGTCCTTGCTTGGATCCAGTCCTATCTCCATGAGCGCACCCAAAGTGTGTTTCTCCTACTGCATCAATCATCGCCCAAGCCTCTGAGATGTGGTATACCACAGGGCCCAGCATTAAGCCCCCTACTTTTTAACACCTACCTGTTACCACTCTTCAATCTCATTGACACCTGGTATGTGAAGGCTGTTTCGTATGCAGACGACACCCAGCTGGTGTTTTCCTTTAATGATCATTCTAAGGACCCATTTGCTAGATTAATGGGGTGCCTTAAGGATATCGACAGCTGGATGAACAACAACAAACTGAAACTAAATGCAGACAAGACTGAGGTCCTGTTTTTCGGTCAGCCTGCCCCCCTACCTTCAGGACCCTGGTGGCCTGCTTAGCTGGGCACTCCGCTTATTCCTGTAAAGACGGCTAGGAATTTGGGCGTCAAGTGGGACTCAGACTTATCCTTTGAAACTCACATCCGCCATGTCTCGTCGGTCTGCTTTGGTAAATTGAAAACCCTAAAGAAATTCCTGCACTTCTTGCTGGAGGATAGTCGCAGGACGGTAGTCCATGCGACGGTTACATCCCAGCTGCACTATGCCAGCAGTCTGTACCTGGGATTACCTAGGTACTTGATTCACAGACTACAGATGGTTCAGAATGCGGCTGCAAGACTTATTCGTAAAGTGCCTTTCTGCCATCATATTTCTCCACACATCAGGCTCCTCCATTGGCTCCTGGTAGCTAAACGCATTGAATTTAAGTCCCTGACCTTAGCTTTCTGGGCCATGAACAACACTGGACCAATATATCTTAGAAATAGGCTTCGCCCATACCAATCTTCCCGAACACTGAGATCTAATTCTCAGCTCCTGCTCTGCGTCCCCTGTTTTGCAAAAGCCAGAAAGGGAGGAAGGTCCTTCACAGTCAGGACAGCCATGCTATGGAATGCACTGCCACTGCATCTATGCTCGTGTTGTTAGATTTGAAAATCCCATTCCTGCTATGCACTCGTATCATGCTACATTAGGTTAGCAGTGTGTGGCTAAATAGATTCCAGTTGTATTCACGTTATGCAACCCACTGAGTTATCCCTGCAACGTGCAAGCTTTAGTTAGCAAGTATATGCTACAGATATGGCTCCTAACTAAGACGCCCATTAGGATGGCGGGCGCCAGTGGTGCGGCGGTCCCGCACCGGCGATTAGGATGCCACCGCCACCGTGCGAGGTGCCTGCCACCATGTCCATGACAATGAGGGGGTCCCATAGGTAACCCCCATGTGCACCCCCCACCCCCCCAATACCCTGGGGGCCCGCAACGGGCCCCCGGAAGAGAATTCCGCATGCCTTTCCGTGGCGGCAACGTTGCCACGGAAAGGCATGTTTCCGCCCCATGCTAATATGGATGGCGGTGTCTAGCAGACACCGCCACCATATTAAACCCTTTCCGCCCGGTCGACTTGTCGACCAGGCGGAAAGCGGCGGACGGTCTTCCCGTCCTGCGACGGTACCCCGCTATACTAATATGGCGGGGGTAAATGGGTGGCGGGCGGGGAAGGATGTAGGGCGGATCGCCTCTGCCATGCGGGCGGTGGCGTTCCGCCCTACATCCTAAT